>CM035838.1:315605754-316253254 GCA_020510985.1 Pholidichthys leucotaenia
ACTAGGGCAGCCAGACACTTCTCTACCAGAACTAATCTCAGTTTTTTCAGACTATGGAGATTTATCAGGGTACAAATTAAACATGCATAAAACCCAAGTTTTAACATTCAACTATGACCCAAATCATTTTTCACTAAATGAACTCAAAACTAACTGGGAGTTGGAATCTATGAAATATCTGGGGGTCAATATCCCGAAACAACTCGACAAAATTATAACACTAAACTATGATCCACTGGTGACAAAAATAAAATCTGACCTAGCAAGATGGAATATGATACCATTCTTAGGTACCGCACAAAGAATTGAAGCAGTCAAAATGAATATACTTCCACGTCTTCTATACCTTTTCCAAACAATACCGGTAGAACCTCCCAAAAAAACATGGCAGGAACTGGACAGAAGGATCTCAAGATTCATATGGCAGGGTAAGAGACCTAGAATCAGATATAGAACCCTACAGCTAAACAAAGACAAAGGTGGGCTCGCACTGCCAAATATCAGGGACTATTTTATAGCTGCACAAATTAAAACTTTAGTAGAGATATGTAACCCAGTCTACACTGCACAATGGAAGGAGATGGAATGCCAAATAACAAGTGACATCCCCCTACAGGCGATAATAGGGAACAATGCCTTAACTAAACTCCTGAATAACACTAACCCGTGGATAGAGACCCCGCTAAAAATTTGGTTTAAGATAGTCCGAGAGAATCAAGCTAAAGAGCCCTATCGACTTCTGCAATGGATTGCCTATGATCAAGACTTTACCCCCAATAAAACGGACACTAGATTTAAAGAGTGGAAAGAGAAAGGGCTGATAAAATATTACGATTTTTTTAAGGGGCAAACTTTAAGAAGTTTTGAAGATTTGAAAAAACAAGGTCTAATAAATCAAGATCTTTACAGGTTCTTTCAGCTTAGACACCACATAAACAATATACTTAAAAAGGAGGATTTGGAAAGGGCCCAGTCAGGTGTTCTGAAGGTCTTCTTAATGGCATATAAAGGGATCCCAGGGATCAGATACATTTCTAAAATATACCACGGTCTTCAAGACTTAAAAGGAGACAACACATCGTATATAAAAGAGAGATGGGAAAAAGAGGGGAATTTCACTTTACAATTGGAAATATGGGAAAAGCTAAATAAACAGCAATGGAAAAGTACCTCATCCCTGCAGTGGAGAGAATTTGGATGGAAAAACCTGGTAAGATTTTTCAGAACACCTGCACAAAACAAATTTACCCATAAGGGGTTGAACTGTTGGCGCTTGTGTGGTGAAAAGACTGCAAATCATTTTCATGTGTTTTGGTCATGCCCAGTTATCCACCAATATTGGTCCAACGTACAGACAATATTGTAGAAAATATTCAAAATAACAGTTCCGGACTTCCGGTTATGGCTGCCACGTAGGACGGACGTGTCTCGCTCTGCTCTGCTCCTGGAGAAAAAAATCGGCAAATAACTCTCTCATTTGGGACAGAACGTATCCCAGCATTTGGGCGAGGATATGTCGGCGAAGCCTAAGGCTGGAAAACCAGGAAAAGGAAAAAGCGAGCCGCCGAAACAGTCCAAATTAACGGACTTTCAGGTCTGTGACGCAGCAAACAAGGCTCCATATATGGCGGAGGAGGCTGGCGGCGGTGCGATTTCTGCGGGGAATGGCGCAGATGCGCTGATGGCTGCCATGAGTTCAATGAGAGCGGACTTTTCCTCTAGATTTGATGGGATTATGACAGCGCTGGAAGGAATAAGAAAGGAATTGGGTGACTGTGTAGAACGAACGGCGCAGATGGAGCTCCGTCTCGCTAGTGCTGAAGATGACGTCACCCGTCTTCAATTAAAGGTGCGCACTTTGGAAAAAAAAAATAAATCTCTGGAAGATAATATTTTGGATTTGGAATCTCGGTCGAGACAGAATAATTTGAGGCTGGTGGGTCTTCCAGAGGAATCAGAAGGTCGGGACGTATGTTCCTTTCTGGAAAAGTGGATTCCGGAGGTGCTGGGCAGCGAGGAGTTGCAATCAGCAGTGGTTCTGGAAAAAGCACATCGTATTGGCCCACGGAGAGATAAGGGACCGCCGAGGACCTTAATTATGAAGTTTCTAAGCAACAGAGACAGGATGAAGATCTTCAACGCTGCACGTGCTAAAGGAGAGATTAAACACCAGGACCAGCAGGTGCGGTTCTACCCAGATTTGGCCACAGGAATCCAGCAATTGAGGAAGCAGTTTGATCCCGTACGTAAGGAGCTGCGCAACCTTGGGATTCGTCATGGTGTAATCTATCCTGCGAGACTGCTGACCACGTATGAGGGCAGAACCCACATCTTCAAGACCCCAGAGGAGGCGCAGGAGTTCATCAAGAAGATCAAAGAAGAAGAAGAGACTGGTGGGAGCTAAGCATGAACAAAATATAAGGTAGAATAATTAAGCATTTGCACAGGCATCTGACTGACTTGAAGTAAATAGTAAGTTTACAAAATATAGATTGTATTATATATTAAAAAAAAAAAAAAAAACAAAACAAACAAAAAAAAAAAACTATGATGTACAAAGTTGTTAAAAATTTTGGAGTTAAGTTGGAAAACTACAGAAGAGAGTTAATGTTACGTCATTAAAAGCAGTAGAGTTAGGGTGATTGGGAGGATGAAGAAGGAGTGGCTTAGGCTGTTCCCCGTGGGTGTGGAACGGTCGATGGCTATATCGGGAGACAGAATTTTTCTTTTGATTTTGGGGGGTTTGCCACAAGTGTGGGAAGGGGAAATTTGTTTGTGTGTAGTTTGTAGGATGAATGTTCAACCACTCATGTTTTTGCTTCTCTGTATGAGCATGTTTACACTGCAAGGTAATCCCAAACTCTCTATTGATCATGGACCAAAGTGTTAATCTTAATTTAACTTCATGGAATTGCAGAGGTCTACAAAATTTAAAAAAACTTAAACAAGTTATGAATAAAATAAAGGACATGGGTTCAAGAATTGTGTTTTTACAAGAAACTCATCTGATAGAGGAGGATGTTAAAAGAATTAGGAGTAGATGGCAGGGAAGTGTATTCACCTCTTCATTTTCATCCCGAGCCAGGGGAGTTATGACTCTCATACATAAATCAGTTCCTTTTCAAGTGAAAAATGTAATTGGAGACAAATTTGGAAGATATGTAATCATTCAAGGTTCTTTGCTATTAGAAAATATAAATCTTGTGAACTTATATGGTCCCAATATAGATGACCAGAAGTTCTTTGCTAATTTATTTCTCATCTTATCATCACTTACAGGGCAACATATAATAGCAGGGGATTTTAATTGTACATTGAATCCAGGTGTGGATAGATCAACAGGACTGGATTGTACGCACATTGGATGTAGGATGACTATTAATCATTTTATGAAAGAATTGAGATTGTTAGATATATGGAGAGAAATGAAACCACAAGTTAAAGCCTATTCTTGTTATTCCAGTACCTACAAGACATTCTCACGTATTGATTATTTTTTGATTTCCACAGAATTAAGGTCCAAGATTCAAAACTGCTTTTATGATAACATCGTGATCTCTGATCATGCACCCTGTTGTCTAATATATGTAGATAAAAAATTGATAAAGGAATCAGGTAGATGGCAATTTCAGCATAAATGGCTTCAGGATGAGGAATTTGTCAAGTATATAGAAAAACAGATAGACGAGTTCTTTGACATCAATACTACACAAACATCAGCATGTGTAAAGTGGGAGGCTTTCAAAGCTTTTATTAGGGGACATATTATTAGTTATACAGGATCAAAATCTAAGAAGACTCGAGAGGAGAGAGCTAAATTGGAACATAAAATAAAAAATCTTCAGGAAAAAGTGTATGCAGGAAGTGACCCAAGGTTGGAGAATGAATTACTGATTTTGAGAGCTGAATACGACAAAAAATCAGCGAATAGAGCTGCCTCGAGTCTTCTAAGATTGAAACAATCTTTTTATGAACAAGGTGAAAAATCAGGAAAATTATTAGCATGGCAGATTAAACAATTGGAAATTAAAACACCAATTACCAGTATTATAAGTAACGGACAGGTAGTTATAGATCCTTTAGAAATTAATAGAGCCTTTAGAGATTACTATGAAAAATTATATGATACCAAAAATGAACCTGATTTAACAAAACTAAATGGGTTTTTGAACGAACTATCTATACCGTGTATTCCAAATGAAAACAGGGAGATATTGGAGTCTAAAATTAGTCAAGAAGAAGTTGGGCTAGCCATTGATAATATGAAATCAGGAAAAAGTGCAGGACCAGATGGTCTTCCAGTTGACCTTTATAAAAAATTTAAGAATAAATTAATAAAACCTTTTTTGGAAATGGTTTTAGAAGCATTTCAAAATAATAATTTACCATCATACATAAATAATGCCTTAATTATACTGCTGCCAAAACCAGGTAAGCCCTCTAATAAATGTGAAAATATGAGACCAATAAGCCTATTAAACGCCGACCTTAAGATAATCTGTAAAATTTTAGCAAGACGAATACAAGAAATTTTACCAAATATTATTAATCGAGATCAGAATGGCTTTATAAAGGGTAGACAAGGCTTCCATAATGTAAGAAGACTATTTAATATTATTTATTTTAATAAAGAAGCACCGGATACAGCTCTCCTATCATTGGACGCCGAAAAGGCCTTTGATAGAGTTGAATGGCCCTTTCTTTTTGAAGTCCTACAAAGGTTTGGACTTGGAAATAATTTCATAAAATGGGTTCAAATAATATACAATAATGCTACAGCAGAAATCCTAACAAATAACAATATTTCAAAACCAATAAAAATCAATAGAGGATGTCGACAAGGCTGTCCACTTTCACCTTTACTGTTTACTATGGCAATTGAACCTTTAGCGATAGCGATACGTTTACATTCACAAATATATGGAATTAAAGTTGGACCAACAGAACATAAAATCTCCCTGTACGCCGATGACATAATTTTGTTTATGTCGAATCTAAAAAAATCAATTCCAACCTTGTTGAATTTAATAAAGAATTTTGGGGAAATATCAGGATATAAAATAAATAAAACTAAATCTTCAATATTAATGCTAAATGAGACCCAGAGAAATTACCCAGCCCCTGAGGTAAATCAATTCAATGTTGTAAATCAGTTTAAATATTTAGGAATCCAAATTATGCCTAAGCTAGAATCAGTCGCCAGTGTCAACTATGAAGCTTTAATGTCAGATATCAATGAGTTAACTCAGAGATGGATGTCACTACCAATGTCGATGATCGGGAGAATCAATATACTTAAAAGTAATATTTTACCTAAAATACTTTATTTATTTCAATACATTCCCTTATCACCACCTTTAGATCTATTCTCAAGAATAAAAAAAAAGTTAGTGGAATTTATATGGAACAACAGGAGGGCTAGATTACGTTTGTCTTTATTATATTTACCATTTGATCGTGGAGGTCTGAAATGTCCAAATTTTATGTTGTATTATTGGTCGGCACAACTGAGGTCTATGACATATTATTTTTCATCAAATGATCTCCCTCACTGGACTGAAATGGAATCATACAATTTACCTTTACCTCTTCCCATATTCATATACTCAGATTCGGCAAAAAAATTACAAAAACAAGTTAAAAATCCATTTGTAAAGCATATGATCAAAATATGGTGTGAAGCTAAAAACTATTTAAAAGAACCACAGTTATTGTCACAATTTAGTCCAATATGGGGTAATCAATATTTTAAACCAGGGAGAGCGGACGCTGTATTTAAAGTATGGAATTTAAAAGGGATACAAAAGATTCAGGATTTATATTTGCCATGTGCAGACAACATAATGTCTTTTGAAGAGCTGAGGATCAAATTTAATCTCAATAGAACACATTTTTTTAAATATCTTCAACTTAGAAACTTTATTCGATCAAATCAAAATAAAGCTCTCACTCGACCTATTTATTCATCCTTGGAAAAAATGATGATGAAAGATAGTAAAAGAAAGGGTATTATTTCAGAGTTTTATAACTCACTGACACTATCTTCAAGTGAAAATTCACTGAAAAGATTAAACTACTGGAAAGAAGATCTGCAAATTGAAATTTCAGAGGAACAATGGGAATTGGCTTGTACAGAAGCTCAAACCAAATCAATAAATGCACGCCTTAAATTGATACATTTCAAATGGTTAATGCGGATGTATGTTACACCGGAGGAGTTAAATAGATATAACAAAAATATACCAGATACATGCACAAAATGCATGGAAAGTAAAGGAACCCTATTTCATTGTTTATGGGAATGTAGATTAATAAGAATGTTTTGGGAAGAGGTGAGGGTAACAATTGAAAAAATAATCTCAAAACAAATCATATTGAATCCTAAACTGTTTTTGTTGGGTCTGTACCCAGAAAAGCATAATTTTAATAAAAGTGAAAGAACATTCATAGACCTCAGTTTGCTTAATGCCAAAAAATGTATTGCACTATTATGGAAAAAGACTCATAGACCAGATGTGACTCAGTGGTTAAGACAGATGTTAACAAACCTTCCATTAGAAAGAATAACATATATACTAAAATCAAAGGAAATTGTGTTTGAGAATATATGGAGACCTTTTATTGATTATGTAAAAAATTTAAACATAACTCTTGAAGAAGAAGGTGAATGATGTGTGTGGACCTTGTAAATTCCAAACTGGTGAACATAATATGTATACTTATGTATTGGATTGTCTAGACTAAACAGAGGAGCATTGTTGAAGACTTGATTTTGTTGGTGGTTGTTGGTGTTTTTAGTGCATTTTTTTTTTTTTGTAGTACTTTAGTGTTAGTGTTTGATTGTTTGTATCATGTTTGTTAAAAAAAAAAAAAAAAAAAAGGTTCAATAAAGATATTGTGGAAAAAAAAAATAACAGTTCCCTTTTCTTTTGTAACTTTGTATTTGGGTTTATTACCGGACTCACTGGAAAGACGAGGAGATAAAAACTTATTCAATGTTTTAATATTGGCAAGTAAAAAAGCCCTAACTAAAAAATGGATGCTGAAGGACTGTCCTACACCTGAAGATTGGATTAACGTGATTCAAGACATTTACTCGATGGAAAAGTTGACATTCGCACTGAGACAGGACATGGATGGGTTCATAATCTTTTGGCAACCCTGGATCGCATATGTGTCTTCCATTAGAACTAATCTTTGACAAATACCATTTCAATAATGGTCCCGCTCTTTGTTCCAATGCTACTCAGTTGCTCTTTTACTTTTAATTACTTAATTTTCTGTTTGTTTGTTTTTGCTGTTCTGTTTGTTTGTTTATTCGTTTGTTTTTTATTTAATTCTTCTTAACTTCACTTTTTCTTTCACTTTAAAAAAAAAAGGGGGGGGATTGTTGTAATAACTATCCTACCAATGTTTTCATATAGCAAAAAATAAGGGAACATGTGATGAAAATGTAAACAATGCAATGCTGTAATGACCTGTATACCCTTTACAAAAACTTAAATAAAAAAAAAAAAAATCCTTCAGTGTGATTTTCTGGATTTTTTTTTTTCTCATTTTGTCTCTCATAGTTGAGGTATACCTATGATGAAAATTGGAGACCTCTCTCATCTTTTAAGTGGGAGAACTTGCACAATTGGTGGCTGACAAAATACTTTTTTTCCCCACTGTATACAACTTATAATTAGATAAGTTTATAATTTTTTTGTTTTATCTTGGTCATTCTCAACAGTAACACATTCTAGAATCCCTGGTAGTGCAAGGGACATTCCATTTACAAGTTTACACCTATACAATTCATCAATATACAGTGCAACACCACCACCCTTTTTTTGAGATCTGTTAATATGAAACATCTGCTATCCCTCTGTTGCCATCAAAGAAGCCTGGACTTCATTGAGCCAAGTTTTAGAGACTGCTATAGCTGTCAATTTTCTATCCAGCTGTTTTAAATAGTCCTGAATCTGTGGAAGGTTTTTGTTAAAACTTCTGCTGTTAAAGTGTACTATTGACAGTTTACCATCTACTTGCCCTTGACTTTTGAGTTGCTTTTCAGTGTAACATTCACAGTGATTATGAATATTATTGAAGAAGTGGTTATCACGATCAATATCATTTTCCATCTCTTGTAGTTTATGTTCACCATAATGAGATGTTTTCAGTGTCTGAACTTCCTGTCTCTGGGTCAAATGACTTCCTCCAATTGGGGATGAGTAACGTCTACTAAAGTCAGTCATGAGTTTTTTTGTTTGTTTTGTTTTTAAGTACATTCTTCTTCTTCTTCTTTGTTTAGATTTGATTGGCGGTTGGCAGCCAGTTTACTGGTGCATTACCGCCACGTACTTCACTCTATATCATCACTCTATATATCTTGGCCGTAACCCTATGAGGTATAAGAAGTTCTTATAAGGAGTTCTGAACAACTCCTTATGTGTGAAAAAATTATCCGTCCTTGGACTGTCCTCGGCCAGCTACATTATCACGTTATGTCACAAAAGGACTGTTCTTGCCATGTGTGTGGATATGGATTGCTGTAGTCTCTTAATTTTCTTGATCAGTGTTCATCTATATTTAAGTCAGTGAGATCTCTTATCATTATGGCCTTTGCTTCTTCAGTTGTTCCATTTAGTTTAATTCAGACTCTACAGTTTCTTGTCCATGTTGCCTGTATCTTGTTTTGTCTTTTCAGCATCCGTGCTTGCCATGCTATTTCAGCATTAGTCTTTGTTAAATGTTCATTTAGGTAAACTTGTGTTCCCTGCAGCTTTCTGGCCTGCCTCAGTATGTCATTTTTTACTCTTCTGTTCACAAAGCGCAGCACAATTGATATCTTTATTATCCTTTCTGGGTAGTGTATGGCAGGCTGAAATTGCATTTACATCAACCTTTATGTTTTTGCTTTCAAGGAACCAAAGCACCTGGTTTTCCAAGGAGACTGATTCACTTGGGGGACCCTCCTCACCTCTCATTCCTGCTGTAGCATGAGCATATGATTTGATATTTAATGTCTAGTCCACTAATGATTAAATCATCCATACGAATATATTGTTCAAGATCCTCGCGTCACTCCAAGTCTGCAATTTTCTTGTCTCTTTCCTTAATTGTTAATTTCAGCTTCCGGACTTCCTCCGTTAGTCCTAATAATTTGGACTGTTGATTGGCCACTTTGGTAAGTTCTTCTGACATGAAGTTCAGAGATTTTTTTAATTTCTTCCATTTCCTCTTTCTTTGGTGGCATTTTTTACTGACCTGATGATAGCAGGATAATTTCCACTGGTGCTGCCGTTATCTGATCCAGCTGACCTCGGATCCGGATCCGGGCCTCAGTTAGCTCCTCCGCTGAGCTCTGCCGCTTACCGCCACTGTAGTTGAGCTCTGATCCGGCCAGGGCCTCGGTTAGCTTCACCACAGTTAGCGCCGCCACTTACCACTGCTGTAAATGAGCTCCGATCTAGCCAGGACCACAGGTAGCTCTGCCGGGTGTTGCCGCTACAGGTGTGCTCTGATCCAGCCCGGGCCTCAGCTAGCTACACCACTTGTCGCTGCTGTAGGTGACCTCCGATCTGGCCTTTCTTTCGCCGCTGTACTTGAGCTCTGATCCGGCTCTGATCTCTGTCTGTGTGTCTTTGGGAGGTCTTCACCTTATACATCACTGACTTTCAGTACAACACTGAGTCATGCCACCTGCAGAAATTCTCTGACGACTCAGCTGTTGTGGGGTGTATAAGAGGGGGAGTACAGGGCACTGGTAGACAGATTTGTGGAGTGGACGGAGCAGAATTACCTGAGGCTGAATGTCAGCAAGACCAGAGAGATGGTGATTGACTTCAGGAAGAAGAGGACGGGAGTTTGAGAATGACAGATATCTGGGTGTCAGGATCAGCAACGGACTGGACTGGAGATCCAACACCGATGCTGCGTACAAGAAGGGGATGAGCAGACTCTTCTTCCTGAGGAAGCTGAGATCCTTCAATGTGTGCAGCAGGATGCTGGAGCTTTTGTACCAGATCATTGTCACCAGCACCATCTTCTTTGCTGCTGTCTGTTGGGGTAGCAGTGTGAGGGCCAGCGACACCAACAGACTTGACAAGATTATCAAGAGGACTGGCTCTGTAATTGGTCTCAGGCCTGAGACCTTTGAGACAGTGGTGGAGAGGAGAACACTAAATAAACTGTGATCCATCATGGACAATCCTGATCACCCCCTCCACCACACACTGGACAGACAGCAAAACACTTTCTCCAGTAGACTACTACAGCTTCACTGTTGAACGGCCAGGTAATTCAATTCAATTCAACTTTATTTATATAGTGCCATTTCACAACAACAGTCATCTCATAGCACTTTCAACTGTAGGGGAAACCCCCACAATTGCAGAAAGACCCCAGCAATCAAGTGATCCCCTTGTGAGCAAGCGCTTGGTGACGGTGGAGAAGAAAAACTCCCTTTTAACAGGAAGAAACCTCCAGCAGAACCAGGCTCAGGGAGGGGCAGTCATCTGCTGGAACTGGCTGGGGGTTGAGGGGATAGAGAAGATGAAAAGAACAGACATGTAGAGAGCAAACAGCATGATGGGGACTCAATCTATGGGAGAGAACAAACAGATGTTAATGACCAGCAAAAAAAAAAAAAAAAAAAAAAAATTTCATTGAGAGTGAAGAAAGGAGTGAAGCCCAGTGCAATTATTGGAGGTCCCCCGGCTGTCTAAACCTAATAGCAGCGTAACTAAGGGAGGGTTCAGAAATACATGACCCCTCCCTAATTGTAGGCTATATCAAAAAGGAAGGATTAACCCTATTCTTAAAAACAGAGATCGAGTCTGACTCCCGAATCCAGATTGGCAGCTGGTTCCACAAGAGAGGTGCTTGAAAACTGAAGGCTCTGCCCCCCCATTGTACTTTTGGAGATTCTAGGTATTACAAGTAATCCAGCATTTTGGGAGCGTAGTGCTCTGTTAGGATAATAGGGCAATATCAGATCTTTTAAATAAAAGGGGCCTGGTTGTTTAGAGCTTTGAAAGTGAGAAGAAGGATTTTAAACTTAATTCTAAACTCTGTGGGAAGCCAGTGAAGGGAGGCCAGATCCGGAGAGATATGATCTCTCTTTCTAGTACCTGTTAAAACTCTTGCTGCAGCATTTTGGATCAACTGAAGACTTTTTAGAGATGTTTTAGGACAACCTGATAATAAAGAGTTACAATAATCTAATCTAGAGCTAACAAAAGCGTGGATCAGTTTCTCAGCATCACTCTGAGACAAGATGCTCCTAATCTTGGCAATATTACGCAAATGATAGAAGACAGTCTTAGAAAAGAATTTTAATATGTGAATTGAAAAACAGATCTTAATCAAAAATAACTCCAAGGTTCCTCACAGAGCTACTAAGAGAAAGAGTAACTGCATCCCAAACTAAAAGTTTGATTTGGAAAGGAATTTCTAAGGTTTTTTGGACCAACAAGAATGACGTCAGTCTCATCTGAATTTAATAGCAGGAAATTACAAGTCATCCAAGCTTTGATTTCCTTAAGACAGGCATCTAACTTGGCTAATTGATTACTATCATCTGGCTGCGTTGACGGGTATAATTGTGTGTCATCTGTGTAACAATGAAAATGTATACAGTGCTTTCTAATAATGTTGCCTAACGGAAGTATACATAAACTAAAAAGAGTAGGGCCTACCTAGCACAGATCCCTGTGGAACTCCATGACTGAGCTTTGAGTTGAAAGAAAACTCATTATTGACATGAACAAACTGGAACCTATCAGATAAATAAGATCTAAACCACTGCAACAAAGTTCCATTAAGTCCAACATAGTGTTCTAATCTATCAAGTAGAATATTATGATTGATAGTATCAAAAGCTGCACTAAGGTCTAAAAGGACAAGTACAGAAACAAGTCCATTATCAGATGCAATGAGGAGGTCATTAGTGAACTTCGCTAAGGCTGTTTGAGTGCTATGATGGATTCTAAACCCAGATGTAAACTCTTCAAATAAACCATTTCCCTGAAAGTGGTCAAATAATTGCTTAGCAACAACTCTTTCTAAGATTTTTGAAATGAAAGGCAGATTAGAGATTGGTCTATAGTTAGCTAAAACTCCTGGATCCAGTGTTGGCTTTTTGAGTAAGGGTTTAATTACAGCAGTTTTAAAAGCCTGCGGTACATGGCCTAAAGTTAATGAAGAATTGATTATTTGAAGAATAAGGCTACCAATAAATGGGAAGACTTCTTTAAATAACCTGGTAGGAGTAGGGTCTAAAAGACAAGTTGAAGGCTTGGATGAGGAAACTATTTTGTCTAACTCTAAAAGGTCAATTGGAGTAAACTGATCTAAACAGATGTCAACTGAAGGAGTTGTAGTAGTTACTGTATTTAAGTTAACGGTGGGAAGAATCTGACTGATTTTACTCTGATAGATGAAATTTTATTATTGAAAAGGTTCATAAAGTTCTGACTAGTAAGCTCTTAAGGGAATGCTAGGATTTACAGAGTCCTGACTCTTTGTCAGCCTGGCTACAGTGCTGAAAAGAAACCTGGGATTATTCTTGTTCTCTTCTATTAATGCAGAATAATAACTCGTTCTAGCTTTTCTCAGAGATTTTTTATAAAATAAAAGATGATTTCTCCAAGCTAAATAGATAGTCTTCTGTTTTAAGCTACGAGTTTCTGTGTTGAACCAATGAGTTAGAAATCTCTGATTAGACTTTTTCTTTTTTAAAGGGGCCACCATGTCTAGAGTCTGATTCAGAGAACCTGTAACACTATCTACCATGCTATCAGTTACAGGAGGAGCAAGCTGTCTATAGCTTATTTCCATTGTGTTGACACATGGCATAGAGGAAACAATCTGCATAAATTTGGTAACAACATCATCTGAGAGGCATCAACTGTAGTAATAATTTTCCTTAGGAGCCAAATAGTCAGAAATAGTAAAATCAAAGGTTCACAGGCAATGGTCTGACAGTACAGGGTTATGAGGACACTACCAGATGTTCTATTTTTTATGCCATATGTCAGGACAAGGTCCAACTTGGACAAGGTCCAGAATTTCCTACTTTCTGAGAAAATCCCATCAAGTCTAATATTGAATTAAATGCCAAATTAAGGCAATCACTAGCTACATTTACATGTATATTAAAGTCCCCTACTATAATTATTCTATCTGATTTCAGCACTGAATCAGCTAAGAATTCGGCAAATTCAGATAAAAGCTCTGAGTAGGTTGATGGAGGACGATAAACTATGGCAAATAAAATTGGGTTTAGGCTAAAATTGCTAAAATGCCCAATACTGAGGACCAGGCCCTCAAAGAAATTATAATGTGTTTTTTGCTTTACATTAACTAGTAATTTGGAATGGTAAATTGTTGCTACTCCTCCTCCACCACCAGAACTTCTGGGATTTTGACAGTTTAAATAATCAGAGGGAGTTGATTCATTCAAACCAACATAATCCTCTTGCCCTAACTAAGTCTCTGTAAGGGATATTAAATCAATCTGATGATCAATTAACAGATCATGGACTAGCAGAGACTTGGGAGTTAGAGACCTAATATTTAACAAACCACATTTAATTTTTAAATTATGAGGAGGAACAGAGGCCAAATCATTCACTTTAGAGGCTTCATGTTTAATTTGAGTTTTACCAACTTTTTGTTTAATCACTTTGGGATGCTTACACATTATATTTTTATTTACTTTGGAGGGAGCAGACAATCTCTGATGAGGAAGACAGGGGCTAAGTTGAGGGGTGGCGGATGAAGAGGAGCTACAGAGAGGCGTGTAAGACTGCGACTCTGCTTCCTGGTCCCAACTCTGAGTTGTCGAGGTTTTGGAAATTTGGATAAAAATGATGCCAGATTGTTAGATAAATGAGACACACCATCCAAAGTGGGATGGATGCCGTCTCGTCTAATAAGACCAGGTTTTCCCCAAAATGAGCTCCAATTGTCTATGTAGCCCACATTGTTTGCAGGACACCACACAGCCAGCCAGCGGATGAAGGATGACAAGCGGCTAAACATGTCATCACTGGTCAGATTGGGAAGGGGCCCAGAGAATACTACAGAAGCAGACATCGTTTTTGCAAAGTCACACACCGATTCCACGTTAAGTTTTGAGACTTCCGACTGCTGGAGTCGGACGTCGTTAATGCCGGCGTGGATAACAATTGTGGAGTATTTACAGTTACTTTTTGCCAGCATTTTCAAATTTGACTCAATGTCGTCTGCTCTGGCCCCAGGAATGCATTTGACTATGGCCTCTGGAGTCTCTTGGTTCACGTTTCTAACTACAGAGTCACCATTGATCAGTTTTTTCCTCAGCGGGTGTGTCGCTGAGCAGGGAAAAATGATTAGACACATGAACAGGTTGGTGGTTAACCAGGGCTTTTCAGCTAGGCTTCCTTCTCACCGTCACCCACCCAGTCTCTTCGCTGCTGAGGAGGACCGGAGGACCGCTAGCAGGCCGCCCTAAGCTAGGGCGCTCCGCTGCAGCTAAAGGACGTCCGTCGTTATTAACTGGTACAGACGGTGTTTCAATACAGTGGAGCCGGGATTCCAAATCAGACAACCTCGCCTCGAGCGCCTCAAAAAGACAACATTTATTACATTTACCGTTATCACTAAAAGAGGCAGAGGTTTCGCTAAACATCTGACAGAGTGCACACCAGAGGAGGAGAGGAAGGAGAGCTAGTAACCATAGCTAGTGGCTAACCCAAAGCTAACAAAAACACCGATGAAGGTGAACAAAAGGCTAAAGAGGGTGATTAGATGACACTGAGTGCGCACACAGGTGCAAGAGGCTTGATAAACAGAAGTGAGAGCTGACGGTAGATGGAAAAAAGGTGATAACAGGAAAACATGGTGAAAGCTGGGAATGCTAGGTAAAGTGCCATCAGAGTCAGCATGTAGGTGATGTAGGTACAGGAAATCTTTCCTGCCTCATGCCATTTCACTGTACAATAACTCACTATGATGTTGTATTGTGGTCATAACTATGTTGCCATACTGCACCTTACACCTTACAGTCTAACTGATACTTCACATTTCACTCTGCTCCTGATAGTCCTGCATTGTGCAGCGGGTATGATTCATGTGTTTACAGTATACTGGTCACCGTATATTCAGCTATGATGTATATAGGTTTTTTTTTTATAGTAGTGTTATTTTTACTTTCCATGGGTAGTCCCTTTGTCATGCGTGCGTTTCTGTCATTTGGTTGTCTACTGTCATACTGCTGTTACACTGTAATTTCCCAGTTTGGGATCAATAAAGTACATCTATCTATTTTGTGTTTTGGGGAGGCATTTCTTGGAACCTACCATACCAGGTCAGCCCAAGGCACACATAACAAATCAATCGTGCTGTTTAATCAGCATCTTGATAGGTTAATCTTTCCACATGACAACAGTTGCCTATCAAAGGAGGAGTGCTCTTTTATTATTGTTGACGTTCATTTTCTGTTTTGGAATATCTTACTGTATGTTGATCTTTCTATGGATTGTAATAACGAGCTTAAAACACCATCCTTGATCCTGTTTGTGAAAATAAATGTTAACAAGATAGATGCTGTTAACAGCTGCTTTTTATCTTCTTTTTCTTCTTCTCAGGACAGAACAAAGGAAGTGAGAAGGAAAGCTCAGGAGAATCATCATCTTCTGCATCAGCTGCATCTTCCAGCCAGAGCCTGCCCAGTTTCTGGATTCCCTCCCTGACACCAGAGGCAAAGCCCACCCTTCTCAAGAAACCAGTGAGTGTCTGCTCCCAGCAGTTTAATAGAGGCTGTCTGCTGAATCCCACCCAGCACTGCCTTTTC
Source organism: Pholidichthys leucotaenia (assembly GCA_020510985.1). Taxonomy (NCBI): domain Eukaryota; kingdom Metazoa; phylum Chordata; class Actinopteri; order Cichliformes; family Pholidichthyidae; genus Pholidichthys; species Pholidichthys leucotaenia. Next base: position 315,621,575 of record CM035838.1, read on the forward strand.
AGTTTCCTAAAGGAAATGAAAACGTACAGAAAATCTGAGAACTCATCAGCTAGCCTGCTTGCTCAGCTTTTAGTACTTTCACTCTTGTTTTGTAAGTTTTAACTGCAAATTTAATGGCTGTGGTGATAATCTGTGCCTATTATAGAATTCACTTGATTTAGGTGACCTCAATTAGTTCAACGCTGTTTATCTGTCAGTTTTAGAGGTGGGTAGCAAAGTCTTATTTGTGCTCCACTTCCACTCTGCGCGTCTGCTAGAGTGCAAGGCTTGTGTGACATAAATTTTGTCATCGGCTCCAGTTGCAGGGCCCCTCTGCGGCTGAACGTGTGCAGCCCAAATTTTGTGACCACGTTGCCCATGTGTGTTGACTACACATGCGCAAGATCCAACTTCCCATTCAAAATGATGCTTGGCTTAATATATGCAAAAAAAATGAAGCATATGTGACCCATGCTGGCAAAATGAGTCAGAATGCGCACCATGTCATTACGAGCTGCAGGCAGAAGAAGTCATAAATCATAACTCTTTCTTTGTTTGCTAGCGGCAAGTCCTGGGAAAAAAAACCATGAGTGCCTGGTATCATTGGAAAGCTTAGAAATCGTACTTTCTAAAAATACTTATGTTTTTGCGGAAGACGTAATTCCCGACCTATCGAACAAGAGTTTTAAACCTAGCCAAAACCTAGCCAAAATATAAACAAATCGTCCGTTTATGCGCATTTCCTATTTGTATTATGTTGAAAAAAAATTACATTGATTATGTTGCGGGTCATTTTGACCCGTACTGTGTAAATCCACTCAAAACAGTCAAAAAACAGGTTAAACCAATAACAACTTTATTTTAGATTATATAAACATTTATAAAAGAGACATAACAATACATTTTTAATTTCAACACTATATTTAAGAACTATTTTGTTCAAGTTTTTCCCTCTGCATTTTTTTTTTCCATTTAACTTGCCCCTTTTTCTCACATTTTCAATGTTCAGCATTTTCAATGCTCTCCACATGATGGACAGAATGTAACTGTGTGCTTTCTGCAGATGTAATTCTTGCATTTCACACAAGAGGTACTTGTTTTACTGTCCTCTCGGGAGGGACAGACCTGGCATCTTTTCCGTTTCTTTACACCTGTGTCCGCTGGATCCATTGCAGATTGGTTGGATGACCTGACCTTGACCTTTTCAATGACAGCTGCAGCTGCTGGGGATCGAGCTGCCCTGGCTCGCCTCTGGATCTTGGGAGTGACAAGTGCTTTGCCGAGTTCTTCCAGGAAAAGTCGACGTCGGTACAATTTGCCGGCATTCCATTGCTGGTTGATTTCTGTCCACAGGACATAGGCATTGTAAGCAGACACATCGACAATGTTGTAGAAAATCACCAAGGGCCAACGGGCAGTCTTGCGCTGGCAGCTGTATGTTGCTGTGACTTTGTCCAGATTGTCAACTCCTCCTTTGGTGGAGTTGTAGTCCAGGATCATTTGTGGCTTCATGTCTTCTCTTGTGCCCAGAGATGCATCTGTGTGCATTGTGCTCATTACAAGGACATTCTTGTTTCTCTTTGGGCAGTATGAAACAACTGCTGCTTTCTCAGTGAAAACAAATATTGAGGAATGCAGAGGTCTGCCCTGCATCTTCAGAATTTCACTGGGAAGTTCTGGCTTATTTCTTCTGACTGTTCCCAGCATAGTCAGCTTTCTCTTCTGAAGTTCATCTCCTAGGCGGTAGGATGTAAAGAAGCTGTCACATGTGATGTTATGACCTTGCAACCCTTCACTCATCTCCAGCACCACACGCATCCCCTGATTCTTCTCAGATGCTCCTCCAGGTAGCTCTCCAGTATACACTTGCATATTCCATGCATAGCTAGATTTTGCATCACAGGCTACCCACATTTTGATGCCATACTTGGCAGGCTTGTTGGGCATGTACTGTCTGAAAGGACAGCGCCCCCTGAATGGTACAAGGCGCTCACCTACAGTAACATGGGGACCAGGATTGTACAACAAAGGTAGAATTTCAACCCATTTATCCCATACATCTCTAAACGCAGCTAGTTTGTCTCTTTCACGTCGACCAGCTCTGGTGTCACGGTTGTCAAATCGGATCACACGAGATATCATGTGAAATGTCTCCAGAGACATTGTTGCTCGAAAGATTGGCCTTCCATACTCTTCATCCCATAGACTTGCAGTTGCTTCTCCCTTTGACCTGTACACTCCAGCTAATACCAGAATTCCTATGTAAGCATGCAAGTCAGTCTGATCCAGTGGCTTCCATTTCTCCTGAAATACACGCCTCCCCTCCAAGTTGGTCATTTCCAGTATAATCTTCTCTATTGGTGGGGATATGAAGAGCTGAAATGCTGATTGAATATCATCAACTTGTGTGACAGCAAATCTTGTAGGACCGGGAGTCATTTTGATGACATTGGAAGATGACAGTCTGCCTCGGCTTTGGTGTGGTGATGTTGACCATTTTATATTACCATCTTTAGATGCCCATGTCCCCTCTGTGGATGATGATTGCTGCATTCCTTGGCTTTCATCCGATGGAGACACAACGGCAGGCTCGTCCTCTGAATCCTCCTCGTCGTCGGAAAATTGACAGTCTGGATCATCAATTACATTGTCCTCGGTCTCTGAAATCTCTTCCTCTGCATCACTATCCCAGTTCAAAATATGTGATGAAGCTTCTTCAGCTGTAAACCTTCTGGAGCTCATTTTTGGTGTGTTTGTCAAAGAGATGGCATGAGAAAAGTGACAAGGACAAGGGAGAGAAAGTCCCTCCTCGACACACACCTGGGTCTCTGGCAGTCAAAATACAATTAACTGGGCAGTCAAAATAAAGTACATCAAAGAGGCATGTTTATTTTGGATCTGTACAGCTACTTACCCACATAAAAGTGTCTGGGTCAAAATGACCTGCAACATCATCTTTGTATACACACTCTGTACATACATTCCACAACACATCAAAGTGTCCTGATTTTACACACCAGTTCATGACCCTAGATGAGGAAAAGTCACAAAATTTCATGAAGAAAAAGAAAGGATAACCCGTACTTTGGTCAACACAAAAACCGAAATGGGTCAAATTGACCCTTAATATAATACAAGGGTTTTAAATATATTTTGAAGGTCTTTCAATACAGAATATGGAAAAAAAAAAAAAAAAAAGTTACCTCTGTTTTGGTAATTTCCTCAAAGTGACTCATTTTGCCAGCACGGGTCACATATATATACAGCTGTGTGCACGCCGGCCTTGTTTTTTTCTGGGGGGTTATTGTGTTTTGTGTATTTGCATGCATTTTTGAGGACTGTCTGCTATATAATTTTAAGGTCAAGTGCTTTACTTTTAACCCATTGGGTGCAGTTAGGACTATTTTAGGTTAAGTGACTTGTCCAAAAGCTTCTTTGTTTTTGTGTGTGGCAGTTGCATCCAAAGGGTAACACTAGATTAGTGTAAATCTGTGTTTGAATTACTGCCGTGATCATTGATCTGTTTGTTCTGTGTATCTCTGTATAATGTCGCTTGTCACACTGACCACGGTCAACCTGTCTTTGGTTATCACAGAACAATCACTTTAAAGGCTACTCTTACTACATCCTGTCCACAGCTACATTAGTAATGTGGAAAATGTAAAGGTGTGTTGCCACATTTTTAACCATGCTCGTGTTTCCTCTGTCTTTACATTTATCAATTTATCAGAGTAAGACTGTGCTATGCCCCATGTCTGGACGACCCATTAAGATGAATGAGCTAATCACAGTGCGTTTCACCCCTCTGGACCCAAGTCTGGCCCGAGTTGCCCTGCTCACCCGCCAGGTCAGTTTACTCACAGCTCATCATAGTCTACCACCACAAAAGGGTCAAAGGGAAAAGCGGAAAAGCATGTTTAATATATTCCAGTGTTCATCCTTGGAAACTGTGAGTGCATTTAACTAAAAACTACTAGAGTCTTTAGATATGGAGTCAAATATATATTCCAGTATAGCCTGGCTGAGTGTGGATTTAAGTTACATATGCTGCAAGTGGTGATAAACTGTACCAAACTCCATTGGTAATAACAGTATTTTTTTACTTTGCAACACATGTTAATCACCTACAGTACTGTGTAAATGCCTTAAGCCCAATTGATAGTGGCAAAAACGCGCTGGTATGCAAGCGAGCGCAGTGGACGCGTTCATGTGCAAACCCTGCACAGAGGGTGAGTGCTGACCAACTGCATGTAGGGCCCAAAAACCTGCTAATATGACTGTGGAGTGGAATGTCCAGATGAATTGCATGTCATATACAGACATACTATATGCACACTTTGACTAAACAATGACTGTGACCAAACACACAAAGACACCCAAATAGCGAAATTATTTACTGACAAATGGGCATTCTGCTATGTTTAATAATGTTGGGTGTTTTGTACTCATAATATTGCTAAAATATAAAAGGATGCACTACAATGGGTTTCAAATATTTATAAACATGTCCTGTTATAGTACTGCATTACTTGACGACAGACTATCAACTACACATATAAACTAAAACAATTAAGGTGATGACTGAACAACTCCCATTCCCCAAAGTGCAAGATACACTTATGAATATAAGTCATAAAAGCTCACACAAATAAGTCTGACAAACAAATAAACAAGGGTGCTTAAACAGTCACTAATATTGGATGTCCCATTTATTTTCAGTAATTCTGTAATTAATATTCACACAATCAAATAAATCTGAGTGTTCAGTCCCTTTCATATTTGTCAAATAATGTGTGATTGCCTACATATACGCTACACCCCATTGTATTCCACTTTCAAACACAGCCTACATTTGGGCCTGTAAAGCCTAATTGAGCTACCTGTTTTCAGACAAGAATATTTACTTTCTATGGGCATGCACTAGTTTTAAAAATTACTAGACAGTCTGGCTCTTTTGAAGCAAAATAAAAAGAAATGGGGGTGCCTAAACTTTTTCACAGTACTCCATTTTAACTAATCACAAAAAGTAATGAGACACTCTGTGGCAATGGGTTGAGCCAAAAAATACGTAATACAACTTGACACCTGAAATGAAAAGTACAGATGGTTAAAGTTCACATTCATTTCTGTCTATTCCATTTACACATTAAGTCTCTTAAAGGTCCAGTATTGTGGAAAAAGTGTGATTTTGTAGGTTTTGACTATATAAAGTGTGGCTGTGGGTCATAAGTATACTGATTAAAAAATCTGAAGTACTCACTTCACAAAGAGATGCACAGAACTTAGTTAATTAAACTCTTGTAAAAATAAGAGGATTGCACTTCCTGGTTTTTATGCCATCACAAACCGACAAGCCCAGCTTTCAGTTCTCTTAAAAAAAATCACACTCTCAAACTTGTACCCAGATAAAGGGCTCGTTAATATTAATAAACAGGCTGAAAACTTTACACACTTTAATACTCTGTAAAACAATAGATTTTTTTTCTTTAAAATGTATGGATGTATGGAAGCGTATTGCTGCTACACCAGGAAAAAAGGGCTGAATATCACATTAAAACATAAGTTTATTATTAGAATATATTTTTCATGTTATAATGTGATGAGTTTTTTAGAACAGTATACTAGTTTGCTGTTAAAACAATACTTTTTTTGCATTACAACTTATGTTATAACATGAAAAAATACTGTTCTGTCATTCTGTTTGATAAAAAAAAAACAAACGACGGCACCAGTGGTACCGATGCCTCTGTGCTTGTGGTATGATATCATGGGATAACTAAGTATTGTCAGTCCAAAACACCCAGCAGCACATAAAGACCATCATATCCGTGATGATGAAGTCACTGTTACAAAACAGATGAGCTTGTTCTTGATGAGCTTGCATGTTCTCCCCGTGTTGCGCGGGTTTACTCTGGGATTTCTCCGGTTTCCTCCCGCACACCAAAAAAAACATGTAGGTTTAGGGCGCTCGCGCACGCAGCGACCAGCAGCCAGTGGCTTGTCACCAGACTGCAAACCAAGTCTACCTACGGGTACAAATAAGTAACAAAAAAAAAAAAAAAAAAACAGATGAGCTGCACTTCATTGGTCGACGTGTCCCTCTGTAGGCAGTCTATTGAAGTCTGTTTACCCGCATACAAGATGGCGCCAGGACGTTAAAAACTTTGTCCTATATCTCCAAAAGTAAACAAAACATGTTTGTGAAAACAGTCGATGTGAGAAATAAATGGTGTAGCTGCTGAATATTTGTTTACTTTTCAACACACGATTAATGGTTATACGTGCTGTTGTAAAGTCACACTCCCACCTGCTGGCCCAGCATAGTTATTACAACTTTTTCACCACTTAGGTGAGTGTGAACGTGTGTTGTGTTTGTGTTTTTTCTTGACAACAAAGCCGTACTGTGGGTGTTTATATATTTACATATTTATTCCATCTAGCTACAATGCTCTGCACTGTGTGTTCATATATTCATATATTATTCCATCCAGCTTCAATGCTCTGCACTGTGTGTCTGTGTGTGTGTGTATATATATATATTTTATAGTAATACGTACATATGTTTATTAGCTGCTCTTGCTTGCTTGTTTTTTTTTCTTGCCTTCTGATTGTTGCTCTGAGTGTTGCTATCCCTGTGCTGTTGCAATCCTGGAATTTCCCCGTTGTGGGACTAATAAAGGCTTATCTTATCTTATCTTATCTTATCTTACCTCGAAATGTTGACAAATTAAAAGTTAAGAAAACATGGTGATACATTAATACAAGCTTTAAGTTCCAATTGATTTTGACCGGGCAAGCTGAAAAGCTGGTAAAGCCTGCTTCATGCTACATTTCCCTCTAGTCTGCTGTGGTCCACATACGCTTTGGACGAGCCCGGAACACACGTGGCGCTGCTCATGCACATTTTTTTCCATCTACCCAGGCCAAGCGGTTGACGCATGCGCACAACCATCATTTGTAGTTTCACTTCTGCCCGATAGGTAGCGCCAAGGCGCTGACGTGCCGCGATTTTCACCAACGAAGAAACGGCGAACTTCTTCACAAAGTTTCTCTTCAAATAGAGTCCATTTCTGCTGTTTGACTTGCCGGTTTTCACTCCTTTTCCACGAAGATGCTGCTTCCGCTGTGAAAGAAAGTATGTATGTATGATTCATGTATGTTTTTATTCTTGTTTTCCGCCTCTTCGTTGTCTTCTTCGTCTACTGATGTATGCTGTGCCGACATCGCCACCTCGTGAATGGGAGGTTCAGTCTTGCGCATGCGCTTTTCAACGCGTTCAAGTTGTGGACACGCGGCACGGTCACAAAATTTGGGCTGTACGCGGTCGTCCGCGGTCGAGCACAGCCGACACTAGCGGAGTGAAGACAATGACGTAAATTTCGTCATACGTGGTTTCCAGTTACGCGTATGCGGACAGCAGAGGTGTAGCATGAAGCAGTCTTCACAGACAGATACATTGACACACTAAATATACTTTTCACATGTGAAACAGTTATCATGAAATACTGTGGAAAAAAAATGGTGTTGTAACAATGAATTTATCATGTTATACACGATACTCAGCCCCCTCTTTTTTTCCTCCTGGTGTGGTAGCAATACACTTCCCTGTGTATGTCCTTGAAGATGCCAAAATTAATCCCTGAAAATTGCACATTATGAGATGTGTAAATCGTTCCCCATCAGATTACAGAACGTTTCTACCTCCACTACTTTGTTTTCCATTATAACTTAAATTTCATTTTGTCATTCTATAGCACTGAATATTATACAAAAGAAATATGAATGGGTCAGCTGTCGGTCCAGAGAGTTCTGAAGCATTGTCTTTTACTCGTCACTGTTTTCAGGACCGGTACGTGTGTGCAGTAACCAGAGACGTGTTGGGGAACAGTGTTCCTTGTGCTGTTCTGAGACCCTCGTGAGTATGAACAGCATTCTTCATTAAAATGTTACATAACAGACCATCCACACCAAAGCACGATAACTATAGAATTATAGTTTTAAAAACTGTTCTATGTAAGCATCCACACTGATGAGCAATATTGCTTTAACAGCAGAGCCAAACATGAGCTACACACTCCACACTGACTTCACACCGCCCATATATCGCCTGATTTTTCTGTCAGCCCCAGAGCTTCCTGGGACTCACACAGGTATAATGAAGTGAGCGCATAACACAAATCGGAATCACATTGACTTCCAAGTAAATAATAATAATAATAGCCTTATAATAATAATAATTTCAGTTTGGATGCATAGAGCCGTTTCAGAAGGCCACTTTATGCAACCAGTCATTTCTCCTCCTCCTCTTCCCTCGTGCTACACTCAGATCCTGCTGAAAACAGGTAGATAAAGGTTCCCAGCTTCTGTCATTTATTTCAGTCCTGCTGTCAAAACAGATGACAGTGTTGGTCGGATGTTTTCTGATTGGCTGAAAGTGTTTTTATCATTCATAAAATCACTCTGAAAGTGATCCCAACGATATTGTCTGCCACTTTTGTTATGGTTATTGTTGTAGTATGGACTCTGCCATTCACTTCAGTTAGAATGATTTTTACAACTATAATTTTATGGTTATCTTTATCATGCGTGGTGTGGATGGCACTTTAGGTTACTTAACCCATCACAGTATTTACAAACATGTTATGGTGCGTTGAAGGGGCGCTGTGGTGACTCAGGAGTGTGTGGAGAAGCTGATAAAGAAGGATATGACCGATCCTATAACTGGAGACAAACTATCCGAGAAAGACATCATTCCACTTCAGAGGGTATGTCAACAGCTGAGTGCAGCAGTTTCTGGTTTGATGTTGTGTTTAATGTTTAATTGATTGCTCAGAACCTTTCACATACAGTGAGAAGAACTGTGAATTAAACGTTCTAGTTAATGATAGGTTTTCTGATGTGAACAGGGTGGCACCGGCTTTGCAGGATCTGGCGTGGACCTCCGTGCCAAAGAAGCTCGTCCAGTCATGCAAGTGTGAAGATCTTAGAACTGCACAGTATGGTCACATGATTGTGACATTATTATTTTTTTTTAAGAAATGTACAAAACTTCAATATTTGACTTGTGACATACAACTCCTTCTTGAAATGTTTTTTTGAATTGCCATTTATTCTTTCACTTTCTGTACACTGTAGAAGCTCTATTTTTTGTGTACTATGGATGAATGTGATTTAATTTCAGTAATATTTAAAGACTCACTCAGGTGGAAATAAATCCCCTATAAAAACAAATCTACTTTGTGTAAAATGGTATCTTATGCCCTTTGTTCTACAAAATAAATCTTTCATTGTCTTACAGTTTCATGTGAAAATCTTGTTACTCCCCCCTTCAAACACCAGAATCAGACATTACTAGGACCAACCACATACCACAAGGCTAATAATGACTAGCACTACATTATCAGAATAAATCCTATGATAAAAAGACTTACTGGTTGAAAGACATGCTCAGTTGTATGCACGGTGGCCCAGGATAATGACTGAAACTGCAACGGTCCTTAAAAGCAGTTTAATGGTAAAACCCATCTTAATAAGCGACTTTCGCGTTACGAGTGCACATGTGCGGACTATGTGAGTTCAAAGTTCACGACTACCAAACATTCCGGTAGCCGGCTTGCTTTTGTATACAAACAGTACTGTCACACCTGAATAATTGCCGCTTAAAGTCTGCTTTAAGCTTTAAATATCTGCTATGCCAAGTGCACATTGTGCCATAGTGAAGTGTGGGAACGGCATGTATCATCTAGAGTGGTGGAAAAAGCAAACTTGCAGCATGCATGCGTATAACTTCGGGACCAGCATGTGTACATGTCCGCCGCCATTCACGTTATATACATTCCCCATGGAGCTGAAGGATCTGGACAGACGTAATTGTTGGATTAAAGCAGTAAGTCTGTATTATAATTAAATAGTGTTGTGCATTTTTCAATTTCTAGCCTAATTGACACGAGTCTAAACCCTGAACTAGTAGGTATGGACAGGCAGGCCTGGATCTAGGATATACATAGTTCTTTGTATATTGGTAATGAAACTTGATCTACACACACATGTAATTAAGGCCATTGATAAGTAGGCTGGTATAAAATTGCAAATCATTGAAAAACATGTGGTACTTAAACTATAGTAGTATCGACTTATAGATAAGCATGATATGCCTTGTAGTGAAATTTGCTCAAAATGACAAAACCAAAGTTGAACTGTCAAACCACTCGCTTACCTTCTTTGTATTTGTTTCAGAGTCTCGCAAGTAAGGGTGCTTGGTCCTTTGACAACAAAAAATCTGCCATGTCAGTGTACATACATACATACAGGGGGGCCATTTTGGCCAATTTCTGCAACGTGGCCGCGAATGCAAGCGCATCTAGTTCATCCTTGCGTTTGCAGGTTACAACCGGGAAGACCCCTACACATACAATATGCTCGTAGATCAGCAGCTTTCCATAAATTAAATGTATCAATAGAGCATGTTTGGTAGCCGCGTTCCCATGATGCTTTGCGCAAGCCGAGATGCGAAAGTCACTTATTTGGGTCAAGTTTTCAAAGTACAGTAGCTTGTTAAAAAATGCTAATTAGCCTGGAGGATAACTTTGGTTAGGCCAGAGAGTCCTGATTGACTCAATATTACCCACATGCCAGTGCCACGAATAGCTACGTCATCAAAAACATTCCATCTCAAATCACCTTTTTGCAGGGGGCAGGGCTTAAGTGAAACTTTACAGCAAAAAAAAACACAAGACACATAAGACATTGAGTGATTTTGCCCTTGATATGTCTTGTAAGTCATAAAAAGCATGTTACAGACATGTTAACAAGAACAAAAACTTGATTTTTGCCAGACCATCACTTTAAGGTAAAGATTACACCATCTCTTCTACAACTCAACTGCATATTCACATACTAGCAGCAATACCCATCAACAGGGCATTCAGTATTTAACCTTGATGATACTACAAAAACGATATGAAGGGCCTGCTGACAAACCTCTCCTCCTCCCAGAGCTCAGCTGGGCTGCAATAAATATATAGCTTATACTGACTTGACGTGCACCTTTCCAGAAATGTAACCACACATCGTGGCAACGTTTTGAATAGGGTAGCTTTCCATATAATTGGTCTGTGTCACAGACAGCACCCTACCTGCAACAATGTCAGCATTACATAATGTCGTGTAATATTTATAATGGCAAGAGTTTGGTAGTGCAACTTATAAAGAGCTTGTAGTGACACTAAACACAGCGAGGAGACATTCCTCTGGGACATTCTTCTGGAACTTGACTCACACCCAGCAGGGGCTCGGAGGAAGCAGAGGACAATTGACACACTACCAAAAGAACCACAGGAGACAGTCAGACGGGACTGAATGCATGCATCTTTGTGCCAACCAATGTCATGCTAATCATGTGTATTGACCAATGGTATTAGATAACAATTGATATGCTAATGTGCCATGCATTCTCTCTGTCTGTATAAGGTATAAAAGAACTGCTCTCCCTCGTCTCTCTCTCTTCACCCTTACACTCTCTCAACTCATCACGACTAACCGGGCCCCAGCAGCCATGCTGAGGCCAGCAGGCGGTACTCATGTTAGAGGGTAAATAAAGAATCTATGATAACCTACACTCATGCCTCGCCTCCACATCCTTTTCCTTCGCACCCTCTACATTGGTGACCTAACGTGAAATGGACTGATGTTTCCAAATGTCTGCAATGCATTGTTTTTGTGTTGCATTCAAGGAGGGTTATTGTTCCAGTATTCCTATATTGTCAAGGGTATATAAATCATGAAACATGAATTGTAGACGCTGGGATAATCATCTCAGACTGGATGCAGAGGGGAGGTATATAGTACCTCTGTAGAGACTGAGTTAATCATCTCAGACTGGATGCAGAGGGTAAACAGGGAAGGACAATGGCTATGGAGATTATGGCGAGGTAGCAGGAAAAAGGAGTTGGCGGGGGAGAAGGGATGAATGTATTGTGATGTGAGATGGGTGGTTGGTATAAAAGGAGAACCCATGGTGTATTGAGACATGCTTTTTCTGTGTATGACTGATGTGAGAGTGAATAAAGTCGTCTGCTGTATGAACCGGTCTCGTTATTTACACTCTCCACACTGGTGACCCCTTGACGAATTATGGAACACGAGGCAAGAACCCCAGAGTCGGCCCGGACGGGAAGCCCCAGCGACGCGGCAAGCATCCCAGAGACGGCCCGGACGGGAACCCCCAGCAACGCGTGCACTGTTTCGGTCAAATTACCGGACTTTTGGCTGCACGACCCGCGATCTTGGTTCCACCACACCGAGGTTCAGTTCACCCTCCGGGGAATAACGGCAGACGACACCAAATATTACTATGTGGTTGCAGCGTTGGATGCTCGCACGTTTCAGCCGGTAGCGAGCCTGCTCCAACAGCCTCCAGCCCACGACAAATACGGGACTCTCAAGGCCACGCTGACCCAGCGCTACATACTCTCGGACTGTGAGAGAGCAGAGAGGCTCCTGAGGCGCTCTGAGTTAAGAGATGGTTCGGCGGTCGAACTGATGGAGATGTTGGCATTAATGGGCACGGACGACGGGCATTTTCTGTTTGCCCACCTTTTCCTCCAGAACCTCCCAACAGAGGCGAGAGCGGTTCTTGCCAATTTGCCATTGCTGGCCACGCGTGACTACCGTGCGCTAGCCCAGGATTCAGATCAGATCATCCTCACCACCAGAGCCCTCACAGTGAACGCGGCGGCGTTGGAACCCAGCGAGACGACCAGCGGAGGTGAGGAGCCGCCGACGGTAGCGGCAGCGGAGGCCAGGAAGCGCCAGAGAGACACGCTCTGCTTCTACCACCGCCGCTTTGGAGAGAACCCACGCAGATGTGCACCACCGTGCCAATTCAAGCGCTCGGGAAACGCCAAGGCCGGCAGTCAGTGGCAGCTGCGACCGCCGGTGAAGAAAACAAGCTGCTCTATGTGACGGACTCGCGCTCGGGGAGATGGTTCCTCGTAGACACTGGCTCCCAGAGGAGCCTCATCCTGCCGTCCTATGCCGACCGGCTAGCGGGAGCTAGCAGCCCCGAGCTGGTAACCATGAACGGCTCGGACATTAGGACTTTTGGTGAGAGAACACCGACTTTATCCCTACACGGCCGTATGTACAAGTGGACTTTCGTCATAGCGGCATTGAGTTTCCCAATCTTGGGCGCTGATTTTCTGTGTGCACATGGGTTGCTAGTCGATGTTGCTAACAGACGCCTGGTTAATGCAGTGTCTTTTGATTCTCTCCCCTGTACAGCTCGAGGGGCCGGGCCAACAACACTAGCCAACGTCACAGCTCCAGGCGTTAAGTTCCACACACTGCTCACTCAGTTCCCAGCACTCACGGTCCTGATGTTTTCGGCAGCCATCGCTAAACATGGGGTGGAGCACTTTATCACCACCACTGGGCCGCCCGTTTTCGCATGACCTCGGCGCCTTGACGTAGCTAAACTGGCCATAGCACGCGAGGAGTTGGCCAACTTGGAAAGGTTGGGCATCATCAGGCGCTCAAACAGCCCATGGGCATCCCCGATACACATGGTCCCTAACGCCGAGGGATCGTGGCGACCGTGCGGCGATTTCCGCAGATTGAATAACGCCACAGCGCACGACCGCTACCCAATTCCCCATATTCAGGATTTTTCCGTTCACCTCGCCGGAGCACACATTTTTTCTGAAATAGACCTGGTCCGCAGTTGCCACCAGGTCCCAGTGCGCGCGGAAAACATACCCAAAACAGCGGTAATAACTCCATTTGGCTTGTTTGAGTTTTTACACATGCCCTTCGGATTAAAAGGAGCGGCACAGACATTCCAACGCATGATGGATGCGGTGTTGCGCGATCTCCCGTTTGTGTTCGTCTACCTGATATCTTGGTGGCCAGTGCATCCGAGGACAAACGCGTAACCCACCTCAGGATGGTTTTCCAGAGGTTGGAGGAGCACGGGTTAATAATCAACCCGGCGAAATGCCAGTTCGGCGTGACAGGGATTGACTTTTTGGGGCACAGCGTCTCACCAGAGGAAGCAATACCCTTGCCCGACAAAGTGCGCGCCGTGGTGAATTTTTCCCGGCCTCAGACGGTCAGGGCACTGCAAGAATTTTTGGAGATGGTTAACTTTTATAACCGGTTCGTCCCCCGCGCAGCTCAACTCATGCAGTCATTATAAGCCGCGCTCAAGAAACGGAAACCCGCGGACAGAGTTGAATGGACTCCGGAGCGAGAGCAGGCGTTCTCTGAGGTTAAAACAGCCCGGCAAACGCCGCAATGCTGGCGCACCCGGACCCGGCGGCCCGGATAGCGCTCACTACCGACGCCTCGGATGTGACCATAGGGGCCGTCGTGGAGCAACGTGTCGCCGGTTCCTGGCAGCCGCTCGCTTTTTTCAGCAGGGCTTTGCGCGACAGTGAGCGTAAATACAGCGCGTTCGACAGAGAGCCTCTTGCATGCAGTAGTGGCCCCAGTCTGCGTAGGGATAGATTATACAGCCATGGCCGCAGAGCAGATTGGCGATGCGGACGTGTGCACGCTCCAGTCTGGACCAACAGGGTTAAGGCTGGAGAGCAGAGTACTGCAAGATGGCAGCCCCCCCTAATCTGCGACGTCTCCATGGGACACCTGCACCCAGTGGTTCCAGTTGCTTGGTGCCGCCGAGTGTTTGAGTCAGTTCACGCTCTGGCACACCCAGGAGTGCGTGCATCAGTCAAAATGGTGGGAGCAAAGTTCGTTTAGCCAGGCCTGTGCAAACAAGTGAAAGAGTGGGCTGCAGCCTGCATAGCGTGCCAACGAGCCAAAGTACACAGACACACAAAGGCCCCTTTGGAGCCATTTCGTATACTGGCTAAGAGATTCGACCATGTTCACGTGGACCTCATGGGCCCCCTCCCGCCATCGCAGGGGTTCACACACCTTCGGACAGTGGTGGACTGCACCACACGCTGGCCAGAAGCAGTCCTGCTGGCGGCAACTGCGTCCGCGGACGTGGCGCGCGCCTTTTTGACAACATGGGTGGCACATTTTGGCATCCCGTTGGACATCACGTCTGATAGGGGCCCTCAGTTTGTTTCCGACCTCTGGTCCGCAATGGCCCGTAGCCTGGGTGTCACAATTCATCGCACAACCGCGTACAACCCACAGTCCAATGGGTTTTGCGAGCGTTTCCATAGGTCACTGAAAACAGCGCTCAGGGCTTCGCTGACGGATGCAAATTGGGTAGACCAGTTGCTGTGGGTTTTGTTAGGGTTGCGTTCCGCACCAAAAGAGGATTTGGAGGCTTCCCCGGCAGAGCTTGTTTTTCTCAGCCACTGCGGCTCCCCGGG
Organism: Pholidichthys leucotaenia; assembly: GCA_020510985.1. Lineage (NCBI taxonomy): Eukaryota > Metazoa > Chordata > Actinopteri > Cichliformes > Pholidichthyidae > Pholidichthys > Pholidichthys leucotaenia. Next base: position 315,636,898 of record CM035838.1, read on the forward strand.
GAATTTTTACCAGATAATCCCATGCCGGACAACTGTCCATCTCAGCGTTTGCAGCATAGCGCAGGTACAGGCACGCTGCCAGGCCCAGCCCACCACTGTTTTCCATGCACTTTTGTGCCAAACACTTTGAAGAATGCGGCGTTCGTGTTTGTCAGGCACGATGACCACCGCCTCCCATTGCGCCCACCCTACGATGGCCCGTTCAGAGTGCTGGAACCAGGGGACAAACATTTTTTGTTAGACTTGGGGGGGTTGTCGGGAGAAAATATGTATAGACAGACTTAAGCCTGCCTTTGTGGTGGCGGACGAGCAAGTGATGTTGGCTTGGGCCCCTCAGTGTGGAAGACCCCCACGGAGAACTCCCCAGGTAAACAATTCATCAGAGCAGCCACACAGGAAAGTCGAATGTCCCCCCCCCCCCTCGCCATTGCTCACCCACAGACAGACAGACCCCCAGGAGCCCCCCACCGGCACAGCAGCGCCGCGGAGGCAGAGAACCCCAGTTACAGCAGATACAGTGTGGGAGGAGACTGAAGCCAAAAGGATGTGAGGATTGAAACTCGGTCTGAGATTCTGGGGGGGCGGTGTAGACGCTGGGATAATCATCTCAGATTGGATGCAGAGGGGAGTTATATAGTACCTCTGCCGGTAGAGCGTGGGGGGTAAACAGATGAGGACAATAGGTATTGAGATGGGAGAGATTATGGTGATGTAGCAGGAAGGAGTAGCTGGGAGACAGTGGGGGGAGAATGGTTGAATGTATTGTGATGCGAGATTTCATGCAGATGGGGGATGGAGGGATGATATAAAAGGAGAGACCCTGGTGTATTGAAGAAATGCTTTTCTGTGTTTGACTGAAGTGAGAGTGAAAAAAGTCATCTGCTGCACAAGTCTGGCTCCGTTATTTGCACTCTCCACAGTATTAATACTTTCATATTAATTTTTTATTGCACAAAATAAAATGCACCATGGGCTGATAATAGCATGTAGGCTTTAAACACATAATTGATATTTATTTATGTCATTACTTACCACGTTACTTTATTCTTCAGTCAGAATCAGAATAGCTTTATTGCCAAGCATGTTTACAGTGTAAACAAACGAGGAATTTGACTTGACATTGGGCGTGCTCGATAAGCGCCTCCAATGACGCGGCAGCCATGAAGGCGCCTGTCATCAGTGGAGGGTAAAGAGGGGGACTGGGGGAGGGAATGACACAATGGGCAGAGAGAAAAAACATAGTTAATCAAAATAAAGCTCGTGAGAGCAAAATTGTGATTACATAGAAAAAAAACCCTCTAAGCACAATTAGCAGACTAATACAGATCACACAATACAAAGAGAGAGACCAGTGTGTGTAGTCAGCATGTAATCAGTATGAGTGCGGTGTTGAATGTATCAGTTGCTGGTGTACAACAAAGGGGCGCCTCCTGGCAATGGATGGTTGTTATGTTCATGTATTCAAAACACAGATAAGCATGTCCCAGAGTCTATCTCCCTTCGTGCATGCCAGATGGCAAAGTTCTGTATTAGACACATGATAACGCTGTCCTTGAAGAGTCTGGTTTGCTGAACAACAGCAATTGTTGTTAATTGTTTGGGTTAAAGAGAAGCCAAAACACCTTCCAGCAAAATCTCTGCACCTGGAGGAATGAGTTCCCAAGGACGCCGAATCAAGGCCTGATGAGCACAGTAATTTCCACTCTCTTGCGATTCTGTGCATCATAATTAATTCAATTCACAGGCTTAAATCGCTGGTCGAATTGTTGAAGGAGCTTCGCCGGGATCCGCATTTTGACCAGTTCTTCCAACTTTTTTAATTTCCGATACACTAGGAAACTCCGGAGCCAAACAGTAGAAATCCTGTGATCATATCCAAACAGATAGATGTCTTCTGCATCTTCAATCGAATCACACAGACACATGAGTTACAATTAACCCATGAGTCACACATTTGGGCTCCCCCGGGCCCGATTTTCTGTTGAAAAGGTGGTGTCAATTGCATTTAAAGCCTGAAATTCCATTTTTTCCGTTTTTCCGTTTGGATTGAGATCCGCGAGAAGGAGCGAGACACAGACACAGACGAAGCAAGCTGGGATCAGTCAGGGAGGCGGGAGGAGGAGAGGAGTGAAAATGCGACTGCTCTCTCTGAAAGCCGGAAGAAGAATTATCATGATTATACTGTATGTCCTCTCATTGTGACTACTGTTTAACTTTACTGAAATTCATTTTTCTGAAATTTGCTACTTGTTTCTTGTAAATTTGCTGCTTTTGTGTCAAAAAATGTGACTTTTTTTCCCGCTGAAATTTGTCTCATAAATTTGCCACATTTTTTTCACAAATTTGATTTTTTCTTGTAAATTCAAAACCCTTCTCATAAGCTTGTTTTTTTTCTCAAATTAGCTTTTTTTCTTGTAAAGTAAAAACTTTCTCAAACTTGCCAATTTTTGTCCTCATAAATTTGCTACTTATAAATCTATAGTGTTCATATGGATGCATATTAAATTGTTTTCTGTGATGGTTTATTTTTTCTGCTAATCTGGACAATTATTAAATTTTGTTTTTAAATGTTTTTGTTGGAAGGGGAGTTTTTTTGGGTCCATTTTAAAGGTTTTGGCGAACAGATGGATGGATCTTCATAAAAAGACATTGCTGGAAAAATTCCTTATTAAAAATCAGGCAGGATCAAAGTTTCAGCAAATTTAATATGCACTGATCAGCGGAAGACAATACAGAATACAGCTTTCACAGACTGCTGCAGTGCTTTGGCTTAACTAAGAGTGATTCTGGCTATATATATCCAAGGGGCCGTTGGGGTGAGGTCACTTCTTGATAGTTCATTCATGACTCAATTGATAAAGTTTGCTGAGCCTCTTGATTATTTCATTCATGACTCAGATTGTATTTGCTGAGTTCATGCAGAAAACACTAGTGATCAGCTGAACAGTCGGTGATAGAACTGAACATTCACACTTACATCAACATCCTTCAATCTGTTTTTTTTTTTTCCACCACTACTCAACAACTCCAAATATGGTAACAGGATTTCCTAGGTATACACATTAAGCTTTATAAGGAAAAATTCATATTCATAAAAATTCATATAACTCAGTGTAACAGAATTTTTCCATCATCCCCCCCCCCACCCTTTGATGCCCAAAAAAGGCATCATAAAAGAAAAGTAGTTACAAGTTGTGACGTCAAAAACTGTGTTTTTAACAATTCTTTGTCCCACTGCTTCAATCACCTCCCAGGTGACCAGCAAATGAGTTCACTAGTGGTTAGTGGGCACTGTTGATGAGTCCTGGATTCGGGACCTTTTGCACAATGGTTGATTCCCCGCTGTGGATCTTTCTGCAACCTTGACAGCTGTGAAGGCCATCAGCAGGACCTTTGTGGCGTGGTTTCAGGCAGATGATCCTCTTTCCGTTGTATAGTCACACTCAAATTATTGCTTGTTGAAATGAAGCCATTAGCATCTTCACAATGTCCCCACAATGGCAATCTGGGCCCCTCGTTATCTGCCTCAGTCTCCTTCCACACTCTGCCTGAGAGGGAGGAAAAAAAGAATATAAGTCTCGCTTGCAAAATTCAATGGTGTTTTGTTTTTATTTTTCTTATAATCATAATATTTCAAATTGATTAATGCAGTAGCAAACAGGACTGCTTTTATTCTCTTAGTTTTAAATAAATTGTGCATCAATGTAATATATAACAAATTAATCTGCACATTGATTAGTCATTCAGTTTCCTCAATGAGTCTCCTGGTCCTTCAAACAGTGTAGTGTACTAGGGTCACTCCTCTTTACACACACACTCATTCAGCCGATAATTAGGCTTTAATCCAAACTTGACCAGATTTGCAAATGTATTATCAGATCATATCAGTTAATCAATCAATCAAGGCTATATTTGTATAGCTCTTTTCCAGACAAAAACTGTAACTCAGAGTGCATAATAGATAACAGATCATTAGGCTTAAGAGGAGAGTATTTAACGTTGTTAAATCATATTTCTTTCATCTTCTGTCTGCTCTCACTTTAATCTTGTAGAAATTAAAATTTAACTCACCAACAGAAGAAGCATCTTCTTTAATTTTAATTTGTTTAATGCTTTTACCTATGGAGAAAGAAAAACAAAAACAACCACATCTCCAATTACTTACCTGTATAAAATCTAAACCCAATTCATTTGAAATGTGTTATTGTGCAAACAATGTTATGTTTCGACAGCAGACATAACAAGGCAAGCTTATAGGTTAATCATTAGGTCTATGATGGGATGGATTAAAGATGGCAGATTAAGCTCAGGATTTCAGTCAGTGTTCATGCAACCAGTAACAGTTTACCTCAAAGAAAAATAGACAGTTACCTGCTTGATGGACCCTTGGTCTGAATTTTCCTCAGACATGAATGTTTAAACCAGTAATTTCCTAGATTTCATTTACCCATAATATACTCACTTTTTATGTCAGTATTTAACTTTCTTCAGCTTTGTTTCTTCCTGTGTTTACCAATCTGTTAAAAGGTCATTAAATTCATCAACTTTGGTTTAAATTCAACTAAGTACCTCATTCATCCTACCAAGTTATCAATGGATTCAGTAAAATACTGTGACGTTTGCAGGGTTCACACAAAGACAATGGAGCAGATGGCTGTGATCAACCTGATTTATTTTTCACACACCAACCCCCAACCTACTTCTAAGCACACAGAGGAGTGGAGGTCATTCTCCCAGACCTCCGTTTCAATCATGGTTACACACACATGATACATCTTGCCCTAATCCTGCTAAACACTGCTGGGTCATTATAATGCAGTTATAATGACACAGCAGTATAACTCAGAAATAACACATTTAACACACACAGTAACGTTTCAAACTGGCAAAGCATGCTGGGAAATCCCTGGCTCCCTTAAAATGGCCCCGACGTTACACTGCCCCCCCCCCCCCCCCCGGACTGGTTTCTGTCCCCAGAAAATTCAAAGTCCACTTTCAGAAATCCAACGCGAGTCAGCCCGGTGCCAGGGCGGCATGCACGGGCCATCTGAGTCTCGGTCAGAGTATCTGGTTGGGGTAGGGTTCCGGTTTGGCCATCAGCGGGCGGATGGACACATCTGACAGCCTCTGTAGGACCACGCACAGTCCCTTCCCTGGCAGCGGGAGTCCCAGGCCCGCTCCGGCCGACTCCCACCGCTGCCAGTTCTCCCAGGCGGCCGCTGGCCCGCGTCCATGCGTCCAGCCCTTGCCGCGCCTGGAAAATGGCCGCATCTTCGTCCTGCTCACTCCGCTGCGTCGCTCCTGCGCCGAGGGCCTCCGTGACGTCACCGAAAGGAAAAGCATCGGGTGGCGGTAGGACACGCACAGTTCCTCCTCTGACAGCGGGAGTCCCATGACTCCCACCGCTGCCAGCACCTCCCAGTCGGCCGCTGGCCCGCGTCCAGGCATCCAGCCCCTGCCGATCCCGAGAAAAGACCAGATCTGTCCTGCTCGCTCTGCTGCTGCTGCGCTCCAAAGGCCTCTGTGACGTCACAGCCGGGGGAAGCATCTGCAGGAGGTAGCTTTTTCTCCGTCCATGCCACCTCGCTGTAATTTAACGTCGGCGAGGGGCCAGTTTGTCGTGCGCTGTGTGTGGGGCAGTACCATGCCATGTACCCTGGCTCTGTGCAGCGGAAGCCGTCCTTCCTTGCGTCGCCACGGCTGTCTCCTTCGTGCACGCGCTGCTGTGATCTGCCGTAGCTCCTCCTCCACTCGCTCTCAGCACGGTGGTTTCCTCCGATGATCAGCGCGGCAGCCAACTCGACCTGGGACAGGCGGTCATCCAACAGGTTCTCGCCGTTGTAGCGGGGAATCTTGGCCCGCTGCTGGATGGATGAGACTCCCGGTCGATTGCCGCTCCTAATCGCTCTGGAATCGCCAGCCTGTCCTGCCCTGAAAAGGGCGGGAAACGGGGCTGGTTTGCTCTGCTCCGTCCATCGCGGCGAAGCTCTCCAGGGGCCGGCCTCTCAGCTCTACACTCCGTTCCCGGCTGAGCGATGAACCGCTCCGGCCGCTGTACCTCCGCCTGGATCCTTATCTTGCTCCATATCCCACTCCTGACACCAGTGTGACGTTTGCAGGGTTCACACAAAGACAATGGAGCAGATGGCTGTGATCAACCTGATTTATTTTTCACACACCAACCCCCAACCTACTTCTAAGCACACAGAGGAGTGGAGGTCATTCTCCCAGACCTCCGTTTCAATCATGGTGACACACACATGATACATCTTGCCCTAATCCTGCTAAACACTGCTGGGTCATTATAATGCAGTTATAATGACACAGCAGTATAACTCAGAAATAACACATTTAACACACACAGTAACGTTTCAAACTGGCAAAGCATGCTGGGAAATCCCTGGCTCCCTTAAAATGGCCCCGACGTTACAATAAACTTTTAATTTACTAATTTATTAATTTAGAAATTCCCATTCTTATCAGGCATACAAAAATTATTTTCAAAGATGGGTTATCATAGTAGAGTCCGCTCCCCTCCTGCTGGACATCAGTCCCCCTCATCTCAGACCAATTTGTCAAGGTAAAGAGGCAGGAATCTTTCCTCGGAGGCGTCCCCCCACCAATGTCCAAAACAGGGCAGAAAATTATCCCAGAACACACATTCTGACTTTATATATATTGTGACGTATGCGGGGTTCACACAAAGAAGAGGAGCAGATGGTTGCGACACAACAGGCTTTATTAAAACACACCACTGAGCACAGACAGGAGGGGAGGTCATTCTCCCAGACCCCCGTTTCAATCATGGTTACACACACATGATACAGCTTGCCCTAATCCTGCCTATAAACACTGCTGGGTCATTATAACGCAGTTATAATGATACAGCAGTATAATAACTCAGTAATCACATTAAATACACACACAAAGTAACGTTCTCTGCTGGCAAAGCATGCTGGGAAAATCCCTGCCCCTCTTAACATGGCCCCGACATTACACTCCCGCCCCCCCCCCCCGGACTGGTTTCTGTCCCCAGAAAAATCAAAGTCCAACCCAGAAGCCCAACGCGAATCAGTCCAGGTGTCGGGGCGGCCTTCGATGCCGACGACCAACACATCCAACAGCTTCAGTAGGACAACACACAGTCCCTCCCCTGGCAGCGGGAGTCATATGCCAGCTCCGGCCGACTCCCACCGCTGCCAGGACCTCCCAGGCGGCTGCTGGCCTGCGTCCAGGCGTCCAGCCCCTGCCGAGCCCGGGAAAAGACCGGCTCTGTCCTGCTCGCTCCGCTGCTGCTGCGTGCCGAGGGCCTCTGTGACGTCACCACCAAGGGAAGCATTTGCGGGAGGCGGCCTGTCCCCGTCAATGCCACCTTGCTCTAGTTTAACGTCGACGACGGGCGAGTTTGTTGTGGAGTGGGTGCAGGGCAGTACCATGCGATGTGCCCTAGCTCTCCGCAGCGAAAGCACCCTTCCTCGCGTCGCCGCGGCCGTCTTCTCCGTGGACGCGCTGCCGTGGTCTGCCGTAGCTCCTCCTCCTCCCCCTCGCTCTCAGCATGGCGGTTTCCTCCGGTGACCAGTCGTTCAGCGCGGCAGCCAGCTCGACCTGGGCCAGGTGGTCATCCAACAGGGTCTCACCGTTGTAGTGGGGAATCTTGGCCCGCTGCCGGATGGATGGGACGGTCGCCTCCCGGTCGATCACCACTCCTGATCGCCGTGGAATCGCCAGCCCGTCCTGCCCTGAAAAGGGCGGGAAGCAAGGCTGGTTTCCTCTGCTCGGCCCGCTCTGCCTTGAAACGCTCGTCCCGCCGGGTCCGCTGCTCCGTCCATCTCGGCGAGCCACTCCGGGGGTCGGCGTCTCAGCTCTGCCATCCGTTCCCAGCCAAGAGATGAACCACCTCGGCCGCTGGACCTCCACCCAGGTTCTGGGCACCATCTTGCTCCATCCCCACTTCTGACACCAGTGTGACATATGCGGGGTTCACACAAAGAAGAGGAGCAGATGGTTGCGACACAACAGGCTTTATTAAAACACACCACTGAGCACAGACAGCAGGGGAGGTCATTCTCCCAGACCCCCGTTTCAATCATGGTTACACACACATGATACAGCTTGCCCTAATCCTGCCTATAAACACTGCTGGGTCATTATAACGCAGTTATAATGACACAGCAGTATAATAACTCAGTAATCACATTAAATACACACACAAAGTAACGTTCTCTGCTGGCAAAGCATGCTGGGAAAATCCTTGCCCCCCTTAACACAGCCCCGACGTTACTATATATATATATATATATATATATATATATGTGTGTGTGTGTGTGTGTGTGTGTGTGTGTATGTGTGTGTATATATATATGTGTGTGTGTGTATATATACAGTATATATAGTATATATATATATATATATACACAAACACACAAATTAGCTTTAATTTAATTTGTTTGCTTGCCAAATAATTTAACCTATATCAATAATCATTAATCCCCAGTAACTTTTATTCTTTAAACATCGTCTTCTTTTATAACAATGTATCTTAAACCAACCAATATTTAATCAGTTTTGTCTCTAAATTAAGATTTGCCAAACTTATATTGTGTCAAAGTGAATATATAAGGAAAAATTTTTAAAAAAAAATGCCAACAAATAAGGAAACTGTTCATAAAGTATATTCCAGATATCCCCCCTTTTTTTTCTTTTTACATCACCCCAAGGGCAGGTAGACAAACATAAACCAAATAAATTATTCAGGACAAAACAAACATTAAACAACAGAAGAGAGAAGAAAAACAGAAAAGGTAGAAGAAGATAGATTATCGGTGTCATCTGAAGTCATTCTAAACGTAGGAGATAATAATCAAATCATCTACAGTAAGTCCAGTCTCTAAATGTCAAACTTCAAAATGTCAATAGTCAGTTTACTTTAGAATCAAACTATATTTCATTCAGATTGTCTTGAGGCCTTCTCCCACTGACATTGTGTCATCAGGGGTGCCTGTATTTTGATTAAGCAGGCTGATAGAAAGGATCCTTCATCAATATTATCTTTACTTAACCATAGTGTCAAAACATCTTGTGAAACACTGAATATCACTGTCACTTAGGACGTGAATTCTAGTAAGACTAAGGTCTCAGTGTCTCAAAAAGAAAAAAGGAAAACATTGTATCCAAGTGTCATACTTGTTATTGTGACATAATTTTATCTATCTTAAAGATTTGAAATACAGTCACTTAATAATCGTTTTCTTTTAAATTTTGTATGTGATCGCATAGTTCAGATTAATCTTTGCTTTACAAACCAAATTATAATTTACTTATTTCAATTTATGGCCATGTAGTCAAAATACTCTAATTACTTGTTAGACTTTATAGTTTCTATTTTGTCGATCAACATTTTATTAAATCAATTAAATCATGCAGTTCACAGGACTGCCTCCTCTGGATGCAGTCTCCATAATCCATGCTTAAGTTTGTCCTGTAACAAGAAAAAAAACCCAGTCATTTTTCTAAACTTATTTTGTAGTCACCCTTGAAAGCAGAAATTTGAGAAAGGTATGAGTAAGATTCTTAGTTTTCAGGCAATGGAAGCGCTCTTCATTTTCTATTTTTGTCATTTTGATCTCAAAATATATTTATTCCATGCATGGTTCAGATAAAACTTTTAGTAATTATCATTTTGAAATCGAAATATAAGCATATACTTTTACACTTTAGAAGTATATTTAGATGTTAAAAGGTTAACCATTATCTCAAACTCGTTGGCTGCCATTTTAAATAATGTTGCGCATAACTTTTGATTAAAATTTATCAACACCGGTGGTTTAAAAACTTTTCTCTCTCTGGTTTGCAGCTTGTCAAACATTCATTCACACATTCACTCATCAGCCTACTTCAGTTCTGGTCTGTAATCTGTCTGGTGTGTAATCAATTAAGCGTGAGGGCATTATTATTATCATTATTATTCTTTTGTACTAGTTAAGGTGTGATTACTTAAGGAATACTTATTACCATGTGCTAATGCATTTGTATACTCATAACTGTAAACTATATCTCAAATGTGTATGTACTTTGTCTGACTATTGTCCTACTTATAAAAATATTATGTTGACAGGAAAAACAAACAGCAAAACAAACAAAACAAAAAAAATGTTGGTATAGGTGCATTTTACCACAGGGTTTTGGGGTTTTTTTTCAATCCTATCTGTTGGGCTAGTAAACCATGGCAAACAGTGGCTATGTTTACATGGACACAAGTAACCGGATTAAAAGCCTGATCGGAATAAAAATGCTTCATGTAAACATGGCAATCTGAATATTCTAACCCGATCACGCTCATTCGGATCAAAATTTCATTCCGTTTGAGAGGGGTGGGTTATGCCGATTGTTAGTCGGAATGGTGGGCATGAAAACACTTATTCCGAACGTAGGGCAGAAAATATGTTTACTGCGCATGTCTGTACACCAGCCGCACGTCGACGTGACGTATTTCCGCCTTAGCAGCAGCTAGCAGAAAACATAGCGGGAGTTAAACAAAACTGGTCTGTATCGTCCTGCTGTCTCCCTCTGTTCGTCATATGCAGAAGTATGTACTTGTAGCTTCATTACGGAGACCAACAGAAGCAAAAGTACAGTCTGAATAACACAATACAGGTCAATTGTGACACGAAGCGGGGCTTGCTAACACCGGAAGTTGCTTCTTCTTCTACTATTTTTGGAATGTCGAAATGTCGACGTGTGCATGTCAAAATGATTTATTCCATTCAAACATGTGACACATGGAAACGCACGTCCTAATCAGATCAGCTTTTTCAGGATCCATGTAAACAGTAAAATTCTGATCTGAATTGTAATCAGATTGAAGAAATTTTGCCCATGTAACCGTGGCCACTGTCCATTTGTCCCTTTCTTCGGCACTCAGAGAATGTCCATCTTATCGTTGTCTTTGTCCATTCTTTGGTTCTCAGCTGTTATTATATCTTCGGCACACACATAGAACAGAGAATTTTCATGGCCCACTTACAGAGGTAGGGTTACATTACTCAGCAGTTCTTGGAGACGATTGCCACAAACGAAGTACACAGAGGTGGAGTTACGTTTGTCACTCAGCAGTTCTTGGTTACAAGCAATTGCCACAAGCAAAGCAATACTGGCCTGTTGTTGTCTTCAGCCACCCGCCGGTGACTAGCAAGAGAGCTGCTCATTCAGGAAGTGTGCATGTTGAAGGTGTGCATGCTGTAGTGCTGGTTGATGGATGGCTTTGGTGATGACATCAGTGTTGACACTGGGTGGTGATGCTGGGGTGAGAGAGGCAATGAGACGATAAAGATAGCACTGGTCTGCCATGGTTCAGTTCACCCCTAAAAAAAAATACAAAGGAGAAAAAGATTCCTGAGATGTATATTCTGTTCATATGTCCACATGGAAATGAAAATTAGGACTTAAATAAAATGCCACTGTTGCTCTGTTGTGGGTGTCAGTCTGTGAGGTTACTGTCTTAATACAATTAAAATATGTGATTCCTTGAAAAAAAAAGTGTGGAATTATAAGATTATTAAGTACAATGAAAAAGGGTAAATTAGATTGTAATATACTGTGGCAGCACAGTTTTACCCTCGGCTGGGGGACCGTGAGATCGTGGGTTCCGATCCCTGTCCCCGGCCAACAATGATCTGTGTGGAGTTTGCATGTTCTCCCCGTGTTTGCGTGGGTTTACTCCGGGATTTCTCCGGTTTCCTCCCACATGCCAAAAACATGCAGGTTAGGGAGTTAAGGGGCGCTTGCGCACGCAGCGACCAGCAGCTGATGGTTTGTCACCAGACTGCAAAACAAATCTACCTACGGGTACAAAATAAGTAATAAAAAAAAATGTTTGTTTTAGGAACCACAATGAACTAAACTGAACCTAAAATAAACCAAAATAAAACATGTTTTCTGCTTATATATGGAGGGCCATATGAATTTCTGCATCTTTGGACTTTAAATAAAGTGACAAGTTCAACAAAAAAGTGGAAATAAAATGTAAAATGTGAGTCACAGAATTATTACTAAAATTCAAAACCGGCAAAAAGGTATGTCGAGAAGAGAAAAATAAAAAAATCAAAAGAAGAAAGCACATTTGTTTAAAGAAAAATACATCTATAAGGCCCTAGTTTCAGTTTTTGTTGTTTTTTTTAATTTCAAATCTTTCTGACTTTGCTGTAATGCTTGGGGTCATAAGAGCATTTAATAGCCCACACCTCTAATTGATTCAAACCAAATACCATTGGCAAAATAAATATCAACTATATAGTTAGCAAATAGACTTTTGTTTTCACTTTTATAACTTCTTGTGTACACATTCTCACACATTTTCATACAAACACATTCTCACACGATATCCTATGAAACTAATTTACTTTTCATGTACATGATGTCACAATTTATTTAGATGGAAGGAGCTCTCTTTTATTTAGCATACATTCTTATTTTCTGCTTTTTCTCATCTAACTTTTCTTTCAGATAAAGTAATTGATGGAGACTAAATGATCCTCCATCTGGAAAACCCATTTCAGACCAGATAGGCACCAGCCAGACACTTTCATCACCATATTTTTTTTTCCTCTGACAACACATTTATTCCTGCCACGCAGCCCGTGTGCCAGAAAATTCTACATGCCTCCAGACAGCCCCAACCCAAACAATTTTAAAAAGCATATCTTCTTGCTCTGCTGGCAGATAATTTTTACTTAAGCAAAAAAAAAGTTCTGGCAATAGATAATGTTAGTTAAAAATTTAAAAAAAAAAAAAAAAAAACATCTGCCAACAAAGCAAGATTAAATTGCTTAACACAAGTAAACTATCATAAAGCAAGCAAAAATCCCGCAGAAAACTGCACAACAAAAAGAAATTACTGTCAAAATTATCTTGAGATAAAAACAAGCATCTAATACATTTCATTTTACCGAAATCCCCAGTTCAGTGTGACCTTATTACTGCTTCAGCACAACACAAGTTAGTCCTTTCACACACATACACACCATAGCAAGCCCCAAATAAACACACGTTAGTAAACAATCCCAAAACCACTTAATAATAAGCAGATCTGGCAACCAAAAGTTCTCACCATCAATCTATAACAATTGCCCATTTTCTTTCATCAAAGTAACCCTTAAAAACATTAATTTATTAAAAAAAATACACACAAAAATGCAAACGACCAGGCAAACAAACTGCAGTTATTTATTTAATATATTTATTTTACTTTATTATAGTTAGAGGTTATTTTATTTCATTTTAAACTTATTTTGAGTTATACCTTAAAGTAGAACTGAACTCACCTTTTTGCCAAAAAAGTAGAATAGCAGATTAATTCCTTATTGCCTATTGTATTTTTCAACACATAAAAGAAATTTTTAGGCCATGCGATGGCCAAGCTATAAGCCGATAAACTTTTGCCTCTGGCTGGCAGTGCCAAACAAACCGGAAGTAATGCAGACGACGTCACGAGTGTGACCCTTATCAAAACAACAATGGCAGATGATAGCAGTTCCAGCAGTCAAGAACACCAGAGTTTTCAGAGTGAAGAGGCATTCAGGATCGGTGACAAGACAGAGGAGGATGCAGGAGTGTCAAGTGAACAGGAAGAGAGCGAGGGAGGCATCGAACCGTACAGATTAGAGCCAGAATTTTCGGGGGATTCCAGCACCGACTCAGACCGCAGCGTGATGGGGAGAAGAGTCGCTTATTGAATACAGAATGGTGAGTCTTTACTTTGGCATGTTTGGGGTGTCAGGATAAGGAAAATTAACAATAAAAAAGAAAGGGAAAAAAAACATCAGCATTTTTCCAACTTATTACAGTTATCCCTCACTTATCGCGTTTAATGCGGTCTTCCTTCGCTGGGTATAGGCGCTCGGCAGGGAGCGAAGCTGGGTAAAACGTCTCCGCCAATCAGCTTGCGAGATAAAACGTCTCAGCCAATCAGCTTGCGAGGTAAAACGTCTCGGCCAATCAGCTTGCGAGATTCCCGAGCGGGCTGGGGAGCCGGGGAGAGCGGGCTCTCCGTGTTGATACCTGATGTTCTAATGTAGTCTCCCTGCCTTCTCATTAGAACATCAGGTATCAACACGGAGAGCCCGCACAGCTCAAAATCTGCCTCTCTGACCACCGCTCCACTCCTCTCCGCCCACCTCTTCACCGCTCAGGAATCTCGCAAGCTGATTGGCCGAGACATTTTACCTCGCAAGCTGATTGGCCGAGACGTTTTACCCAGCGAAGGAAGACCGCATTCATTGTTCTTTATCGCTCGTGTTGCTTAGTGGCACTTTTCGCTGTTCTCTTGTGCCTTTTTGTGCAAAATAGTGCTTTTGACGCCCTTGGGGGGGGGGTGACGCTACTTCGCGGTTTTTCACTTTTCGCGGTCGGTTCTGGTCCCCATTAAATGCGATAAGTGATGGATCACTGTATATCTAGAAACGCATCGCTTCCCGGTCGCTTTTCCTGCCCCTTTCTTTTCTTTCGTCGCCATGACAGCTTTCCTTGGCCACTGAACAGATCTTCCCAGGTGTTGGAAGTGTTTTGTAGTCGACTATCACGACAAAATGCACCAAAAACAACCAGTGTCGACGTGCTCGCAATGGTAAACATGAGGACTGGGTCACACTCGTGACGTCACGTGGAACTCCGGCTGCGCTTCGGCGGATTTGTCTGATTTTTCAGGGCGGGAAATTCTAAATCGCGATTTTCTCCAAGATTCTGGGATTTGTGGAGGGGGTGCCAATGATAAATTATCTTTATAATTGTATGTACTATCACCCAGTGCCGTTCAATGCCGTTCAGTTCAGTTCTACTTTAAGGTATTTTGGTTGTTGTTATCATGTTAAGGTTAATCCTTATTATATTAAAGGTATTTCTTTATTTTAAGGTTATTTCTTACTATAACCTTATTTTCTCTATTTTTTGCCATTTTTATTCTCTCTTTCTCTCTCTCTCTCTCTCTCTCTCTCTCTATTTTAAGGTTATTTCTTATTATAACCTTTGTCTTCTCTATTTTTTGTCTTATTTTTTTGTTCTCTCTCTCTCGGCCATTTATATCACTCTGCGGTAACCTGTTGCTGTATTTTTCCAGAATATCCTGCCGCGATATCCCCCTGCGTGCTGTTTGTACCCATTTACTCAGCAGAAATGCACTTCACTGGCAGACTCTAACCGGGCACAGTTAAGCTTTACTGAACAGACCTAGACCTACAGTAACTAACGCTTAACTCTTAATTCTCAACTCTTTATGCATATTTTCAGACCAACCGCAGACTCTAACCAGGACGAAACATTTTTAAATCATTAATAACTAAATTTACTCACTTCAATCTGCCTGTAGTTCAGCTCCGTCACCCTCTGGTCCACTCCCAGTGTCTCCAGACTATGCCTCACTTCCGCAAAGCCAACCCACTAGAGTCGTTGGGAGAGGTCTTCTTTTGCAGCCGTGCACAAGCTGGCTCGGTCCAAAAACACCGGAAACAGGAGGAGAGGTCCTTGAGTCCTTGTGCTCGGGCGCTAAGTATGTTGGAAAAATTCCTTATTAAAAATCAGGCAGGATCAATGATTCAGCAAATTTAATATGCACTAATCAGCGGAAGACAATACCGAGTACAGCTTTCACAGACTGCTGCAGTGCTTTGGCTTAACTAACAGAGTGATTCTGGCTATATACAATATATCCAAGGGGCCGTCAGGGTGAGGTGACTTCTTGATAGTTCATTCATGACTCAATTGATAAAGTTTGCTGAGCCTCTTGATTATTTCATTCATGATTCAGATTGTATTTGCTGAGTTCATGCAGAAAACACTGAGATGAGCCTTGTGGGGTCTTTTGTGACCTCTTGGATGAGTTGTCACTTTGTTGTTGGGGTAATTTTTGTTGGCTGGCCACTCCTGGGAAGGTTCACTACTGTTCCATATTTTCGCCATTCATGGATAATGGCTCTCGCTGTGGTTCGCTAGACTCTCAAAGCTTTAGAAATGGCTTTTTAACCTTTTCCAGACTGATAGATCTCAATTACTTTGTTTCTCATTTGTTCCTGAATTTTTTGGGATGATAGCATGATGTCTAGCTTTTTTTTTTTTTTTTTATTTAAGTTTTTGTAAAGGGTATACAGGTCGTTACAGCAATGCAGTGTTTACATTTTCATCACATGTTCCCTTATTTCCTGATATCTGACAACATTGGAAGATTAATTCTTACAACACCCCTTATTTTTTTTTTTTTTTTAAAGTGAAAGAAAAAGTGAAAAGAGAAAAAAAAACAAACAAAAAACAAATAAAAAAAACAAACAAACCAGTAAAAAACAAACAAAAAGAAAAAGTAAGTAAATAAAGATAAAAGAGCATCTGAGTAGCTTTGGAACAAAGAGAGGAACCATGATTGAAATGGTATTTGTCAAAGATTAGATCTAATGGAAGACACATATGCGGTCCAGGGTTGCCAAAAGTTCATGAACCCATCCATGTCCTGTCTCAGTGCGAATGTCAACTTTTCCATCGAGTAAATGTCTTGGATCACGTTAGTCCAATCTTCAGGTGTAGGACAGTCCTTCAACATCCATTTTTTAGTTAGAGCTTTTTTGCTTGCCAATATTAAAACATTGAATAAGTATTTTTCTCCTCGTCTTTCCAGTGAGTCCGGTAGTAAACCCAAATACAAAGTTACAAAAGAAAAGGGAACTGTAATTTTGAATATTTTCCCCAATATTGTCTGTACATTGGTCCAATATTGGTGGATAACTGGGCATGACCAAAACACATGAAAATGATTTGCAGTCTTTTCACCACACAAGCGCCAACAGTTCAATCCCTTATGGGTAAATTTGTTTTGTGCAGGTGTTCTGAAAAATCTTGCCAAGTTTTTCCATCCAAATTCTCTCCACTGCAGGGATGAGGTACCTTTCCATTGCTGTTTATTTAGCTTTTCCCATATTTCCAGATGTAAAGTGAAATTCCCCTCTTTTTCCCATCTCTCTTTTATATAAGATGTGTTGTCTCCTTTTAAGTCTTGAAGACCTTGGTATATTTTAGAAATGTATCTGATCCCTGGGATCCCTTTATATGCCATTAAGAAGACCTTCAGAACACCTGACTGGGCCCTTTCCAAAACCTCCTTTTTAAGTATATTGTTTATGTGGTGTCTAAGCTGGAAGAACCTGTAAAGGTCTTGATTTATTAGGCCTTGTTTTTTCAAATCTTCAAAACTTCTTAAGATTTGCCCTTTAAAAAAATCGTAATATTTTATCAGCCCCTTCTCCTTCCACTTTTTAAATCTGGTGTCTGTTTTATTAGGAGTAAAGTCCTGGTCATAGGCGATCCATTGCAGAAGTCGATAGGGCTCTTTAGTTTGATTCTCTCTGACTATCTTAAACCAAATTTTTAGCGGGGTCTCTATCCACGGGTTAGTGTTATTCAAAAGCTTAGGTAAGACATTGTTCCCTATTATCGCCTGTAGGGGGATGTCACTTGTTATTTGGCATTTGATCTCCTTCCATTGTGCAGAGTAGACTGGGTTACATATCTCTACTAAAGTTTTAATTTGTGCGGCTTTAAAGTAGTCCCTGATATTTGGCAGCGCGAGCCCACCTTTGTCTTTGTTTAGCTGTAGGGTTCTATATCTGATTCTAGGTCTCTTGCCCTGCCATATGAATCTTGAGATCCTTCTGTCCAGCTCCTGCCATGTTTTATTGGGAGGTTCTACCGGTATTGTTTGGAAAAGGTATAGAAGACGTGGAAGTATATTCATTTTGACTGCTTCAATTCTTTGTGCAATACCCAAGAATGGTATCATATTCCATCTTGCTAGGTCAGATTTTATTTTTGTCACCAGTGGATCATAGTTTAGTGATATAATTTTGTTGAGTTGTTTCGGGATATTGACCCCCAGATATTTCATAGATTCCGACTCCCAGTTAGTTTTGAGTTTGCTTAGTGAATAATGATTTGGGTCATAGTTGAATGTTAAAACTTGGGTTTTATGCATATTTAATTTGTACCCCGATAAATCTCCATACTCTGAAAAAACTGAGGTTAGTTCTGGTAAAGAAGTGTCCGGCTGCCCTAGGTATATTAAAATGTCATCAGCAAAGAGTGCTATTTTATGTTCCTTCTGACCAAGTGTAATACCTTGAATTTTTTGGTTTTGTCTTATCCATTGGCTCAGAGGTTCTATGAAGATTGCAAAGAGCAGTGGAGACAGGGGGCAGCCCTGACGACATCCTCTTTCCAGTTCAAAAGATGATGATAAATTACCGTTAATCCTTATTTTAGCTGTTGGTTTTTTATATAATGCCTGTATAGTTCTAATGAAGTTGTTATGAAAATTGAAACTGGATAAGATTCTGTATAGAAAAGACCAGTCAACCGAATCGAATGCTTTTTCAGCATCTAATCCTAATATGACTGCATTTAAGTTATATTTTTTTATATGATGAATTATGTGTAAAGTGCGTCGAATGCTGTCTTGTGTCTGTCTTTGTCTTATAAAACCTGTTTGGTCTAAATGAATTAGGTCTGTCAGTATATTCTCTAACCTTTTGGCAAGGATAATGGTAAAAAGCTTATAGTCCTGATTTAGTACACTGATTGGTCTGTAGTTGGAGCACTCTAGTTTATCCTTTTCAGGTTTAGGTATAACTGCAATGACCCCTTCTCTCCAGGAGGGGGGGATTTCCCCTGTGTGGAGGACATAATTAAATGTTTTCAGGAGGAGAGGAGATAGTTGCTGTTTAAAGGTTTTGTACCACTCTGCTGTATAGCCATCAGCTCCTGGGGATTTGTTAGCTTTAAGTTTCATAATTGCTTTTTCCAATTCTTTAGGATGTATTTCTGACAGTAGTGTTTTATTTTGTGACTCCGTAAGTTGGGGAAGGTTTAATGTGTTTAGGAATGCCTCGGATGCATTTTTATGTTTTTTGAGGGAGTATAAGTTCTTATAGTAATTCTCGAAGTTTTTAAGAATATCCTGAATTCTGAATTTTATTTCCTTTGATACTGGGTCTCTGATTTTGTAGATTGCTCTTTCTGTTTGATGTTTCCTCAATTTATAGGCTAGCAATTTTGCCGATTTACTGCCTGCTTCATAGTATTTTTGTTTCAGAAATGTAAGTTTCTTCTGGATTTCTATTGTGCAGATCTCATTTATTTGGTTTTTAATTTCCTTAATCTTGAGCGAGTCAGTAGAATGAGTGTTGCCTTTGTGTTCTTTTTCTAGGTTCCTAAGTTCTGACTCTAATGTGGATAGTTTTTCTTGTCTTAGTTTCTTTTGGGTTGCCAGTTTTGCAATAATCTTTCCTCTTATTACAGCTTTACATGCATCCCACAGTATTAAAGGGGATACTTCTCCATTATCGTTATCTTCCAAATATCTGAGAATATCTGACTCCAATTCATCTTTCAATGGTCCTTTCAGGACATTTGAATTTAACCTCCAAGAAAATGTATTATTTGTGTATTTTTGGATATTTAAGTCCATGTAGATCGGACTGTGGTCGGAGAGATCCATCAGTCCTATTTTACATGTTTTTACTCTACCAATGTCTCTATTAAACATAAAAAAATAGTCAATCCTTGAGTAAGATGAATGTGGAGTTGAGTAAAATGTATAGTCTTTTACACTGGGGTTGAGTTCCCTCCACACGTCACAGACTCCCAATTCTTTTAGTAGCATCCGAGTATTCCTGTTTTGGGTGTTATTTTGATGTGGGGAATTACCAGAAGCATCCCAGTATGGATTCAGTCTAAGATTGAAGTCCCCACCACATATCACTAAACCTTGAGCTTTAGTTATCATTAGGTCGAATACATTTTTATAAAATTTCCAGTTAGCCCCTGGGGGAGCATACACATTCAGCAGGGTGATATCTTCTCCCTCTAGCCGCCCAGTTACCAAACTGTATCTCCCTTCTTTATCTTTGTGTTCTGATTTTTTTTCAAATGTAATTTTGGTTGATATCAATGTTGCTACTCCCCTCCTCCTCCCTGATTTATATGAAGATGAAGAGATCATTTTAAACCCTTGTCTACTGAGTTTATTGTGTTCCACGTCTGTTAGGTGGGTTTCTTGTAAAAGTATTATTCCTGCTTTGTCTTTTTTCATTTTGCCTAGAATCTTGGATCTTTTAACTGGATTCAGGATTCCTTTTACATTATATGAAATTATTTTGGTTACACCCTGTTTCTCCATTGTGTTGTTTTGTTTAGTATAACTGTGTAGTGGCCCTCTTTTGTGCTACTCAGAAACTGAAAGAACATTAAAAACAAGAAAAACATTAAGAACATAGTGTAAAAAACTTTAAAACAAAAAGCTGTCAAAAGAACTTCCTGAGCTGAGGTCTTTTTAAAGACCCTGTAAGAGCCTTGATGGAGTGAAGGCTCTGAGGGAAATTCCTCAAACTCTGTTACGTGTTGAGGGCCCTCTCTTACCACTGAAAGTTGTCCCATGCTTTTAACGTGAGTTTCAGAACCCAATCCAAACTTGTAATGATTTTTTTTTTTTTTTCCTTTTATGCCTAAACCCTGTGAAATTGTGTGCACCCTCCCACCCCCATCACATCAAACATTCACGCAAAAACAGTATTTGTTAGTATGAGGAGAACATGTGGATTATTGTCACATTTCTATTTTAACAAGTTTTTTTTTTGTTTTGTTTTTTTTATTACAAAGACTTATTTGTTTCAAATAATATGATTGTTCCATGAAATGTTTTACCACATGCTGAATATGCATCTCCTTTAATGTTTGTTACCTTGTATGAGGGGGGTTGGATGTGCGGATTGATTCAAGAGGAAAAAAAAAAAAAGGTCGCTATTCCAACCTGAAAACGGATAGTTTATCCGCGACGCTCTGGTGCTGGGTTTCCCGCTGCTGGTCCGTGGATTTTGAGGGTCTTTGTGTTGTCCATGTTTGCGCTTTGATCTTCACACTCGGGTCTGCCGCGGGTTTAAATACCGTTACCGGGAGCCCTCTTTTCGCCATGTCAGCTGTTGCTTCTTCCGCCGAATTATAGAGACATGTTTCATCGCCGTAGAAGACCCTTAACTTCGCAGGAAATGGTGTCTGAAAGCGCAATTTCTTCTCTCTTAACACCTTTTTCGCGTCATTGTATTCCCTGCGCTTTTTAAGGACCTCCGGGGCGTAATCGTGTTCCACGTAGACTTTTCTCTCCTGGTGCATAAATCCTTTTTTCTGCCAGGCCAGTCTTACAACCTCTTGTTTTATTTTGAAATTGGAAAATCTTACCAACACCGAACGTGGGGGCGCTTCCGCCGCCGGCCTAGCGGCTAATGAACGATGTGCCTTTTCTATCTTCAAGTCGGTGGTTTGTGGAATATCCAATTTCTCTCTTAGTAAGGATTCCACGCATTCTGCCATTGAGTTAAAACCATTTTCGGTTCCTTCTATCAGACCATGAATTCTTATGTTATCTCTTCTTTGTTTTCCTTCTTGGTCGGTTAGCTTAGCCTCTATAGCTGCTTGTCTTTTGCGTAGGTCCAGCACAGAATCTTCGAGCACTTTTATTCGATCCTCTGTTTCCAAGATTCGGTTCTCGGCCTGGTCCACTCTGCTGTTTGTCCTTTTCAATTCTTCTCTGAATTCCCGAAATTCGGCCGTAACATCTCGGCGAAATCGTCGTAGTTCCTCAAATAGTGATTTCAGGCTAACCCTTTTGTTAGCTATCACCAGCTCCTCGTCTTCTGAACGGGGATCTTCCAGTTCAGATTCTCCGGCCGATACGTGTCCTGGCCTGGAGAATTTCAGTTTCTTCTGTTTTCCTTTAGACATGATGATTTTGTCTTTTGATTTTCACTCCTCCAAAAATCCGTTAAGTTTGATTTTCAAGGTGTTATCCTGGATTGAGTCTGAGAGCTTCAGTGTTAAGCTGCAGTCGCCATGGCGTCCAGACCGGAAGTCGATGTCTAGCTTTTGAGGATCTTTTGGTCTACTTCACTTTGTCAGGCAGGTCCTATTTAAGTGATTTCTTGATTGAGAACAGGTGTGGGAGTAATCAGACCTCGTTGTGGCTAGAGAAATTGAACTCAGCTTTCCAAAGATGTGATAAACCACAGTTATTTCTGTTTTAACAGGGGAGGGCAATCACTTTTTCACACAAGGCCATGTAGGTTTGGATTTATATATTTTTTTTACCCTTAATAATAAACACCTTCATTTTGTGTTTACTTGTGTTATCTTTGTCTAATATTTAAATGTGTTTGATGATCTGAAACATTTTAGTGTGACAGACATATAAAAAAAATGAAAATTCAGGAAGGGGGCAAACACTTTTTCACACCACTGTATTCCAAATTTGACTCAGTTCAGCAACGCTGCTGCTTTTTTTATTTTAAATTTTGCAACACTGGCAGCATTTCACTGGTCAGCACTATGTAACCATGTATTCTGAAGTTTTAAGTGCAAGTTTGTACAAAACTTTGAAGCTGAGTATTTAAGTAAACATTCAGATGAAATTCAAAATGCCACTTTATGCATGAGGTAAAAAAAAAAATGCTGTAGATCTGAAAATAAAGGAACTGACCCTTTAAGTTGTATTTCTGTCATCCATTATTATTATTATCATAAGTATTCTCCTGGTCCACAGTTTATTTAGTAGTGTTCATGATATTCTCTGTCCATTTTTTGTTTTTAGGTTTGCTCTTATTTTGAAGTCATTCCTGTTTCATTTCATGTTCATGTACCCTTGCATCCTCTGGGATTAATAAAGTATACAAACAAAATGCAATTTTATTTATTTATTTATTTTTTGCCATCTTTGTTTCTGTCACCTGCCTCTCATCAACTATAAGACTCTTCCCCGAAAAGTACACTCCAGTCTGGTTTTTACTTTCAGTTTCTTCTTTTTAGGTTTCACTTTTAGCGCCCAGCCTCCTGAGCTGGAAAAGCAGCACTGCAGCAGCTGCTGCTGCTAGACACATTTTTCTGCTCGGTTCTTGACAGAATTCAGCATACTCCTTTGCCGTGATACTTTTGCAAGTGTTTTATCAAGTTGGTGGTGTAAAATTATAAATGCTGGTACCGCACAGCAACATACTGAGGCGAGTCTCACAGACAGGCTCCAGTGATGTGACACTCGTTGCCTATGCTTACAGAAACCGCACGCAGCATGGCTGAGAACATAATCACACCTTCATTTTATTACTAGTGCATGCCCATAAAAAGCAAGTATTCCTGTCTGAAACAGGTAGCCCAATCAGGCTTTGCAGGCCCAAATGTAGGCTGTGTTTTATAGTGGAATACAGACGTGTACCCTATATGTAGGCAATCACATATGTTAGACTTTGACAAATATGACAGGGACTGAACTGAGATTGTGTGAATATTAATTACAGAATAACTGAAAATGAATGGGACATCCAATATTAGCCACTGTTTAAGAACCGCTTGTTTATTTTTTGTCAGATCACTTATTTGTGTGATCTTTTATGAGTTATATTAATAAATTTTGTATCTTGCATTTTGGGGAATGGGAGTTGTTCAGTCACCATTATAATTTAGTTTATATGTGTAGTTTATAGTCTATTGTCAATAATCTCATGCAGTACTATAGCAGGACACGTTTACAATTATTTGAGACCCATTGTAGTGCATCCTTTTATATTTTAGCAATATTATAAGTACAAAACACCAAACATTATTATTTTTTTGTATTTGTATCTTGTATACTTCATTGATCCCCAGAGGGAAATTCAGGGCATCCACGTATGGCGCCAATCCCTTCACCAGCCTCACACACACGTGCGCGCGTGCACACACACACACACACAGCACAGTTGTCGTTTAGTCAAAGCATGCATATGTGTCCACATGTAATATGCAGTTGATCTGATCATTCCGCTCCACAATGAAGCAACAGTCGGGACTGACCGGGCAGGCTGAGCGTGCCTCCCCCCGAATGTTCGTGTAGTGCCCGGTTTGACTGGATGGGAGTGTCAGCTGCTGCTTTGCCTGTGTGGCAGTGATATCATTTGCGGCATCACAGGTCCTCGGCACCCCCCCCAGCCGTACCTCGTGTTCTCTATGGTGAGTATATCCATTAGACCTATGCAATCACAGCAACTTTATGGTCTATATCTATATTTTGACTGATTGGCTCCATACTTGTGGATGCACACCTCAGCAGCAAAGCACTTCTAAAATCTTTGTTTGGGAAGCGTTGTGGTGACTGACAGATCATGATGCTGTGTTATCCAGTCAGCATGGTCGTGATGCCGCGTATTGTCCAATCAGCATGGCTGTGATGCAGCGTATTCTCCAATGAGCACGGAGTCAATCTGAAACCCCGCCCACACTTGAAGCCAGGGGATGAAGACATAGAGCGGTCACACAGCAGTTGCTAAACTTTTATTGATAAAAATTACATATTTTGACTGAGTGACTCCATATTTGGGGATGCACACCCTCGTAGCGTCAGCAAAGCACGTTTAAAATCTTTAGCAATATGGGAAAGAAAAAGAATCTCTCTGCTGTCAAAAAGCATCAAATAGTGCAATGCCTTGAACAAGGTATGAAAGCATTAGATATTTCATGAAAACTTCAGTGTGATCATCGTACTATGAAGAAATTTGTGGCTGATTCGGAGCACAGATGGGTTCATGCAGATAAAGGCATAATGAGGAAGGTTTCCACCAGACAAATTCATCAGATTAAGAGAGCAGCTGC
The DNA here is from genome assembly GCA_020510985.1 of Pholidichthys leucotaenia. Taxonomy (NCBI): domain Eukaryota; kingdom Metazoa; phylum Chordata; class Actinopteri; order Cichliformes; family Pholidichthyidae; genus Pholidichthys; species Pholidichthys leucotaenia. Next base: position 315,661,594 of record CM035838.1, read on the forward strand.
TAAAATGCCGTTACAAAGCAGCAAACAGGTATTTAAAGCTGCTAGTGCCTCTGGAGTCCCACAAACCTTAAGGTGTAGGATCTTTCAGAGGCTTGCAGTTGTGCATACACCTACTATTTGGTCACCCCTAACCAATGCTCACAAGCAGAAATGGTTGCAGTGGGCCCAGAAATACATGAAGGCTAATTTTCAGTCTTGTTTACTGATGACTGCCATGCAACCCTGAATGGTCCAGATGGATGGAGTAGTGGATGGTTGGTGGATGGCCACCATGTCCCAACAAGGCTGCAACATCAGCAAGGAGATGGCAGAGTCATGTTTTGGGCCAGAATTATGGGGAGAGAGCTGGCAGGCCCCTTTAGGGTCCCTGACAGCTCTGTGAAAATGACCTCAGAAAAGTATATAGAGCTTCTGACTGACCACTTTCTTCCATGGTACAAAAAGAACTGTGCCTTCCGTAGCAAAATTATCTTCATGCATGACAATGCACCATCTCATGCTGCAAAGAATACCTTTGTGTCATTGGCTGCTATGGGCATAAAAAGAGAGAAACTCATGGTGTGGCCCCCATCCTCCCCTGACCTCAACCCTATTGAGAACCTTTGGAGCATCCTCAAGCAAAAGATCTATGAGGGTGGGAGACAGTTCACATCAAAACAGCAGCTGTGGGAGGCTATTCTGATATCTTGCAAAGAAATTCAAGCAGAAACTCTCCAAAAACTCACAAGTTCAATAGATGCAAGAATTGTGAAGGTGATATCAAAGAAGCAGTCCTATGTTAATGTGTAACTTGGCCTGTTAATATGTTTTTGATTGAAATAGATTTGATTTCTGTAAACATGACCTCCTAATGCTGCAAATTCAACAAATGACAATTTTCAGTTCTTTACAACCAATAAAATGTTTTGAAACTGTTGTGTATAATAATTTGGAACAGTGCATTTTGAGTTTTTTATTTTTGCAAAAAAATAGCTATCATTGGGAGGTTTGTTCAATAAAATTTGAATTATGCTCTAAGGATTGATGACTTGAACATTATATTGACTGTCATTTGCATTGACTAGGAAAATCAGAGACAAATATCATTTGCATAATAATTTGGAATGCAGTGTATACACACTGCAGAATCTCACACATATACACATACATACTATATATTAAGGATGAGCTGATCCAATCCACCGTATCGGTATTGGGTTCAATCCAGGCAAAATGGCTGGATCAGCATCGGTAAGGAAAAAAGTAATTTACCGATCCAATGCATTAATCTATCTATAAATTCAAAACATCTGTGTGTGTGTGTGTGTGTGTGTCAGATATCTCTCAAACCATTCGTCACACTGACCTAAGATTTTTAACTGACCTTTACCGATGGAAGTGTACACCGGGAGAGGAATCAAGTGCACCCGACACAGTTGGCGGAGTTGAGGATCTGCGGGTCTCTCCCCACAATACAGGTGTTGTGAACTGACAGGGTGATGGAGGTACAGGTTACCGTTGGGTGCTGGGACACCAAATCTATATTACATTTACCTATACTCACTTTTATTTACTTTAATCCATTCCTATAACCCGCTAGACATGTACGCCGGTGACAGAATTGAGTGCACTCTAACAGTTCGTGTCGGAGAAACAGGTTGACTGACCTACATTTAATCCTCTCATTTGTACGCTGCTTTGAATGTATTCTTGCATTACCAAAACAGGATTCTGCTGTGTTCAAATCATGTCCATTCATTATTTAAACAAGAGCGGAGAATAAATTTTCATGCAATTACTGCAACAGGGGAAAAAAAAGTCAAGATAACAAAACAGTATGCACACCCACCGCCACTGCTAACAATAATGTAATTACTGGGGTTACAAATGTTCTGTGTCTGCTAACTTCCTCAATATTCTTTTGAATTTCTTGTTTATCCCACTCCCTTTGGAAGTGTGGGAAATGTGAAGGACATTATCTTCTATTAAAAATGAGTATGAGTTATTATGAGCATGAGTTATAATGGATTTAAAATGTTTGTAAAACACCCAGGAAGATGTCTGATGGAAAAATTCTATGTTACACTGAGTTATATGAATTTTTATAAATATGAATATGAATTTTTCCTTATAAAGCTTAATGTGTATACCTAGGAAATCCTGTTACCATATTTGGAGTTGTTGAGTAGTGGAAAAAAAAAACCAGACTGAAGGATGCTTATGTAAGTGTGAATATTCAGTTCTACCACTGACTCATACCTGTCAAGGCATACCTCATGCCTCCCTTATTGGGGGGGCTTTCACATCTGTACTGAGTACTTAAAAACTGTATTTATCGGCAGATGAAAGAAAACTGAAGCAAAAAAAACAAAACAAACAAAAACCAAACAAACAACAACAATTGCAACATGAACTATTTCAAACATATTTATTCAAATGTACACTTATACGGACACAATCTTGAGCCATAACTTTTTGGTAATGTGAAAATAATAAGCCAAGTAGCACAAAAAAATAAATAAATAAATAAATAAAAAATAAATAAATTAAAAAATGATATTAATAATAAATAAATAAAAATAAATTAAAAAACAATATTTTTCAAATTTACATTAGCACAAGGTAGATTGCTTAATTTGAAAGTACACAATAAGAATAATTCTGAATATAGTTCTTAATTGTCAGCTAGATATATACACTTGGAATTAAAGAGTTTTTAATTGTCAGCTTTGTTACACTAATGCACTTGGATGAACTTGAAACAAGAAAATGTTCACTCATGCTGCTTGTTATAGTTCCAAGTCTACCTTAGCACTACATGTAGTGTTTGACAAATAATGAAATCATATTAACAGCACTGTTATTATGTTGCCTGTTATCATGAAATGCAGGTTTCTCATTAAACTCAATTTTACTTTATGGAACAAATACCTTGGATTTAACATCTGACTTACCTCAGTGAATTGCTGGAATTTCTTGAAGTCCGTCAGTCTCTTGGAGCTGTTGTGGAAGAAATAGAAGATATCGACTAGGAAATCATCCAGCTTCATGGGCAACGCTTTCACTCCAGCTTTCACGCACTGGTTAGCCAGATGACATATGCAGCCAATGCTGAAACAAAAGCAGAATGGATTTTTGTTTCATAAGTTAAGTATCAGAAATAATTCTCTTTGAAATTGTGTTAATAATAACAATGAAAATATCAATCTTATTCAGCTCTTTCAATATAATGCTATACATTCAGATGTAAAGCAAAGTTCCAAGATACAAAATAACAGTACACTATAGGGGATTTGGGCTACCTCTAAGCATGTTTGTTAAGATTTTAAAGCATTTTTTTTTGTTATATTTAGGTCATATTTGAAGGTGAATAATACTGCCCATACCTGAAAACATTTGGAGATTTCTCCTTCAGTCTGGAAAGGACAGAATTGTCTCGACCCACCGTCGTGTTGCAATTGTCCGAAGCAAAGCCCACAACATTCTCCCATGGAATATTGTGCAATCTAAAAATAAATAAATAAATAAATAAAAAATAAAAGAATTTGGTCAAAAGTGGTCTGTATGCAAGCAAAAAAAAAAAAAAATCCATTTCGTACCTCATGAAGTTGTCAATTTCCGCAAAAATGTCGGTGGCTTTTCCCGATGCTGGAATGGGCATGTCCAGCAGCCTGGTCTGGGACATCTCCCCATCGAAAATTCTTGCAAGGATGACGAGACGCTTTTCGGTGTTCTTGTCATTGCTCTCATCGACCATGATTGAGAAAGGCCCCTTCCTGCATGCTTCTATGACTTGTTCTGTGTAGGCAGGCGCCAGGCTCTCTTTGATGATCATGGTCGTTTTGGTTCTTTTGCAAGCAAAGTCTTGAGCGCTCTTGCTGTCAGGAAACAATGTTGACACCAAATCACTGAAGTGATCTGCCACCGATGGGGGTAGATTGTGCTCTGCCACAAAATGACAAAACATCACTTCTGCTAGTGATGCATTGGATTTGGAAGGCGTCGGTTCTCTCACTGCCTGAAAATGTTCATCCATCGATCGATACGTTTTCGATTTGGCTACACAGTTTTTGTGGCCCTGTGTAGCAAAGTGCGACTTCAGGTCAAAAATCCCCGATGCGGTCACTTTTATGCTCTTCCTACATGGAACACAGAAGGAGTGTGTAGGGCCCTCTGGAGAAGCTTTTATCCATCCAGCGTATTTTCCCTTCTCGAAGCTCGGACTCTCCCATTCTTTTCGGTAACGTCCAGTCCCTCGATTTCCCTTTTCTTCAAGCTTTGTTTTCTTCGCCGGCAGCGCGCTGCATGAAGCCATTTTGAAAATCACAAAAAGACTGCTTAGGTGCGCTCAATTTCGCCAGGCATTGAATTACTGTTCAGTTGATTTTAGGTTCTCTCAATAATTTTTTTTTTCGCTGTATATTTTTCTTTTTGGCGTACAGAAATGGCAATACGCCCATATTTGCTAAAATTGCATTTTCCCCGTATTAAAATACGGCAAAACCGTATCACTTGACGGGTATGCTGACTGTTCAGCTGATCACTCATCTCAGTTTTGCCAGAAAACATCTTGATGATCCCCAAGACTTTTGTGAAAATACTCTGTGGACTGACAAGACAAAAGTTGAACTTTTTGGAAGATGTGTGTCCCATTACATCTGGTGTAAAAGTAACACAGCATTTCAGAAAAGGAACATAATACCAACAGTAAAATATAGTGGCGGTAGTGTGATGGTCTGGGGCCGTTTTGCTGCTTCAGGACCTGGAAGACTTGCTGTGGTAAATGGAAGCATGAATTCTGCTGTCTGTGGTCTATATTAACCATATATTCCATAACCTACATATGTTAGAGCATGTGGAAATGTTTGGTGATTACATATGTAAAGAACTTCACACCTCTGAAAGGACAAAGGACTCTCACCCGCCGAGTGAAGAACAAAGACGTTCCCGGACGCGGCGGAGGAGACTGGAGGAGCCACCCTCACCCCCCAAGGCGAGGAGAGGAAATACCAGGACAATGGGGGGATTAAGATAATGAGGGATGTCAGCCTTTGTTATGCATGTCTTTTGTTGTGTGCATGTATATAATCAGTGAGTTGGAGAGATTCTGCCTCTTTTCCCTTCTGCCACTCTCTGCACCAGATGAGACTTGTTAGAAGAGCTGAATATTAAAGCTTTGCTTATAAACCAAATCGCCTCTTCATTTCCAAGCTCTTCTACACTGTCTACCAAAAAATCCTGAAGGAGAATGTCCGACCATCTGTTCATGACCTCAAGCTGAAGCGCACTTGGGTTCTGCAGCAGGACAATGATCCAAAACACACCAGCAAGTCCACCTCTGAATGGCTTAAGAAAAACAAAATGAAGACTTTGGAGTAGCCTAGTCAAAGTCCTGACCTGAATCTGATTGGGATGCTGTGGTATGACCTTAAAAAGGCGGTTCATGCTCGAAAACCCTCCAATGTGGCTGAATCACAACAATTCTGCAAAGATGAGTGGGCCAAAATTCCTCCACAGCGCTGTAAAAGACTCATTGCTAGTTATGGCAAATGCTTGATTGCAGTTGTTGCTGCTAAGGGTGGCCCTGTAGGGAACCCACGCTGGGATATTCATCTCAGACTGGAAGCAGAGGGGAGGGGAATAGTCCCTCTGCCGGTAGAGCGTGGGGGATTAAACAGAGGAGGACAGTACGTATTGTAATGGGAGAAGTTATGGTAATGCAGCAGGAAGGAGTAGCTGCAGGGACAGTAAGGGGTGGATGTGTGAATATATTGTGATGCAAGATTTTAGGCAGCAGGGGGAAGGAATGGAGTGATATAAAAGGAGAGACCCTGGTGTATTGAGAGATTGTTTTTCTGTGTAAGAATGAAGTGAGAGAGAGAAATAAAGATAGTCTGCTGTGCAAGTCTGATTCCTTTATTTGCACTCTCCATACTGGTGACCCTTGACGAATTATGGCACACGAGGCAAGAACCCCGGAGTCGGCCCGGACGGGAAGCCCCAGCAACGAGGCAAGCATCCCAGAGACGGCCCGGACAGAAAGCCCCAGCAACGTGTGCGCTGTTTCGGTCAAACTACCGGACTTTTGGCTACACGACCCGCGGTCTTGGTTCCTCCACACCGAGGCTCAGTTCGCCCTCCGCGGAATAACAGCAGATGACACCAGATATTACTACGTGATCACAGTGCTGGACACTCACACGACTCAGCAAGTAGCGAGCCTGCTCCAACAGCCTCCAGCCCACGATAAATACGGGACTCTCAAGGCCGCGGTGACCCGGCGCTACACACTCTCGGACTGTGAAAGAGCAGAGAGGCTCCTGAGGCGCTCCGAGTTAGGAGATGGGTCAGCAGTCAAACTGATGGAGAAGATGTTGGTGTTGATGGTCATGGACGACGGGCATATTCTGTTTGTCCACCTTTTCCTCCGGAACTTCCAAACAGAGGCAAGAGCAGTCCTGGCCAACTCGCCGTTGCTGGCTGCACGCGACTACCGTGCACTAACCCAGAAGGGAGATTGGATCATCTTCACCACCAGAGCCCTCACAGTGAACGCGGCGGCGGCGGAACCCAGCGAGACAACCAGCGGAGGCGAGGAGCCGGCGATGGTAGCGGCAGCGGGGGCCAGGAAGCGCCAGAGAGACATGCTCTGCTTCTACCACCGCCACTTCGGAGAGAACGCATGCAGATGCGTGCCACCGTGCCAATTCAAGCATTCGGGAAACTCCAAGGCCGGCAGTCAGTAGCAGCTGCGACCGCCGGTGAAGAGAACAAGCTGCTCTACGTGACGGACTCGGGCTCAGGGAGACGGTTCCTCGTAGACACCGGCTCCCAAAAGAGCCTCATCCTGCCGTCCTTAGGTCCGGCATAGATCCGGTTGTCCTCTCACCAAAAGTCCTAATATCCGAGTGGACATTCGTCATAGCGGCATGCAGTTTCCCAATCTTGAGAGCTGATTTTCTGTGTGCACATGGGTTGTTAGTCGATGTTGCTAACAGACGCCTGGTTAATGCAATGTCTTTTGATTCTCTCCCCTGTACAGCTCGAGGGGCCAGGCCAACAACGCTAGCCAACATCACAGCTCCAGGCAGTAAGTTCCACACACTGCTCACTCAGTTCCCAGCACTCACGGTCCCGACGTTTTCGGCGGCCATCGCTAAACATGGGGTGGAACACTTTATTACCACCACTGGGCCACCCGTTTTCACACGACCTCGGCGCCTGGATGCAGCTAAACTGGCCATAGCGCGAGAGGAGTTTGCCAACTTGGAAAGGTTGGGCATCATCAGGCGCTCAAACAGCCCATGGGCATTCCCACTACACATGGTCCCTAAGGCCGAGGGATCGTGGCGACCGTACGGAGATTTCCGCAGATTGAATAACACCACAGTGCACGACCGCTACCCGATTCCCCATATTCAAGATTTTTCCGTTCACCTCACCGGGGCACGCATTTTTTCTAAAATATACCTGGTCTGCGGTTACCACCAGGTCCCGGAGCGCGCAGAGGACATACACAAAACAGTGGTAATAACTCTGTTTGGCTTGTTTGAGTTTTTACGCATGCCCTTCGGATTAAAAGGCACGGCACAGACATTCCAACGCATGATGGATGCGGTGTTGCGTGATCTGCCGTTTGTGTTTGTCTACCTGGATGACAGCCTGGTGGCCAGCGCGTCCGAGGATGAACACGTAGCCCACCTCAGGACGGTTTTCTGGAGGTTGGAGGAGCACGGGTTAATAATCAACCTGGCGAAATGCCAGTTCGGCGCGACAGGAATGGACTTTTTGGGGCACCGCATCTCACCGGAGGGAGCGATACCCTTGCCAGACAAGGTGCGTGCCGTGGCGAATTTTCCCCGGCCTCAGATGGTTAGGGCGCTGGAAGAGTTTTTGGGGATGGTTAACTTTTATAATTGGTTCCTTCCAGTGCAGCTCAGCTCATGCAGTCATTGTACGCTGCGCTCAAGAAACGGAAGCCGGCAGACAGAGTCGACTGGACTCCAGAGCGGAAGCAGGCATTCTCTGAAGTTAAAACAGCCCTGGCAAACGCCGCACTGTTGGCGCACCCGGCGGCCCGGATAGCGCTCACTATCGACGCCTCGGACGTGGCCATAGGAGCCGTCGTGGAGCAACGTGTCGCCGGTTCTTGGCAGCCGCTCGCTTTTTTCAGCAGGGATTTGCGCAACAGTGAGCGTAAATACAACGCATTCGACAGAGAGTTGCTGGCTCTCCACCTGGCCATACACAACTTCCAGTTCTGGCTGGAAGGGCACAGCTTCACTGCGCTCATGGACCACAAGCCGCTAACGTATGCGATAGCCAAGGTTTCGGAACCATGGTCGGGCCGGCAGCAGAGACAGCTAGCCGAGATCTCGGAGTTTACGACCGATATTCAGCATGTGGCAGGTAAACTGAATGTGGTGGCGGACAGTCTCTCCCGCGCAGTAGTGGCTCCAGTCTGCGTAGGGATAGATTATGCAGCCCTGTCCGCAGAGCAGATGGGCGATGTGGACGTGTGCGTGCTCCAGTCTGGACCAACAGGGTTAAGGGTGGAGAGCAGAGTACTGCAAGACGGCAGCCCCCTCCTAATCTGTGATGTCTCCACGGGTCGCCCGCGCCTGGTCCCAGTTGCTTGGCACCGCCGATTGTTTGAGTCAGTTCACGCTCTGGCATACCCAGGAGTGCGCGCGTCAGTCAAAATGGTGGGAGCAAAGTTCGTATGGCCAGGCCTGCGCAAACAAGTGAAAGAGTGGGCTGCAGCCTGCATAGCGTGCCAACGAGCCAAAGTACACAGACACACGAAGGCCCCTTTTGAGCCGTTTCGTATACCAGCTAAGAGGTTCGACCATGTTCACGTGGACCTCCTGGGCCCCCTTCCGCCATCGCAGGGGTTCACGCACCTTCTGACAGTGGTGGACTGCACCACACGCTGACCAGAAGCAGTCCAGCTGGTGGCAACCACGTCCGCAGACGTGGCACGCGCCTTTTTGACAACATGGGTGGCACATTTTGGCATCCCATCAGACATCACGTCTGATAGGGGCCCTCAGTTTGTTTCCGACCTCTGGTCCGTGATGGCCCGTAGCCTGAGTGTAGCATTGCATCGCACAACCGCGTACAACCCACAGGCCAATGGGTTATGCGAGCGCTTCCATAGGTCGCTGAAAGCAGCGCTCAGGGCTTCGCTTATGGATGCAAATTGGGTAGACCGGTTGCCGTGGGTTCTGTTAGGGTTGCGTTCTGCACCAAAAGAGGATTTGGAGGTGTCCCCGGCGGAGCTTGTTTTTTCTCAGCCACTGCGGCTCCCCAGGGAATTTTTGCCAGATAATCCCGCGCCGGACAACTGTCTGTCTCAACATTCGCAGCATAGCGCAGACACAGGCACGCTACCGGGCCCAGCCCACCACTGTTTTCCACGCGCTTTTGAGCCGAAAACTTTGAAGAACGTGGCGTTCATGTTTGTCAGGCACGATGCCCATCGCCCCCCATTGCGCCCACCCTACGATGGCCTGTCCAGAGTGCTGGAACCCGGGGACAAACATTTTTTGTTAGACTTGGGGGGTCGTCGGGAGAAAATATGTATAGACAGACTTAAGCCCGCCTTTGTGGTGGCGAACGAGCAAGTGATGTTGGCTTGGGCTCCTCGGCGTGGAAGAACCCCACTGAGAACTCCCCAGGTAGAAGATTCATCTGAGCAGCCACACGAGCAAGTCGAATGTTCCCCCCCCCCGCCATTGCCCACCCGCAGGCAGACACACCCTCAAGAGCCCCCCACTGGCACAGCAGCGCTGCGGAGTCGAAGAACCCTCGTTACAGCAGATATGGGAGGAGACTGAAGCCAAAAGGACGTGAGGGTTGAAACTCAGTCTGAGACTCTTGGGGGGGCGGTGTAGGAAACCCATGCTGGGTTATTCATCTCAGACTGGAAGCAGAGGGGAGGGGAATAGTCCCTCTGCCGGTAGAGCGTGGGGGAATAAACGGAGGAGGACAGTACATATTGTAATGGGAGAAGTTATGGTAATGCAGCAGGAAGGAGTAGCTGCAGGGACAGTAAGGGGTGGATGTGTGAATGTATTGTGATGCAAGATTTCAGGCAGCAGGGGGAAGGAATGGAGTGATATAAAAGGAGAGACCCTGGTGTATTGAGAGATTGTTTTTCTGTGTAAGAATGAAGTGAGAGAGAGAAATAAAGTTCGTCTGCTGTGCAAGTCTGATTCCTTTATTTGCACTCTCCACAGCCCAACCATTTATTAGGTTTAGGGGGCAATCACTTTTTCATACAGGGTCATGTAGGTTTGGATTTTTTTTCCCTTAATAAACACTTTCATTTAAAAAGTGCATTTTGTGTTTACTTGTGTTATCTTTGTCTAATATTTAAATTTGTTTGATGATCTGAAACAAGTGTGACAAACATACAAAAAAGTGAGAAATCAGGAGGGGGGCAAACACTTTTTCACACCACTGTATATTCTTTGACTTTTAGATTTCTGTTTCTACACATGTACAAAATGCAACTAGTTATTAAGAAAGTATGTTCTCTACTTTTTGTGGGTTTGAATCGGTATCGGCCGACACTCAAAGTCACAGTATCAGTATTGGTCTTGAAAAAGTGGTATTGGCTCATCCCAAATATACTCTGTGTGTGTGTGTGTGTGTGTGTGTGTGTGTGTGTGTGTGTGTGTGTGTGTGTGTGTGTGTGTACAGTGGATATGAAAAGTCTTCACACCCCTGATCAAATGCCAGGTTTTTGTGATGTAAAAAAAATGAGACCAAGGTAAATCATTTCAAAACTTTTTCTATCATTAGTGTGACCTATAACCTGTACAATCAAATTGAAAAACAAACTGAAATCTTTTAAGGGAAAAAAAAAAAACTAACAATAACCTAGTTGCATAAATATGCACACCCTCTTATAACTGGGGATGTGGCTGTGTTCAGAATTAACCAATCACATTCAAACTCATGTTAAATGGGAGTCAGCACACATCTGCCACCATTTAAAGTGCATCAGAGGGATCTTATTGTTCAAAGGTATCAGTCAGGAGAAGGGTACAAAAGAATTTCCAAGGCATTAAATATACCATGGAACACAGTGAAGACAGTCATCATCAAGTGGAGAAAATATGGCACAAGAACTGGATTACCAAGAACTGGATGTCCCTCCAAAACTGAAGAAAAGACGAGAAGAAAACTGGTCAGGGAGGCTGCCAAAAAGCCGACAGCAACATTGAAGGAGCTGCACGAATTTCTGGCAAGCACTGGCTGTTTAGTACAAGTGACAACAATCTCCTGTCTTCTTCATATGTTTGGGCTATGGGGTAGGGTGGAAAGACGGAAGCCTTATCTTATGAAGAAAAATATCCAAGCCTGCATACATTTTGCAAAAACACATTTGAAATCTCCCAAACATGTAGGAAAATGTGTTGTGGTCCAATGAAACTAAGACTGAACTTTTTGGCCATAATTCCAAAAAGTATTGTGACGTAGGCAAGGTTCACACAAAGAAGAGGAGCAGATAGTTGTGACGATGAACAGGCTTTAGTCAAACACACCCAACCCCAACACCAACAACTGAGCACAGACAGGAGGGGAGGTCATTCTCCCAGACCCCCGTTTCAATCATGGTTACACACACATGATACATCCTGCCCTAATCCTGCCTATAAACACTGCTGGGTCATTATAACGCAGTTATAATGACACAGCAGTATAATAACTCAGTAATAACACATTTAATACACCCACACAGTAACGTTCCAACTGGCAAAGCATGCTGGGAAATCCTTGCCCCCCTCAACATGGCCCCGACGTTACACTGCCTCCCCCCACCCCAGACTGGTTTCTGTCCCCAGAAAAATCAAAGTCAAACCCAGAAGTCCAACGCGAATCAATCCAGATGTTGGGGCGGCTTCGACGCCGACAGCCAGCACATCCAGTAGCTTCAGTAGGACTACACACAGTCCTTCCCCTGGCAGCGGGAGTCACGACTCCCACCGCTGCCAGGACCTCCCAGGCGGCAGCTGGCCCGCGTCCAGGCGTCCAGCCCCTGCCAAGCCCGGGAAAAGACCGGATCTGTCCTGCTCGCTCTGCTGCTGCTGCGCGCCGAGGGCCTCTGCAATGTCACCGCCGGGGGAAGCATCTGCGGGAGGCGGCCTTTCCCCGTCCATGCCACCTCGCTCTAATTTAACGTTGGCGAGGGGCCAGTTTCCCGCAGGGTGGGCGCGGGGCAGCACCGTGCGATGTGCCCCGGCTCTCCGCAGCGGAAGCACCCTTCCTCGCGTCGCCACGGCCGTCTCCTCCGTGGACGCACTGCCGTGGTCTGCCGTAACTCCTCCTCCTCCCCCTCGCTCTCAGCCGTGGCCTGGAAGGTTCTTGGTCTCGGCGTTGATGCTTCACTTGTGCGATTCATCAACGGCTCCACCCGCTCTGCTTCTGCCACCGTAGTCTCCCAGTCGCTCGCGGCGTGGATCCGTACGTGGCTCTGGAGCTGGGCCGGGCGGAGACCTTGGATGAAGTTCCGGAGGGCGAGCTTCTCTACCACCTCCGGTGTGAAATCTGGGTAGCTGCGCCGTGTTAGCAGCCGTATGTCCGCCACATAGGCTCCTAGGCTTTCCTGGCTGCTTCGACGGCGGTGGGTCAGCTGTTCCTGGGCGTGCTCAGCGTCTGCCGTTCTCCCAAATTGTCTCCGGAGCGCTCCTTGTAGCACTGGCCAGTTGCAGTGCTCCTTGGGCCGGAGATCAGAGAACATGCAGAGGGCCCTCCCTTCCAAGGCCAGCGTGACCTGCACGGCGGTTTCCTCTGGTGACCAGCCGTTCAGCGCGGCGGCCAGCTCAACCTGGATCAGGTAGCCATCCAACGGGGTCTCGCCGTTGAAGCGGGGAATCTTGGCCTGCTGCCTGACGGATGGGGCGGTCGCCTCCCGGTCGATCGCCGCTCCTGGAATTGCCAGCCCGTCCTGCCCTGAAAAGGGCAGGAAGCGGGGTTGGTTTGCTCTGCTCCACTTGCTCTGCCTTGAAAAAGGCAGGGGGCGGGGTGCGCTGGCCCCGTCGGGTTCGCTGCTTCGTTCGTCCCGGCGAGCGGCTCCGGGGGTTGGTGTCTCGGCCCTGTCATTCGTCGCCAGCTGAGCGATGAGCCGCTCCAGCTGCTGGATCTCCATTCTGATCTTGGCTTCCATCTGCTCCATCCCACTTCTGACATCAGTGTGACGTATGCGGGGTTCCCACAAAGAAGAGGAGCAAGTTGGTTGTGACGAACAGGCTTTATTCACACACACAACCCCAACACGAACAACTGAGCACAGACAGGAGGGGAGGTCATTCTCCCAGACCTCCATTTCAATCATGGTTACACACACATGATACATCTTGCCCTAATCCTGCCTATAAACACTGCTGGGTCATTATAACACAGTTATAATAACAGCAGTATGATAACTCAGTAATAACACATTTAATACACACACAGTAACGTTCCAACTGGCAAAGCATGCTGGGAAATCCTTGCCCCCCCTCAACATGGCCCCAACGTTACAGTATATTTGGCACAAACACAACACTGCTCATCACCAAAAGAACACCATATCTACAGTGAAGCATGGTGGTGGGAGCATCATGCTTTTGGGCCATTTTCCTTCAGCTGGAACTGGAGCCTTAGTCAAGGTGGAGGGAATTATGAACGGTTCCAAATACCAGTCAGTGTTGGCACAAAACCTTCAGGCTTCTGCTAGAAAGCCGAAGATGAAGAGGAACTTCATCTTTCAGCACAACAATGATCCAAAGCACACATTCAGATCAACAAAAGAATGGCTTCACCAGAAGATTAGGGTTAACGATGATGCCTGTGCCTGGTGGTGTGGTCAGTTACCCTTGCAGGTTGTCTAGCACACAGACCATGCTGATGTAAATGTTTCGAATGGTCTAATGTTGACACTTGGGTGCCTCTCACCTCCCTTAAATGTGCCTGGAGTTGGGTAGCATTCATCATCCGGGTCTGCAGGGCACTGTTCACAATGAAGTGGTCATCAGCGTGGGATGTGGCCAAAGGACGTCCACTTCTATACCTTTCTGTGACTCTTCCAGTCTCTTTGTATCTCTGTTGCAACCTGCTGATGACACTGTGACACTCTAAGCTCAGTGGCCACCTTCCTCTGAGAACATCCTGTTTGAAGCCTTGCAATGGCGAGGTACTGTTGATCAATTGTTAAGTGTCATCTTGGTCTCATGATGTCAAAATGTGAACAGCATGATGAAGAAGACTTTAAATACCAATTCTAATTGAACCAGAAAATTTATTGGTCGATTTATTGATCAAACACCTGTTGTGAATTTTGCCAGTGTAACGGATGCCAACTAGTACTGTTCGGTGTAGAACGTTAGTAAAAACCTCCCTCCCAAAGCCTCATACAGTATCGGTAGCGCTGAGCTACCGGTCGGACCTTTAGCTCAGCGCGATCGTGCTGTGTCTCCCATGCTCGAACTGTGTAGTTGACTGAGAGGTCGCGGGTTCGTGTCCCGTGTGGGGCGAACTGCGCAGGATGATCTCTGTCACACTGGTGCCGTGAACCCGGCATGGGAGTGAGGTTTAAGGGGGAGAGTGTAACGGATGCCAACTAGTACTGTTCGGCGTAGAACGTTAGTAAAAACCTCCCTCCCAAAGCCTCATACAGTATCGGTAGCGCTGAGCTACCGGTCGGACCTTTAGCTCAGCGCGATCGTGCTGTGTCTCCCATGCTCGAACGGTGTAGTTGACTGAGAGGTCGCGGGTTCGTGTCCCGTGTGGGGCGAACTGCGCAGGATGATCTCTGTCACACCATTAAGCACCTTGTTAGAGAACAGCAAGTTATGCAAAAAGTACTGAAACATTGAACAGTTGGATGTGTGCATTCAAAAGGTTAGAGGTCAAGTTGAGTTCACCTGTAAAGATTATAGTGCATTTTAGGTGCATCCTGAAATTTCACCCAAAAGCCAAATATCCCTAACTTTTTGTGAGTTGTATATATACACTACCGTTCAAAAGTTTGGGGTCACCCAGACAATTATTTTGTGTTTTCCATGAAAAGTCACACTTATTTACCACCATGAGTTGTAAAATGAATAGAAAATATAGTCAAGACATTGACAAGGTTAGAAATAATGATTTGTATTTGAAATAATTTTTTCCAGATACTCAACCTGCTTAAAGGAAGGTCAGTTTTATAGCTTCTCTAACCAGCTAAACTGTTTTCAGCTGTGCTAACATGATTGCACAAGGGTTTTCTAATCATCCATTAGCCTTCTGACGCAATGAGCAAACACATTGTACCATTAGAACACTGGAGTGATAGTTGCTGGAAATGGGCCTCTATAGGCCACTGACCTATGTAGATATTGCACCAAAAACCAGACATTTGTAGCTAGAATAGTAATTTACCACATTAGCAATGTATATTAGATATTAGAGTGTATTTCTGATTAGTTTAAAGTTATCTTCATTGAAAAAAACAGTGCTTTTCTTTCAAAAATAAGGAAATTTCTAAGTGACCCCAAACTTTTGAACGGTAGTGTATATATATATATATATACACAAAGAGAGAGAGAGAGATTTTAAATAAACCTTAAGCAGACATTGTGTTGATTTAAGCCTCCGTAGGGCAAATGTTGGTTTTATTATGTGATTTTACAAATAAAATTCACATTTCTGTGCTGAATCAGTGCTCTGAACGTGAATCTTTCAAGTCTTATCTAGTTTCAGTGTCTCTGTTATTTCGGCCATATCTGAATTTACAGTTATGTTCGTTCTTTGATCAAAACGCTTCACAGTTCATCATGGCCATCCATTCTTAATGCTCCATAGTCTGTGATGGTGCTGATTTTGATGAAGTCCATCTTGTCAACCATCTCGGAGAATGTAAGTTGTCCATCCTGGTGAGCAGAGGAAAGGACGGGCTTAAAATATGAAAATAAAGGCAGATATACTCATGGATTCTTATTATATGTCTGAAAATATGATATTCTTTCAGTACAGACAATGATATTAAGACAATATGTCTGTGAATACAGATGAAATCACAAGTCTTGTACATGAATATATTTATATCTAATAGTTGTTGATGTTATGCTAGTAACCTGTGACTTGTGCTGTGAAAAAGTATTTATTTTTGATTTCCATATTTTTGCAGATTTGTCACACTTAAATCAGATCAAAGAAATTTAAATGTTAGACAAAGATAACCCGAGTAAATACAAAATGCAGTTTTTCAAATGATGATTTCATTTATTATGGGAAAAAAACTATCAAAACCTACCTGACCCTATGTGAAAAAGTAATTACCCCTAAACCTAATAACTGGTTGTGCCACCCTTTGTGGCAACAACTGTAATCAAGTTGGCTGGTAATGTGTCTATTACATCACTGCTGAGCAATTTTGGCCCACTCTTCTTTGTAAATTGTTTTACTTCAGCCACACTGGAGGACTTGAGCTTAAGGTCATGAACTGATGGCCAGATATTGTCCTTCAGGATTTTCTGATAGCAGAATTCATGGTTCCATCAATTACAGGAAATTGTCCAGGTCCTGAAGCAGCAAAGAAACCACCATTACACTACCACCACCATGTTTGACTGTTGATATCATGTTCCTTTTATGAAATGCTTTGTTAGTTTTACACCAGACGTAATGGGATGCACACCTTCTAAAATGTTCAAAATTTGTTTCGTCAGTTCACAAAATATTTTCCCAAAAGTCTGTGGGATCATCAAGATATTTCTTGGCAAATGTGAAATGAGACTGTGTTCTTTTTGGTCAGTAGTGGTTTTCTCTTTGGAACTCTCCCACAGACGCCATTTTTGTCCAGCGTCTTTATTTTTGAATCACGGACCAGTGTTCATACTGATACAAGTGAGGCCTGCTGTTCTTTAGATGTTGTTCAGGGTTTTTGTTTGTCGTCACTTCTTGAATTTCTTTAGATCACTGCATGACGTTGCTTTTTGAGAACTTTTAGCCTACTTCACTTTGTCAGACAGGTTCTATTTAATTTGTTGATTCAACAGGTCTGGCAGTAACCAGGACTGGGTGTGGCTAGGGAAATTGAACTCAGCTTTCCAAAAAATGTCATTAATCCATTAATAAATGAAATTGTGGAGAAAAAGGAATGGGCAAAGGCAACGAGCTGGATGACACAAGGCTTTATTTTTCTCCAACATACAGCAAACACGCTTCATAGCTCGGCTGAGCTATTGCGCTGTCAAGGTCCCTGTACATTCCTCTTTTATATTTTGTTGCATGGACAAAGAGAATGTGTGGCACATTAGCATTCAGATTGTCAGACAATGCACATCATTAACATAACATACACAGTCGCCGCTTTGACACCTTATTCTCTCCGTGGCTCCCGGTTATTCTTCCTCTCCCTGGGAGGTGTATAGACTAATTCTCGTTTGATACCTCCCGGTGACACTTCCTCCTTCAGTCATAATTCTCCTCTCCACCCTTTGTCTCTCTGGGTGTGAGGAAACTCTACAACTGTGCCCCCCACACAGCCCCCCCACCACCACCCAGAAGGGGCTCTAACCCCCCGGTCCTTTGGGCTCAAGTCGGTGCCCGTAGCGGCTGCAGCATGGGGTTGTCAATCCAGGAGAACCATCCTGCTGGTGAAGTGTATCGGCGGGCATGTCAGTCTGTGGAGGGAAAGGGGGAGGGTGGGAAAACACCTTATGCTTTGCCCCAGGCTCCGGCACGTTGAACGGTTTGTTGTACGGTGGGCGCAGTGGGGTCCTGTGCACATTGTGCCTGATGGAAACAAAACCGGTATTCTGCAGGCTTTCTGGAACGAAGGTGTGGGGAAAGCAATGGTGGGCCAGCCCGGTGTGTTCAAAGCCTCCGCACCGCACAAAAATTGTGTGGGCGGATCCGTCTCGGGCGCGGATCTTCTGGTAGATCTCTCCAGGGATCAGCAGCGATTGAGAAAAAAAAATAAAAGCTCTGTCAGGGAAACTGCCACATCTTCTTTAGGTGCGAGGGCAGTCCTAAAGGATCTGGGGAAGGCGATCGGCCCAATTCCCCAGGGATGCGCAGTGGCTGAGAAACAAATATAAGTTCTTTCTGTGTGGCTGCCCGACTCCTTTAGGTGGGTCGCGCAGGCCTAAAGGATCCGGGGAAGGCAATCAGCCCTATTCCCCGGGGATTTGCAGTGGATGAGGTCAATATAAGTTCTTAGAGCCAGCTTGTCCCTGGTGCGTGGCGCGCGCGTCCGGCGCAGCGACCACGTTGCAACATTTTGTGTCATCCATAGTTATCCCCGTAATCCCGCAGAGTACGCACGGGGCTGCTGTGCGCTGAAACCCTGCTGTCGGGAGGTGAAGCCAGGGTCCGGGAGCTTGACTGAAACAGCGCAGGTGGCGCTGATTTTCTCCCTCCAGGCTCTGGGGCGATGCTCGGCTCGCTATCCATGGCACGTCTTGGATCCCAGTGTGACTCGCTCTCCCTGGCCCTTCAGGTTGCCAGTGTGGAGAAAGGAATAGGCTGTAGGACCTTGGGGAAGTCAGATTATTTAGCATCTCAGAGAGAGACAGTGAATAAGCATGGGAGAACAATGCCCAGGGAGTTCCTGGCGAGCTAGCTGGAAGTAGTCAGGGACATAGGGGGTTGAATGCAGTGTAATGTAAATTGCCATGAAACGTGTGAAGAGTGCTTTGAGTGAGGAGAGGAGAGCTTGTTGAGATCATTCATTCTGTTCTGTGCTTGAGAGATGTGAAGTGTGTAATAAACCGTCTGCCATGGATCTGCCTCTTATTTGACACACTCCACAAGGCGAGTGCTCTCCATGGTACGGTGCACGGTGGCGCAGTGGTTTAGCACTGTGGCAGCACAGTTTTACCCTCGGCCGGGGGACCGCGGGGATCATGAGATCGTGGGTTCGATCCCAGCCCCCGACCAACAGTGAGCTGTGTGGAGTTTGCATGTTCTCCCCGTGTTGCGTGGGTTTACTCCGGGATTTCTCCAGTTTCCTCCCGCACACCAAAACATGTAGGTTTAGGGCGCTCGCGCACGCAGCGACCAGCAGCCGGTGGCTTGTCACCAGACTGCAAACCAAGTCTACCTACGGGTACAAATAAGTAACAAAAAAAAAATAAAAATGGTAATACTGGGTTCACCAGTGTGGAGGAAGGGATAGGCACTCCATGGGACGTCAAGGGTCACCACTGTGGAGAAAAAGGAATGGGCAAAGGCAACGAGCTCAGTGACACAAGGCTTTATTTTTCTCCAACATACAGCAAACACGCTTCATAGTTTGGCTGAGCTATTGTGCTATCAAGGTCCCTGTACATTCCTCTTTTATACTTTGTTGCATGGACAAAAAGAATGTGTGGCACATTAACATTCAGATTGTCAGACAATGCACATCATTAACATAACATACACGGGTGCTGCTTCGACACCTTATTCTCTCCGCGGCTCCCGGTTATTCTTCCTCTCCCTGGGAGGTGTATAGACTAACTGTCTCGTTTGATACCTCCCGGAGACACTTCCTCCTTCAGTCATAATTCTCCTCTCCACCCTTTGTCTCTCTGGGTGTGAGGAAACCCTACAAGTGTGCCCCCCACACAATCATCATTTAAAAACTGCATGTTATATTTACTTGGGTTATGTTTTTCTAATGTTAAAATTTGTTTGATGAGGTGAAACATTTAAATGTGACAAACTTGCAAAAATATAAGAAATCAGGAAGGGAGCAAACACTTTTTCACAGCACAGCATGTACTGCATTGTCATCTTTTCACAGCTCCCTGTAGGGGTTTCCACAGTGGATCATCTGCCTCCATCTCACCCCATTTCTTGCATCTTCTTGTCACACCAACCCATGTATCAGCCACCTCTGTCCCTTTACCAGCCATAGTCCCTAGATATGCAGTGCAGTCCTTATTCTCGCCTCCACACTCCTGACGTTTTTTTTCTCGCCCTGACTCTGAACATGCCTTCTCCCTCTCCTCCTCCTCAGTCATTGACCAACAGTAGCCCGGTTTCCACCAGCACCAGGCCTCAACCGATCCAGTATGGAAATCTAATTTGTGATTATCTGCATATTTGATTCGGCAAAGATTTTACAATGGATGGCAGATGCCTTTCCTGACACCAGTGAAGTGTAATGATAAGACTTGTTTTTACTACCTGTGTAGCTTTGTTAAAGTCAGCCACTTAAAGTAGCACTGATCCTGATACAAAAGCTTAGAATTCAGATAAAAGCTCAATCCAGTCTGTTCTCTTTGTCTTTCTTCTTACCTCAAAAGTTCATGGCCGATGGCTGTTCCTCTCTGGCTCTGCTTGCTCATAGGGGATCACACAACTGATAATTTATGGTCTTACACTTTAAAGGGCCTTAAGATGGCTGGTATAAATTTGATTGAATTAATAATTTTTCAAAGGTTCAATCTTTACAAAAAGCTCTGTTGTTATCGTGTTGTGTCTCCTCACATGCAATAAAATAACTGCTGTGATGAAAAAGGACTATTAAAATGACTACACAGATCAAACTTCACAGCAAATGTTTGTGTCTCACAAGCACACAAACAAGAAGTACCTCGAACACAAGTGGAGAAATACACTTTGTAGAATAATGTTCATTCTCATCATAATACAATAATCACACTTGTTTCAAGCATGAGATGTGGAAAAATATAAAAACTACACTTGTAGAAAAACCAAAGACTTTAATAGTGAATCTCCAAAGTGTCAGTAACAAAGTTCTTTTATCTCATACACAGCTTGATTGTCGTTCTAAAGACTGATGGCGTTCACACAGGTACTGACATTATAGTGTTGACACGTCTGTGTGCTTTTATTACAAGGACAGCTCCTGTGTAGAGACTACTGCTGGGCTGAAATGCTTACACACGTGGGACATCTAAAAAAAAATAGCAGTTCTTGGGTATTGTGATTTATTGGACAAAAGTCACATGTTTTTATCAGGATCTGTTTCTCAGTTAAACCCAGTCTAACTGTATATACAGTACGTGTATAAAAACAGTATCACTTGTACTCACATACACAGTATGTGACTGAACTGAGAGCGATGCATGTCTGTGCGGATGCTGTGCATGTGCAAATGTGGACAAAGGTACATGATTATACCCTGATAATACCCCACAGCCTGAAAGTTCTGTACTGACTTAACAAGGTCTCACTTCTTTCCCAACCCGCCCCACTAAATTCACAATATTTAGACAGCTCATCAAAGTTCATCGTGCTTCTTTGTTAAATCTTCCCCGTAATTGGTGGCCTGACTGCCCACAAACATGTTCCAGTTGGCCAGAATCTCCTTCTTGGTTACTTTCTCATCCTGTGTTTGATCACGGGGCGTCATCCAGCATTTGGTTTATGATTAGAATGAGGAGAGAAGAGGGATAGGTGCACAGAAAGACAAAAGCACAGAAGAAATTAAGGATAATTAACCAACAATTAAGCCAATCATTTGCATCATTAACCAAAAAAACAAAACAAAAAACTTAAGATTACAAAAATGTGATGCACCTGCAACACAATTTTCACATAGGAGAAAGAAACAAGGGTGTGTGTGTGTGTGTGTGTGTGTGTGTGTGTGTGTGTTACTTCTTTGACATGATGGGAACAAATATGGAGTGAATCTGTTTAAAGCTTCAATAAATAAGCTCCTTAAAAGTTTGGAAACATTATTTCAGTCAGTTATTTCTCCCTTTTAACCCTAACCCTTTTAATAATACCAATATGTAAAGCTGAAGTTACAAGCCTGCTTTGACTGCACAGATTGGAGTGTTTTTGAAGCTGCAGCCATTAACCTAAATGAACTCACTGACACTGTGACGTCATACATCTGTTTCTGCGAGGACATGTGTGTGCAGACCAAGACCTTCTGCACATACAACAACAATAAACCCTGGTTCATTCCTAAACTGAAGCAGCTACGTCAGACCAAGGAGGAGGCCTACAGGACTGGTGACTGGACTCTGTACAAGCGGGCCAGAAACATGCTGACGAAGGAGATCAGGCTTGCTAAGAGGAGCTACAGTGTGAAGTTACAAAAAAACTTCTCAGCCAACAACTCTGCTTCTGTCTGGAGAGGCCTGCAGAATATCACCAACTACAGGAGACCATCCCCCCACCCTGTGGAAAACCTCCAGCTGGCTAACGACCTAAACAGCTTTTACTGCAGGTTTGAAAAGAACCTACAGTTCTCACCTCCCACCCACACAAAAGGATTATCTGCAGCCCCAGGAACTCCATCCCTCCTCCACTCTGACCTCCCACCAGCACTAACGATCTGTGAAGAGGAGGTGCGCCGGGTCTTTCAGAGACAAAAGGTCAAGAAGGCTGCAGGACCTGATGGTGTGTCTCCGTCCTGCCTGAGAGTCTGCTCCAACGAGTTGGCCCCCATCTTCACCCGGATCTTTAATAGATCACTGGAGCTGTGTGAAGTGCCTTCCTGCTTCAAACGCTCCATCATCATTCCAGTTCCCAAGAAACCCTCTGTTACAGGATTAAACGACTACAGACCTGTTGCCCTGACCTCTGTGGTCATGAAATCCTTGGAGAGATTGGTGCTGAACCACCTGAAGGTCATCACAGGCCCCCTGATGGACCCACTGCAGTTTGCCTACCGGTCAAACAGGTCAGTGGATGATGCAGTGAATATGGGACTACATTACATCCTGCAACACCTCGACTCCCCAGGGACGTACGCCAGGATCCCGTTGTCGACTTCAGCTCAGCGTTCAACACCATCATCCCAGGCATTCTTCATCAGAAACTCCTCCAGCTCAAGGTGCCCCCCTCCACCTGCCAGTGGATCTCCAGCTTTCTGACTGACAGGTGGCAACAGGTGAAGCTAGGGAGATTTACATCCAGCTCCCGAAAAATTAGTACTGGCGCCCCCCCAAGGATGTGTCCTTTCCCCACTGCTCTTCTCCCTCTACTCCAATGACTGCACCTCAGAGGACCCTTCGGTGAAGCTCCTGAAGTTTGCGGACGACACCACAGTCATCGGTTTGATCCGGGATGATGATGAGTCTGCATACAGGCAGGAGGTGGAGCAGCTGATCCTCTGGTGCAGCCAGAACCATCTTGAACTTAACCCAGCCAAAACGGTGGAGATGACTGTGGATTTCAGGCGACACCCCCCTTCATTCCCCCCACTCACCATCCTCAACAGCACAGTGTCCACTGTGGACTCCTTCAAGTTTCTGGGTACCACAATCTCCCGGAACCTGAAGTGGTCCTCCCATATAGACACTGTCCGGAAAAAGGCCCAGCAGAGGTTGTTTTTTCTGCGTCAGCTCAAGAAGTTTGATTTGCCTCAGGAGCTGCTGGTTGTCTTCTACACCGCCATCATCCAATCTGTCCTCTGCTTTTCCATCACTGTCTGGTTTGGATCTGCCACTAAACAGGACAAGACCAGACTGCAGCGGATCATTAAGTCTGCGGAGAGAATCATTGGTACTGACCTACCCTCCATTGAGAACTTATATCGGTCCATAACCAGGAAACGGGCGGGAAACATCTGTGCTGACCCATCACACCCCGGCCACAAACTGTTTGAACTTCTATCTTCTGGTCGTTGTTACAGATCACTGAAGGTCAAAACCACCCGTCACAGGAACAGTTTCTTTCCTCAAGCCATCACTCTGATGAACTCTTAACATTCACCTAGTCCTACCTGTTGCTGTACTCATGACTTTTCATCCATTATTACATTGCACATAACTCTCACACTGCTTTTTACTTCATTCACATTATATCACTGAATCTGAGTTCACATTGAAATACTGTGACTGTATATTTTTTCATATATTTCTGCAAAGTGTGGTTAGTCTGAGTAAATAACTGCATATATTCCTGTATATATTTGCATCCTTTTATAGAAACGTGGACAGACTGTAATTTACTGTACATACTCTGTTGTCATTGAATCCTTATTTAAATCTTATTTAAATCCTCCACCTGAACAATGAGAGCAAGTTTTTAAGTCAAATTCCTTGTATGTGTTGTGCATACTTGGCCAATAAAGCCGATTCTGATTCTGATGTACTGTATTTTACATTGTTAGAAAGCCTGATTAGTCACCTTTACGAGGTACAACTAGGAAGGATTGTGCATTTGTGGAATGAGCAACCCAGCTAAATGTGTTTGTAGTACCCCCCCAAAAATGTGCCAAAATCTCCTGCCATATTCTCCTGTTGGTATTCATTCTTATTTTGAGTTGCTTGATGGATTGGATGACTGCACCCTCCCACACTAATAAGAAAAAACAACACATAAATTTATTGGCCATTTTTACACTTTATTCATTTTATGCTGTCAGGGACCTCAGTAGTGTGTGGAAGATTCAGAAGGAGCCACAACAGCTTGGCACCTAATCCTCATGCTGGTCACATTTTACTGTGGGATGGCATGCCATTCCTCAACCAGGAGTTGTTGAAGGTCAACCAGTGTGGTTGTGTTGGTCACTCTAGCACAAACAGCACACCCAAGCTGATCCCACAAGTGTTCATTTACACCTGTGACTGGTACACGCCTGGCAACACTTGAAGCTCAAAACAAGAGTGAATACCAGCAGGAGCCTATGCAAGGGATTTTGGCATTTTTTTTTGGGGGGGGGGGGCTACCCACACATTTAGCTGGGTTGGTCATTCCATGAATGCATTATCCTTACAAGTTGTGCCTCACTGTAAAGGTAACTAATCAAGCTTTCCAACGATATAAAATACAATACCAGTTGATATTATTAAAGGGGAGAAATCAATGACTGAAAAAATGCTTCCAAACTTTTTTTGAGGAGTTTATAAACAAATATTAAGCTGGCAGTCCTCATTAGCTTTGGACAGTCCCTAGTTGTGAAAGCGTATAATGGATCAATCGTGAATTGCTGCTGAGACAACTGAAATTCACTGTAAGATTACAACAGCAGCTATTAACTAGCCAAAGGTAATTCATTCAGATGAGAGCACAACAAACTACTCATTAATCATCTCTGTGACAGATGTCCTTTGTCAAAAGTGATAATGTAATGACGAAGTCCCACAAGTAAACAATTTTTTTTTAAACCAAGAGTGTTTGATTTAAAATATATTGTAAAACTAAAATTTCCTTTGCATTTGCCACTTTTCAATCTAAGCAGTAGTTTAATTTTCTTTGCTTGTGTCTACTTAGATTTTCTATCAACATTTTCAATTTCATTGTTAAAAAAGTACTTTTAAATATTTTGGATCTGTAGTGAGTTAAAGATGCTATCTTTGGCAAAGAGTTTGGAGAGGCATACCTTGTCTGTGTCTGTGTCATGAATCAAATGCTTGGCTTCGTTGTCAGCATGGTCAACCTCTCGAGGCAAAATCCAGTGGGCTACTTCTCCAGCATCCAGGTAGCCATCCTGTATGAACCACAATATTTGAAAAATTATCATTCTAACAGACTAGTACTGCTGTCTTTGCCGAAACCATATGATTAAATACTCCTACACAACAGTTGGTTCTGACTGAGCAGTATGATTGGACAGTAGGAATTTCCAGAGTTAGTTTGTTGCCTAAAGGTGCATTCAGACCAAATGTGAAAGTATTTTTTCGCACATTGCGATTACATGTAAACACAGCACATAGACAGGAATTCATGTCCGAGCGAGTTGCAGAGGGGCAGGGTTGACTTCATTACTTCTACAGCTGCTTTCTACCTGCTGTGGAAATCCCCAAAACACCGTCATGTTTAGGCTTACAAAATTATCTGGCAGGGCACACAGCTGGGAAAATGTCATTGCCTCCTCCAGAAACTGCACTTGGATGATGGTGTTTATTTACATTAGTAATTGCTAGGCTGATGGCCCCCGTTAGCACATCAGTAGCAGGAGAACGTGGGTGGATAAACTCTTGACATTCCGTTTCAGCTGCAGCACTCTGGGCCATCTGTCTACAAATGAGTGGCAGTCTCATTTTCAAACTAGTTTACTCTCCAGTGTTGATACTTTTACTTCAGTGATAGTGGAATTTCAAGGCTGATTAGCTATTGCTATCAACTCCCTCAGATGCGAATGCACGAATTTGTGTGTTTACGTTAAGTTAACGTGTAACTGCAGTGCTCGAAACATTTACTTCGTGTTTGGTCTGAACGCACTATAACACACAGACATTTCACTGGATATGCATCACGCCGCTTCAGTGGTGGTCTAATAATTCTTAATTACAGGAACTGTCAGTGACTTCTTATAATATCTGAGGATTGTATTTTTGTGTTGTGTACTTTATTTTATTTAAAACTGACATGGAATATGTGCAACCAAAGATCTCTAGACCAGAGGGCCCGGACCCTCACCATATGATCAGGAGGGCACGTCAGCAGCCCCAGACTGGCATGACAAAAGTGAACAGGGGTTCACACCAACACCCTCGGACTGGTGTGCAACAAGTGATCAGAGGAAAGGCAAATTCTCATAAGTACTTAAACATATGCACGTACAGTATAATCCAAGAACTATCAATGATCTGAATAATGACGCTCTCGATATGATGCTTCAAGAGCTTGAAGGCATCAAATGGGACATAACTGGACTCTCAGAAACTAAAGTAAAAGACTCAAAGATCGACGTATTAGGCAACCATGACTATCAGATTTTCCTCTCTGGTAATGATACATCTAGATCGAATGGTGTTGGTTTTCTGGTAAACAAATCTTGTGTTTCAGCCAATGACAAGTATGAACCTATCTCTGATAGACTCGCTGTCTTGAGTATGAAGGGTAACATCTATGCATACTGATGAAAAGGTGATGGATATGTAAGACAAAATCCAAACCATTATCAGTAATGTTCCATCATGGGATCACTTATTCATTATGAGTGATTTCAACTGCAAAATAGGTGACCTTCACCTGAACTATCCTTCTGCTGTAAGCAAATATACCATTGGCAATGCAAATTTTTGTGGTGAGCTTCTTGCAAAATTCTGTGTCAAGAACAATTTTAGTCATCACCCATACTCAGTTTAAAAAACAAAAACATCACACTTGGACATCGCCTGATGGGAAAACAAAGAACCAAACAGATTTCATCCTAACACGTACAACATCAATTCATCAACATGGTACTAAATAGTAGAGCTCTCAATATACCTGATATTTCTGATCATAGAATGGTAAGAACAAAGGTTAGAATAAAATTTTCCTGACCAAAGAAGAAACCAAGTGAGCCAAAGTACAATCTTGAAGTCTTACTCAATGCAGATATCAAGAGATGTTTTCAACTTGAACTGAGTAACAGATTCTCCTCCCTTGAGGAAGTTAATGAACCAGAAGCTGTTTATGGGAATATTACTACAGTCATCAAGGATTCTATCATTCAAGGACCTCCCAAAACAAAGATTATCTGAGCTAAACTGGACGTCAGCAGAGACAAAACAGGCTATTGTAAACAAATGTAAAATCAGAAAAGCAAATGGAGCATCTGTAGAGAGACTGGGTTAATCATCCCAGACTGGATGCAGAGGGTAAACAGAGGAGGACAATAGCTAGGGAGATCATGGTGAGATAGCAGGAAGAAGGAGTTGGGGGGGAGAAAGGATGAATGTATTGTGATGTGAGATGTCATGCAGATGTGAGATGGGCGATTGGTATAAAAGGAGAACCCATGGTGTATTGAGACATGCTTTTTCTGTGTATGACTGATGAGAGAGTGAATAAAGTCGTCTGCTACATGAATCAGTCTCGTTATTTACATTCTCCACACTGGTGACCCCTGACAAATTATGGAACACGAGGCAAGAACCCCGGAGTCGGCCCGGACGGGAAGCCCCAGCGATGCGCCAAGCACCCCAGAGACGGCCCGGACGGGAAGCCCCAGCAACGTGTGCGCTGTTTCGGTCAAACTACCGGACTTTTGGCTGCACAACCCACGGTCTTGGTTCCTCCACACCGAGGCTCAGTTCGCCCTCCGGGGAATAACGGCAGACAACACCAAATATTATTATGTGGTCGCAGCGCTGGACGCTCGCACGTCTCAGCAGGTAGCAAGCCTGCTCCAACAGCCTCCAGCCCACGACAAATACGAGGCTCTCAAGGCCGGGCTGACCCGGCGCTACACACTCTCAGACTGTGAGAGAACAGAGAGGCTCCTGAGGCGCTCCGAGTTAGGAGACGGATCGGCGGTCGAACTGATGGAGGAGATGTTGGTGTTAATGGGCACGGATGACGGGCATTTTCTGTTTGCCCACCCTTTTCTCCGGAACCTCCCAACAGAGGAGAGAGCGGTTCTTGCCAATTCGCCGTTGCTGGCCGCGCGTGACTACCGGGCGCTAGCCCAGGAGGCAGATCGGATCATCCTCACCACCAGAGCCCTCACAGTGAACACGGTGGCGTCAGAACCCAGCGAGATGACCAGCGGAGGCGAGGAGCCACCAACGGTAGCGGCAGCAGGGGCCAGGAAGCGCCAGAGAGACATGCTCTGCTTCTACCACCGCCGTTTTGGAGAGAACGCATGCAGATGTGTGCCACCGTGCCAATTCAAGCGTTCGGGAAACGCCAAGGCTGGCAGTCAGTAGCAGCTGCGACCGCCGGTGAAAAAAAACAAGCTGCTCTACATGACGGACTCGCACTCGGGGAGACGGTTCCTCGTAGACACTGGCTCCCAAAAGAGCCTCATCCTGCCGTCCTACGCTGACCGGCTAGCGGGAGCTAGCTGCCCCGAGCTGGTAGCCATGAACGGCTCGGACATTAGGACTTTTGGTGAGAGAACACTGACTTTATCCCTACACGGCCGTATGTACGAGTGGACTTTTGTCATAGCGGCACTGAGTTTCCCAATCCTGGGAGCTGATTTTCTGTGTGCACATGGGTTACTATTCAATGTTGCTAACAAGCGCTTGGTGAATGCAATGTCTTTTGATTCTCTTCCCTGTACAGCTCAAGGGGCCGGGCCAGTAACACAAGCCAACGTCACAGCTCCAGGCGGTAAGTTCCACACACTGCTCACTCAGTTCCCAGCACTCACGGTCCCAACATTTTCGGCAGCCATCGCTAAACACGGGGTGGAACACTTTATCACCACCACTGGGCCGCCCGTTTTCGCACAACCTCGGCACTTGGACGCAGCTAAACTGGCCATAGCGCGCGAGGAGTTTGCCAAGCTGGAAAGGTTGGGCATCATCAGGCGATCGAACAGCCCATGGGCATCCCCGCTACACATGGTCCCTAAGGCCGAGGGATCGTGGCGACCGTGCGGTGATTTCCGCAAATTGAATAACGCCACAGCGCACGACCGCTACCCAATTCCCCATATTCAGGACTTTTCCATTCACCTCGCTGGAGCACGCATTTTTTCTAAAATAGACCTGGTCCGCAGTTACCACCAGGTCCCAGTGCGCGCAGAGGACATACCCAAAACAGCACCTCCTCTCTGTCGTCCGACTGTCGGTGCTCTCTCCCAGGGCTCCCAGCGTTACTCTCGTCGGCGTCACCCTTAGACCCAGGTGCTTCGCCGCTGTGCCCAGCACCTCCATCCAAGGCACTCCGCTGTGCTGCCTCTGCGCCCGGCTGTCGCTGCTGCTTCCCAGGGTTTCAGCCTGCTTGCTCCCGCTCTCCCACTGCCTGGATTCCAGCTGCGAGGAAGACTCAGTTGCGTTCGGTCGCTGCTCTCCCTTTGGTGACCAGGGGCTCCCCCCTCATGGCCCGGTTCTACCTCGAAGTCTAGCTGGTAGCTTGGTTTTGGCGCACACCTAGCTTCATGTAATGTAATGTACTTTATTTATATAGCCCTTTAAAACAACCTGTAGGTGACCAAAGTGCTTTACAGAAAATAAACAGCAATAAAAACACACAGAGCATTAAAAACAAATAACATAAACAAACAAAAAAATAAGAATAAATACCTAAAAGTGAGAATAAAATAAAAACAAATGCCAAGACAAATATCACCACTACTGGGTATTAAAAGCCATCCTAAACAAATATTTCTTAAGTTCTGATTTAAAAAGGGCCAGGTCAGAGATAGCACGTAGGTCAGGGGGGAGATTATTCCAGAGCCTGAGGGCGGCAACAGAAAAGGCTCAGTCATGCCAATGTTTATACCTTGACCTAGGCACATCCAGCAAAAGCTGATTGGATGACCTCAAAGCCCTGCCTTGGTCACGGACAGTCAAAGTCTCAGACATATGAACCGGAGCAAGGCCATTAAGAGCTTTAAAAACAAAAAGCAAAAGTTTAAAATTAATTCTAAAATGGACTGGAAGCCAGTGAAGTGAAAAAAGGATCGGAGTAATGTGCTCTCGCCTAGGTGTGTTGGTCAAAAGACGGGCCGCTGCATTTTGCACAAGTTGAAGGCGGCCAAGAGAAGACAGAGATGCCAACATAAAGTGCATTGCAGTAATCAAGTCGAGACGTGATTAAAGCATGGATGGCTATCTCAAGATCATGACGGCTCAGGAAAGGTTTGGCTTTGGATAACAAACGTAACTGATAAAAGCTCATCTTGACTACGTTGTCAATCTGTTTATCAAATTTTAAATGGCTGTCAAAAATCACCCCCAAATTTCTGACAGCTGAACTGAGCCTTAAAGAGAGGGTACCAAAGCCAGCCGTTACAGTATCCCCAAACACAATACATTCTGTTTTTTCTTCATTTAAGTGGAGAAAATTTTGGCTTAACCACAACTTAGTATCAATGATGCAGTCCAATAGAACACTTTGTGAGTTAGTTTGTTCTGGGTTCAAAGGTAAATAAAGCTGCAAATCGTCTGCATAACAGTGGAAAGACATGTTATGCCTGGCTATTATTGACCCGAGTGGCAGCATATATAATGAAAACAGAATAGGGCCAAGGATAGAGCCCTGTGGGACCCCACAGGAGAGAGAGGCACTAGAAGAGGACATGTCACCAATCATTACAGAAAAAGTTCTATTAGAAAGGTAGGATTCAAACCATTTAAGTGCAGTGCCATGGATGCCAACATGGTGATTCAGGCATGACAAAAGGATAGTGTGGTCCACAGTGTCAAAGGCTGCTGTAAGATCTAGCAGCACTAAGACCACAGGGCATTTGGCATCAACAGACATCATAATATCATTGTGCACCTTAAGCAGGGCAGACTCAGTGCTGTGACGAGATCTAAACCCAGATTGAAACTTCTCAAAAATAGAATTGTCTTCTAAAAAAGACTGCAACTGTATAAAAACAGCTTTTTCTAAAACTTTAGATAAAAAGGTCAAATGAGAAATGGGTCTAAAATTAGATAAAACTTAAGGGTCAAGGTGAGGTTTTTTTAAGAAGGGGCCTAACCACAGCATGTTTAAAAGCAGGTGGGACAAATCCTGAACTATGGCAGGAATTAATAAAAACCAAAAGACCAGGCCCTACAGTATTAAAAACCTTTTTCAGGATTCCAGCGGGAACAGCATCCAGTGAGCAATTTGTAGGCTTCAGAGACCTTACTATATCAGCAAGTGATGATAAAGAAACCAACTCAAACTGTTCAAACACAGCAGAGTAACCTGGGACAACAGACAAGCTACCATTAAAACCGTTATTAATAACTCGTCTGAGAGAGTCCACTTTATCAACAAAAAAGTGAAGAAAAGTCTCACATGTTGTAAACGAATCGCCTGTCACAGTCTGAGTGCATGGGTTTATAAAAGAGTTAATTGTGTTAAATAGCACTCTAGGACAGTGACTGCTGCTGGAAATAATATCAGAGAGATACTGAAATTTTGCCTTTTGCACGGTCCTCTGGTAATCAGCAAGACAATCCCTAAAAATTCCCTGAGACACATGTAATTTGTCCTTTTTCCATCTCCGTTCAGCCTGCCTGACCCGCTGTCTAATGGCACGGGTAGTGTTGTTTAGCCAGGGATCTGTTTTTGGTTTAGCAGTTTTAAGCCGAAATGGGGCAATAGAGTCCAAAATCCCAGAGCAGGTGGTATGAAAGGAGGAAAGAATATTAACCGGATGGGAAGGGGGAACAAGTCCATTCAAGGCAAAAAACTGTGAATCCCTAAAAGCAGCAGAAAACTCCTCTGGTGTTGAAGAAGTGATGATGCGACGCCAACATGATGGAGCCACAGGCTTGCTGGGTGATGAAGGGTCAACAATTCAAAAATAATGGGGAAATGATCTGAGATGACAGACTCAGAAATTTCTTTGAGAGAGATTGAGAGTCCAACAGAGATAACAAGGTCCAGAGTGTGACCAAGATGGTGTGTTGGTTTGTCCGCTAAAATATCTAAATAAAATGTTGCCAACAGTCTCTTAAAATCAGATCCCAGCTGATCAGATGGACAACAGACATGAATATTAAAGTCCCCACAGATCAAAAGTTTATCATATTTTGGCATAACATCTGCCAAAAATTCAGAAAACTCATTAATGAAGTCCTTATTACAGTATATCTTGGAGGACGATAGACAACAGCAAATAACACAGGACTTGTGAGATCCACCACAAATAGTTGCTGCTTGCTCCCGCTCTCCCGCTGCCTGGATTCCAGCTGCGGGGAAGACTCAGTTGCATTCGGTCGCTGCTCTCCCTTCATGCTGCCGTTGCTCACCGTGTCGTCAACATTACCAGCACTATGGTCACATACCGTGCTGAGCTCCTCAGCTGGCTTGCCGTCTTAGGTGACCAGGGGCTCCCCCACTCATGGCCCGGTTCTACCTCGAAGTCTAGCTGGTAGCTTGGTTTTGGCGCACACCTAGCTTCATGACTAACTTCCCCATAGTCACTGACTGAGCTGTTAGCTTCCCCAAGCTAGCTATCTTAGCTTCTATTGGCACCAAAAGCTCCATTACCCACAGTTTTGTGGTCCTCGTATGTTCGGCAGAATATTCGGCCAGCCGCCCGACAGCATCCACATAAGATTCCGTTTCTCCAAACATGCAGAGAATTTTCCGACCTTCTACACCAAGATGGTGGGCCAGAAGTGCTCGTCTTCATACTCCGTTGAGTCTACTTAGGCCCAGCGCCGCAATGTAACCCTCGAACATGGCCACCCAGTTCAGCCACAGTATCGCTGGCTCTCCCGGATATTCCAGAAACGGTGAAAATGGTGGAGGTAGCCCATACACCCACATAGCTTCTCCTCATCGCCCAAAATGTTATGTCTGGAAAATCAGAGTCGGAGTCGTTGTTATGCCACGCAGTGCACTCAGTGAACTGAACTTTATTATAGACACACAAAACTATATACAGACTGGCCGTAGCCCCCCCTGACGTCACACTACACAGGGCGGGTACGGCAAGCTCTAAGGGCCAAGCGCACACACACACACACCACATTCTACACACAACACAGTCTTCATTGCTTTTATAGATTTTACTAAAGCTTTTGATAGTATAAAACTTAGCTGCCTCTGGGAACTTCTTGAAGAAACAAGTCTTAAGAGATACATTGTGGAGTGTGCAAATGAGTGCATATTCATTTCAGACGATTTATTACACACTCACATCTCACAAGCAAAGAACAGACTGACTGGTCACATCAAGCATTCCTCTCTCTATATCAAGTCACACTTCACAAGGTTCAAGGCACTTCCTCATCACAGCATGACATCTACACTACACTTCATTCAACCCCCTCTCACCCACTTGGGCATTGTTCTCCCATGTGTATTCATTGTCTCTGTCTAAGGTGTGAAATAACCTGAGGCCCACAACATCAATCTTCTCAAATTGGCCTATGACAACTCCACAGCTGCTGTAAAAACCCACATGGGGATAACTAGACCAGTGCAAATACTCAAAGGTATAAAACAAGGTGATATTCTGTCAGTGCTTTTATTCTGTATAGTCATAGCTGCTATTATCTCAAAAACTGAAGCAGTTTGCAACTCTGGCTTCTCTTTTGGAGGCCATCTTCTTTCCAACTTAAGCTATGCTGATGACATAGCTGCAATGAGTGATTCAAAACAAGACCTACAATTGTTCCTTGACACACTAGCCACCTACAGTGGATATAAAAATCTACACCCTCCTGTTCAAATGCCAGGCTTTGGTGATGTAAAAAAGACGAGACTAAGATAAATCATTTCAAAACTTTTTCCAACATTAATGTGACCTAACCTGTACAACCCAAATGAAAAACAAACTGAAATCTTTTAAGGGGAAAAATAAAAAACTTACAATAACCTGGTTGCATAAATATGCACACCCTTCAACTAATAGTTTGTTGCAGCATCTTTGGCTTTTATTACAGCACTCAGTCTTTTTGGGTAGGAGTCTATCAGCGTGGCACATCTTGATGTGGCAATATTAGCCCACTCTTCTTTGCAAAAACACTCTAAATCTGTCAGATTATGAGGGCATCTCCTGTGCACAGCCCTCTTCAGATCACCCCACAGATGTTTGATCGGATTCAGGTCTGGACTCTGGCTGGGCCATTTATTGTTGATTGTGATGTGTGCTTTGGGTCATTCTTGTGCTGAAAGATGAAGCTCCTCTTCAGCTTTTTAGCAGAAGCCTGAAGGTTTTGTGCCAACACTGACTGGTATTTGTAACTGTTCATAATTCTCTCCACCTTCACTATGGCCCCAGTTCCAGCTGAAGAAAAACAGCCCCAAAGCATGGTGGTTGCCATCACCATGCTTCACTGTTGGTTGGGCTGGTCTGGGCTGGCTGGCTGGCAGGCAGGCAGGAATTGATTTGTCTTAGTAACATACAAACTCATACACACAAACAAGATCCCCCACCCCACACACATAAATATAAATACCCCTAAATACTTTAAAAACAATCACTAAATTGCAATATAATAAATAATAGAATTTATTATTCTATTCTATAATTCTATTTATAATTCTATATGGTCATGTGAAAAAATTAGGACACCCTGTATAAGCCTGTGTGCTTTTTTAACATATTTGGACACATGGATATTTAATATCAATGTTAAAAATACTGGGAGATTCATGTAATACAACTAAACAATTAAAAATTAAAGACTTTTTTCAAATTTCCTGTAAAATGCAATTCTAAACAAATAGTGAGGAATAAATTTGGACACCCCCATCTTTTTAGGACACCCCACATTCATTCCCACTTAAAATGGCTAAAATAAATTTTTAAAAAAATGCAAAAAAATAAACAAAAACAAAACAAGGTTAGACATAGATATGTGAACATTTCTTAATAAAGAACTTGTAGGACCTTGGGGAAGTCAGATTATTTAGCACCTCAGACAGAGACAGTGAATAAGCATGGGAAAACAATGCCCAGGGAGTTCCTGGGCATATAGCAGGAAGGAGTCAAGGACATAGGGGGGTTGAAGGCAGTGTAATGTAAATGTCATGCTGTGTGATGAGAAACTTCCATGTAAATGTGTGAAGAGAGAGTTGGGTGAAAAGGAGAGCCCGTGTGGAAATGATTCAGTCTTTTTTGTGCTTGTGAGATGCGAGTGTGTAATAAATCGTCTGTCCATGAATCTGCCTCTTTATTTACACACTCCACAAACTGAATATTTAATGGGATGTCCTAATTTTTTCACATGACTATATTATTTAACAGATTGGTGATGAGCAGTGGCGTGTTTGCACCAAATATATCTTTTGGAATTATGGCCAAGAAGTTCAACCTCGATTTCATTGTACCTTAACACATTTTCCCACAATGCTTTTGGGAGATTTCAAATGCATTTTTTTTTTTCCACAATATCTTTATTGAACCTTTTTTTTTTTTTAACAAACATAATACAAACAATCAAACACTAACACTAAAGTACTACAAAAAAAAAAAAATGCACTAAAAACACCAACAACCACCAACAAAATCAAGTCTTCAACAATGCTCCTCTGTTTAGTCTAGACAATCCAATACATAAGTATACATATTATGTTCACCAGTTTGGAATTTACAAGGTCCACACACATCATTCACCTTCTTCTTCAAGAGTTATGTTTAAATTTTTTACATAATCAATAAAAGGTCTCCATATATTCTCAAACACAATTTCCTTTGATTTCAGTATATATGTTATTCTTTCTAATGGAAGGTTTGTTAACATCTGTCTTAACCACTGAGTCACATCTGGTCTATGAGTCTTTTTCCATAATAGTGCAATACATTTTTTGGCATTAAGCAAACTGAGGTCTATGAATGTTCTTTCACTTTTATTAAAATTATGCTTTTCTGGGTACAGACCCAACAAAAACAGTTTAGGATTCAATATGATTTGTTTTGAGATTATTTTTTCAATTGTTACCCTCACCTCTTCCCAAAACATTCTTATTAATCTACATTCCCATAAACAATGAAATAGGGTTCCTTTACTTTCCATGCATTTTGTGCATGTATCTGGTATATTTTTGTTATATCTATTTAACTCCTCCGGTGTAACATACATCCGCATTAACCATTTGAAATGTATCAATTTAAGGCGTGCATTTATTGATTTGGTTTGAGCTTCTATACAAGCCAATTCCCATTGTTCCTCTGAAATTTCAGTTTGCAGATCTTCTTTCCAGTAGTTTAATCTTTTCAGTGAATTTTCACTTGAAGATAGTGTCAATGAGTTATAAAACTCTGAAATAATACCCTTTCTTTTACTATCTTTCATCATCATTTTTTCCAAGGATGAATAAATAGGTCGAGTGAGAGCTTTATTTTGATTTGATCGAATAAAGTTTCTAAGTTGAAGATATTTAAAAAAATGTGTTCTATTGAGATTAAATTTGATCCTCAGCTCTTCAAAAGACATTATGTTATCTGCACATGGCAAATATAAATCCTGAATCTTTTGTATCCCTTTTAAATTCCATACTTTAAATACAGCGTCCGCTCTCCCTGGTTTAAAATATTGATTACCCCATATTGGACTAAATTGTGACAATAACTGTGGTTCTTTTAAATAGTTTTTAGCTTCACACCATATTTTGATCATATGCTTTACAAATGGATTTTTAACTTGTTTTTGTAATTTTTTTGCCGAATCTGAGTATATGAATATGGGAAGAGGTAAAGGTAAATTGTATGATTCCATTTCAGTCCAGTGAGGGAGATCATTTGATGAAAAATAATATGTCATAGACCTCAGTTGTGCCGACCAACAGTACAACATAAAATTTGGACATTTCAGACCTCCACGATCAAATGGTAAATATAATAAAGACAAACGTAATCTAGCCCTCCTGTTGTTCCATATAAATTCCACTAACTTTTTTTTTATTCTTGAGAATAGATCTAAAGGTGGTGATAAGGGAATGTATTGAAATAAATAAAGTATTTTAGGTAAAATATTACTTTTAAGTATATTGATTCTCCCGATCATCGACATTGGTAGTGACATCCATCTCTGAGTTAACTCATTGATATCTGACATTAAGGCTTCATAGTTGACACTGGCGACTGATTCTAGCTTAGGCACAATTTGGATTCCTAAATATTTAAACTGATTTACAACATTGAATTGATTTACCTCAGGGGCTGGGTAATTTCTCTGGGTCTCATTTAGCATTAATATTGAAGATTTAGTTTTATTTATTTTATATCCTGATATTTCCCCAAAATTCTTTATTAAATTCAACAAGGTTGGAATTGATTTTTTTAGATTCGACATAAACAAAATTATGTCATCGGCGTACAGGGAGATTTTATGTTCTGTTGGTCCAACTTTAATTCCATATATTTGTGAATGTAAACGTATCGCTATCGCTAAAGGTTCAATTGCCATAGTAAACAGTAAAGGTGAAAGTGGACATCCTTGTCGACATCCTCTATTGATTTTTATTGGTTTTGAAATATTGTTATTTGTTAGGATTTCTGCTGTAGCATTATTGTATATTATTTGAACCCATTTTATGAAATTATTTCCAAGTCCAAACCTTTGTAGGACTTCAAAAAGAAAGGGCCATTCAACTCTATCAAAGGCCTTTTCGGCGTCCAGTGATAGGAGAGCTGTATCCGGTGCTTCTTTATTAAAATAAATAATATTAAATAGTCTTCTTACATTATGGAAGCCTTGTCTACCCTTTATAAAGCCATTCTGATCTCGATTAATAATATTTGGTAAAATTTCTTGTATTCGTCTTGCTAAAATTTTACAGATTATCTTAAGGTCGGCGTTTAATAGGCTTATTGGTCTCATATTTTCACATTTATTAGAGGGCTTACCTGGTTTTGGCAGCAGTATAATTAAGGCATTATTTATGTATGATGGTAAATTATTATTTTGAAATGCTTCTAAAACCATTTCCAAAAAAGGTTTTATTAATTTATTCTTAAATTTTTTATAAAGGTCAACTGGAAGACCATCTGGTCCTGCACTTTTTCCTGATTTCATATTATCAATGGCTAGCCCAACTTCTTCTTGACTAATTTTAGACTCCAATATCTCCCTGTTTTCATTTGGAATACACGGTATAGATAGTTCGTTCAAAAACCCATTTAGTTTTGTTAAATCAGGTTCATTTTTGGTATCATATAATTTTTCATAGTAATCTCTAAAGGCTCTATTAATTTCTAAAGGATCTATAACTACCTGTCCGTTACTTATAATACTGATAATTGGTGTTTTAATTTCTAATTGTTTAATCTGCCATGCTAATAATTTTCCTGATTTTTCACCTTGTTCATAAAAAGATTGTTTCAATCTTAGAAGACTCGAGGCAGCTCTATTCGCTGATTTTTTGTCGTATTCAGCTCTCAAAATCAGTAATTCATTC
This sequence comes from Pholidichthys leucotaenia, assembly GCA_020510985.1. NCBI lineage: Eukaryota > Metazoa > Chordata > Actinopteri > Cichliformes > Pholidichthyidae > Pholidichthys > Pholidichthys leucotaenia. The sequence continues at coordinate 315,700,198 of CM035838.1, forward strand.
TCCAACCTTGGGTCACTTCCTGCATACACTTTTTCCTGAAGACTTTTTATTTTATGTTCCAATTTAGCTCTCTCCTCTCGAGTCTTCTTAGATTTTGATCCTGTATAACTAATAATATGTCCCCTAATAAAAGCTTTGAAAGCCTCCCACTTTACACATGCTGATGTTTGTGTAGTATTGATGTCAAAGAACTCGTCTATCTGTTTTTCTATATACTTGACAAATTCCTCATCCTGAAGCCATTTATGCTGAAATTGCCATCTACCTGATTCCTTTGTCAATTTTTTATCTACATATATTAGACAACAGGGTGCATGATCAGAGATCACGATGTTATCATAAAAGCAGTTTTGAATCTTGGACCTTAATTCTGTGGAAATCAAAAAATAATCAATACGTGAGAATGTCTTGTAGGTACTGGAATAACAAGAATAGGCTTTAACTTGTGGTTTCATTTCTCTCCATATATCTAACAATCTCAATTCTTTCATAAAATGATTAATAGTCATCCTACATCCAATGTGCGTACAATCCAGTCCTGTTGATCTATCTATACCTGGATTCAATGTACAATTAAAATCCCCTGCTATTATATGTTGCCCTGTAAGTGATGATAAGATAAGAAATAAATTAGCAAAGAACTTCTGATCATCTATATTGGGACCATATAAGTTCACAAGATTTATATTTTCTAATAGCAAAGAACCTTGAATGATTACATATCTTCCAAATTTGTCTCCAATTACATTTTTCACTTGAAAAGGAACTGATTTATGTATGAGAGTCATAACTCCCCTGGCTCGGGATGAAAATGAAGAGGTGAATACACTTCCTTGCCATCTACTCCTAATTCTTTTAACATCCTCCTCTATTAGATGAGTTTCTTGTAAAAACACAATTTTTGAACCCATGTCTTTTATTTTATTCATAACTTGTTTAAGTTTTTTTAAATTTTGTAGACCTCTGCAATTCCATGAAGTTAAATTAAGATGAACACTTTGGTTTATGATCAATAGAGAGTTTGGGATTACCTTGCAGTGTAAACATGCTCATACAGAGAAGCAAAAACATGAGTGGTTGAACATTCATCCTACAAACTACACACAAACAAATTTCCCCTTCCCACACTTGTGGCAAACCCCCCAAAATCAAAAGAAAAATTCTGTCTCCCGATATAGCCATCGACCGTTCCACACCCACGGGGAACAGCCTAAGCCACTCCTTCTTCATCCTCCCAATCACCCTAACTCTACTGCTTTTAATGACGTAACATTAACTCTCCTCTGTAGTTTTCCAACTTAAATCCAAAATTTTTAACAACTTTGTACATCATAGTTTTTTTTGTTTGTTTTGTTTTTGTTTTGTTTTTTTAATATATAATACAATCTATATTTTGTAAACTTACTATTTACTTCAAGTCAGTCAGATGCCTGTGCAAATGCTTAATTATTCTACCTTATATTTTGTTCATGCTTAGCTCCCACCAGTCTCTTCTTCTTCTTTGATCTTCTTGATGAACTCCTGCGCCTCCTCTGGGGTCTTGAAGATGTGGGTTCTGCCCTCATACGTGGTCAGCAGTCTCGCAGGATAGATTACACCATGACGAATCCCAAGGTTGCGCAGCTCCTTACGTATGGGATCAAACTGCTTCCTCAATTGCTGGATTCCTGTGGCCAAATCTGGGTAGAACCGCACCTGCTGGTCCTGGTGTTTAATCTCTCCTTTAGCTCGTGCAGCGTTGAAGATCTTCATCCTGTCTCTGTTGCTAAGAAACTTCATAATTAAGGTCCTCGGCGGTCCCTTATCTCTCCGTGGGCCAATACGATGTGCATTTTCCAGAACCACTGCTGAATGCAACTCCTCGCTGCCCAGCACCTCCGGAATCCACTTTTCCAGAAAGGAACATACGTCCCGACCTTCTGATTCCTCTGGAAGACCCACCAGCCTCAAGTTATTCTGTCTCGACCGAGATTCCAAATCCAAAATATTATTTTCCAGAGATTTATTTTTTTTTTCCAAAGTGCGCACCTTTAATTGAAGACGGGTGACGTCATCTTCAGCACTAGCGAGACGGAGCTCCATCTGCGCCGTTCGTTCTACACAGTCACCCAATTCCTTTCTTATTTCTTCCAACGCTGTCATAATCCCATCAAATCTAGAGGAAAAGTCCGCTCTCATTGAACTCATGGCAGCCATCAGCGCATCTGCGCCTCCCCCCGCAGACATCGCACCGTTGCCAGCCTCCTCCGCCATATATGGAGTTTTATTTGCTGCGTCACAGACCTGAAAGTCCGTTAATTTGGACTGTTTCGGCGGCTCGCTTTTTCCTTTACCTGGTTTTCCAGCCTTAGGCTTCGCCGACATATCCTCGCCCAAACGCTGGGATACGTTCTGTCCCAAATGAGAGAGTTATTTGCCGATTTTTTTTCTCCAGGAGCAGAGCAGAGTGAGACACGTCCGTCTTACGTGGCAGCCATAACCGGAAGTCCTCAAATGCATTTTTGAAAAATGTAGCCGGGTTTGGACATTTTTCTTCATAAGATAAGGCTTCCGTCTTGCCACCCTAGACGGGAGATTGCTGTCACATGTACTAAACAGCCAGTACTTGCCAGAAATTCGTGCAGCTCCTTCAATGTTGCTGTCAACCTCTTGGCAGCCTCCCTGACTAGTTTTCTCGTCTTTCCATCAATTTTGAAGGGGCATCCAGTTCTTGGTAATGTCACTGTTGTGCCATATTTTCTCCACTTGATGATGACTGTCTTCACTGTGTTCCATGATATATTTAATGCCTTGGAAATTCTTTTGTGCCCTTCTCCTGACCGATACCTTTGACCAATGAGATCCCTCTGATGCTTTGGAAACTCTCTGCGGACCATGGCTTGTGCTATAAGATGTGACTACAAAAATGTCAGGAAAAGCCTACTAGAACAGCTGAACTTTATTAGGGGTTAATCAGAGGCACTTTAAATGGTGGCAGGTGTGTGCTGACTCCCATTAACATGAGTATGAATGTGACTGGTTAATTCTGAACACAGCCACATCCCCAGTTATAACAGGGTGTGCATATTTATGCAAACAGGTTATTGTAACTTTATTTTTCCTCTTAAAAGATTTCAGATTGTTTTTCAATTGGGTTGTACAGGTTATAGGTCACATTAAGGCGGCGAAGCACGCCTATGCGGAGAAAATCCAGGGACACCTCTGTGACACTAGGAACACCAAGCAGATGTGGCAGGGAGTTCGGACACTGACGGGCTATAAGTCTAGGCAGGGGGTCGATGATGACGACGCTTCACTTCCAGACAGGCTCAACGACTTCTTTGCATGTTTTGAAGCATCAAACTCGACAATCAGAGGGAGGGCTGGCCCACCCCCACCATCGGTCGGACCAGCTTTTACCATCAACACAGCGGACACACGGAGGACCCTAACCAGAGTCAACCCACGTAAAGCTGCAGGTCCGGACAACATCCCAGGACGTGTGCTCCGAGACTGCGCGAGCGAGTTGGCAGATGTCCTGACTGACATTTATAACATCTCCCTGAGTCAGGCCATCGTTCCCAGATGCTTCAAGACCTCTATCATTGTACCGGTGGCAAAGAAACCAGTTGTGTCCTGTTTGAATGACTATCATCCTGTTGCACTGACACCAACTGTGATGAAGTGTTTTTAACGGCTTGTCAAACCACACATTACAGCCTGCCTCCCTGCATCACACAACCCGCTCCAGTTTGCATATCGTTCAAACCGCTCCACGGAGGATGCTATAGTCACCACCCTACACTCTGTCATCACCCACCTGGACCAGAAAGACACCTACGCCAGACTCCTGTACATTGATTTCAGTTCAGCATTCAACACCATTATTCCCCAGAGACTGATGGAAAAATTACTCCTTCTTGGTCTGAACACCGCCACATGTCTCTGGATCCTGGATTTCCTGACTGACAGACCTCAGTCTGTCCGGGTTGGAAACAACATCTCCAACTCTGTCACGCTGAGCACCGGATCCCCGCAAGGCTGTGTACTCAGTCCACTGTTGTTTACACTTCTAACACATGACTGTGTATCCAGACACGAGGGGAACCAGATTATTAAGTTTGCAGACGACACCACGGTGGTGGGACTTATTCAGAGGGATGAGGAATCAATGTACAGGGAAGAAGTGAGAGACCTGGAGGGCTGGTGCAGGGAGAACAATCTGGTGCTCAATGTGGACAAAACGAAGGAGATGATTATCGACTTCCGGTGTTCACAGCCTGAGCACGTCCCCCTCAGCATCGGTGGCCGTTTAGTGGAGAGAGTGGAGAACATCAAGTTCCTCGGAGTGCAGATCTCGCAGGACCTGACCTGGAGCAAGAATTCCTTGGAGATCAGGAAGCGAGCTCAGCAGAGACTACACTTCTTGAGGAAACTCAAACAGGCCTCTCTCTCCATCTGCATCCTCAGGACCTTCTACAGAGGTGTGGTGGAGAGTGTTCTGACGTGCTGCATTGCTACATGGTACTCCAGCTGCAGTATGTCAGACAAAAAAGCCCTGCAGAGGATAGTCAAGGGAGCTGAGAGGGTAATTGGAGTCTCCTTCCCCTCTGTCCAAGAACTTTTTCAGAACCGTTGTAGGAGCAGGGCACTGAACATTGTCAAGGACCGTTCTCACCCTCTGCATAAACACTTTGAACTTCTTCCATCTGGTAAACGATTCTGGAGCATCAGAGGCAGAACCACCAGACTGATCAACAGCTTCCTTCCACAAGCTGTCAGGATGCTGAACAGTTGACCCGGAATCTCTCATACACACTACTGCACCTACGGACATTTTGTATATTATAGTTAGTTTTTTCCCCAAGTATGTCTCAGGGATGTGTGAATGGATGGGGGGGGTTGGGGGGGTAAAGCTATGTGTGAGTGTGTCTTAAATCATGCTGCTTCTATTTATATGGATGCCGAGAGAAACACAATTTCATCTTGCCTGCACTACAGTTGTATGTACAGCAATATGACAATAAAGTTTGATTTGATTTTGATTTGATTTGACATTAATGGTGGAAATAGTTTTGAAATGATTTATCTTGGTCTTATTTTTTACATCACAAAAACCTGGCATTTGAACAGGGGTGTGTAGACTTTTTATATCCACTGTATTCTGCAGAAGTTGGACTTTATATAAATATTTCTAAAACTGAATGCATGACAAGTGATCAAAGCCAACCCCTCCATCTTACAATCTACAACAAGCCCATTAAGCACGTTTCAGAATTTGTTTACCTAGGTCATAACTTGTCCTCTACCAATGATGGCACAAAAATGATGGCACTGCTGCCGTTAAACACAGAATTGCCCTTGGTTGGGCAGCATTCAAGAAAAATAAAGAACTTCTAACATCTATACGGGTTCCATATAGAATTAAGGCCAAAATTTATAATAACTACATTCTGTTGTTCTTTATGGGCTTGAATGTGTAAACTGGACATCCATACTCTGCAGAACTGCTGAAACCTTCCAAAACCACATTATGAGAGCTATGATTAATCACAGGCTTACAGATCATGTCTCTATCAATGAACTTCGCCATTTAACATCATTAACTCCAATTATGCCCATTGTGAAAAGTAAAACTCTGAAGCTTTATGGTCACATTAAATGTTCACAATAAAGCCTTTCAAAAATATGCCTTGAAGGCATGATTAATAATGAAAGAAGAAACAGAGGAAGACAACGCAGACGCTGGTGGGATAATATTTATGAATGGACTAAAAGGAACTTATATATCCTAAACCAGGCCACCCAGGACAGAGATTTGTGGAAAGATATCTCCCATGTTGGAGTACAATCTGCCACAGGCGGAGATGGCGTTACATGATGACCTCCACAGTGAGGTGCTGTTTGAAATAAGTCAGCCTTCACAACCTGGAAATTATGTCATGTTCTGAGTTCATGCTAATAGTTAGCCTAGTTAGCTGCATCATTTTACTTTTAAAGTTAGTTAGCCCAAATTTTAGATTAAAACCTCAAAATAGTACAGTTTGCATGGAATCCTCACAGCCTAATGCATGCTTCTGACTCTTCATTTCATCTGAAGATGCCAATAAGAAGGCAGCAAAGAGAAACAAAAGCAGAGATACCAAATGAGTGCTAGCTAGCTAGCAGGCCAAATAGCAAATATAAAATATAAATGAATATAAAATGACAAACTTACTGTATTTTATATTACATTTGTTGATCGTGCTAGTAACATTCAAGTATAGCAGCTGGAAAGTACTCAATTTGCACACTGATAGTAGTCTTGGCAGAAAAATGATGTGGCATTGAATAAAAAAGTATATCACAATATGTTGTCACTTCTACTGCCAACATATAAATTAAGTTTGTGGAACTGTTGTATGAAAGCAATATTACACTCAAGGTTGTGCGGTATCATCAATACAGCACAATGGTGATACCTTCAGCCAGACACACGCAACCAAATCACTTCACTTCCTTGATACCGCACTTCCTCTCCTGTGATATTGCTTAACTATGGCATTGTACTATTGATTGTTGAAGCCCCTTATTGTTAATACCCGAACAGCTTACCTTGTTAGTATCCCTGAACTCTGAAAACTGCTTCCTCTCCGACTGGACCCAGTCAGGTTCACTTTCTCCATTCTCTGGTGTGAACATATCACCTGTGGGACAAATATACACAGTCAGGAAAGGCATCACCCTGAGGGGCATTAACCAAAGGAAGAATATGAATTACCCACCGATGTATTCCTCTACTTCAATCTTGCCATTCCTGTTCTTATCAATATCATCCATTGTTTCCTTGATGGGAAAATGCAGATTTAGTTGTCATGTGTTATAAACTTATAAAAAAGAGATAATTTCACATTATACAAACTGCATCAAAGCTGAGATGCTACAACAAGTGTTTTTTTTTTTAATTTTATTCACCTGGTCCTATGCTATGGCTGACAGACACCTACGGCTTGTATGAAATCACCAATTGACCTGACATGCATGTCTGTGGATGAAAAGTTTATCATCACACAGCAAGTGCAAGACTTTGTGCAGAGTGTGTGACCATGCGCAACACTACACTATCGGGATACAAACAACTCAATGTAAGCTAACAAGAAAAAAATGGTGCAACAAGAGCGACCAAGTGTTCACCTGAACTACCACATCTCTCATATGATCAAACTCCTCAGGATGAAGGAAGGCTGTGAACTCCTCACGTGTGGCAATACCATCACCGTCCCGGTCAGCTGCCTTGAAGCGGTTTTCGTCCCGGGTGAGCATGGACTTATACATGTCCTTGTTGTCAATATCATCAAACTCCTCATCTGAAAAATAGGTGTCAATTTTTAGGATTCTTTCTGGTGAATGATATGTTGGCTTTTAGCATTTATACATTACAAGGTACATTAATTCATTAATACTAACATTCATACAGCACTTTTTGTTATACAACTATTAAAAAGTTTGATGAGATATTCATCTCCTACAGGTTGGGTTCAGCACTTCACCCAGTTCCCCCACTCAAAATTACCCAGATAGTAGCCATAGGTGGTGTTTTTATACTCCTCCCAGCTTATCTTGTCATCTTTGTTCTGGTCATAGTCTTTCCAGTGTTTGTTGACGTTGTCCTCGATGTACCGCCTTTGCCGGTGTTTGATCCAGTAATGCAGCTCTGAATGGGTGACATAGCCATCTTTATCTGTGTCAATGCGGTCCACGATCTTCCTGTGGGTAGAGGTGGGTCAGGATTATAGCTGTGGTTTTAACGTAAGACTGAAGGGACTGTTATTATACTTTTCCCCTCAGTTCTATCTTCACCACCACTCACAGGTTGCATTCACAGATTTTTTTAAACAGCGACAGAAAAATCTGGAGGCTGTCTGTAGGGGCGGGGGGGATATACAGTGTTATCAACTATCACAATAAAAACACTCAATTATTTTTGCAATGAATTTCTGTTATCAGGATAATTGTTTATTGTGATAATTGCCAGTATCATCATGTGAGTGAGTTCAGGAGGCTGTTTTCCTGAGCTGCTGAAATACAATCCTGGTTTCCACATGTACTCTGAACTGCCACCATGGGTCAGAACCTGTTTACAGTCAGGTCTTCCAAAGTTCTTCAGGCTGTGTGTCAACAGAGAGCCTTTTTTCCCACCGGGAGTGACTGTTTTTTGTTCATTTTACATGTACTCTAGCATTTAATCTGATTAATGTCTTGGGCGCAAAAACCCTCTCGACGGTCAGTGCTCACTGCGCTCAGAGCCCTCAAAATTGAAAAGAGTACTGCAATACTTATCAGTGGCATACCTCTCTAATTAACTGATCAGAATCAGGTTAAAAGGGCACCATGATCAATATTTGAAAGCAAAAGCTGAGAGCAGGGGTGTTCAATCATGTGCCATGGGGGGCCAAGATCCTGCAGGTTTTCTCTTCAACCCAGTCTCTTCAGCAGATATTTCCCTTATCAGCAATCAGTGGGAAGAAATTCAGTGAAATCTGCTGTTGAAGACACTGGTTGGAGGTAAAGCCTGCAGGGTCTTGGCCCTCCATGGCACATGATTGGACACCCCAGGCTTAGAGAAATCTTACCAGTTTGATGCAGTTTAGTGTAGTTAGTAGAGAGTTTTAGGGCAAAATCTGTGAAACACTGAAGGAGCTGTGAGTGACAGGTCAATTAGCTGCTAGGATACAGGGCAGAGACTTTTTTAAGCGTGCCCATGAAGCGACAAGAAAAAAACAGGTCTAGAGCTTTTTATTTGCTCAGTGGACATGCAGCCTAAAGCAGCACTGTGTAACTTTCTTGTTCTGGGTAGGAACACTGAAAAGACTACAACCTTGGTGACTATAATCTCAGTGACAACAGCCAAACCGTGCTCACACTGCCACTATAATAGTAAAACAAGGCACAATTGTTTTTGTTTCCTCCTGAGGGGCCGCTCAGCCAAAGAAAGCAAACAGGTTCTTGCCCGGGCTATAAAAGCCCTACTTACTGCACATCCATGCTACATAGATATAGCTATCGGAATTATTTAAATATCAAAAAGTGAAGGAACAAATAAATAAACAAATCTTGTAACAATCCAAGATATCCAGGATCATGTAAGCAGAACCTACGCTAGTCTGTCTTTGCTCTCCTCAGGGGTCAGCTGGTCAAAAGTCTTGGCCTCTTCCTTGCCCAGGAAGGCCTCATGGTCATACTGGAAGCTGTGAGCATCATCATGGGCATGGTCACTCAGATCTTGTTGATGATGGATGCGCTTCTCCTGAGTGGGGACGGCAAAGGCGGCAACAGCCAGGATGTAGAGGCATGCTAGCATGCTCAACATCTTCAGATAAGACTTCTGAAAAAAGGCAGAACCAGAAGAGTGTACTGATTAATTACTAGGGATGAATCTACAATCATAGAAAACGGACACAAATTACTGCCAGAAATATTGACAGCTAAACAAATTTTATAAAATTTTCATCTAAAACTTTGGCTGAATTGTCTTTGGAAAAAAACACGACAGTGACTGAAAGAATACACAACTCCCATTATCTCTTCACAGTATACATTCACTCAGATTTATCTTAAATGGTAAATGGCATTCACTTATATAGCACTTTTATTCTCATCTCTTGATGACCAAAGCGCTTTACAGATCCTGCTGTCCACCCGTTCACACACACATTCACACACTGATGGCAGCTTAATCACATTCTAGCTACAGCTACAAGCCAGGAAAACATAATCACAAATATAAAGGTGCCCACTGGGAACAAAAAGGTTCTTTGGAGGGATGCTATAGAACAAACATTGAGTTCCATAAAGAACCGTTACGCCCCTGTGCGCTATTACACAGCGCACGGAGGAGAGGTGAAGAAAACCCACATGCAGAGTACATTGTGTGCAATTTAATGAACAAAAATAGATACAGTCCAGCAAACAGTTTATGAAGAGTGATGGATGAGTACAGTCACAATATCAAACAGTAGGATGGGTAGACAGTCATGGAGGAAACCAGGAGAGCAGGAACGCCTCCAGGATGCTCAACAGGCCAAGGAAGGGAATGCCTAGTGCCGCAGAAAAGTTGAATGGAACAGGGAGAAAGGCAAACTAGACTTACAAGCCGGAGCAGTCCGAGGCATTCCGTGCTGTCTGATGTGAAGGTTAACAGGAACAGCCGCTAACATCAGGCAACAAACAAACGTCAGGTAATGTTAGCAGAAGACTAATTGTCAGGCTGAATGAATGAGGAAGGTGGTGGAGAACAATCAACAATGATCCAGCGATCTCTCCCCGTAGACCCTGGCCTTAAGAGTACTGCCACTAATGAGGAGAGAGACTGTCGGTGTGCTAGAGTGAATGAATGTGTGGGCTGGACTGAGAGAAAACCGGTGTGCATAATTGAATGTCTGAGCATGTGAGTGAGGATGTGTGCGGGAGAGTGCATGTGATTGTGTGTGTGCATGGAACAGAGTGACAAGGAATAATGAGGAACAGCTGATCCCACTGACAAGAGGAGGAGGCGTGGCTGAGCTGTCAGGGAGCAAAAGGAGCCAAGAGGCTCCCAGACAGTGCCTAATGGAAAATAAACAACACAAAGGGACAAAATAGCCACAGCGTCATAGAACTGGGTTTGGAACACCAAACCCAAGTTCATGACAGAGACTCCCCCTCAAGGGGTGGATTCCAGACACCCCAAGTGACATCAAGAAAAGAAAAACACAAAAACACAAGAAGGGCAAACAAGTAGCAAATAATAAAAAAGTAATATACAGAAACAATGAAATGCACCCCCCAAACCCAGGAGTCCAAGAGTTCAGGGGGCTGACCAAAGTCCTGGCCCCAAGGCATGGTGGGATGAGACTGATCGGGTGGCCTGCCAAAGTCCGAAGCCCAGCAGGCGGCCCACTGAATGGCGTTAGGCGGCCTGCCAGAACAAATGGGCCACCCGACCCGGAGGCTCAGTCCTTCAGGTGGCCAGCCAGCATTGTTTAGCCACCAGGACCAGAGAGGTAAGCGAGGAGGCGGCACTCCCACCGGAAGGCTCAATGGCGGAAAGCCGGACCAGAGGAGAGGGACCCCCATGGCGACTGGTGGCGGAGGAAGGGGGGCCACAATGGCGTCTAGCAGAAGAGTGAGGGCCCCGGCGTCCTCAGGCAGGCCGGCAGCAACCGCGGTGGTCCCGGCTTGGAACACGGCTGCACCCACGGTGGACCCGGATCGGGCCAGAGCTGCACCCACAGTGGACCCAGACTGGGCCAGAGCTGCACCCATGGTGTACCAGCTGACCCGTGAGAGCACCAGAACCAGGAGACGGTCGACCAGGGGAACCCCAGGCGAAGGCACAGGAGGCGGGTCCACAGTGACCACAGCGGGGGAAGCTGGATAAACGCTGACCTCCAGCGGCAAACCTGGATCCTTGGAGACTTCAGGTGATTTAGAAACATCTCCGGTGACCCTGGGAGGAAGCTCAGAGGAGACACAAGGAGAGACAGGATCAGGGTCACTGGCAGTGGTGGAGCCCGTTGAGGCAAGCTTAGGTGCAGCAGGCGGCTGCACCTGGCTCTCCTCACCAAGAGACAGGCAAGACTGCTCTAATAAGGAAAGGAGAAAGACAAAAGAGAGCACCTGTCTGAGCACGAGCTCCACCTCCGTCCAGGACTCCAACGATCCAGGTGATGTCATCTCGGGCTTAGCCCTCTGGAGGTCCAGCTCGGAGGCTGACACTGCTGCGGCAGCCTCTGCAGCAGGCATGATGGTAGCTGCAGTCCTAATCTCCTCCAGTGAACTCTCCAACGCCAGTGAGGATTCTGAAGGAGGAGCCCCACGTTGCGCTCGACCCCAGGAGACTGAAGCCAGGGAATGCTCCTTCGTCGGTGCAAGCTTCAGGTGGGTCACAGCGCTCTCCCTCTGACCAGGGTGGCTCTGTGGGGCTGGGGAAGAGTCCTTTAGTTCCACGGGCTCCTCCCTCATCTGGTGATTGAGCTCCAGGGCCAGTAGACACTCAGAGACAAGAGAAGGTGCTATGGAGAGGATAGGTGAGTGAAAAACTGTGGCAACAGGTGGTGAGAACCCAGTGGACTGCTGAAACTGGGCCTCATCCCCGGGAGACAGGCAAGATAATTCATCACATGGCTGGATAGAATGAAAACAAACTTGCCTGCTCTCCACAGGTGTGGTGGTGTCCGTAGACACTCAGAGACAAGAGAAGGTGCTATGGAGAGGATAGGTGAGTGAAAAACTGTGGCAACAGGTGGTGAGAACCTAGTGGACTGCCGAAACTGGGCCTCATCCCCGGGAGACAGGCAAGATAATTCATCACATGGCTGGATAGAATGAAAACAAACTTGCCTGCTCTCCACAGGTGTGGTGGTGTCCGTTGCAGTCACCCCCATCTCCTTCGTCTCCACGTTGATGACAACCTCGGAATTCTTGGGACAACCAGAAGGGGCCGCCCCAACATCCTGAATGATGGGCAAGACCAAGGAAGGACCGGCTGTGCTCCCAGTGGCCGATGAGGGCATAGCGAACGAGGGACCCTGAGCTGCGACGGCCCTGGGGTTGCCAGCTGACATAACAGTCAGGGCAGCATCCCAGGGGACTGGAGCTGTGAGAGTTCCTCTCGGACCTCACGAGCATGATTGAGAGAAGAGCTGGTTCCTCCCATGGACCGTGGCCATCAGCAATGCTTGGTCTGCCGGCGTAATCCGAGGAGGCACAAAGGAAATGGTGGTTTTATTAGCTGCAGCTCGAGGAGAGTATGCAGGCGACTGCTCAACCCGCGCTCCTCTCCTGGGTGACAGACAAGGTTTATCATAATGAGGAAAAGTAGACTGAAAAAACACTTGCCTGGCAACCCAGGTCCGGGTGTTTGCTGCAGCAGCTGGGAGGCTACTCCCCTCCGCATGCTGCAGAGGAGAGGACTCCGGCTCGAGAGGAGGGTGACGGGCCTCCAGCCTCCAGGAACGCATCTTCCTCGTATGGAGCGGCTCCCGCATTGGAATGGCCTCTTCCTGTCCCTCACTCTCAACAATGTAGGAGAAGATGGAGGCCAAGATGTTGGTGGCCTCTGCACAGCTCCACAGGTTCAGACGTCTCTCCATCAAACACACTGTACCGTCCCAGCCCGCACGAATTGCTTCGGGAGTCCCGGTGGTCCAAATCCGTGACAGAAGGTCCTCCAGGACACACACCCCATGCAGCTCAGCCTCATTCGTCCAGGACATCATTCTCCCAAACAGGCGAGTGGAAAAAACAAAAAAAATTCAAGGGAGAAATTACGCACAACAACTCCACTGGGTTTATTTCTGGCCGGATCATCCTGTTACGTCCCCATGCGCTATTACGCAGCGCACAGAGGAGAGGTGAAGAAAACCCACATGCAGAGTACATTGTGTGCAATTTAATGAACAAAAATACATAGATACAGTCCAGCAAACAGTTTATGAAGAGCGACAGATGGATGAGTACAGTCACGATATCAAACAGTAGGATGGGTAGACAGTCATGGAGAACACCAGGAGAGCAGGGACACCTCCAGGACACTTAACAGGCCGAGGAAGGAAATGCCTAGTGCTGCAGAAAAACTTAACGGCACAGGGAGAAAGGCAAACTAGACTTACGGGCTGGAGCAGTCCGAGGCAGTCCGTGCTGTCCGATGTGAAGGTTAACAGGAACAGCCACTAACATCAGGCAACGAACAAACGTCAGGTAATGTTAGCAGATGACTAATTGTCAGGCTGAATGAATGAGGAAGGTGGTGGAGAACAATCAACAATGATCCGGCGATCTCTCCCCACAGATCCTGGCCTTAAGAGTACTGTCACTAACGAGGAGAGAGATCGCCGGTGTGCTAGAGTGAATGAATGCGTGGGCTGGACTGAGAGAAAACCGGTGTGCATGATTGAATGTCTGAGCATGTGAGTGAGGATGTGTGTGTGTATGTGTGCGGGAGAGTGCATGTGAATGTGTGTGTTCGTGGAACAGAGAGTGACAGGGAATAATGAGGTACAGCTGATCCCACTGACAAGAGGAGGAGGCGTGGCTGAGCTGTCAGGGAGTGAAAGGACCCAAGAAGCTCCCAGACAGCGCCTGGTGGAAAATAAACAACACAAAGGGCCAAAACAGCCACAGCGTCATAGAACTGGGTTTGGAACACCAAACCCAAGTTCATGACAAGAACCTTTTTTGAGAAATTCCTATCATGATCTGGACATGGTCTGTGACCCTGTCCAACACTTTTTGTTATCTTTTGGATTGATCATCATTATCACTATTATTATCATTATTATAATCATTGTCTTTATCATTCTCAGTTACTTTGGTTAAGGTTCAGGTATTGTTATTCCCCACCTTATCATTTCTGAGTTGTCTCTTATTTTTTTTTTGGTAGTGCTCTTTGTTTACATCCGGTCTTGCTTAGCTCATTTCCTGTTCAGTTCCATTCTCTCATACTCTTAATTTGTCACGGCTGTTTCCTATTTTGCAGTTATTTACATTCTTATTTATTCATGCTGCCCTCTGTTCTTATCGTGCCATCTTTGTCTAACACTCTCTCCACACCACAACGTTTCAAATCAAAATCAAATCAAACTTTATTGTCATATTGCTGTACATACAACTGTAGTGCAGGCAAGATGAAATTGCGTTTCTCTCGGCATCCATATAAGAAGCAGCATGATTAAGACACACTCCCACATAGCTCCACCCCCCCCACCCCCCATCCATTCATACATCCCTGAGACATACTTGGGGAAAAAGAATAACTAACTATAATATACAAAATGTCCATAGGTGCAGTAGTGTGTATGTGAAATTCCGGGTCAGCTGTTCAGCATCCTGACAGCTTGTGGGAGGAAGCTGCTGATCAATCTGGTGGTTCTGCCTCTGATGCTCCGGAATCGTTTACCAGATGGAAGAAGTTCAAAGTGTTTATGCAGAGGGTGAGAACGGTCCTTGACAATGTTCAGTGCCCTGCTCCTACAACGGTTCTGAAAAAGTTCTTGGACAGAGGGGAGGGAGACTCCAATTACCCTCTCCGCCCCCTTGACTATCCTCTGCAGGGCTTTTTTGTCTGACATACTGCAGCTGGAGTACCATGTAGCAATGCAGTACGTCAGAACACTCTCCACCACACCTCTGTAGAAGGTCCTGAGGATGCAGATGGGGAGAGAGGCCTGTTTGAGTTTCCTCAAGAAGTGTAGTCTCTGCTGAGCTCACTTCCTGATCTCCAAGGAATTCTTGCTCCAGGTCAGGTCCTGCGAGATCTGCACTCCGAGGAACTTGATGTTCTCCACTCTCTCCACTAAACGGCCGCCGATGCTGAGGGGGACGTGCTCAGGCTGTGACCGCCGGAAGTCGATAATCATCTCCTTCGTTTTGTCCACGTTGAGCACCAGATTGTTCTCCCTGCACCAGCCCTCCAGGTCTCTCACTTCTTCCCTGTACATTGATTCCTCATCCCTCTGAATAAGTCCCACCACCGTGGTGTCATCTGCAAACTTAATAATCTGGTTCCCCTCACGTTTGGATACACAGTCATGTGTTAGAAGTGTAAACAACAGTGGACTGAGTACACAGCCTTGAGGGGTTCCGGTACTCAGCGTGACAGAGTTGGAGATGTTGTTTCCAACCCGGACAGACTGAGGTCTCTCAGTCAGGAAATCCAGGATCCAGAGACACGTGGCGGTGTTCAGACCGAGAAGGAGTAATTTCTCTATCAGTCTCTGGGGAATAATGGTGTTGAATGCTGAACTGAAATCAACGTACAGGAGTCTGGCGTAGATGTCTTTCTGGTCCAGGTGGGTGATGACAGAGTGTAGGGTGGTGACTATAGCATCCTCCGTGGAGCGGTTTGAACGATATGCAAACTGGAGCGGGTCATGTGATGCAGGGAGGCAGGCTGTGATGTGTGGTTTGACAAGCCGTTCAAAACACTTCATCACAATTGGTGTAAGTGCAACAGGACGATAGTCATTCAAACAGGACACCACTGGTTTCTTTGCCACTGGTACAATAATAGAGGTCTTGAAGCATCTGGGAACGATGGCCTGACTCAGGGAGATGTTATAAATGTCAGTCAGGACATCCGCCAACTCGCTCACGCAGTCTCGGAGCACACGTCCCGGAATGTTGTCTGGACCTGCAGCTTTGCGTGGGTTGATTCTGGATAGGGTCCTCCGTGTGTCCGCTGTGTTAATGGTAAAAGCTGGTCCGACCGACGGTGGGAGTGGGCCGGCCCTCCCTCTGATTGTCGAGTTTGATGCTTCAAAACGTGCAAAGAAGTCGTTAAGCCTGTCTGGAAGCGAAGCGTCGTCATCATCGACCCCCTGCCTAGACTTAAAGCCCGTCGGTGTCCGAACTCCCTGCCACATCTGCTTGGTGTTCCTAGTGTCACAGAGGTGTCCCTGGATTTTCTCCGCATAGGCGCGCTTTGCCGCCTTAATTCCCTTTGAAAGCGCAGACCTGGCTGAGCGGAGGGCAATCCTGTCCTTCGCTCTGAACGCTGCATCTCTGGCTTTAAGCAGCGAGCGCACCTCTGCAGTCATCCAGGGCTTATGATTACCCCGCATAGTGATGGTCTTCACTGTAGTGAAATCCTCTGTGCACTTCGCGATGTAGCTGGTGACCGAATCAGCATACTCCTCCATATCTGTCCTGTCTTCCTGGGAGGCTGCTATTTTGAAGATCTTCCAGTCTGTGTGCTGAAAACAGTCTTGCAGTGCAGAGGTTGCACTCTCTGGCAAAATCCTGATTTGTTTCACTGCTGGCCTGCTGCGCTTCAATAAAGGTTTGTAGGCAGGAACCAGCATCACGGACATGTGAACAGAACGGCCGAGATGGGGGCGGGGTATCGCTTTATATGCATCTGTGTTTGTGTACACTAAGTCCAACATATTCTCTCCTCTGGTCTTAAAGTCTACACATTGTTTAAACTTGGGGAGCACAGTCTTTAAGCTGGTGTGGTTAAAATCCCCCGCAACCACCACAAAACTGTCCGGGTGTGACGTTTGGATTTCACTGATCGCATTGTGCAGTACCCTGAGTGCCTTCTTAGCATTAGCTTTAGCGTTAGCGCTCGGCGCTATGTAAACACCAACTACAAACACGTTGCTGAATTCCCTCGGCAGATAAAAAGGCCGACAATTAACAATAAGGAACTCCGCCAACGGAGAGCAGTGTTTAGACACTAACGTGGCATTAACGCACCAGTTCTTGTTAACATAGATGCATAGCCCACCCCCCCCGGCTCTTACCGGAGCTCGCCGTTTCCCTGTCGGCACGGAACATCGCCATATCTTCCAGCTGAATGGCCTTGTCAGGAATGTTGTCGTGGAGCCATGTCTCGGTGAAAACAAACACACAGCAGTCCCTCCATTCTCTCCGGGTTTCTTTCAGCAAACGCAGCTCGTCTACCTTGTTTTCGAGGGCGCGGACGTTTGATAGAAGAAGCGACGGTACCGCTGGTCTGGAGGGGTTAGCCTTTAGCCTAGCATGGATCCCGGCCCTTTTTCCTCGCTTTTGCTTGCGCTCGCTCCGCTTCCGCTTCCTCCTCTCCCGGGTAGCTTCCAGCGGGGACTCCGCCAAAATTCCATGCTGGCGTAGAATGTCCAAATCACAACCGATCGCCGCAATTCTTGCAGCGTGCAGTACCTTGATGTTTAATAAGGTCTCACGGTTGTAAGTTTTACAGAATGTACGTCTGGGATGATTAAAACTCTCACACTCGCTGATGCCAAGAGGGGCCGCTGCGTCTAGGCGCGCCGCCATCTTTTTTTTTTGTTGTTGCTTACTATAGCAACAAACTATAGTTTGTTGCTGTAGTAAGTCACCAGCCATCATGGCTTCCTTTGTGTTTCCAGTCTTGAGCTGCATTATTTTGACAATAAATTGTGCAAATGAATCGCCTTACATATGAGTTTGTCTTCATGCCCCAGAGGGGCAATCATGTCAATTCCAAGTATTTTGCCTCCATACAACTTAAGTATAAATTAATAACTCAGTTCTCTGAAGAACCATATAAGGTCAGTAAAAAACCATCCACTAAAGAAAGAGGTTCTCCATTAAATGATAGCTTTCTGAACAACCACAGAGCTCTGTGAATAATCACCTAAGAACAGATATTTTTCTGTGGTGTAGGGAACCCACACTGGGATATTCATCTCAGACTAGAAGCAGAGGGGAGGTAAATTATCCCTCTGCCGGTAGAGTGTGGGGGATTAAACAGAGGAGGTCAATACGTATTGTAATGGGAGAAGTCATGGTAATGCAGCAGGAAGGAGTAGCTGCGGGGACAGTAAGGGGTGGATGTGTGAATGTATTGTGATGCAAGATTTCAGGCAGCAGGGGGAAAGAATGGAGTGATATAAAAGGAGAGACCCCGGTGTATTGGAAATTCTTTTTCTGTGTATGAATGAAGTGAGAGAGAAATAAAAGTTTGTCTGCTGTGCAAGTCTGGTTCCTTTATTTGCACTCTCCACAGTATAATCTATTTTACCCTTATAGCACCCACTGAAAACCTGAAAAATTTCATCCTAGACCTCAGAGGATATTAGAAGATTATCACAATACAGCGATTATTATTGGTAACATAACATTATTACAAGATATTGCACCCATTGAAGGTACCAAATATGGTTCTTCATCTGATAACAGGTGATTCAGCAAAAAACATCTCAGACTACTGGCAGTGGTCAGTAATACCTGGTTAAAATTGGGACTGTGGAGAGCGTGAAAAGATGAGGCTAAGTTTATTTCTCAAATCAGATTTATTCACTTGTCTCCAACATCCTCCAAACAGAAAAAGAGACCCATCCTCCCACATCTGTCCTTTTTATACCCGGGACATCAAAGTACAGAGTCACATTGTCTTTAAATCCCAAGACACAATACATCGTCCCCCAGGTCTTCTCCCCTCCACCTAAAACCCTGGTGGTCAGGAAGTCTCTCAAGGCCATCTCTAAAGATCACATTTCGCACCCTCCCTGTTATCCCCAGGAGACCCAGACTTATTGTTCATTCTGAGACGTGAGGCAACAGTAATATACATATGCAGCCTAAGCAACTCAAATATGTGTGCCACAGGACAAGTTAAATTTACTCAATTAAATGCATTTACTACAGATACTTTGTCGTCTTACTTGAGTGCATTTATGGATTAAACAACTACTTTTACTCAAGTTGATTTGGTTGTTACTCAAGTTACTTATGATGCCACTTCTGCTCCCTGTCTCTCTCTCTTAACCTTATCTGTCCAATAAAGGCAAAAGTTAATCTAAAAAAGTCGCTATTCATAAAAATGCTGCACAAAAAAAAACCAAAACTATTTTTTTCCAGTTTAATCCATGCTTAGGAGAATATCTTTGGACTCATTCATGAAAATTAGTGTTGAAATCATTGTTCTATTTTAAGGAAATACTCAATTTATTATTCACTGTTTTTACATGATGTAGATTATGTAAAATATGGTATATTAATAGTTTTTTTTCCCCTTCAAATCAATTTATTTGAGGTACATGATTCAAAAGAAAAAAATTGACCAAACTAACGTGCTACTAAACTATCCTTCTACCTTCTTACACCAATGTATCTGCAGTGATAAGAGGGTTAAATTTAAGACATTTTTAAGGCTGCTTGATCAAATTTGGGACCTTACAAAGTCTGTGACCACATTAGCTTTGTCCAGTAATTTACACAGCTTAAACTGCAGCAAGTTTGGCAGCATGGTGGTGTAGTGGTTAGCCCTACTGCCTTACAGTAAGAAGGTTGTGTGCTCAAATCCACCAGCCAGCAGGGCCTGTCTGTGTGGAGTTGGCATGTTCCTCCCATGTTTGCGTGGGTTTACTCTGGTGCTCTGGTTTCCTCCCACATTCCAAAAACATGGAGGGCCCTGTGTGTAATGGTAAAGGGATTGGTGCTGCACTGTGGATGCCCTTGAATTCCCTCTGGAATTAATAAGGTATAACAAACAAAAATTTTGGCTCTGTTCATCTCACCTTAAATTTGCACTTCCCCAGGACTGCTGCTGCCACAAGATAATTTAGTGAAACACCTTAAACTAGCTTCTATGTGCCTTTGTGTTATTTTTGGTCAGCAGTGGTTTTTGCCTTGGAACTCTCTCATGGATGCCATTTTTGCCCAGTCTCTTTCTTATTATTGAATCATAGACCAGTGTCCAAACTGAGGCAAGTGAAGCCTGCAGTTCTTTATAGACGTTGTTCTAGGTTTTTGTTTCTCATCTGTTCTTGAATTCCTTTAGTTCGCAGAATGACGTGTTGCTTTTTGAGATTTTTTTAACCTACCTCCCTTTGTCACAGGTTCTATTGCAGTGATTTCTTGATTCAACAGGTCTGACAGTAATCAGGTCTGGGTGTGGCTAGTGAAATTGAACTCAGCTTTCAAAAAATGTAGTTAATCACAGTTAATTCATGATGTAACAAGGGGGGCAATTACTTTTTTACATAGAGCCAGGTAGGCTTGGATAGCTTTTTCCCCCCTTTAGTAAATCAAATAATCATTTAAAAACTGCATTTTGTATTTACTCAGGTTATCTTTGTCTAAAATTTGTTTCATGATCTGAAACATTTTGTGTGACAAATAAACAAAAATATAACAAAACAGAAAGGCAGCAAATACTTTCTCACAGCACTGTATCTAATGGATTTTTGTTATTCTTATACTTGAATGACCATTAGGTTAAAGCACGAATAATTTAACCTGTGCACTACATTACTGTTACTCTACTCAACTCTTTCTACAGTGTATGTGCACACGTTTTATAGCACTGCAAATCACTGTGTCCTCTTCAGTCTTACACACTTAAAAAATTATAAATATCCCCTCTACACGCCATTTAAACAGATGTTTTGTTTAAAAACACACACACACACACACACACACACATCTGTACAGTACTACAGGAGAATGTACATGCTTTACTTTCTCTGACCTGCAGGAACTCTAAAAGACTCCCATCACCAACACACGGCAGGATTTGCTGCTCACCCAAACATTTCTAATTGTCATTGCCTAATGCAGGCTATCACGGTGCAAACGTGGCTTTTCCAGAGATGAACTCACCCTATTGTCGCGGCTCTGATTCCTTTAGGCGCCCTGGGTTAACGGCACATCAGTCTTGTGCTGACACTCCAGCCGCTGCTGGAATGAAAGGCTGGCCTGCCCGCACGGATACCCAATCACAAGCCACTACAAAATATTCTGGCCAATAGCGGGTGTGAAATAATAGTAAGTACTTCATGACTGCTTCTCATTGGCTACTAAATGCCACGTTGTCACGCAAACCTCCCCGCTGCCCCCAGAGCCCCAGAAAAGGAGAGGATCCTCATAATTTGGAGGAATGGAGCTGGAAATGGTAAAGGCAGTGGCTGCATAATAATAGAACATTTTCTCAAGAGTAAATATTGAGTGGACACTATAGGTATCGCCATTCCTAGGTGTGTGTGTGTGTGAGGGGGCAATATGCAAGACTTTGTAATGGGAAAGAATTAAAACCCTATAAAATGTGGAAAAAACATCAGTATATAACTTAAATAAAATTAAAGCATAAACATAAAAAATAACCATTACATAGAATAAAAATTTAACCAGCATCCATGTGAACATTCTGAAATTTAGTTGAAAATTTACATGAAGAAGTTGTAAATTAATGAGAAAAAGGTTGTTAGTAAGAAAACTGTTGCAAATTTACATTAAAAAAGTTGCAAATTAACAAGAAAAAAGTTGCAGATTAATGAGGAAAAAGTTGCAGCTTTGCATAAAAAAGTTACAAATGAGAAAACAGTTGCAAATTTACACGAAAAAAAAGCAAATTAATGAGAAAAAATTGCAAACATGATTAAAAAAAAGCTGCAAATGTATAAGAAAGAAAGCTGCAAATCTTTAAGTTTCAAATTTCCCCCCAGAATATTTGATTTGCATGTATTAGCATTTGTGCTTAAAATGCATGCTATTCAGTTCTATAACATGATACTTTGTAGGGAACCCACGCTGGGATAATCATCTCAGACTGGAAGCAGAGGGGAGGGGAATACTCCCTCGGCCGGCAGAGCGTGGGGGATTTAACGGAGGAGGACAGTACGTATTGTAATGGGAGAAGTTATGGTAATGCAGCAGGAAGGAGTAGCTGCGGGGACAGTAAAGGGTGGATGTGCGAATGCATTGTAATGGAAATAAAGTTCGTCTGTCGTGCAAGTCTGGTTCCTTTATTTGCACTCTCCACACTGGTGACCCTTGACGAATTATGGAACACGAGGCAAGAACCCCGGAGTCGGCCCAGACGGAAAGCCCCAGCAACGCGTCCACTGTTTCGGTCAAACTACCGGACTTTTGGCTGCACGACCCGTGGTCTTGGTTCCTCCATACCGAGGCTCAGTTCGCCCTCCGGGGAATAACGGCAGATGACACCAGATATTACTATGTGATCGCAGCGCTGGACACTCGCACAACTCAGCAAGTAGCGAACCTGCTCCAACAGCCTACAGCCCACGACAAATACGGGACTCTCAAGGCCGCGCTGACCTGGCGCTACACACTCTCGGACTGTGAGAGAGCAGAGAGGCTCCTGAGGCGCTCCGAGTTAAGAGATGGGTCGGCGGTCGAACTGATGGAGAAGATGTTGGCATTGATGGGCACGGACGTCGGGCATTTTCTGTTTGCCTACCTTTTCCTCCAGAACCTCCCAACAGAGGCAAGAGCGGTCCTGGCCAACTCACCGTTGCTGGCCACACGTGACTACCGTGCGCTAGCCCAGGAGGCAGATCGGATCATCCTCACCACCAGAGCCCTCACAGTGAACGCGGCGGCATCGGAACCCAGCGAGACGACCAGAGGAGGCAAGGAGCCGGCGACGGTAGCAGCAGTGGGGGCCAGAAGGTGCCAGAGAGACACGCTCTGCTCCTACCACCGCCGTTTTGGAGAGAACGCACGCAGATGTGTGCCACCGTGCCAATTCAAGCGTTTGGGAAACGCCAAGGCCAGCAGTCAGTAGCAGCTGCGACCGCCGGTGAAGAGAACAAGCTGCTCTACGTGACGGATTTGCGCTCGGGGAGACGGTTCCTCGTAGACACCGGCTCCCAAAAGAGCCTCATCCTGCCGTCCTACGCCAACCGGCTAGCGGGAGCTAGCAGCCCCGAGCTGATAGCCGCAAATGGCTCGGACATTAGGACTTCTGGTGAGATGACACTGACTGTATGCCTACACGGCCATATGTACGAGTGGACATTTGTCATAGCAGCATGGAGTTTCCCAATCTTGGGAGCTGATTTTCTGTGTGCACACAGGTTGCTATTCGATGTTGCTAACAGACGCCTGGTTAATGCAATGCCTTTTGATTCTCTCCCCCGTACAGCTCGAGGGGCCGGGCCAACAACACTAGCCAATGTCACAGCTCCAGGCGGCAAGTTCCACACACTGCTCACTCAGTTCCCAGCACTCACGGTTCCGACGTTTTCGGCAGCCATCACTAAACACAGGGTGGAATACTTTATCGCCACCACTGGGCCGCCCGTTTTCGCACGACCTCGGCGCCTAGACGCAGCTAAACTGGCCATAGCGCACGAGGAGTTTGCCAACTTGGAAAGGTTGGGCATCATCAGGCGCTCAAACAGCCCATGGGCATCCCCACTACACATGGTCCCTAAGGCCAAGGGATTGTGGCGACCGTGCGGAGATTTCCGGAGATTGAAAAACACCACAGCGCGTGACCGCTACCGGATTCCCCATATTCAGGATTTTTCCATTCACCTCGCCGGGGCACGCATTTTTTCTAAAATAGACCTGGCCTGCGGTTACCACCAGGTCCCGGTGCGCGCAGAGGACATACCCAAAACAGCGGTAATAACTCCGTTTGGCTTGTTTGAGTTCTTACGTATGCCCTTCGGATTAAAAGGCGTGGCACAGACATTCCAACGCATGATGGATGCGGTGTTGCGTGATCTGCCGTTTGTGTTTGTCTACCTGGATGACATCCTGGTGGCCAGCGCGTCCAAGAACGAACACGTAACCCACCTCAGGACGGTTTTCCGGAGGTTGGAAGAGCACGGGTTAATAATCAACCCGGCGAAATGCCAGTTCAGCGTGACAGGGATTGGCTTGTTGGGGCAACGCATCTCACCGGAGGGAGCGATACCCTTGCCCGACAAGGTGCGCACCGTGGCAAATTTTCCCCGGCCTCAGATGGTCAGGGCACTGCAAGAGTTTTTGGAGAACTTTTATAACCGGTTCCTCCCCCGCACAGCTCAGCTCATGCAGTCATTGTACGCCGCGCTCAAGAAACGGAAGCCAGCAGACAGAGTCGAATGGACTCCGGAGCGGGAGCAGGCATTCTCTGAGGTTAAAACAGCCCTAGCAAACGCCGTACTGTTGGCGCACCCGGACCCGGCGGCCTGGATAGCGCTCACTACCGACGCCTCAGACGTGGTCATAGGGGCCGTTGTGGAGCAACGTGTCGCCGGTTCTTGGCAGCCGCTCGCTTTTTTTTTTAGCAGGGTTTTGCGCGACAGTGAGTGTAAATACAGCGCGTTCGACAGAGAGTTGCTGGCTCTCCACCTGGCCATACACCACTTCCAGTTCTGACTGGAAGGGTGCAGCTTCACTGTGTTCGTGGACCACAAGCCGCTAACGTACGCGTTGGCCAAGGTTTCGGAACCATGGTCGGGCCGGCAGCAGAGACAGCTGGCCACAATCTCGGAGTTTACGACCGATATTCAGCATGTGGCCGGTGAACTGAATGTGGTGGCAGACTGCCTCTCGCACGCAGTAGTGGCCCCAGTCTGCGTAGGGATAGATTATACAGCCACGGCCGCAGAGCAGATTGGCGATGCGGTCGTGTGCGCACTCCAGTGTGGACCAACAGGGTTAAGGTACTGCAAGACGGAACCCCCCCCCCCCCCTTCCAATCTGTGACATCTCCACGGGACGCCCGCGCCTGGTGGTCCCAGTTGCTTGGCGCCGCCAAGTGTTTGAGTCAGTTCACGCTCTGGAGCACCCAGGACTGCGCGCGTCAGTCAAAATGGTGGGAGCGAAGTTCATATGGCCAGGCCTGCGCAAACAAGTGAAAGAGTGGGCTGCAGCCTGTGTAGTGTGCCAACGAGCCAAAGTACACAGACACACGAAGGCCCCTTTGGAGCTGTTTCGTATACCGGCTAAGAGGTTCGACCATGTTCACGTGGACCTCGTGGGCCCCCTTCCGCCATCACAGGGGTTCACGCACCTTCTGACAGTGGTGGACCGCACCACACAATGGCCAGAAGCAGTCCCGCTAGCGGCAACCACGTCCGCAAATGTGGCACGCGCCTTTTTGACAACATGGGTGGCACATTTTGGCATCCCGTCGGACATTATGTCCGATAGGGGCCCTCAGTTTGTTTCCGACCTCTGGTCCGCAATGGCCCGTAGCCTGGGTGTAGCACTGCATCGCACAACCACGTACAACCCACAGGCCAATGGGTTATGCAAGCATTTCCACAGGTCGCTGAAAGCAGCGCTCAGGGCTTCGCTTACAGATGCAAATTGGGTAGACCGGTTGCCGTGGGTTCTGTTAAGATAAGATAAGATAAGCCTTTATTAGTCCCACAACGGGGAAATTCCAGGATTGCAACAGCACAGGGATAGCAACACTCAGAGCAACAATCAGAGGGTTGCGTTAGGGTTGCGTTCCGCACCAAAAGAGGATTTGGAGGTGTCCCCGGCGGAGCTTGTTTTTTCTCAGCCACTGCGGCTCCCCGGGGAATTTTTACCAGACAATCCCGTGCCGGACAACTGTCTGTCTCAGTGTTCACAGCATAGCGCAGATACAGGCACGCTACCGGGCCCGACCCACCACTGTTTTCCATGCGCTTTTGTGCCGAAAACTTTGAAGAACGTGGCGTTCGTGTTTGTCAGGCACGATGCCCACCGCCCCCCATTGCACCCACCCTACAATGGCCCGTTCAGAGTGCTGGAACCAGGGGACAAACATTTTTTGTTAGACTTGGGGGGTCGTCGGGAGAAAATATGTATAGATAGACTTAAGCTCGCCTTTGTGGTGGCGGATGAGCAAGTGATGTTGGCTCGGGCCCCTCAGCGTGGAAGACCCCCACTGAGAACTCCCCAGGTAGAAGATTCATCAGAGCAGCCACACGGGCAAGTAGAATGTCCCCCCCCCTCACCATTGCCCACCTGCAGACAGACATACCCCCAGGAGCCCCCCACCAGCACAGCATCGCAGCGGAGTCGAAGGACCCTCGTTACAGCAGATATGGGAGGAGACTGAAGCCAGAAGGACGTGAGGGTTGAAGCTCAGTCTGAGACTCTGGGGGGGGGGGGGGGGTGTAGGGCACCCACGCCAGGATAATCATCTCAGACTGGAAGCAGAGGGGAGGGGAATATCCCCTCGGCCGACAGAGCGTGGGGGATTTAACGGAGAAGGACAGTACGTATTGTAATGGGAGAAGTTATGGTAATGCAGCAGGAAGGAATAGCTGCGGGGACAGTAAAGGGTGGATGCGTGAATGTATTGTAATGCAAGATTTCAGGCAGCAGGGGGAAGGAATGGAGTGATATAAAAGGAGAGACCCTGGTGTATTGGAATAAGTCTTTTTCTGTGTATGAAAAGTGAGAGTGAGAAATAAAGTTTGTCGTGCAAGTCTGGTTCCTTTATTTGCACTCTCCACAACAAAGTTTTATGATGATACTGGGAGGGACATGTAGTGTCCGAATAAGTGAGGAGGCGAGGTGATGTTTTGGAAAGTTTATTACTATGTACACGTGGGGAGACCTTACCGCGAGTACGGGAGTAACAGCAAGGAGACGATATGTCTCCTGCTCCAGGCTTATATATCCCAGGTGACGCCACCCCCCGAAGGCGGGACATCACCCCTCCCAGCCTAGGGCACCGCCATACTAGTATATTATAACTACATTACGATCCTACAGGACAATTTTCTGCTTTTTTCTAGGTTGGGGTGCATTAGATAACTTGTCAAGATCTAGAAATTAACTTTTCATACATTTCCACGTCTTGTGGAGTGTGTGAAATCAGAGGCAGATTCATTTCAGACGATTTATTACACACTCACATCACACCAGCACAGAACAGACTGACTAGTCACATTAAGCATCCCTCTCTCTATATCAAGTCACACTTCACAAGATTCAAGGCACTTCCTCATAACAGCAGGACATCTACACTACATTTCATTCAACCCCCTCTCCCACTGTTCTCCCATGTGTATTCATTGTCTCTGTCTAAGGCAGGGGTGTCCAATCATGTGCCATGGAGGGCCAAGACCCTGCAGGCTTTACCTCCAACCAGTGTCTTCAACAGCAGATTCTACTGAATTTCTTTCCACTGATTGCTGATAAGTGAAAACACCTGCTGAAGAGACTGGGTAGAAGAGAAAACCTGGAGGGTCTTGGCCCTCCATGGCACATGATTGGACACCCCTGGTCTAAGGTGTGAAATAACCTGAGGCCCACAGTCTGTCATCAATCCTTATCAATCCTAACCACCTGAACTGACTCACAACACCATACAAACTAAAGTGGGAGCCATTAAGGTAAAAAGTTTTCCCTCTGACTTGTAAATTTATAAAATTTCTACATAAAAATTGTATGTTGTAGGACATGCACATTGATGCCATCTGCCATTTACAGTGGGGCAAAAAGTATTTAGTCAGCCACCAATTGTGCAAGTTCTCCCACTTAAAAGATGAGAGAGTTCTCCAATTTTCATCATAGGTATACCTCAACTATGAGAGACAAAATGAGAAAAAAAAAATCCAGAAAATCACATTGAAGGATTTTTAATGAATTGGTAAATTCCTCAGTAAAATAAGTATTTGGTCACCTACAGACAAGAAAGATTTCTGGCTCACACAGACCTGTAACTTCTTCTTTAAGAGGCTCCTCTGTCCTCCACTCGTTACCTGTATTAATGGCACCTGTTTGAACTCGTTATCAGTATAAAAGACACCTGTCCACAACCTCAAACAGTCACACTCCAAACTCCACTATGGCCAAGACCAAAGAGCTGTCAATGGACACCAGAAACAAAACTGCAGACCTGCACCAGGCTGGGAAGACTGAATCTGCAATAGGTAAGCAGCTTGGTGTGAAGAAATCAACTGTGGGAGCAATTATTAGAAAATGGAAGACATACAAGACCACTGAATCTCCCTTGATCTGGGGCTCCACGCAAGATCTCACCCCGTGGGGTCAAAATGATCACGAGAACGGTGAGCAAAAATCCCAGAACCACACGGGGGGACCTAGTGAGTGACCTGCAGAGAGCTGGGACCAAAGTAACAAAGGCTACATCAGTAACACACTACGCCGCCAGGGACTCAAATCCTGCAGTGCCAGACGTGTCCCCCTGCTTAAGCCAGTACATGTCCAGGCCCGTCTGAAGTTTGCTAGAGAGCATTTGGATGATCCGGAAGAGGATTGGGAGAATGTCATATGGTCAGATGAAACCAAAATAGAACTTTTTGGTAAAAACTCAACTTGTCGTGTTTGGAGGAGAAAGAATGCCGAGTTGCATCCAAAGAACACCATACCTACTGTGAAGCATGGGGGTGGAAACATCATGTTTTGGGGCTGTTTTTCTGCAAAGGGACCAGGACGACTGATCCGTGTAAAGGAAAGAATGAATGGGGCCATGTATCATGAGATTTTGAGTGAAAACCTCCTTCCATCAGCAAGGGCATTGAAGATGAAACGTGGCTGGGTCTTTCAGCATGACAATGATCCCAAACACACCGCCCGGACAATGAAGGAGTGGCTTCGTAAGAAGCATTTCAAGGTCCAGGAGTGGCCTAGCCAGTCTCCAGATCTCAACCCCATAGAAAATCTTTGGAGGGAGTTGAAAGTCCGTGTTGCCCAGCGACAGCCCCAAAACATCACTGCTCTAGAGGAGATCTGCATGGAGGAATGGGCCAAAACACCAGCAACAGTGTGTGAAAACCTTGTGAAGACTTACAGAAAATGTTTGACCTCTGTCATTGCCAACAAAGGGTATATAACAAAGTAAACTTTTGTTATTGACCAAATACTTATTTTACCGAGGAATTTACCAATTAATTCATTAAAAATCCTTCAGTGTGATTTTCTGGATTTTTTTTTTCTCATTTTGTCTCTCATAGTTGAGGTATACCTATGATGAAAATTGGAGACCTCTCTCATCTTTTAAGTGGGAGAACTTGCACAATTGGTGGCTGACTAAATACTTTTTTGCCCCACTGTAGTTCTGGGTCTCAATGTTGTGCCTGTTACTCTTAATAAAAACAGTGTGACTCCAGTGTACCAAATGGGAATAGCAGTTACTTTAATGAAAAATGGCAGCCCGTCTTGTTTTTCCACACTTCGCTAATTCATCCCAGGTGCCAGTTTGGACCTTCTGGAGGCTGGTTTTAGTCCGCGAGCCATATGTTTGACACCCCTGATCTATCAAAAGCACGTTATAGGATGCCAAGAGAGGAAGTGTGGTACTGTATAAGGAAGTAGGAGTGTCAGAGAAGTACATAGGGGTGGTGCAAGACATGTATGGTTAGGTTATGCTGTAGGAGTGATGGATGGATGAATTCCTTAGATGTAGGTGGGATTACATCCGAGATTGGTTCTGAGTTCTTGTTTACCATGGTGATGGACAGGCTGACAGACGAGGTCAGGCAGAAGTCTCTGTGGACCATAATGTTTGCAGAAGACCATTGTGAGCTGTGTGAGAGTAGGGAGCAGGTGGGAGAGAACCTGGAGAGGTGGAGGTATGCACTGGAGAGAAAAGGAATGAAAGTCAGTAGAAGCAAGACTAAATACATGTGTGTGTGTATGAGAGGGAGGCAGGTGTAACTGTGACGATGCAATTAACAGAAGTAGTGAAGGTGGGTAAGCTCATATCCCTGGGGTCGACCATCCAAAGCAATGGACAGTGCACAAGAGAGGTGAAGTACAGAGTGCAGGCAGGGTTGAGAGGGTTTAGCAGAGTGTCAGGGGTGACTTGTGACAGAAGGATAGCAGCTAGAGTGAAGGGGAAGATTTACAAGATGGTAGTATGAGCTGCTATGATGTATGGTTTGGAGATGGTGGCACTGACAAAAAGATTATGACAAAAGACAAATTATGAAAAAAATAATTTGAAATTTTCATGATATTCTATTTTTTAAAAAAAGGCTTACGTATGCCTTTTTTTTTTTTTTTTTTGCCTCTGATAGGGTCTCCCAAGACAAACTGGTCCTGGGTGAAGGGCCAGACTAAGAACGATCCAACAGACTCTCATGAATTGTATATCAAGGATTCAGTGTACCCCGCCCGGTATGGGGTTACCGGGGCCCCACCCTGGAGCCAGGCCTGGGGGAGGGGCTCGAAGGCTAGCGTCTGGTGGCCGGGTTTCCACCCATGGGACCCGGCCGGGCTCAGCCCGAAGGAGTTACATGGGTCCGCCCTCCAGTGGGCTCACCACCTGCAGGAGGGATCATGGGGGTCCGGTGCTATGTGGATCAGGTGGCGGTCAAAGGCGGAGACCTTGGCGGACTGATCCCAAGCTTTCTAAACTGGCTTTTGGTACGTGGAATGTCACCTCTCTGGTGGGGAAGGAGCCTGAGCTGGTGTACGAGGTTGAGAGATACCGGCTAGATAGTCGGCCTCACCTCAACACACAGCTCTGGTTCCGGAACCAGTCTCCTGGAGAGGGGCTGGAGCTTGGCCTTTTCTGGAGTTGCCCCGGGCGAGAGGCGACGAGCAGGGGTGGGTATTCTTGTATCGCCCCACCTTGCTGCCTCTATATTGGAGTTTTCCCCGGTGGACGAAAGGGTTGCTTCCCTGCGCCTTCGGGTTGGGAAACGGGTCCTGACCATCATTTGTGCCTATGCACCAAATGATGTTTCAGAGTACCCACCCTTTTTGGAGTCTGTGACTGGGGTGCTGGAGGGTGCTCCTCTTGGAGACTCCATTGTCCTACTGGGGGACTTCAATGCGCACGTGGGCAACGACAGTGAAACCTGGAGGGGGGTGATTGGGAGGAACGGCCTGCCCGATCTGAACCCGAGTGGTGTTCAGTTATTGGACTTCTGTGCTAACCACAGTCTGTCCATAACGAACACCATGTTCAAGCATAAGGGTGTCCATATGTGCACCTGGCACCAGGACACCCTAGGTCGCAGGTCGATGATCGATTTTGTTATCGTGTCATCAGACCTGCGACCGTATGTCTTGGACACCCGAGTAAAGAGAGGTGCAGAGCTGTCAACTGATCACCACCTGGTGGTGAGTTGGATCCGATGGCAGGGGAGGAAGCCATTCAGACCTGGTAGACCCAAACGTATAGTGAGGGTGTGCTGGGAGCGTCTGGCTGAGGCCCCTGTCCGGGAGGTCTTCAACTCCCACCTCCGGAAGAACTTCAACCACATTCCGAGGGAGTCTGGAGACATGGAGTCTGAATGGGCCATGTTCTCCACCTCTGTTGTTGAAGCGGCTGCCCAGAGCTGCGGCCGCAAGGTGGTCGGTGCATCTCGTGGTGGCAACCCCCGAACCAAGTGGTGGACACCAGTGGTGAGGGGGGCCATTAAGCTGAAGAAGGAGTCCTATCAAGCTTGGTTGGCTTGTGGGACTCCCGAAGCAGCTGAGGTGTACCGGCAGGCCAAGCGGAGTGCAGTTCGGGTGGTTGCTGAAGCAAAAACCCGGGTATGGGAGGAGTTTGGTGAGGCAATGGAACAAGACTTTCGGTCGGCCTCAAAGAGATTCTGGCAAACTGTCCGGCGGCTCAGGAGGGGAAAGCAGCTCCCCGTCCACACTGTGTATGGTGCGGATGGGATACTGTTGACTTCGACTGGGGACATCGTCGGGCGGTGGAAGGAATACTTCGAGGATCTCCTCAATCCCACTGATATGCCTTCCACAGAGGAAGCAGGGTTTGGGGACGAGGGGGATGACTCGCCTATCACAGGGGCTGAGGTCGCCAAGGTGGTTAAAAATCTCCTTGGTGGCCGGGCCCCAGGGGTGGACGAGATTCGCCCCGAGTACCTCAAGGCCCTGGATGTTGTTGGGTTGTCATGGTTGACACGCCTCTGCAACATTGCGTGGAGGTCGGGGGCAGTGCCTTTGGCATGGCAAACCGGGGTGGTGGTTCCTCTCTTTAAAAAAGGGGACCGGAGGGTGTGCTCCAACTTTAGAGGGATCACACTCCTCAGCCTCCCTGGGAAGGTCTATGCCAAGGTACTGGAGAGGAGAGTCCGGCCATTGGTCGAACCTCGGATTCAGGAGGAGCAATGTGGTTTTCGTCCTGGCCGTGGCACATCGGACCAGCTCTTTACCCTCTCGAGAATTCTCCAGGGTTTGTGGGAGTTTGCCCAACCAGTTTACATGTGTTTTGTGGACTTGGAGAAGGCATTTGACCGCGTCCCTCGTGGATTTTTGTGGGAGGTGCTTCGGGAGTATGGGGTATCGGGCTTGTTGTTACGAGCTATTCGGTCTCTGTATGACCGTTGTGAGAGTTTGGTTCGTATTGCCAACACTCGGTCGGAGTCATTCCCAGTGAGAGTTGGACTCCGCCAGGGCTGCCCTTTGTCACCGATCCTGTTCATAATTTTTATGGATAGGATTTCTAGGCGCAGCCAGGGAATGGAGGGTGTCATGCTTGGTGACCACAGGATCTCATCTCTGTTGTTTGCAGATGATGTTGTCCTGTTGGCTTCATCCAGCAATGACCTACAGCTCTTGCTGGGACGGTTTGCCGCTGAGTGTGAAGCGGCTGGGATGAGAATCAGCACCTCCAAGTCCGAGTCCATGGTCCTCAGCCGGAAAAAGGTGGATTGTCCTCTCTGGGTTGGGGACAGGCTCCTGCCCCAAGTGGAGGAGTTTAAGTATCTTGGGGTCTTGTTCACGAGTGAGGGGAGAATGGAGCGAGAGATCGACAGACGGATTGGAGCAGCATCTGCAGTGATGCGGACGTTGTACCGGTCTGTTGTGGTGAAGAGGGAGCTTAGTTCTAAGACAAAGCTGTCGATTTATCAGTCAATCTACGTTCCTACTCTCACCTATGGTCACGAGCTTTGGGTAATGACCGAAAGAACGAGATCGCGGATACAAGCGGCTGAAATGAGCTTTCTCCGTAGGATTGCTGGACTCACCCTCAGAGATAGGGTGAGGAGCTCAGTTATCCGGGAGAGGCTCAGAGTAGAACCGCTGCTCCTCCACATTGAAAGGAGTCAGTTGAGGTGGTATGGGCATCTGATTAGGATGCCTCCTGGACGCCTCCCACTTGAGGTGTTTCAGGCACGTCCCACTGGGAGGAGACCCCGGGGCAGACCCAGGACTCGGTGGAGAGACTATGTCTCCCAGCTGGTCTGGGAACGCCTTGGTATCCCCTCTGAAGAGCTGGAGCAGGTGGCTGGGGAGAGGGAAGTCTGGGCTTCTCTGCTTGAACTGCTGCCTCCGCGACCCGGACCTCCGGAAAAGCGGTAGAAGATGGATGGATGGATGGATGGCTTACGTATGTGTACCTAACTGATTGCTGCACACATCTGACATAGCATTGATTATGTAACTTATGTACATAATTTACAGGAGGTTGAATAATTTTGACTGCAACTGTGTAAGTGTGAGAGAGATCATTTTTAAATAATTATTTCTTCATTGAAAAATGCACCTTCAAAAGATACCAACAGTCCAAGTTTATTTAAAACCTATTTATTACTCACAATACATGGAGAATGATTGAACAGACAGCAGTCAGACTCAAAATAATTACATCAGTAATATATATATACATACATATATATATATATATATATGTAACAATGCAATTCAGGGTTGTTCATATTAAAACTTTTTAAAAGATTACACATATGTGATTTACTTCTGATAGACAACATATAAACAGGCACTGTTGTCCTCAAACTCATACTGTGCAACATCTGACACCATACAATCTACATCTTCTTACGTCATTAAAATGTTAAATTTATGTTTATTTAATACAAAGCTCAAGCCACACAAAACAAAATGGTTGCATAACCTATGTTTAATTATTTAAATTGGGTAGGATTTCATTTATGTAGCAAGAATGCAAAACATGTAAATACAAAAAAGTATTGATTGCAATTAAGCTTTTATCAATAAGAAACTGCTAAACACTTGCTTCCAAGCTCCAGGGAACATTCACAGAATAATCACAAGTGTTCGTAGAAGCCGTTAAATTAGACAGAATTAAAACTGTGCTTGGTTTTAAAATATGTGCTGCAAAATTATATCAAACTTTACAATAGCACTGTATTTAGCCTTCATGTTCGTATACCAACCTACGCCATTTAGCCTAAGTAAGTCCTGTCTGGGCCAGTCTTCCTCGTTTTGGAGATGGTCACCAAGAAATACTCAGAGGTTGCTACAGGCCATTCCCATTTCTGTCACTTTTTAAAGTTTCTTTGTTAATTAGACTTTGTAGTTGTGCAGTGCCAGCTGGTGGTAAGTGGAGTAAGTTCCACTGGAGTGAGAGTGACAGATCATCGATAAGAGTAAAAATAGAATCTACAGTAATTTGACTAATTATTCATAATTAAGTGCAGCTTAAGGCAGAGTCTGTGAGTGTTCTGTGTCAGGTTAAATATCTATAGAAAGTGGACAGCAGCATGTGGGGACGCTGGCGATTCCCACCCCCACTGACCGGCAGCACACAAAGCATTAGCCAGTCGTGCTACGCTGTGCAGGTCCTCTATGCAGCGGTAAATTTGAGAAAGACAGACATTAGTTTAACCAGGGTTGGTTTGTCATTTCTTGAAAGGGGTTAGTCTCACAGTATGTCTGGTTAATTAATAACAATTCCCCATTATGTCACAAATGAGAAGTGTTGGCTGGAATCACAATCTAGTAATAAATCTGATTACTGAACATTAGATTTTTGCTCAAGCAGTGTGGAAATTTGCTCACATGAGACGGCTGCTCCAATATGAGCAGGGAGGAAAATGCACATTTGAGAAAAAACATGCAGGCACTAAATCTATGACATTATCATGGTCTTTTTCAGATTCACATTTATTTATGAGCTACAACAGTTCAGGCTAAAAAAACATC
Organism: Pholidichthys leucotaenia; assembly: GCA_020510985.1. NCBI lineage: Eukaryota > Metazoa > Chordata > Actinopteri > Cichliformes > Pholidichthyidae > Pholidichthys > Pholidichthys leucotaenia. The sequence goes on from CM035838.1 coordinate 315,735,241, forward strand.
ATTTGTCTTAGACGCAACACAACAGTCATAATACAGAGTTTCAATGGATAGCATTAAAATGACATGCAGGTGGGCAGCTCAGATAAACAGTCATTAATAATCATAACTCTGGATCCGTTTGCCCTTGGACAAATTAGCAGCCATTTCAGTGACCGACTCCCGCGGTGAGGTGATATAGACCCTAGAAGAAGTTGTATGCCTGCAAGCAGCACTTTGTTCTGAGCTGATAGGCCGACCATTTTATTTACATTTAAAGTTTCTATTGCTGTAGAAATGATAAAGAGGAAAGAGCCACATTTCAGACATTTCTGATTCGTGTGCCGGCTCAAAAAGCAACAGCAAGTATGATGTGGACAGATGTTATTCCATGGCTGCTGATGATGGTTGGGATGCACAGATACGTATATCTTCTAACATCTGCATTAACCCATGTTCACCTTATAGACTGATGCTGGCTAACAGCAAGTGGCCGTTATTCTTCTGGTGTGTCCCAGCTGTGTGGCAACGACTTTGCACCACAGCAGACTACAGCTGCAAATTCAGAAAACATTTGGGACTGAACCATTTCAAAGTATTTCAGTTTAGCCGTTTTTCTTTTTTAAACTGCACATTCCTTCGACTCCCTGGACATAAATATGGAAGAGCTGAAAATTAAAATTACTTTTTATATCCAACATCGGCCCAAAATTTCACAAGCAGTGCACCCCTAGCTTTAGGCTAGACTGTATACAGATATCATGTCTCTGTGCTGAAAAAACACAAATGGAATAACGCCCACAGCTTTAGATCAGATTTGAGATGACTGAACGTGAAGAAAAATAAAAATCTGTGAATGTCAAAAGGAAATTACAACTTGGCTTCAACAGTAAACTGCTACATTTGTATGAACACTGTCGCGTGACGCTGCAACAACTGCAGTGCTCATTGGCCAAGACAGAATGTTGGACGGCTTCCTTAAGAAGTGTATGGGTCAAGAAAGGGCTACGCTGAGAGCTGCCGTCCCTATGGACAGGAATCCTGATCAGAGAAGTTCTGGAATCATTTTGACAGATATACTTTCTAAGACTGTTAACATTCTCCCTAACTCCACCGCTGCTGCACCACCCACTGGAGCTAGATTTCTTTGGGTGCATCTTTATGAAAGCTGATGTTATTCTGGCTAATCTCCCCGTCTGAAACATAGCTGACCCTGTACATTTAAACAACATTTGTATGCGTTATTTGTGTGTAGATTGTGCTTGTCTCGATACTTCATTATAGTCATTTCGAGATAACGTAGCGAGGCTGCTTCAGAATCAGGATCTATTTGTACTCGGCTAACACATCGTTGAAGATGTTGAGGAACAGGTGGACGTGGTACTCTTTGAAAATGAGAGCAGGGCGGAAACGGATCGATAATTCTCCACATCCTCCTAAAAGGATCCCTGTGAACGACAAAAGTTTAACAAAAACAATCGTGTGTTACTTGGCACACAATCACACAGTTTTAGATGATGCATTTATGTAAATAACCAATCTGTTCATACAATAAATACAGTGAACTAGATGTATATACATGTACCGTACTGGACCAGTTTGTTACAACCTTCTTTGTGCAGTACAGATGTATACTGAATGGGTACAGCTTACAGTATATAGTCTCTACTGTTTTGTTTTTTAAACACATGGAACAAAAATCTGAGACCCAGATGTACATATTTACCTGCCGCACACAGGAGCGCCTCCGCCTTCCAACAATACGCCACATTCTGCCCTTTTTGTTTGTGTGAAAGTTTGTCATACGTATATTTGTATTATTCCTCTGGGCACAAGTACAGTTGTCAGTTTCTGTTAGGCACTGGCAGAACTGTGCATTATATCCTTTGAGACCACTTAAGTGAAGAATACTTCGTCAGCCTACCACAACACCAGCGTCATTTGCCACCCATACTCGCCCTTCTCTGCCTGCAAATCCAATTTGCCATAAAGAGGTTGCAACCAAAATAGGATGCACAGTAAACTGAGGTCTGTAAAACTATTCTGCCATAAAATCAGCAAAATTCAGAAAAATATGTCTGCCCAGAAGTATAGCAAGCTTCATTTTACATTAAGTTTCGTACCCATGCATCACTTTGGTTTTTTTTTTAATCTTATTGACCACTGAAAATGGCTTTATTCAGCACACACTTTATTCTAAACACATAAAATCTTTAATAAAGTAACGCATGTGGCCAATTAAGAATCACCAGTTAACCTAACGTGCAAGTCTTTGGACTTCTGAAAGAAACTGCAACAGCCAGTGACTTATGTATCGATCCGTAACAACAAAATTTTGTTGGATGATAAAATGTCCCAGAATATTGTTGAGGTCACAATATTTATCAACAATATTACATGAAAGGGAGTACGGTAACTGCGGTGATTCATCAGAGCCGAAGACATATTCATGATATTGTATGACTTTGAGTGTAATACTGCTTTTATATATAACAGTTCCACAATCACAGTTTATTAAATCGCTATATTAAAGCGCTATATAAGTGCAGGGTAGTTAGTTAGTTAAATGACAGCAATACAGAACAAAATACTAGAATTTCTGTTTGTTTAACCGGTTATTTTGCACTGCTGAGAAAACTAGTCCCTTCTGAATGGACCTACTGCTGATAAGCACCTCAATGAGGATAATATAGAAGGTAACAGTGTAGCACCTTGGGGGAGTCAGATTATTTAGCATCTCAGACAAGAGACAGTGGATAAACATGGGAGAACAATGCTCAGGAGGTTCCTGGCGAGATAGCAGGAAGGAGTCAAGGACGTAGGGGGTTGAATGCAGTGTAATGCAAATGTCATGTTGTGTGTGGAGAAATGCCATGAAACTTGTGAGGAGAGATTTGGGTAAAAGAAGAGTGCCTGCTGAAATGTGTCAGTCTGGTCTGTGCTTCAGAGATGTGAAGTGTGTAATAAACCGTCTGCCATGAATCAGCCTCTTATTTCACACACTTCACAACAGGTACATTTTCATTTCACACACATCAAATGTAACTACATTCAATATTATCCACTGCAGAAGTCGGTGTTTAAATCCATAACATTCCACCTGTTGAGTACGTTTACATTTTGTGGCGGGACCTAATTTGTTGTTAGTGGTTTTGTTTCAGGACATCTTTCCACGCACTTCGCTCACTTTTTCTTAGCATTGCTATGCTTAGCATTGCTATGGTTGGCTATTCAAGACAATAAATCCAACTCTAGCTCATTTATTTTTCTGTAAACAGGTGTAAAATATAATTTTGGATGTTTATAAGGGTGGGACTTCTGGGTCATGGAGATCTGATTTACGGACGGAGATCACCGTCTCTTTTCAAACAGCACCTCACTGTGGAAATTAAGGCTTCCAACACAGCATTACAATTTTCACATATAAGAAGCCACTGACAGTGATTTTAATTTAAAAAATCCCGAAAAGGATTAAGCGGAAGAAGATGGATAGATGGATTATTAAAACGCAGCTGAAACAGAATGATACATATTCAGCGAAACATCCGAGTGCAACTATCAAGGAATAATGTAACTCCTGGAATCCCTGTTGTCCAATCAGATTGGTCGATCAGAACTAACAGTTGTATTGTAGCGCCCATATTCATAACTGTATGTAACTGTATGTAGCTCACATATTTGCATGCTTAGGTTTAAACACAGAAGGACTGTGGGCTTGCAATGTGGACTGACCTCACGCCTCAAATGGACAATGAGTCTGGGCCACCTGCGGACTTAGAAGAAGGACAGAGGCTCAGGGACGAGAGCCTGAAGGAACTTCGGATTAAGCGTGAATGGAAGGATGTAACATGGATGTGTGACTTTGCCTTTGATGTACGTTATGAATAGAAAGATTTGATGTGACTTTTGGTGTGAGGGATGAATAGAGGAATTTGACTTGAGTGGGTGACTCTGTCTGTGGGGGTGCATGATATATATATGTGTGGGTTTATTGCAGCACTTCCTCTTTGTTTCTGTCTGAGAGAGAGAGAAGGCTGGAGATGTAAGATGCAATAAACTGGAACTAAAAAGCAACCAGTCTCATCATTTCGTGATCTCCACAGTATCATCAAAATTAGAAATGAAATGTTTAAAAAATATCTGCTGTTCATATGCTCATACAGTAGATGGGAGTGGTGTGCCACCAAACTGAGCGGTGTTACAACCAGCTTTGCAATAATACCCAGAATTTTTTTTTTTTTTAATTTGTTTATTTGTCAGGGACAGTGCAATAAACAGACAAAAAAGAAAATTTGATGTGTTGCACAGAGAGTGTATAGCATTAAGCTAGTTTGCAACTCTTGTCCCTGGATGGGCTTTAGAGAAAAGAAACATTGCAACACGTTTATTGCAAAACTGGTTGCTATGATAAAACTGATGAAACTCTTATAGCAATTATTCACCAACCAGTTTTACAATAACATTATTGTAATTGAGAGAGAACTTAGACTTTCTGCTGCACATTCACCAGCCATAATGCTCTGCACTGTGTGCCTATATATATACATTTATAGTAATATGGACATATGTTTACTAGATGTTGTTTTTTCTTGCCTTCTGATTGTTGCTCTGAGTGTTGCTATCCCTATGCTGTTGCAATCCTGGAAGTTCCCCATTGTGGGACTAATAAAGGCTTATCTTAAATCTTAATTCTAAACTAAATGTCTGATAGTTCGTACTTTGTCACTGTTAGTTAAATATAAATAACAGTAGTAAATGGTCATATTTTGTGGATTTCTATTGTGAAAAACACAAAATTAGTCATTTTCAGTAAGTCACTTTTTTGCTGATCAGCAGATGTTGGCTTATATATCATCTTCTTGCAGAAACATATTTGGAACAACTTAGAACGCAGACAAATGCATAACTAGGGACTTTCTTCTTCTTGAAAAAGTTTAGCGCAATTTTGTTTTTTTATTGCAAAACTGGTTGGCAACTAATTGCAACAGGAGTTTCGTCAGTTTTGTCACCCCAACCAGTTATTCAATAAAATTATTACAATTCTAGGTTTTATTGCAAAACTGGTTGTAGCAGAGCTGAACATCCAGAATTAAACTGAGGAGGAAGAAAATGAAGGCGGTTCATTTCAGGGTAAACAATGGTATACAAGTGCAACAATTAACTTGATAAATCATTTGTATACGATAGCCGATATAGTATTTATCGAGGCACGTCTAGTTATATTTTAATATTTACCGATCACCTTTTAGCAGTGATTTTTTTTTTTTTTTGTACTTATTTTGTACCCGTAGGTAGATTTGTTTTGCAGTCTGGTGACAAGCCACCAGCTGCCAGTCGCTGCGTGCGCGAGCGCCCCATATCCCTAACCTGCATGTTTTTGGCATGTGGGAGGAAACCGGACAAATCCCGGAGTAAACCCACGCAACACGGGAAGAACATGCAAACTCCACACAGATCACTGTTGGTCGGGGGCAGGGATCGATCTCACGATCCCTGCGATCCCCCGGCCGAGGGTAAACTGTGCTGCCACAGTGCTAACCACTGCGCCACTGTGTAGTGATGAGTGTAAAGAACTGACCAGTGAAGTATAACTGAGGTAGTTGTAAATCAATGTGTTTTTTTTAACACTGCTCAATTTCTTTTAGTTTTTAGTTACTGTATTTCCACTATATCTTCATTATGAGCTTAATATGGCTGAATAATCTAAACTAACTATTCAACTTGAGTGGTATGTATAAGAATAATGGAATCACAGCCCATAACATCATAATAAGCCCATAACTTCATCTCCAATGGAGATGAAGCTGAGTACAGAGGGCTTATCCAGGACTTCGTGGACTGGTGCCATCGGAACTGCCTCCAGATCAACGCGAGGAAAACTAAGGAGCTGGTGGTGGACTGCCGCAGGCATGGGCAGCCCCTCACAGTACCAGTAAATATACAGGGAACAGACATCGAGATGGTGACATCCTATAAGTACCTGGGTATTCATCTGAACAATAAACTAGACTGGTCACACAATACTGATGCACTCTACAAGAAGGGACAGCGCAGGCTGTTCCTGCTGAGGAGACTCAGGTCTTTTGGTGTACAAGGGGCGCTGCTGAAGTCATTCTATGACACGGTGGTGGCATCAGCCATCACTTTTGGAGTGGTCTGCTGGGGCAGTGGCATTACTGCAGCAGATAGGAAGAGACTGAACAAACTGATTAAGAAAGCTAGCTCTGTCCTGGGGCAGCGCCTTGATCCGATGGAGGAGATAGGAGAGAGAAGGACGGTGGCTAAACTGTCATCTCTGCTGGAGTCCGAGTTCCACCCTATGCAGGACATACTGAATGCACTGAGGAGCTCATTTAGCAGCAGACTACATCATCCCAGGTGCACAACCGAGAGGTTTCGTAGGTCCTTCCTACCAACGGCTGTCAGACTGTACAACCTAAGCAGGGCTGCTCGCAGAGATAGCAAAAAGACGTAACAAACTAATAGTTTTTTGAATGCAAAAGATGCAATAGACTTACACAATGGTCCTCTCCGGCATACAACTAGGAACATACCGGTCGCTATGGAGGGTGAGAATATGTATGGGCACATAATCATACCATGTAGGATAACTAAGTAGACGGTTATGCTGTTTCATTCCATCTAGCAACAATGCTCTGCACTGTGTGTGTTTATATATTTGCATATTTATTCCATCTAGCTACAATGCTCCGTACTGTGGGTGTTTATATATTTATATATCTACATATTATTCCATCTAGCTACATTGCTCCGCACTGTGTGTGTTTATATACTTGCATATTTATTCCACCTAGCTGCAATGCTCCGTACTGTGGGTGTTTATATATTTACATATTTATTCCATCTAGCTACAATGCTCTGCACTGTGTGTTCATATATTCATATATTTATTCCATCCAGCTACAATGCTCTGCACTGTGTGTCTGTGTGTGTGTGTATATATATATATTTTATAGTAATACGTACATATGTTTATTAGCTGCTCTTGCTTGCTTGTTTTTTTTTCTTGCCTTCTGATTGTTGCTCTGAGTGTTGCTATCCCTGTGCTGTTGCAATCCTGGAATTTCCCCGTTGTGGGACTAATAAAGGCTTATCTTATCTTATCTTATCTTATAAGATAAGAAAGGAAAGAATAAATATCAGTGGACTTCATCTACCTTTGTTTCTAGCCTTGATCAAGAGGTTGTCACGTGTTGCATCGTCGCAGACATCAATAGCACAGAAGGTCCCCTGTCCTCGAGCTCGACTCAGTAAGCCAGGATACTGAGCCTGGGGGAGAAAGATGCATATAGGTCATCTTCACACACATTTAATTGAATGCACAACCATGATCAGAGCTAATGACCATGTTTATGACAGAAAAGAGTAAAATTAAAGAACCACTGATGAGCAGTATGCAGCTATTTCAGTACAACCACGAAATAATCTACAAATAAATACAAACATATGCAAAATTCATTATTAAATACAAAATAATTAAGCAACGAGGTCCTGTGCACACAGATACAGAAGGATTTGGTTTGATCCGGTGAAACAACCTCCAACTTTCTCATGCAAACACCCACAGTACCTGCAGCTCATAAAGCCCATTCAGCAGAGCCTTCCCAGACCGGGAAACTTCCTCCAGCAGGTTTTCTTTACGAATCACATTGAGAACCTCACACAGGAGGAGGTTCTTTGATGGGTCTCCCATCCATGTGTTAAAGATGCGGTATGGCTGGAGGTAAACAACACAAAAGCACAATAAATAAAAGGCTCATAATGGATTTGTATAACAAAAGAGACTAAACAATGGGATACACTTCTCTTTCCGGTGTAAAAGATGAAGCGTCTGTGTCCCTGTCCGCATGGATGTGTGGATTGTTTCTGAGCTTGTGCTTTATGCAACCAACACTAAAACAAAGAAAATTAAAATATCTGACCTTATCAGCCTGTAGATCATCCTTGTGATAGTACCCTCCAGTCAGAAGCTTCTTGCTGAAGGAGACGATGTCAGCAGGGTCTTCCATGCCCCAGTGCTCATGAGCCCAAAACTTTCCGGTGGCTCCCCCGCCTGTCTGGACCTCATCCACGTGGAACACGCAGCCATGCTGGTGGGAAGGGGTTATAAAAAGTTGACAGAGGAAAAGGTAAGAAAGAACTTTTGGAATAACAAAGGAATTTTTATGTCAACAAGGATGCAAACAGAATCATCGGCGGATCTCTGCCCTCCCTGGAGGACATCTTCACACCCTGGACACGCACTGTTTGCCCCCCCCCCTCCCCTCAGGCAGAAGACTTCGGTCCATTCAGACTAAAACCTCCTGCTACATGAACAGCTTCTTCCCCTCTGCCATCAGACTGCTGAACACTAAGTGACTTATTAGACTCTCGTGCACTATGTACAGCAGCTCAACCGGACTCATGACAATTATCACCGTTTTCTTTTTGCACTACCGACTGCACTATGTGGAACTCCACAATATCTGCTGCTTGCTAATATATTTAAAAATTGCATAGATTAGTATTACTTATTCATATTCTACCTTTTATTGCATGCATAGTTTTTTTTATTTTTACCTTTAGTGCTACTCCATGTTTAATGTTGCAGCATTGCACCGAGACAAATTCCTAGTTTGTGTACTACATGAACAATGGCAATAAATCTCATTCTCATCTCCAGATCCTCCTGTCTCAGAGAGCTCAAGGCCATCACAGGAGACCCCTCACATCCTTCCCACCACCTGTTTGACCTGCTTCCCTCTGGGCGACGGTTCAGATCAATCAGGTCCCACACCTCCAGACTGACAGTTTCTTCCCCTGGACCACTGGAACTGCAAACAGTCAGAGGCCCCACCCCCTCCCTGCGAACACTCTCATGCACAGAACTGAGGACATTTTTTTGATTTTGTGTACTTTATTGATCCCCAGAGGGGAAATTCAGGGCATCCACCTGGATGGATTTTATTTATCACAATAACTCACCTGTCTTTGCACTACGTGCTTTCATGTATATTGACCCATCCGTGAAACCACTACTATGTATATTTTCCATAATCCTTGGGCCATTTTACTTAATTGTGTGTTCTGCTTCTGCTCCGTGAAGCCACTACCATACCTGTGTATATTTCCAGAATCGCAGCCTATTTTTATTTGTCATGTGTTTAATCATGTGTTCTGTAACCGTGTTTTTATCTAATCCTTCTCTCTTACTTTACTGCGCAGTAGCCTGGTGGACCACCCACAATTTCATTGTACTGTACAATGACAAAGCCTATTCTATTCTATGTGTGGTAGAACTAAAGATCCTTGCATCTTAGCAGCTGGATGACTGAAATAGATATAATACATGACCAAAAAAAAAAAAAGAAGAAAGAAACAATCAGTATTGGCTATCTAGCATTGGCAAACTTATTACTTTAAAAATTGGTATTGGTCCAGAATTTTCACAATCGTGCATCGCCTGTATCAATAACTTAAGGTAAAAGAACCAATAGCTGATTGGCTGATACATCATCAACCAGGAAAAGCCACTAAATAGCTATATTTTTTGAAATTCAAAATGGAAAGGTTAAGCTTAAAGGTACAACTGCATAAGGCAAATTTATAACATTACAGATCAACTCTAATAAAAAGCTTAAAGCGACACTCTGGCAAAAATCTTTTTTTTTTTTCCTGCTGTTAACATGTCTAACATGTTTTTGTGACTTACAAGACATATCAAGAGCAAAATCTCACCGCAGTCCCAAGTCTTGTGTTTTTCTGCTGTGAATTCCCAGTTAAGGAACGCCTCCCCCAAACGGGCGAGTTTGGACAGACCATTTCTAGCTATGTAAGCATTCCTGCTTAACCTGATTGGTTCTAACATTAACCAATCAGACGGCTACACTTGGCTACCTCAGGGGAAAAGGGAGGAGCTGAGAAGGAGCAGGATTGAGGCAGAGAGCTGCAGAGAGGAGGGGGGTGCAGCTTGAATGTGGCCTTGAGCTCAGTCAGCCGGTAAGCAGCGTGCCCCAGGAGCCCCCAGCCAGCTGTTCTCAGCGACTGTGGTCTCGTCGAGCTACTCTCTGCTCACTTCGCCGGTAGACAGAGCGCCTCGGTGAGTGGGCAACCAGAGACCGGGGGGGAGCAATCCAGCCTCCAAGCCGGGCCGGGCAGCAACTCTCCACTCCACCGAGAATGATCCTTCCTCAAGTTGGACTGCCTTCTCAGAGCCCTGGCTCAAAGATCTCTTCTTCTAACTATTGGTGGGCAGGAGTATGGGTGGAGCTAATTAGAATATCCATAGATCCGCACATACTTAAGTAGGTGGAAGATGTAAAAAGCTCTTTCCAAGCAATTCTAAGGCAATGAAAATTTTTTTGTGTATAAAAAGTCACAATATACTATTTTGGGCGATACACATTGTTTTTTGGTGGTTTTAGAGCTGCCGGAGTGCATCTTTAATAGTAATTTTGTCACCCATGTGGCTGATAATTAGTAAATATATAGTTTGATTTCAATTGCCATAAAGGTTAGATGTGAGGCAACATGCTGAAGTCAGGTCAATATATCACACTATACACTAGTTTGGTGTTTGTTTTCAACTCCAACATACAGCCATTAAAAGTCATTATCCAACTGAATCAGTGCCTTTATCATTTACACTAGGGTGTCTGAAGGTTAATAAAAGACCAGCATCTCTTACCTTGCGTGCAATGTTGCGGAGACTTCGGAAGAAGTCTGAGGAGGCGTGGTTATCTCCTCCCTCTGCCTGAACTGGTTCAACTATAATCCCTGCCACTGGTCTTCCCTTCTGCCTCCACTTCACAATCAGGTCCTCCACCTAGAACACAGTACCACCACATCGGCACCACTCGTATTTTATTCATTCAATTAGAAAAGTAATTTTTACTGAAGCTTTGAGCCCAATTCTGCACACAACCCACTCTCTTCTGCTACGTGAGCAGGTAGCATTTGGGCACGCCCAACAAAAACTTCCAGGCCAGTAAGTAGCAGCAGTACTGTGTGTACTGCTCGGCTTCTTTATCAGAGCATAATCACTACAATTTTTTTTTGCACAGACTACCTCATACTATGTTGTTTTCTGCCTGTGTTTCTAACAACGGAGTCAGGGTTTTCTGACTTGTTTTACTAATGGGGTTAATGTGGAATTGACATTTTGACCCTGTTTGAATGTTCAATACATGTGAAGACCGCATGACTGTACACTGAAACTAATCAATAAAATGTGCATATAACATTTTAAAGTATAAATTTAATTAAAGGTCAAAAAAACTATAATTTGGACTGACATCAAAATGTAAATTTCCCACAAATTTTTGCAAACTGTAGAAAAAACCTTGAAAGAAGAGATTTATTACTGAATCACTGGTTAAGAGTTGCAAATTGTGTATTTATCCTGTGAACACACACGCACACGTGATGTGCATTCCACACACCGCCTACCTCCTCCAGACAGCGGGCCTCTTCCTGTTCATTCTCTCTGGTAAACTCCTCCAGTGGGTACTGCAGTCTGGGGAACGGGGCAATGGGCCAGTCAAGTGATGGTATATCTACTTTGTGGATGGCCTTAGAGTGTGTCGTTGCCAAGCAGCCTTAACAGGGTAAGAGCATTAGAGATTCATTTACACAGTTTGAATAATAACTAAGCTTTTTATCCAACTCTGTTTAACAAAGTTCTCAAAAGCGTTAACAAATGTTAATGGTCTCCTAAATCTTAACAAAATGACTTACAAAGTGTCAGAATGAACTCACACAGCTTCATGACAAGAACACTGTCAACATTTGTAATCCAGGTACTTTCATGTCCATAGTTGAATCATACTTTATGAAAATGCTAGTAGGCACTCTGTGCCAACTTTGTGACCTTAACTTTTGACCTCAAAGTGAATACATGTATAACTTTGTATGTACTATTCCCGCCCCACATTTGTTATTGATATGAATAAATGTCTACTATATTTAGTAATCATACCATACATACAGGGCCTAGTTTACTCAAGGCTTGCAGGGACTAAAGCGCAAGCAAAAAAAAATAAAAAAAATTGAGCAAAATGATTTACAAAGGCCATGCAAGACCCTTCAAATAAGCATATAACAGTGTGTGTTGTGGATTTTGCACCTTTGCTTCATCATCATCATAGCAGTCTGTTGGGGGCGACAATGACTGTTTCATTTAGGTCTTATCAGATTCCTCCATGCAGCTCTGTCCTTTGCCTTCCACTACCAGGAACTCCTGACCTTGTTAACCCAGGCGACATCCGAGCCGGTATGAGTTGCTTTCTGACTGACCATTTCATGAAACTGCTTGCAATGTATTTGAGTACCGCTAGCTTTGGCTGGACTAGCGGCACATTCTTGGCAGACAGAGGTATTATCAGTGGCAAGGACAGGCCAAGACAAACTGACTCCAGTATCTGCTGCAGTGACTGACCAGATGATAGGTTTGTTTATCTCTGCTCTTTGTGTAGTGCATGTCGTGATGCACCGACTGGCAAAAGTCCACCACAGACCTTGCGACAGATGTGCTTATCTGTCAGGATGTCCAGTCTCACCCCATGTAACTTTGAGTGGTCCACCACAGACCTGAATAAATATGTAAATAGGGTGTTTGTTGCTGGTGCCCAGTAAGGAGCTGCTCATGGGAGAAATTAATATACTTCCAGAAATCATCACTCATGTTAATATATATAAAAATATATTTTTAAATTTTTTTCCCCCAATAACATTCTTTGATACAAAGAAAACAATGATTAAAACAAATACTGACAGCTACTGTCACATACAGAAAATAAAGTAAAATTTGGAGTACCCCCCACCCCCTTGCCCTCCAAAAAAGCAGCACCCCTCCAAAGCTCTCTTTCCTTTAGCAGGAAAGCCACATTTAAACCTATTGTCAGAGCAGATAATGACTAATGATAATGATAATGACTGATTAGGTGTCTGGTGTGTGGCATTGGCTTAAGCATACCACCCAAGAGATCATAATCTCTGGGGACATAACTCTCTGTCTTTATGGATTGCAGACTGAACTTTTTGTTCCTGCAGCAATTCTTAAGTAATGTCATTTTGTAAACCAGACCATCAAAAAACGGACTAGCTCATTAGCCAGAAGAAGTCACCCCATGAATGCTCAGATCTCCTGACCATTGATCTAAGCACAGCCTAGATACAAACCCATCTAGGATGTGCTTAAAGTCAAGGTCAGTGACCTAGGAGGAGTAATGTTTTTTGTGAAATCATAAATGCCCAGCTCTTCTGACTTTTGACAGTGGCCTTGACCTCAACCTGGATGCAGACCTGCATTGTGAGTGAGTTTCGTGAGAACCAAAGTAATTGCCTAGGAAAAGTAGTGATTTTTCTAAAATCATGCATGTGCTCAGATCTCCTGACCTTTGACCTTGAGCCCAACCTGGATGCAGACCCACCTTAGGGTACCTGTTAGTGAGTTTGATGACCGCTAGGGCAATTGGTTAGAAGGAGTAGCAAGTTTCATGAAATCACCCAAGTGCCCAGGGCTCCTGACCTTTGACCTTGAGTACAACCTGGATGCAGACCCACCTGAGGATCATTGTGAGTGAGTTTGGTGAACATCGGGGAAAATGCCTACGAGGAATAGTGATTCCTGTGAAGTGTGGACAGATGGACGGATGGATGCTGAGTCATCGCATTAGCTCCTTTCAGCTTCACTGGAATGAGCTAATAAAATCACTTGCATTGTGTTACTTAGACCCATTAGTCTGCAGTTAACAAGCCAATCTCCACTATTTTACTGAATGTACAACACACAGTGTGCGTTTGCTGTTCTATATTAGTCATCCTCCGCCACACTCTCCATACCACCAGTTTTATTTACCAATGTGTTATTAAAAGCTTTCTTTCCTTCAGTCTTTACCTAATGTATTGTGATCTTCTCTACTTAATTACCTCCGCCAAGGAAGGAGGTAATGTTTTTAGTGGTGTTGGTTGGTTTGTTGGTTTGTCTGTTAGTAACTCAAAAAATTATGAACAGATTTTGATGAAATTTTCAGATAGGCGTGTAATGACACAGAGAACAGATGATTAGATTTTGATGATCTGAGAGTGCATACCTCCACCAAGGGCTTTGTTTGCATTTGTGCAGCAGGATTACACAACAACTACTGGATGGATTTGGATGAAATTTTCACCAGAAGTGGCTCGTGGCCTACACACAAACCCATTACATTTTGGAGATGATCCATGTGGGACAGAAGGAGCCTTGGCAGAGGTATATGCTCTGAGTACTTTTCTAGTTTAGTTTGTTCTCTGCTCGTCTTTTGGATGGCACTGAATATTCCCATGTAGCACTTCTTCTTGTAATAGAATACGAAGATTGTGTTTCTGTAGTTCAGAGATATTATAAGGCTCTCTTTTAATGCATCTGGGTCAAATTTCGTCTTGCGTTTGGATGAGTCTGTCTTCAGATTCATCCGTTCACACCTGTGCTCAAACACACAACCTTCCTTAGTAAATCACATGCAAAGCACGCAAAAGAAACATACTGCACCTGTGATACAGTACTCCTTATTTGGGATCTTAATAAATCAAGCCCATACCGTATTTATAAAAGAATTTTACCTACCAAGTGTTCTTCCATGGAAACCTCCCATGAAGGACAAAATACTGAGATTCGGACAACCTGGCTCCTGAAAACAGATTGAGCAAAATTTAAAACAAACAAACAAAAAAACAAGATGATAATGACAGTAAAAACATGTAAATCTAGTGATTAAATTATGAGACCTGGTTTATCATGCAGGACCTTAGGTCTTCATTGGTAGGATTGTTGTGTCCTCTCTCTTTGTTCTAAAAAGAAAGCAACCAAAGTTGAATTCACATTCAAATGCCAAATGAATTCATTGACTTCAGGTTTTAAATTTCAATGGCATTGTCACTCATTTGGCTCGAATGCTGTTTAAATCAATACCTAGCACTGTCAGCAAATGAAATTATATTAGATATAAGCAATGTCATAAGCAAGCCAGAGGTTGCATTAACTGAAAATTGTCCTTCATTGACAGATTTTTTTCAGCAGTGACAGAAAAATCTGAAAGCTGTCTACAGTTTTGACAGATTAAATAGAGGGTGCTCTAATTAAAATCGGTTAAAATGACAGATAGATTATGACAATTTTTACAACGCTGTCAAAATGATAGATAACAAAAAAGTCTAGCGCAACCTCTGAAGCAAGCTATCACGTTAACCTCAGTTTAGACAACTATGCCAGATTTGAGAGCAAACCGCATCCTCACTTGTAAAGCTCAGGAAAAAAATTCAGGAAAGAAACGTTTTAGCAGAAGAAGCTGAAACTCACACTAGCAAAAATGAGAACAATCAACGCTTTAAATAAAATATATTTATTCAGAGAAAAAACAACTCCAACAAAAAGAAATGTGCATCAGCCCCGTGGAACTGTAGTTAGCACTGTTGTCTCACAGTTAAAGGTCCTTGTGTGGCGTTTTGGGATAACCCCCACAACAGACTAACTAACTAACTAACCTGCACTTATATAGCGCTTTTCTAGTCACAAAGACCACTCAAAGCACTTTCATTAATACTAACCCTCTATTCTAAGGGCCTATAGGAAACAAATATTTAGGGACAATTTAGAACAGCCAATTAACCTAACATGCATGTTTTTTTGGCATGTGGGAGGAAACCGGAGAAATCCCGGAGTAAACCCACGCAACACGGGGAGAACATGCAAACTCCACACAGATCACTGTTGGTCGGGGGCTGGGATTGAACCCACGATCCCACGATCCCCACTCGGGACTAACTAAGGACAGTCAGCTCGCTACTTCTGGTTTTTTCCACTGCACTACTGAGATGTAATGTGCCATTCATGCACTGTGATGTTAATGTGCCATTCATGCATTGTGTTCATGCGTCCTGTCCTTACTGTGACCTGGAGACTGAGATCAATATGTAGATGTGCCTTGTAACCTCTTTGTCCTGCAGCTAAAGCAGAGGCCAGCAATCTACCTATTGTTATGCATGTCTCTCATATGCAAATGCCCATACCAACTGCTGTGAATGCTCTTTCATGTATTGTTTGTAACTGGGTATATATGCTGCACGATTCTGTAACTCTGTCTCTCTTCAACTGTTGCTGCTGACACACTCTGTGTCTCTTTGCTGGAGAGCCTCTCAGGGCTCGCTCATGGAGCGAGCCCCGTGAAGGCGGTATGATAATAAACCTATTTAAAACTCTCATCGCTGCCTTTATCTTATCATCCGCTTCACTGGTGACCCCGAGAATGCACACGTTTTGTGCATCGCAACCTTCTGGCTTGGACAGCCACGCTGCCGGCGAACACAGCACCCGGCGGTGATGCTCCGACGACAAGCAAACGCAACAGCTCCCTTCTGCTTTAGGGAACTCTCCGGACATCACCCACGACCGGGAAAGCCACAGCAAACTTCATGGTGGGATCTGCACGCCTAGATCGACACATCCACGCTGGGACCGGCCGCTCTCACAGCTCCTCCACACGAGAGCGCACGCACCTCGTCCTCTCTCCACGACGGCGACCTCCAGGGCCGGCGGAGAACGCAGCGCGTGGACCTGAACGCACCATGGCCGAGTGAGTGACAAAGATCGTCTCCTCCCTCTCACCGCTCCAACGCATCTGCACGAGCCCGAGGGACAAAGATCGTCTATTCCCTCTCACCGCTCCAACGCACCATGACCAATCTACAGCCACAGCTCAACTTGGATGATTATCGGCGCCGACTGCGCTGATCTCCACCAAGATTCTTGACCCTGACTCGTCTCCCCAGCGGCCCACCCACGCATGGAACCCCGGCACACGCACCGGGGAGATACGAGGACGGCGCACCACGCAGGGGACAAATACGGCTCTTCGGACCACCATCGTCCTTCGCCGCTGCACACAGAACCTTCAGGGCTGCTCGCACACCTGAAGCAAGCACACAGCTCGCTCACAGGATTCTCTAATGGTCTCAGCCACGGCGCACAAGGGGATTCAGCCGTCAGCTTTTCCCGAAGGCTTTAGGGCTGCGCCCGCACCTAAAGTCAACACGCCAAGTCCCTCTGCTTTTGTTTCTTTTTTTCTTACAGCCGCTACGCAGCCTCGTCGCTCCTTTTTTTCTTCATGGCCACGAGAGGAGTCAAGAGACTAATTTTTCTTCTTGTGACCTCCGCACGTTCAACGGGACAGCCCCTCGACATCGCGGAACAGCAAGCAATTTTTGCGCGGCCCGGACGATTTCACCGTCCCCGGCCGGCATTTACTACCCCCCACCCCCTCCACCTTCGCCTGCACAGAGCTTTTCCTGCTCGCTGCCAAAGCTGCACTATCGAGGTCTCGGCCCCCTGCCGAGCCCTCTGGGGGGGAGCAGTGTGGCGTTTTGGGATAACCCCCACAACAGACTAAGGACAGTCAGCTCGCTACTTCTGGTTTTTTCCGCTGCACTACTGAGATGTAATGTGCCATTCATGCATTGTGATGTTAATGTGCCATTCATGCATTGTGTTCATGCGTCCTGTCCTTACTGTGACCTGGAGACTGAGATCAATATGTAGATGTGCCTTGTAACCTCTTTGTCCTGCAGCTGGAGCAGAGGCCAGCAATCTACCTATTGTTATCTACGTATGTCTCTCATATGCAAATACCCATACCAACTGCTGTGAATGCTCTTTCATGTATTGTTTGTAACTGGGTGTATATGCTGCACGATTCTGTAACTCTCTCTCTCTTCAACTGCTGCTGCCGACACACACAGCGTCCCTTTGCTGGAGAGCCTCCGAGCCGCCCATTGGGCGAGCTTCGTGAAGGCGGTATGATAATAAACCTGCTTAAAACCTCACATCGCGGCCTTTATTTTATCATCTGCCACACTTGGTTCAAATCCCAGGTGGACAGAGGTAGGGGACTTTCTGTGTGGAGTTTGTGTGTTCTTTCTGTGCTGATGTGAGTTTACTCTACGTGCTCCAGTACAACATCCATGTTAGGTTAACCGGTGATTCTAAACTAACCCTAGGTATCCATCTGTGTTAACCACATAGAACAAAGTGTCATTGTAATTACTTGTGAAGTGCATTGAGTGGTCCTTGAGATTTTAAAAAAGCTCTCTTTTTAAATACAGGTCATTTTTTTTTTTTAATTTTGTATACTTTATTGATCCCCAGAGGGGAAATTGAGGGCATCCACCTGGATGGATGAAGCAGCCACGGTACAGGCTATCCCTTTACCACTCACACACATATGGGCCACTTTAGAGTCTCCAATTAACCCAACTTGCGTGTTATGGGTGGACTTTGAGATTTACACCGTGTTCCAAATTACTATGCAAATGATATTTGTCACTGATTTTCCTAAATAGTCGATACAAATGACAGTTAGCATGATTCAAATTTTATTGAACAAATCTCCCTGTGGTCTATATTAATCATATATCCCATAACCTACATATGTATAAGCATGTGAGAATGTTTGGTGATTACATATGTAAAGCGACTTCACACTTCAGAACAGGACAAAGGGTCTCAACCGCCAGTGAAGATCAAAGAGCATCCGAGGCACTGCGGTGGAGACCAGATAGGTCGCCCTGACCTCCCAGGGCCAGGTGGAGGGGTACGGAGACAAAGAAGGATAATTAAGTTAATGGGGGATGTCAGCTTTGTATGCATGTCTTTTGTTGTGTGTGAGTATAAGTACACAGAGCCGAATGTGTTCGCTCTCTTACTTTTTCTGCTGCTGCACCAGATGAGACTTGTTAGAGGAGCAAAGCTGATAATAAACTTTGGTTTATAAGTCACATCGCCTCGTCATTCCGAGCTCTTCTACACTGGTGACCCTGACGCAAGGATGGACCAGAGGCGTTCCCCAGCGATCGACTCATCTGTGGCGACCCAGGCAGACGCCGGCGCCCATGCAGACAGGGGAACAGATGGACGATGTTCCCCCACGGCAGAAGTGATAGAGAGGGCTCAACTGAGCACCAGCACCGCTGTGAGAGCCGAAAGAAGACACTCTCACCCTGCGGACACATCAGTGACGGTCCACACAAATGCCGTCACCGTCAAGCTGCCGGACTTCTGGCAGGAAGACCCCGCCTTGTGGTTTCAGCAAGCTGAAGCCCAGTTTGCACTTGCGGGCATCACGGCTGACGATACAAAGTTCTATCACATCGTCGCCAAACTCGACGCCGCCACTTCGAGATGTGCGCGGAGCATAATCCAGCGGCCACCGGCCCAGGACAAATACAGAGAACTGAAAGCGACCATCGTGGCGAATTTCGTCCCCTCTGCCGAGGAGAGAGCCGAGAGGATCCTGGCGGTCTACGGCCACAGAGGATGCAGACCCGAGGCCCTCATGGAGGACTTGCTGCAACTTAAAGAAGAGGACAACGACAATTTCCTTTTCCAATTTATATTCCTCAGTACGCTGCCGCCACACATGAGAGGGATGCTTGCCAACATGCGATGCAGCACCCAGCAAGACTTCCGCACGCTGGCTCACGAAGCGCAGCGACTCGTCAACGCCTGCAAGGAACAGACACCCACAGCAGCATCCGCAAACCTCAACGCAGATGTCCGGAGCCACGGGGAGCCACAAACCATGGAGCAGAATCTGCCCACCGTGACAGCGACACGGCCAAGATGTAACAGACGGAGCGACGTCTGTTATTACCACCACCGCTTCGTCGAAAAGGCCTACAAGTGCGTTCCCCCCTGCAAATTCACGAATTCGGGAAACGCCAAAGCCGAACCGTTAACAGCGGCGGTTCTCGGCGAAAAAAGCAAGCTTCTATATGTGACGGACGGACACACCGGCAAGCAGTTCCTCATCGACACGGGAGCTCAACTGAGTTTTATCATGCCCTCCCAAGCAGACCGGGCCATGGGCCCCCGGGGCAATGGAGCGGTGGCAGCCAACAGCTCCATCATCGACACGTTTGGCGAAAGGAACCTGCCCCTCCGCATCCATGGCCGCAACTACAGATGGACATTTGTTGTAGCGGCGGTGAGGTTTTTTTTGTAACTTAGATTTTTATTCATTTTTCATCATATATAATGCATTCAGATCACATTCTACATTTAAAAAACAAAGGGGTTAGGGTAGGGAAAAGGAAAAAAAAAATAAAAATAAAAATAAATAAATAAATAAATAAAAGGGGGGGGGGACAAATGTTGGAGCATCAAGTTTTTAGTTTCCATCTCTTAATTCTTCTGGTTTTTTCAGTGTCTTTGGTTATTCTTTCAATTTCTGCCTCGTTGTTGCACTTTGTAGTGTGTCCATTTCCGCCATTTTTTCTCCCATATTCCTTCTTGCATTCTTCGTCGATATGTTAGTTTTTCCATCATACGTATGTCCTCAACAATGTCAGTCCATTGTTCTTGGTCAGGAAGAACTTCTGATCGCCATTTTTTTGTGATAGTTTTTTTTACATGCAATCAAGATTTTAACTAGATATCTGTCCTCAGCCTGTATAACATTGTCTTTTTTAAGATCACATAAGTACATCAGGTTACAGTTCATTGGTATATTATATCCTAATATCCTCTGTATTGTCACATGCATAGATTTCCAAAATGATGATATTTTGTAGCATTTCCAAAACATATGTGAGTGGTCTGCATTTTGAGCCCCACATCCCCTCCAGCATAAAGATTGGGTATTTGTATATTTTCCTTGAATCTGTGGTGTAATGAAAAAGCGAATCAGGTTTTTCCATCCAAATTCCCTCCATGTCCTTGAATTTGTTGATGTGTGTTGTGTTTTCCATATTTCCTGCCAGCTTTCTTCTGTTATGTTTAAATTGAGCTCTTTCTCCCATTTCTCCTATATAGTTACTTGTATGATTGTTTGTCATAAGTTTCTGATATAGTTTTGAAATAATTCTTATTTTATTTCCTGCATATGAGCTTAAAATAAGTTGTATAATCTCGTTCACATCTGTTTGGAGGTTATGCCTAATCTTCTTCATATAGTAATCTCTCATCTGCAGATATCTGAAAAATTCCGATCTTTCTAATTTAAATTTTCTCCTGATATTTACAAAGCTCCCGAGATCTTTTTTTCCGATATTGCCCCATGCTGTGATTCCCTTGTTCACCAGATTTGTGTATCCCCTATCTTGTTTTGCCGGTTCAAACTGACTGTCAAATGCTACCCATTTCAATAGTTTTATGTCTTCCCTTATATTATATTTTTGTACTATTTTATACCACAGTTCTAAAGTAAATTTAGTGATTGGGTCTATTTGTTTGATTTGCTTATATGCATCTTTATCTCCTATTATGCTTTGTACTGGGAGTCCCTCAATTTCCTTTTCCATTTCGCCTCATATCCCTCGTCGCACCAACATATGATATATCTTATTTGTGCTGAGTAGTAATATTCCTTTAGACTCGGTAGGCCCATGCCTCCTTTCTCTTTTGGTAATTGGAGGGTTTTATATTTCACTCTTGGTTTTTTACCTCCTCAAACAAATCTCGATATCATCCTGTCCCACTTTGAGAATTGGGCATCTGGAATCTCTGTTGGTATAGCCTGGAAGAGGTAAAGTAATCTAGGTTGTATGCTGATTTTGACTGTCTCAATTTTTGACTTCAGATCCATATTTAAGATTGACCATCTATCAATATCTTTTTTTATTTCTTGTTCCAACCTATCATAGTTTGCTTTATATATTTTGCTTAGGTCTTTAGGTATGTTCACTCCAAGGTATTTTATTTCTTTTTGGTTCCAGTTTAGTTTGATCTTATCAGTTATCTGGTTTAGAGGGTTATAGTGGAATGTCAGTATTTGTGTTTTTGTTATGTTTATCTTGTATCCTGATAATTTTCCAAAATTTTCTATCAAGTTCATCATTTCCATTATTGATTTATCTGGTTGTTCGAGGTAAACTATAATATCGTCTGCAAATAGCCCAATCTTGTGTTCCGCCCCCTTTATTGTTACACCTTTTAATTTCTTATTTTGTCGTATCGCTTGAGCCAATGGTTCTATGAACAGAGCAAACAAGGTGGGCGATAAGCAGCATCCCTGCCTAGTTGATCTTTGTATATTTACTTTGTCTGTTAAGCTACCGTTTATCTTGATTCTTGCCACAGGTTCTTGATATAGCGTCCTTATGCATTGTACTGATTTTTCGTTAAATCCAAAGCGCTCCAGTACACTATATAGGAATTTCCAGTTAACCCTGTCAAATGCTTTTTCTGCGTCTAAACTCATTATTACTGCGCTTTTCTTTTCTTTATGTATTTGGTTAATTATATGTATTGTTCTCCTGATATTGTCATGTGTTTGGCGTCCCTCTATGAATCCAGTTTGATCATCATCTATCAATTCCGTCAAGAATGTCTTTATTCGTTTACATATAATTGTTGTGTATATTTTATAATCTACATTTAATAAAGAGATTGGTCTATAGTTTCCGCATTGTTCTTTATCTTTCCCTGGTTTTAAAATAACTGAAATGATTGCTTCGTTCCATGATGGAGGTATTTTGTTGTTGTTCAGCGTCCAATTAAATGACTTTAGGAGTTGTGGCGTGAGTTCTTCTATAAACAGTTTATAAAACTCAGATGGGTATCCATCACTACCTGGTGATTTACCATTTTTAAGTGACTTAATCACATCTCTGATCTCTTGTGTTGTTATTTCTGCTGTTAGTTTTTCATTTTGTTGATTTCCTATTGATGGCAAGTCCAATGTGTCTAGAAATTTTTTTGATATCTTTAGTATTTGTTTCTTCAGGTTGCGAGTATAGTTCTTGGTAGAAATTATGGAAAATTTCTTCGATGTTTTCTGGGTTAACTGTGGTTTTATTTGTGGTGGGGTCTTTAATCTTGTATACATTATTCATTGTTTGTTGTTTTCTTAACCGTTTTGCCAGCATTTTTGTGGCTTTTGGCCCCGTTTCATAATATTTTTGCTTTAGATATCTATTTTTCCTTTCAATTTCTTCCATTTGTGTTTCTTTTATCTTTGTTTTTTCTTCTTTAATTTCTTGATATATTTTTGGATCATTTGTGCTTTGATGTTTACGTTCTAATTCCCTCAGTCTCTCACATCTTTGTTCATACGCTTCCAGTTTAGTCTTATTTGCTTTTCCTGTTTCAACAATTAATTTACCCCTTAACACTGCTTTTAGTGCGTCCCATAGTATTGTTGGGTCCACTTCTTCATTGTCATTCTCTTGGATATATTCGTTTGTTTATTTTTATTCTTTCTTTCATTTTCTCATCATTTAACAGTCCTACGTTAAGTTTCCATGTTGTTTGTCGTTTTCTATTGTTTAAATATATTTCCATGTATATAGGATTATGATCTGATATTTCTGCCCCTCCAATCCAACAATTTCTCACCCTGTGTCTGTCGCCTTCATTCATAAGGAAGTAATCTATTCTAGAGTGTACTTTATGGGCTGCTGAATAATGTGTATAGTCTTTTTCGAGTGGGTGTAGGTCCCTCCATATGTCTACCATACCCATTTCTGCCAGTGAGGTTCTTATGAACTTTGTTACATGTTTTTTTGTCTTCTTAACACTTGTTGTGTCAACTTCATGATCCATGACAGCATTTAAGTCTCCTCCACAAATTAGGACTCCTTCACTGTGTGTTGCTGAGATCAAACAGATGTTGAAAAAAACCCTTGTCACTTTCTGGTGGGGCATAGATGTTCACTAATGTAATCTGCATACCATCTATTCTTCCCTTTATTATTACATACCTGCCTTCTTTATCCTGGATTTCCTGTTCACTTTCAAATTGTATTTTGTTTGAGATTAGTATCATAACCCCCCTTTTAGCTCCTCCCTTAAATGAACTGTAGTAGGAGTTCTTATAGCCAAATCTCTTTAGTTTCACATGTTCTGCCTTGCTCAAATGTGTCTCTTGCATAAATATAATTTCAGCTTTTTCCTTCTTGAATTTTCTTATTATTCTTTCCCTTTTAACAGGTGAGTTCAGACCATTCACGTTTAGTGTCATTATCTTAAGATTTTTACCCATATTCATGTTTTTCCATTTTTTTAACTTGTGCTCCTAGCCCCTTTAACAACAAAAATAACACATATTTATATAAAAACACATTAAAAAATCTCGACCTCCGTACTTTGGGCCTTTCTTCTGCCCACTGGTCCCTGTTGGTGGGTGGGGGGTTTGTCTTCACAGAGTGAAGGGCCCTCCCTAGACTTCTAATTACTATCAAAGTAACAGTCATAAGTCTAGAAATGTCCAACAAATATCACTTAAACCTCTCCTAGCCGTCTGTTTCTCTTTTACCTTGTCTTCTTGGCCTTCATTTCTTCTGTGCCTTTCTTAATCTTTGTTATGATCTAGGCTTTCAGTTGAAAGCCTTGTAGCTTGTCCTGGGCCCGCTGCTCTACGTCTCTCCCCCTTCTTCCGCCGTTCACTCGTCTCCACTCCGTCTGTCGTGGTGCGTTCAGGGCCGCCGCTGCTCCAGCCGTCTCCTTCGGCACGCTCACCTCAAGGCCCCGCTCCATCATATCCCGCGCTGCCTCTTCGGCCGTGTTGTAGGTTCTTGTACCTTCCTCCCAATGAATCCTCATTTTCGTTAGCGGCGTTTGGAATCTAATTTTTTTCTCTTTCAGCGTTTTTTTTAATGTTGGCATATTTCTTCCACTGCTGCACGATTTCTGTCGGGTAGTCATGGTCAAAAAATACCTGTTTGTCGCCGATTCGTATCTTTTTTTTCCATGCTTGCGTCAGGATTCTTTCCTTTATGTCATATTTCACAAAGTTTACCACAACTGACCTGGGTGTAGCGTTTGTTTTCGGGTTCTGTGCCGGTGTTCTGTGCGCCCGTTGAATCTGCAGATCCGTTTCTCCGGGTATTTCCAGTTCTTTTTTTAAGAACTGATCCATGAATTTTGTCATCGAGTTGCCTTCAATGCCCTCCGGAATTCCAAAGATGCGCATATTGCTTCGTCTGGATCTGCTCTCCAAGTCGTTTATTTTCTCCTGCATCCTCTGCGTTTGCGTCGTCAGGGTCTGTAGTTGTTCGTTTGCCTCGCTTTTCCAATCTTCTAGTTCCGAAATTCGGGTCTGCGCTTCTGTCATACACGCCCGCTGGGAGCGCAGCTCCTCCATGTTTTCCGTTAATTTACGCTCCATTTCTCTTCGGAGGTCCATGATTTCCTCCTTAATTTCTTTTTTCAGTTCCTCCTTAAGAGCCGCTAAATCCTGTTGTAGCTGTCGCTTGAATTCTCTTAACTCTTCACCCAAACTGGCGATGCCAGTGTTCATGTTGTCGAGTCTGGTGTCCTCCATTTTCTCTGCTGTAGACATCTCGTTTTTTGGGGCTTTGCGTACAGCGGTTTTTCCTGCGTTGTTGGAGAGGAATTCTTCAATTTTACCCTGTTTTTGTCCTTGTGCCCGGTTCCTTCGTGTTTTCATCCCTTAGTTTATTGATCCGTTTATGTCGAGTTGGCCATTTACCGATGATTTTTAATCCGGCTAGGGAGAGCTCTTTGTTTAAGTGTTATGTCTCTCCGCCATCTTCCCGGAAGTCCGCGGCGGTGAGTTTTAACTGGTTGGGCGCAGACTTTTTGTGTGCACATGGGTTATTAGTCGATCTAGTGAACAGACGCTTGGTTAATGCATTGTCCTTTGCTTCTATTCCCTGCTCAGCTCGAGTTTCTCCACCACCCGTGCAGGCCAGCGTCACTACAGCAGGAGGTAAGTTTGATCAACTCCTCACCCAATTTCCAGCACTCACAATTCCCAAATTCTCAGCTACAGTGGCTAAGCACGGGGTCGAACACTTTATTCCCACAACGGGCCCACCCGTTTTCGCCAAAGCTCGGCGCTTAGACGCGACCAAGCTCGTCATAGCTCGGGACGAGTTTGCCACCCTTGAAAAACTAGGCATCATCAGGCGATCAAAAAGCCCCTGGGCGTCACCGCTTCACATGGTCCCGAAATCCGACGGTTCTTGGAGACCGTGCGGCGATTACCGCAGATTAAACAATGCGACAGCGCATGACCGCTACCCTATTCCTCACATCCAAGATTTTTCACTACATCTGGCGGGTGCGTGCATTTTTTCAAAAATAGACCTGGTCCGCGGCTATCATCAAGTCCCCGTTAGAGCGGAAGACATTCCTTAAACAGCTGTAATAACCCCCTTCGGTCTTTTTGAATTTTTGCGGATGCCTTTTGGCCTCAAAGGCGCCGCTCAAACCTTTCAGCGGATGATGGATGCAGTATTACGCGACCTCCCTTTCGTGTTCGTCTACCTCGACGATATGCTGGTAGCCAGCTCGTCTGAGGAGGAACACGAACAGCATCTCACTATGGTTTTTCAGAGACTAGAAGAGCACGGGTTAATAATCAATCCAGCCAAATGCAAATTCGGCGTGCCACAAATTGATTTTTTGGGACACAGAGTTTCACCGAAGGGGGCAGTCCCACTGCTAGACAAAGTTCACGCAGTAAAAAGTTTCCCACGGCCACAAACGGTCAAATCGCTGCAAGAATTTTTGGGAATGGTTAATTTTTACAACCGTTTCCTCCCCCGCGCAGCTCAGCTCATGCAGCCCCTATATGACGCGCTTAGAAAACAAAAACCTTCCAACACGGTCGAATGGACCCCGGAGCACGAACGCGCCTTCGCGGAAGTAAAAAGTGCCCTAGCTAATGCCACATTGTTGGTTCACCCTGATCCCTCGGCCCGCATTGCGCTAACCACAGACGCTTCAGACCTGGCCATAGGGGCGGTTGTAGAACAACACATCGGCGGAACCTGGCAACCTTTGGCATTTTTCAGCAAATCGCTAAACCAAACTGAGCGTAAATACAGCACCTTTGACAGGGAGCTGCTAGCGCTTCATTTATCCATCCGCCACTTCCAGTTCTGGTTGGAGGGGTGGCGTTTCACGGCTTTTGTAGACCACAAACCGCTCACCTTTGCGATGGCTAAAATTTCCGAACCGTGGTCAGGCAGGCAACAAAGACAGCTAGCTGCGATTTCAGAGTTCACCACAGACATTCGACATGTGGCAGGCAAACTTAACGTGGTAGCAGACTGCCCCTCTCGCGCTGTGACATCGCCAGAGCGCGAGGAGACAGATTATACTACCTCAGCCGCAGAACTCTTCGCCAATGTGGACACATACGCAGCCCCAATCCACGTAGGGATAGATTATGCAGCCATGGCGGAGGAGCAAAGTAGTGACGCGGACGTGTGCGCACTCCTGTCTGGACCAACAGGGTTAAGGCTGGAGGAAAGGGGTTTACGCGACGGTGTGCCCCCCCCCCCCCCCAATATGCGACATCTCAACCGGCCGACCTCGCCCGGTAGTCCCAGCTGCATGGTGCCGCCGTATTTTCAACTCAATTCACTCCCTCGCGCACCCAGGTGTGTGCGCTTCGGTTAAAATGGTCGCCCAAAAGTTTGTGTGGCCTGGCTTGCGCAAAAACGTAAAAGAATGGGCAAAGACTTGCATTTCTTGTCAGCGCGCCAAAATACACAAACACACAAAAGCCCCTCTAGAGCCTTTTCGAATCCCTGCTAGAAGGTTCGACCACGTTCATGTCGACCTCGTGGGACCACTACCTTCCTCCCAAGGTTTCACACATCTGTTAACAATGATAGACCGTACTACGCGCTGGCCGGAGGCGGTCCCTCTGGCGTCAACCACAGCGGAGGAAGTCGCTCGCGTTTTTTTGACAAACTGGGTGGCACGTTTCGGCGTCCCATCGGACATCACGTCCGATAGGGGGCCTCAATTTGTCTCGGAGCTTTGGTCAGCCATGGCCAGCAGCTTAGGAGCGACAATTCACCGCACCACCGCTTATCACCCTCAGGCTAATGGGTTATGCGAGCGTTTTCACAGGTCTCTTAAGGCCGCCCTCAGAGCCTCACTAACGGATACAAATTGGGTAAATAAACTTCCTTGGGTTTTATTGGGGTTGCGTGCTACACCTAAAGAGGATCTAGACGCCTCCCCAGCAGAATTAGTTTTTGCAAACCTCTCAGGCTCCCAGGTGAATTTTTACCAGAGAACCCAGAGCCAGGGCATCTTCCAGCCCCGAGGTTTTTAGGCAGAAACGGACCGGACTCTCTCCCCAGGCCGGCACATCACTCTTTTCCACGGGTTTTTGTCCCCCAAGCTTTAAAAAACGCTGAATCCGTTTTTGTTAGGCATGAAGCTTTAAAACCAACCTTCCGCCCACCATACGATGGACCATTCAGAGTGCTGGAACCTGGTGATAAGCATTTTGTGCTTGATTTTGGAGACAGAAAAGAAACAGTCAGCATTGACAGACTTAAACCTGCCTTCTTGTTGAGAGACGAGCCTGCACAGTTGGCGAGAGCACCTCGGCGGGGCAGACCCCCCCAAGAGAAAAGACTCAGCCCCCCTGCAGGGAACAAATAATCACTCTCCTTCCCAAGCTGCAGATTCCTTACAGGAGGGTCCCACCAGGACGCCCGAACGGACCCACAGCAGATTCGGAAGAAGATTAAAGCCCAGACGGCACAAGGACTGATGCAAACTACTCAAAAGTTGTTCACTAATTGTGCTGTAACAGTTTAGGACTGACTTGTGATATTACTGTGCTGTTATGATTACCACTGAATTCTCTACAGGAGCATAGCTGCTGGAAAGTTTCTTTTTTGTCAAGAGGTATAGCAGTTAGTATGTCATAATAATTATCTTAAACTGTGAATTTTCCTATTGTCCTTTTCTTAGTCGTTTGGGGGGGCTGTGGTCTATATTAATCATATATCCCATAACCTACATATGTATAAGCATGTGAGAATGTTTGGTGATTACATATGTAAAGCGACTTCACACCTCAGAACAGGACAAAGGGTCTCAACTGCCAGTGAAGATCAAAGAGCATCCGAGGCACTGCGGTGGAGACCAGATAGGTCGCCCTGACCTCTCAGGGCCAGGTGGAGGGGTACGAAGACAAAGGAGGATAATTAAGTTAATGGGGGATGTCAGCTTTGTATGCATGTCTTTTGTTGTGTGTGAGTATAAGTACACAGAGCCGAATGTGTTCGCTCTCTTACTTCTTCTGCTGCTGCACTAGATGAGACTTGTTAGAGGAGCAAAGCTGATAATAAACTTTGGTTTATAAGTCACATCGCCTCGTCATTCCGAGCTCTTCTACACTCCCAATGATAACTATTTTTTTGCAAAAAAAAACAAACAAACAAAAAAAACAACTCATAATGCACTGTTCCAAATTATTATGCACAACAGAGTTTCAACACATTTTATTGGTTGTAAAGAACTGAAAATGGTCATTCGTTGAATTTGCAGCATTAGCAGGTCACATTTACTGAAATCGAAAGCTATTTCGATAGAAAACATCTTAACAGATGAAGTTACATGTTAACACAGGACCCCTTCTTTGATATAACTTTCACAATTCTTGCATCCATTGAACTTGTGAGTTTTGGGAGAGTTTTTGCTTGAATTTCTTTGCAAGATGACAGAATAGCCTCCCACACCTGCTGTTTTGATGTGAACTGCCTCCCACCCTCATAGATCTTTTGCTTGAGGATGCTCCAAAGATTCTCAATAGGGTTGAGGTCAGGAGAGGATGGGGGCCACACCATGAGTTTCTCTCCTTTTATGCCCATAGCAGCCAATGACACAGAGGTATTCTTTGCAGCATGAGATGGTGTATTGTCATGCATGAAGATAATTTTGCTACGGAAGACACAGTTCTTCTTTTTCCACCATGGAAGAAAGTGGTCAGTCAGAAACTCTATATACTTTGCCAAGGTCATTTTCATACCTTCAGGGACCCTAAAGGGGCCTACCAGCTCTCTCCCCATGATTCCGGCCTTTAAAAACATGACTCCACCACCTCCTTGCTGACATTGCAGCACTGTTGGGAGATGGTGGCCATCCACTACTCCATCCATCTGGACCATCCAGGGTTGTACGGCCCTCATCAGTAAACAAGACTGTCTGAAAATTAGTCTTCATGTATTTCTGGGCCCACTGTAACCATTTCTGCTTGTGAGCATTGGTTAGGGGTGGCTGAATAGTAGGTTTATGCACAACTGCAAGCCTCTGGAGGATCCTACACCTTGAGGTTTGTGGGACTCCAGAGGCACCAGCAGCTTCAAATACCTGTTTGCTGCTTTGTTACGGCATTTTAGCAGCTGCACTCTTAATCTGATGAATTTGTCTGGCGAAACCTTCCTCATTATGCCTTTATCTGCACGAACCCGTCTGTGCTCTCAATCAGCCGCAAATTTCTTCACCGTACGATGATCATGCTTAAGTTTTCGTGAAATATCTAATGTTTTCATACCTTGTCCAAGGCACTGCATTATTTGGTGCTTTTCAGCAGTAGAGAGATCCTTTTTCTTTCTTTTCTTATTTAAACACAAATCTGAGGGCTTCGGGCTTGAAGTTTCCCGAGATTGTGTTCTGATGGGACTACACTGCATTTACTGTGATAAAAGGTATGCGTTGGCTGTAAAAAGAAGGATGCTATAATGTAGAAAAAAAAAACCCAAACTTATCCCTACTGTAAAATATGGTGGTGATTCAATGATGTTGAAAACCTTGTTCATGGTCCATGAAACACCAGGATATTTGAAATCTCTGCCCAGAAAGTAAAACTAGATTGCCATTGGAGATCAATGATCTGTCCACACCAACAAAAAAATGGTTAACTGAGCACAGAATCAAGCTTCATGATCTTCTCAGTCTCCTGACCTGAACCCCACTGAAACCCTGCAAGCAGATCTGCCAATTAGTCAGACAAAGACTTGGTGGTTTTGTTGGCAGTGAAGTTTGTAAAATATACTGAGAGGCATTAAAACACAACATACAAAGAAAACAAAATCCTGTATATCTTTATAAAAATGATTATGTGTTTTAAAACTTCATGTTTTGTTTTTTTTTTTACAATGTTAATGCATGTACAATAAAATAATCCCTGTCATCTCAATGCATAAAACTCCCATCAGAACACCTGCGGGATGTTCTGGATCAGCGCGTACGCAGTCGGGATTCTGCACCAACAAATCATGCTGAACTTGAGACGACGCTGCTTGCTGGTTGGAACCACATTCCTCGGAGTCAAATTGACAACCTAGTGGCATCAGTCCCACACAGAAGTGAGGTTTTGCTGGCAGCAAATGGAGGTCACACACGCAATACTGATGAATGACAAAATAAAGAGGACTGCTTAAAGGTTAAATTTTGTTGCATATCTGCACGTCCAGATGATCTGAATTTATGCACTAATAACCATTTGCTAATAAACACCATGAGATGTATCTTCATTTGTGTTTCATTCAATGACTTAATGCCTCTCAGTATATACTGAAGGTGGAGCTGTCAACGGTGGCACGTTTTTCTGTTGAAAATAATCATTGTTTTCATGCATTTATTGATGTACAGTATTTCTCAGAATAAATGTAATTCAACTAAAGGGTAGGATTTTCCTCATTATTACTGCAGTGTAAAATGACGCTAACTCAACTAAAAGTGGATTTCTTTTATAGCTAACTAATTAAACTAAATTTTACTCGGGGCACTAGTAGAAACAGCAAAGCAGCTTAGCTTGACTGCAGGTTAGGTTTTATTATGACTGAACATGGAGCTTCTGTGCAAAGTTTGTATATCTGTGTTCCTGCCATGGACCAAGGTTCTAGAAACTAGCTGTCAACCAGTTCTAATGCAGAAAACTGGTGCAACTATGAGGATAAATAAAGATATTGAATAAATCAATGGGCAGCACGGTGGTGCAGTGGTTAGCACTGTTGCCTTACAGCTAGAAGGTTCCTGGTTCGAATCCCCAGGCTGGCAGGGGTTGGAACCTTTCTGTGTGGAGTTTGCATGTTCTCCCTGTGCTGCGTGGGTTTACTCCGGGGGCTCCGGTTTCCTCCCACAATCCAAAGACATGCATGTTAGGTTAACTGGCTGTTCTAAATTGTCCCTAGATATCTATTTCCTATAGGCCCTTAGAATAGAGGATTAGTACTAGTGAAAGCGCTTTGAGTGGTCTTTGTGACTAGAAAAGCGCTATATAAGTGCAGGTTAGTTAGTTAGTTAGTAAATCAACATAAACATTTAATAAGAACCAATAAGCACCCTAATCAAAAAGTACTGTAATCAAAAATTCTGTAATACTGGTTTTCCATTGAAACAGTTATAAGTTCTTTTGTCAGATTATCATGCTTGACTGTGCTAACATTAAATTATTCTTAATCACACTCAATAAGACTTCTGCCCACTCGTGTATTTACTCACCCTGTACCAGATAAACATTGCTTTATAAGCATTTTCATTGGAGCAAGAGCCACAAGCCATTGTTTGCACACGAGTCATTCCACTGGGAGCCACCTGACAGAGTCACACAGCAGAAAAAGAGAGGGCAGAGGAAGAAAATGGACTGTGACACACATGTTGTAATTGGACTTTCTACAGGACAGGGATAAGGGCAAGGAAGGTGGATAAAAGATGTATTTGTACAACAATCTATAATATATTAAACTCCAATTCCAAACAGGAATTGAAACAGAAAAAAAAACTCCATCGACAGTTTGCAGCTCTAAGTGTAGGTAGTTTTCAACCTGGTCTTTTTCTTTAGTGTTTAAATATTGCTTGAAATGCATGGAATCTCTATGCGTTGTAAAAAAAAAATAAAAATAAAAACAAAAAATAAAAAAAACCAGAGCCACCATTTTTTCCCCACAAATATTCTATTGTGAATAAGACGGCTGATTTGTGCTCTTTTTAATCAATCTTCCTCCCTTTATCACTCGATCATAATTTTGTCGGCTCCGATCGCACAACTTCAAAATTGATAAACACACGCCGACATGTGTAGCATCCATCATGCATAATCATTTCTGTATGATTTCACCACGCCGAGTCTGGGCTGAAACCGGCAGACAAGCGTTACAGGTGCGCAGTAACGGCACATTTACTGACCGCTGCAAATTCCTTTTTTCCCAGGATGCGAGCTCATAAACCTGTTAACAGCACAGCGCGAGTCCCGGCCGCTGGTGCTCGCTTGGCTGTAATATCTAAAAACTTAAAGTTAATACCGACATGACTGTGGAGCAGAATGGCCAGATCAGTTGTTTATCATATGTGGGAAACACATGCATTGTGGAAACACGGAGAGGCAACGCCGGTGGCAGTCAGGTGGTCGGGCGCAGTCGT
This sequence comes from Pholidichthys leucotaenia, assembly GCA_020510985.1. Lineage (NCBI taxonomy): Eukaryota > Metazoa > Chordata > Actinopteri > Cichliformes > Pholidichthyidae > Pholidichthys > Pholidichthys leucotaenia. The sequence continues at coordinate 315,768,389 of CM035838.1, forward strand.
GGGGACACGACGACACCCTGTCCAGGAGAGGGGAGTCTCTGACGGCTTCTCCTCCCTGTGTGGGAGGAGTGCTGTTTAATTATTATTAACCTTATTTATACAGGTAATCCCACTGCGACACGGGGTCTCATTTTCAAGACAGCTGTTTAATCGATCAGTTCTGTTAAAGCAGAGCTGATCACAGCGCTCATCTGGCCTGTAGAGGAAGGAAGCTGGTCTCTCTTCGCTCTATGTCCAACCGGCATATTTATTCATTTTACTAATCTCAACGAGCTCCTCTCCACAAATTAGACAATGGTGGCAAGTTGGTCCCATGTACTGCACTCTGTATTTATTTTGTGCATAAACGGTTCTGGATGATTTTAACATTTTACTTTGCTGCGCTGCATCAAGGTAAAGGAGTTCAGTCATTCAGGGCTAACATTTACTTCTGCAAACACAACGCTGTGTCTGACGTCACGTCACAGCTGTAGACCGTTCACACTGGAGTCTGATGCGGGTCGAATTTAAATTATAACGCGAACGCCCACTCAAAAAAAAATGGATCTCAGCAACAAATCAGAATGGAGCGTTAAGACCTGCAGTGTGACCGAGTGTTTGTTACTTACTGAGAGAAGACTTTCCGCAATTTTGTCTGCAAAGTTCTCAGGTGGCAGAATTCCCAAAGCAGGCCGGTTCACAAATGTGCTCTGAGGAACAGAAAAGTAAACTGATTAATTTATTATTATTTAAATGTATCCAAGGTCAACCCTCGCACTGTGCTAAAGAGCTGTGATGTAGCAGTTAGAGGTAATCAACCACCGAGCTTCTATTCATTTACAACGCCTGCCAAGGCTCAGTGGGATTCTCGCTGTTGAAAAGAGGAAACAAAACCGGCCCCTGTCCCCAGCACTCAGCCCTGGTAAACGCTGTGTGTGTTCTGCAGGGTGAGCCGTCGGGGAACTCTGGCCCCAACGCCATCCATCTTGCTCAAAGTGAGATTTTTGCCAAGTTCTAAAACATTTGAAAGCCAAGTCAAACTAGTATTTCAGTGCAGAGCTACTGGACCCTCCACAAAATGCCGTGGCTGGACAAGTTTGTGAAACCCTGCTTAAAAATCTACAAAGGAGGATTAGGACCACATAAACAAAATAAGTAAATATAAGGATTTTGAAGAATAAAGTCAAAATTTTAACTTTATTCTCAAAATGCAAAACTTTTTTTTTTTTTTTTTTTTTAAATTATGGCCGTAATAATCCTTTGTAGGAATACAAGAATACTGTATAACAGAGGATTCAAAGCAGTTATGTGTAACGTAAGAAATGCTGGATGTCCTCCCTTGGTGTCTGCTGTCTACCATGCGTCCTCGTTCTTTGCGAAATCTGCTAAAACCTGATGCGCTTGTACGTTAAACCATTTACGTAACCATCTCCCGCTGGCCTACACACACTGCAGTGGAAATGCAAATGAGATGAGGGTTTCAAACTCCAAACCATACCGTGTGCGCTGAACTGAACTGTGCTACTTTGCGGAAACAAGGTGTGTGAGGCTTCTTCTGAGGACAGCCAAATATTTGAAACTTCTGATGGGATGAGAGAAATTCTTAACCCTAAAAATCAGTAAGAATGCTGTAACTGAACCACTGACCCAACAGGCTGCGTACAGCAGAATTCAGTCAGGATTTCCATCCCAGACGCACAACTTTCCGTTAACATTTCTGGGACCTACCAGGTTGTGGGGATTGGTCATCACTTTGAGGAGCGCAGGGTGGTTGTAGCCTGTGGGGTACCAGAGAGAGAAGTGAGTAAACTGATCACATCTGCCCGAGTAATGACACAAAAATGACAGAAGATTTGTGTAATTTCCTCAGATAATCGCATCATTCTGGGTTTCATACGTAGGGTATTTGATCTTCAGCACGAGCAAAATGGCACCATTGCAAATTAGTGTAACGTTGGGGCCATGTTAAGTGAATTTCCCAGCATGCTTTGCCAGTTTGAAACGTTACTGTGTGTGTTAAATGTGTTATTTCTGAGTTATACTGCTGGGTCATTATAATGACCCAGCAGTGTTTAGCAGGATTAGGGCAAGATGTATCATGTGTGTGTAACCATGATTCAAACAGGGGTCTGTGAGAATGACCTCCCCTGCTCTGTGTACTAAGTTGCAAGTTGGGGTTGGGGTGTACAAAATAAATCTGGTTGATCACAGCCATCTGCTCCATTTCCTTTGTGTGAACCTTGCAGACGTCACACTGGTGTCAGAAGTGGGATCTCCTGTCCAAAGCAGTAATGGGGCGCTGACATCGGGACGATGTCAAGAACCAGAGGGGAGTAGTGTAGCAAACTCAATATGAGCACCCTACTTGGCTTGCCAAGTGGGTTGACCCTATTGGCGACACAGGTAGGGTGTGGGACTCCGGAGCGGGAGGCGTGAGTTCGAATCTCCCGGTGGGACGTCGCCATGTCGAGCAGCACGTTACATTGGTGTCAGAAGTGGGATCTCCTGTCCAAAGCAGTAATGGGGCGCTGACATCGGGACGATGTCGAGAACCAGAGGGGAGTAGTGTAGCGAACTCAATATGAGCACCCTACTTGGCTTGCCAAGTGGGTTGACCCTATTGGCGACACAGGTAGAGTGCGGGACTCCGGAGCGGGAGGCGTGAGTTCAAACCTCCCGGTGGGACGTCGCCATGTCGAGCAGCACGTTACATTCACACAGTAATTTCTCTCGGCTCTGCTGAGAGTGCGGCTGAAGTTCAAGGACTGCGTCATTTCCGCCCATATGTGTACGGTGGGAGGTTCCAGCTCAGGACGGACCATGCTTCCCTGACCTGGTTGTTAAATTTCAAAGAACCGGATGGACAGTTGGCAAGGTGGCTGGAGGCACTGCGGGATTATAATTTCCAGATTGTGCATCGGGCAGGCCGCCTCCATGCCAACGCTGACGCGCTGTCTCGGCGCCCCTGCGCGACAGAGGAATGTCGTCACTGTCAACGGGCTGAAGATCGGGACCAAATCGCCCCACGGGCTGCCGCTCTCCGAGCCGCTGCGAGCAGGAATCACGCAGCGATGCACAGCCCCTCCTCAGATGATCAGGCAGTTCTCCCCGGCGATGACGTCACAGAGGTTCTTGGCACGCAGCAGCTGCAGAGCGAGCAGGACAGAGACCCGGTCATTTCACGGGTTCGGCAGTGGCTGGACGCAGGACAGCGGCCCGCCTGGGAGGTTGTGTCACCGCTGGACCCAGAGACTAAGGCCCTATACTCCCAGTGGGCCAACCTCCGCTGTCATGAGGGCGTGGTGTATCGGCAGTGGCAGACTCCAGCTGGGCAGCGGCACATTTGGCAGCTGCTGGTTCCTCGTCGACTCCGGCCCAAAGTACTCCAGCTGGTTCATGGGGCGGTAGGAGCGGGCCACTTCGGGGTGACAAAGACGCTGCAGCGCCTTCGGGCCCGGTTCTACTGGCCCGGCTGTCATCAGGACGTGGAGCTCCACGTTCATTGCTGCGACACATGCACAGCTCAGAAGGGACCAACTCAGCGATCCCACGCTCCCCTGCAGCAGTACCAGGTGGGAGCACCGATGGAGCGAGTGGGAGTGGACATCCTGGGCCCTTTCCTGACCACGGACCGGGGGAACCGCTACGTGCTGGTCGCGATGGATTATTTCACTAAGTGGCCAGAGGCGTACGCGGTCCCGGATCAGAGCGCCGCTACGACGGCATCAAAGCTGGTGGATGAAATGTTCTGTCGGTTTGGCGCACCGGAGGAGCTGCACAGCGATCAGGGTCGGAACTTCGAGGCGGAGGTCTTCGGAGAGGTCTGCAAACGGCTGGGCATCCGGAAGACCCGGACCACCCCACTGCATCCACAGAGCGACGGCCTGGTCGAACGATTCAACCGGACCTTCACCACCCAGCTCGCTATCCTAGTGGACCAGCGACAGCGAGACTGGGACCTGCATCTGCCTTTTGTTTTGTGGGCATACCGGACGGCAGCTCAGGAATCTACCCGGTGCACCCCTGCGGCGCTCATGTTTGGACGCGAGCTGCGCACACCGGTGGATTTGGTATTCGGTTGCCCCCCTGAGCCGGAGGTGGAAGGAAAACCTGGATTGGATTATTTTTTTTGTTTGAAAGAACGTCTCCACACGGTGCACGAGCTGGCTCGAGAGGCCCTGGCAGCGGCAGGGGGTCGGCAGAAGCGAGCGTACGACTCCCGCTGCCAGGGGAGGGACTTTGCACCGGGAGATCGAGTCTGGGTTTTCTGCCCTGAGAGGAAGAGAGGACGATCACCGAAGCTGGCGAGCCAGTGGTCGGGGCCATGCGTGGTCCTGGAGAGACTGTCAGATGTGGTGTACAGGGTGAGGCTTAGAAAAAGGGACCGGGTTGTGGTCCTTCATCGTGACCGTCTCGCCCCGTATCGGCCATCTGCACCGCTGGTGGACGAACCGGAGCTTCCATCCCGGCCCGATACCCCGACCGAGACCCAGATGGACACTAGGGGGCCTGTACGTGTTGGCCACCGGCGCCGAAGACCGCCCCGACACCTGGATGAGTTTGTATTGGACTTTTAAATTGGACTTTAATTTTTCTCTGGACAGAAACCAGTCCGGGGGGGGGGGGGGGCAGTGTAACGTTGGGGCCATGTTAAGTGAATTTCCCAGCATGCTTTGCCAGTTTGAAACGTTACTGTGTGTGTTAAATGTGTTATTTCTGAGTTATACTGCTGGGTCATTATAACTGCATTATAATGACCCAGCAGTGTTTAGCAGGATTAGGGCAAGATGTATCATGTGTGTGTAACCATGATTCAAACAGGGGTCTGTGAGAATGACCTCCCCTGCTCTGTGTACTAAGTTGCAAGTTGGGGTTGGGGTGTACAAAATAAATCTGGTTGATCACAGCCATCTGCTCCATTTCCTTTGTGTGAACCTTGCAGACGTCACATTATTATTGCAGCGACCAATACAGCAGCGTGAACACCACTGCAAATTAGGTCACATTTAAAGGTTGTTAAGACAAGTTGTATTAAAGGTGTAGCGTGTAATATTTTGGGTAATCTGATTCCTGAAATTTAATGTAGCATAAAATCAGTTTTCTTTTCAATGTTATATAATCATTCTTAAGTAAAAGTTATAGCATTTTTTGTTTGTGGGATTATTTTTTTATACATATATAAAAAGAGGATCCTCTTCTATGTAGGCAGCCATCTTGGACCATCATAACATCATTCCAAGTTTTTTTTTTTTTTTTTTTTTTTTTTTTTTTTTTTTTAAATATTCAGTTCTTTATTAAGAAATGTTCACATATCTGTCTAACCTGGTTTTTGTTTTTATTTGCATTTTTTTTTTTTTTTTTTTTATTTAAGTTTTTGTAAAGGGTATACAGGTCGTTACAGCAATGCAGTGTTTACATTTTCATCACATGTTCCCTTATTTTCTGATATCTGACAACATTGGAAGATTAATTCTTACAACACCCCTTATTTTTTTTTTTTTTTTTTTTAAAGTGAAAGAAAAGGTGAAATTAAAGAGAAAAAAAAAACAAAACAAAAAACAAAAAAAAAACAAAACAAACCAGTAAAAAACAAACAAAAAGAAAAAGTAAGTAAATAAAGATAAAAGAGCATCTGAGTAGCATTGGAACAAAGAGCAGAACCATTATTGAAATGGTATTTGTCAAAGATTAGATCTAATGGAAGACACATATGCGGTCCAGGGTTGCCAAAAGTTCATGAACCCATCCATGTCCTGTCTTAGTGCGAATGTCAACTTTTCCATCGAGTAAATGTCTTGGATCACGTTAGTCCAATCTTCAGGTGTAGGACAGTCCTTCAACATCCATTTTTTAGTTAGAGCTTTTTTGCTTGCCAATATTAAAACATTGAATAAGTATTTTTCTCCTCGTCTTTCCAGTGAGTCCGGTAGTAAACCCAAATACAAAGTTACAAAAGAAAAGGGAACTGTAATTTTGAATATTTTCCCCAATATTGTCTGTACATTGGTCCAATATTGGTGGATAACTGGGCATGACCAAAACACATGAAAATGATTTGCAGTCTTTTCACCACACAAGCGCCAACAGTTCAATCCCTTATGGGTAAATTTGATTTGTGCAGGTGTTCTGAAAAATCTTGCCAAGTTTTTCCATCCAAATTCTCTCCACTGCAGGGATGAGGTACTTTTCCATTGCTGTTTATTTAGCTTTTCCCATATTTCCAGATGTAAAGTGAAATTCCCCTCTTTTTCCCATCTCTCTTTTATATAAGATGTGTTGTCTCCTTTTAAGTCTTGAAGACCTTGGTATATTTTAGAAATGTATCTGATCCCTGGGATCCCTTTATATGCCATTAAGAAGACCTTCAGAACACCTGACTGGGCCCTTTCCAAAACCTCCTTTTTAAGTATATTGTTTATGTGGTGTCTAAGCTGGAAGAACCTGTAAAGGTCTTGATTTATTAGGCCTTGTTTTTTCAAATCTTCAAAACTTCTTAAGATTTGCCCTTTAAAAAAATCGTAATATTTTATCAGCCCCTTCTCCTTCCACTTTTTAAATCTGGTGTCTGTTTTATTAGGAGTAAAGTCCTGATCATAGGCGATCCATTGCAGAAGTCGATAGGGCTCTTTAGTTTGATTCTCTCTGACTATCTTAAACCAAATTTTTAGCGGGGTCTCTATCCACGGGTTAGTGTTATTCAAAAGCTTAGGTAAGACATTGTTCCCTATTATCGCCTGTAGGGGGATGTCACTTGTTATTTGGCATTCGATCTCCTTCCATTGTGCAGAGTAGACTGGGTTACATATCTCTACTAAAGTTTTAATTTGTGCGGCTTTAAAGTAGTCCCTGATATTTGGCAGCGCGAGCCCACCTTTGTCTTTGTTTAGCTGTAGGGTTCTATATCTGATTCTAGGTCTCTTGCCCTGCCATATGAATCTTGAGATCCTTCTGTCCAGCTCCTGCCATGTTTTTTTGGGAGGTTCTACCGGTATTGTTTGGAAAAGGTATAGAAGACGTGGAAGTATATTCATTTTGACTGCTTCAATTCTTTGTGCAATACCCAAGAATGGTATCATATTCCATCTTGCTAGGTCAGATTTTATTTTTGTCACCAGTGGATCATAGTTTAGTGATATAATTTTGTTGAGTTGTTTCGGGATATTGACCCCCAGATATTTCATAGATTCCGACTCCCAGTTAGTTTTGAGTTTGCTTAGTGAATAATGATTTGGGTCATAGTTGAATGTTAAAACTTGGGTTTTATGCATATTTAATTTGTACCCCGATAAATCTCCATACTCTGAAAAAACTGAGGTTAGTTCTGGTAAAGAAGTGTCCGGCTGCCCTAGGTATATTAAAATGTCATCAGCAAAGAGTGCTATTTTATGTTCCTTCTGACCAAGTGTAATACCTTGAATTTTTTGGTTTTGTCTTATCCATTGGCTCAGAGGTTCTATGAAGATTGCAAAGAGCAGTGGAGACAGGGGGCAGCCCTGACGACATCCTCTTTCCAGTTCAAAAGATGATGATAAATTACCGTTAATCCTTATTTTAGCTGTTGGTTTTTTATATAATGCCTGTATAGTTCTAATGAAGTTGTTATGAAAATTGAAACTGGATAAGATTCTGTATAGAAAAGACCAGTCAACCGAATCGAATGCTTTTTCAGCATCTAATCCTAATATGACTGCATTTAAGTTATATTTTTTTATATGATGAATTATGTGTAAAGTGCGTCGAATGTTGTCTTGTGTCTGTCTTTGTCTTATAAAACCTGTTTGGTCTAAATGAATTAGGTCTGTCAGTATATTCTCTAACCTTTTGGCAAGGATAATGGTAAAAAGCTTATAGTCCTGATTTAGTACACTGATTGGTCTGTAGTTGGAGCACTCTAGTTTATCCTTTTCAGGTTTAGGTATAACTGCAATGACCCCTTCTCTCCAGGAGGGGGGGATTTCCCCTGTGTGGAGGACATAATTAAATGTTTTCAGGAGGAGAGGAGATAGTTGCTGTTTAAAGGTTTTGTACCACTCTGCTGTATAGCCATCAGCTCCTGGGGATTTGTTAGCTTTAAGTTTCATAATTGCTTTTTCCAATTCTTTAGGATGTATTTCTGACAGTAGTGTTTTATTTTGTGACTCCGTAAGTTGGGGAAGGTTTAATGTGTTTAGGAATGCCTCGGATGCGTTTTTATGTTTTTTGTGGGAGTATAAGTTCTTATAGTAATTCTCGAAGTTTTTAAGAATATCCTGAATTCTGAATTTTATTTCCTTTGATACTGGGTCTCTGATTTTGTAGATTGCTCTTTCTGTTTGATGTTTCCTCAATTTATAGGCTAGCAATTTTGCCGATTTACTGCCTGCTTCATAGTATTTTTGTTTCAGAAATGTAAGTTTCTTCTGGATTTCTATTGTGTAGATCTCATTTATTTGGTTTTTAATTTCCTTAATCTTGAGCGAGTCAGTAGAATGAGTGTTGCCTTTGTGTTCTTTTTCTAGGTTCCTAAGTTCTGACTCTAATGTGGATAGTTTTTCTTGTCTTAGTTTCTTTTGGGTTGCCAGTTTTGCAATAATCTTTCCTCTTATTACAGCTTTACATGCATCCCACAGTATTAAAGGGGATACTTCTCCATTATCGTTATCTTCCAAATATCTGAGAATATCTGACTCCAATTCATCTTTCAATGGTCCTTTCAGGACATTTGAATTTAACCTCCAAGAAAATGTATTATTTGTGTATTTTTGGATATTTAAGTCCATGTAGATCGGACTGTGGTCGGAGAGATCCATCAGTCCTATTTTACATGTTTTTACTCTACCAATGTCTCTATTAAACATAAAAAAATAGTCAATCCTTGAGTAAGATGAATGTGGAGTTGAGTAAAATGTATAGTCTTTTACACTGGGGTTGAGTTCCCTCCACACATCACAGATTCCCATTTCTTTTAGTAGCATCCGAGTCTTCCTGTTTTGGGTGTTATTTTGATGTGGGGAATTACCAGAAGCATCCCAGTATGGATTCAGTCTAAGATTGAAGTCCCCACCACATATCACTAAACCTTGAGCTTTAGTTATCATTAGGTCGAATACATTTTTATAAAATTTCCAGTTAGCCCCTGGGGGAGCATACACATTCAGCAGGGTGATATCTTCTCCCTCTAGCCGCCCAGTTACCAAACTGTATCTCCCTTCTTTATCTTTGTGTTCTGATTTTTTTTCAAATGTAATTTTGGTTGATATCAATGTCGCTACTCCCCTCCTCCTCCCTGATTTATATGAAGATGAAGAGATCATTTTAAACCCTTGTCTACTGAGTTTATTGTGTTCCACGTCTGTTAGGTGGGTTTCTTGTAAAAGTATTATTCCTGCTTTGTCTTTTTTCATTTTGCCTAGAATCTTGGATCTTTTAACTGGATTCAGGATCCCTTTTACATTATATGAAATTATTTTGGTTACACCCTGTTTCTCCATTGTGTTGTTTTGTTTAGTATAACTGTGTGGTGGCCCTCTTTTGTGCTACTCAGAAACTGAAAGAACATTAAAAACAAGAAAAACATTAAGAACATAGTGTAAAAAACTTTAAAACAAAAAACTGTCAAAAGAACATCCTGAGCTGAGGTCTTTTTAAAGACCCTGTAAGAGCCTTGATGGAGTGAAGGCTCTGAGGGAAATTCCTCAAACTCTGTTACGTGTTGAGGGCCCTCTCGTACCACTGAAAGTAGTCCCATGCTTTTAACGTGAGTTTCAGAACCCAATCCAAACTTGTAATGATTTTTTTTTTTTTTTTTTCCCTTTATGCCTAAACCCTGTGAAATTGTGTGCACCCTCCCACCCCCATCACATCAAACATTCACGCAAAAACAGTATTTGTTAGTATGAGCAGAACATGTGGATTATTGTCACATTTCTATTTTAACAAGTTTTTTTTTTTTTATTACAAAGGCTTATTTGTTTCAAATAATATGATTGTTCCATGAAATGTTTTACCACATGCTGAATATGCATCTCCTTTAATGTTTGTTACCTTGTATGAGGGGGGTTGGATGTGCGGATTGATTCAAGAGAAAGGAAAAAAAAAAAAAAAAAAAAAAAAAAAAAAAAAGGTCGCTATTCCAACCTGAAAACGGATAGTTTATCCGCGACGCTCTGGTGCTGGGTTTCCCGCTGCTGGTCCGTGGATTTTGAGGGTCTTTGTGTTGTCCATGTTTGCGCTTTGATCTTCTCACTCGGGTCTGCTGCGGGTTTAAACACCGTTACCGGGAGGCCTCTTCTCGCCATGTCAGCTGTTGCTTCTTCCGCCGAATTATAGAGACACGTTTCATCGCCGTAGAAGACCCTTAACTTCGCAGGAAATGGTGTCTGAAAGCGCAATTTCTTCTCTCTTAACACCTTTTTCGCGTCATTGTATTCCCTGCGCTTTTTAAGGACCTCCGGGGCGTAATCGTGTTCCACGTAGACTTTTCTCTCCTGGTGCATAAATCCTTTTTTCTGCCAGGCCAGTCTTACAACCTCTTGTTTTATTTTGAAATTGGAAAATCTTACCAACACCGAACGTGGGGGCGCTTCCGCCGCCGGCCTAGCGGCTAATGAACGATGTGCCTTTTCTATCTTCAAGTCGGTGGTTTGTGGAATATCCAATTTCTCTCTTAGTAAGGATTCCACGCATTCTGCCATTGAGTTAAAACCATTTTCGGTTCCTTCTATCAGACCATGAATTCTTATGTTGTCTCTTCTTTGTTTTCCTTCTTGGTCGGTTAGCTTAGCCTCTATAGCTGCTTGTCTTTTGCGTAGGTCCAGCACAGAATCTTCGAGCACTTTTATTCGATCCTCTGTTTCCAAGATTCGGTTCTCGGCCTGGTCCACTCTGCTGTTTGTCCTTTTCAATTCTTCTCTGAATTCCCGAAATTCGGCCGTAACATCTCGGCGAAATCGTCGTAGTTCCTCAAATAGTGATTTCAGGCTAACCCTTTTGTTAGCTATCACCAGCTCCTCGTCTTCTGAACGGGGATCTTCCAGTTCAGATTCTCCGGCCGATACGTGTCCTAGCCTGGAGAATTTCAGTTTCTTCTGTTTTCCTTTAGACATGATGATTTTGTCTTTTGATTTTCACTCCTCCAAAAATCCGTTAAGTTTGATTTTCAAGGTGTTATCCTGGATTGAGTCTGAGAGCTTCAGTGTTAAGCTGCAGTCGCCATGGCGTCCAGACCGGAAGTCCATCATTCCAAGTTTTTATGTGAAATAATTACCCAAATGACTTCTGTTGGTTATCCTACACGCTTTGGATGGGAGTAATAACCAGTATAAAAAGGTGATTATTTGCATTTTGAAATCTGACAGATTACACGGCGGCTGTGGCGCAGGTATAGCGTGGCCGACTACTGATTGAAGGGTTGGTGGTTCAATTCCCACTCTCTCTGCGGTCCTTGAGCAAGACACCGAACCCCCAGTTGCTCCTGGTGGGTCAGGCCAGCGCCTGTGCATGGCAGCTCTGCTGCCATCAGGGTGTGAATGGGTAGATAGCAGGATCTGTAAAGTGCTTCATCCAGAGATGAGAAAAAAGTGCTATATAAGTGAACGCCATTTACCATTTAGTTATTATTATACACTGTACCTTTAAAAGGGCATATCATTTTGGCAGGGATTCTGACAGAAGCACACACTGAAAGACATCCTCAGACGTGAAACACTGCAATGCAAATCCCCATTTTCAAAAGTATCATACAGCAAAAATATTACAATATTAGCCATAATTTACTATCTGAGGGGAGTATTTCATATAGAAAACAAATACAACAATGGTACCTTACCAGACTTTTGAAAAATAGGGTATGAGTTCCATAGAGGACTCTTCTTTAGAAAGCGTAGTGTTAGGGTTATCTTTTGTTTTAATTTCCATTTGTAAGTTTGACAGCAAAAACTAATTTTCATGCATTAAATAGAGGAAAACCGGTTTACCTAATGGATGTGCTGTTCCACTTTCAACCAGCAGAGGACACCAAAGAACCATAAAACTTGTTTATCCTATATTCTCAAATTGCTTCTATTTTTCCAGATATTCAGGTCAGTCCACATTACACAACACTGAGCTATTTGTACTTGTAAACTGTAAATGCCAAAACTTGGTTAGTAAAAGAAAACAAAAATGTGCTAGCTAAGAAATGTTGACTATAATGTATATCAGTTGGAGATACAGATGTAAATATAACAGATTTAAGATCATGCCATGACATAACGTATTTCAGTTCTTTTATCACAGAGCGTCAGCTACAAAACACACTTACACCCGAAGGGAGAGAGCATGAGCTAAAGAGTGACAGCAGGAAATGAGGTCGTCCATGCAAATTCTGTTTTCTATGCAAGTCATTTGAATGCTGGGGGTAAATCCCAAGTGCACAAAACCAAGAAACCTCACTATGAAGCACCACTCAGTTTGTTTTACAGCAGAAGTAGTGCGTTATCAGCAGTCACATCCTTAAAAAAACAAAACAACGAAATGGCTGTACTGACAGCCATACAGATGTGAACAAAATTGTTGGTACCCCTCTGTTGATGAAAGAAAAACCCACAATGGTCACAGAAATAACTTGAATCTGACAAAAGTGGTAATAAATAAAAATTCTATGAAAATTAACCAATGAAAATCAGAAAATGCTTTTGAATTGTGGTTCAACAGAATTATTTTAAAAACAAACTCATGAAACAGGCCTGGACAAAAATGATGGTACCCTTAACTTAATATTTTGTTGCACAACCTTTTGAGGCAATCACTGCAATCCAACGATTTCTGTAACTGTCAATGAGACTTCTGCACCTCTCAGCAGGTATTTTGGCCCACTCCTCATGAGCAAACTGCTCCAGTTGTCTCAGGTTTGAAGGGTGCCTTCTCCAGACGTCATGTTTCAGCTCCTTCCACAGATGTTCAATAGGATTTAGATCAGGGCTCATAGAAGGCCACTTTAGAATAGTCCAATGTTTGGCCCTTAGCCATTCTTGGGTGTTTTTAGCTGTGTGTTTTGGGTCATTATCCTGTTGCAAGACCCATGACCTGCGACTGAGACCAAGCTGTCTGACACTGGGCAGCACATTTCTCTCTAGAATACCTTGATAGTCTTGATTTCATTGTACCCTGCACAGATTCAAGACACCCTGTGCCAGATGCAGCAAAGCAGCCCCAGAACATAATAATGCATTGGTTTTATATAGCGCTTTATCATATATACTCAAAGACGCTTTACAAATAGGTACATTATTCATTCACTCCAGACAGACAATGGTAGTGGCAAGCTACTTCTGCAGCCACAGCTGCCCTGGAGTAGGCTGACGGAAACGTGGCAGCCAATCTGCGCCAACGGCCTTTCCGGCCACCACCGAACATTGTATACATTTATACACATTCATACCCAGTGTTATGGGCACTGGAGGCAATGCGGGTGAAGTGTCTTGCCCAGGGACACAACGGCAGGATATCTGGGGAGAGCGGGATTCGAACCGCCAACCATCGGGTTATTAGACAACCTGCTCTACCTCCTGAGCCACTGCCGTCCCATACATAACAGAACCTCCATGTTTCACAGTAGGGACAGTGTTCTTTTCTTGGTATGCTTCATTTTTGCATCTGTGAACATAGAGCTGATGTGCCTTGCCAAAAAGTTCCAGTTTTGTCTCGTCTGTCCATAGGACATTCTCCCAGAAGCTTTGTGGCTTGTCAACATGCAGTTTGGCAAATTCCAGTCTGGCTTTTATATGATTTGTTTTCAACAGTGGTGTCCTCCTTGGTCGTCTCCCATGAAGTCCACTTTGGCTCAAACAATGACAGATGGTGCGATCTGACACTGATGTACCTTGACCTTGGAGTTCACCATGAATGTGTTTAGAAGTTGTTCTGGGCTCTTTTGTTACCATTCTTCATCAAGTTTCCTCCTGCGGCCACGTCCAGGGAGGTTGGTTACAGTCCTGTGGATCTTAAATTTCTAAATAATGTGTGCAACTGTAGCCACAGGAACATCAAGATGCTTGGAGATGGTCTTATAGCCTTTACCTTTAACATGCTTGTCTATAATTTTTTTTCTAATCTCCTGAGACAACTCTCTCCTTTGCTTCCTCTGGTCCATGTTTAGTGTGGTACACATCATGTCACCAAACAGCACAGTCACTACTTATCACCCTTTAAATAGGCCGACTGACTGATTACAAGTTTGTAGACACCTGTGATGTTAATTAGAGGACACATCTTGGTTGAACATGTCCCTATGGTCACATTATTTTCAATCTTTTCTAGGGGTACCATCATTTTAGTCCAGGCCTGTTTCATGAGTTTGTTTTTTTTTTAAATAATTCTGTTGAACCACAATTCAAAAGCATCGTCTGATTTTCATTGGTTAATTTTCATAGAATTTTTATTTATTACCACTTTTGTCAGATTCAAGTTATTTCTGTGACCATTGTGGGTTTTTCTTTAATTAACAGAGGGGTACCAACAATTTTGTCCACGTCTGTAGGTCCATCATTATACTGACTACCAGGATTGTTTTTCTCTCTTAGGGGCCGTGCACACGACAACGGTTTTATCCCAAAGCATGAGGTTTGTCTACAGTTTAGCTGTCTTTGCATACTACACCGGGTATTTGGAGGTGTGAAAGTGTAGAGATTTGAATCCAGTCTCCGGAGTGGAGAGGTTTTGTCAGCGCTGATTTTGTGGGTCCGTGTGCACAGACAGAAAGAGCTATGCCATGATAGAGCCCCAATTTACAGTAGATTTCAGCCAGTCCACACACCAAGGAGCATTCTTTTTTCACAGAGAAACACAAATACAGAGCTTGCATTTCTTTATTTTTCACAGAAATACAAGTTCCGTGATTAAACTTTAAGCCTGATATGTTTGTAGATAGGATTAGGTTAAAAAGGGCCCTTAATGGTATCTGTAAAAAAAATGTTTGACAAGTACTTTTACAAACACACAAAGTACAAACACTTTTAAACAAACAAAAAAGTTAAACAAAAGAAAAATATCTAAGAAAGGAAAAAGTATAGAGCTGACTTGTATATTTCTTCTTTAAGATTCTACCACATTGATTGTTTAGTTGCTTGTTCTTCTCTACAGGTAAGCACAACCTGTTCTTGGGACTGAAAATGGGGAGTTTTACATGACTGTCAAGTCTGACAAGTAAGCCGGGGCTCTCCTGTTTTCAACATGCCGCAGCGCAGCGTCATTTCAGTTTAAAAAAATCTTCAGCCGTCATCAGAGTTGCCAACTTTTCAGAAAAGCTTGGAGGGAGATTTAGAGGGAACTGTGCACGGGGGAGACTGGGGGGTAGAGGTGGAGTGAGCGTGCAGGTGCACAATATACATAAACAGCTATTTTTTTTTAAACACATACACTTCTTTACCTCAGAATAAGTTTTAGCGCACGTTCAGTCTGCTTTATGCTGCCTTGAAAGCTCTTATTGTAGAGTATTGTAGAATCCTATATTCGATATATTATTATGGCGGTGCTCTAGGCTAGGGAGGGGTGACGCTCCGCCTTTGGGGGGTGGCGTCACCTGAAGTATATAAGCCAGTAGCGGGAGACATATTGTCTCTTCGTTGTGGCTCCTGCACTCGCGGTAGGGACTCCTGTGTGTATAGTTCGTATTATAATAAAACTCATAAAACGTCACCTCGCCTCCTCTTTATTCGGATACAATATACGGAGAGGGCTGCGACCACGCTTCGCCCATTTTTGGAGGCTCCGGGTGAGCCACTGGTCCCTTGGGCCTGGTGGTTTGCAGCATTCGAAAACTATCTGTTAGCGTTAGACCTCGGTGACCTGGATAAATTGAGAGCGAGGGCTATTCTGGTCCATGACCTGGGTATGGAGGGCCAGAGGATCCTGAACACGCTGGGAGGAGGTGACAGTTTCAACGACATCGCAAGGCTCACAGCTGGCTACTTTGGCGCCCCTGAAAGCATCATCATGCGGCGCATTCAGTTCAGACAGCGGCGCCAGCGATCCGGAGAGTCGGTCCAGCAGTTCGTGGCAGACCTTCGACAGCTGGCGGGTGAGTGCAGCTTTGGGACTTTGGAGGAGGAGATGGTCCGTGACCAGTTAGCGGAACACGTGGCCTACTCCTCGGCGAGAGTTCGCCTGCTAACTCGCATTGGTGAGCTAACACCGCTAGCAGCCATGGAGCTAGCACAACCAAACGAGGCAGCGGAATGACTAACGAGAAATCTCGGTGAAGACGAAGCCCTGCCCAGGAATGACGCACGGTGGAAGACTCTGGCCTTGGATCCGGATGATGGCGGCGACGATGAGTACGCAGCCATCATAAAAATAAAGTCCACCCGGGGTCGCCGAGTTGCTACGGCTGCAGATCCAGCAGGCACCGCTTTAGAGTGAGGGAGTACACAGCGGAGGGCAAGCGTTGTGGACAGTGTGGTTTGCTCCATCACTTCGCCAGAGTTGGCCGCAATTTCAACAAGGAGGGACTGAGACCTGCAAAGGACAGTGTGAAAAAGAAAGCACCTACGGTGGTCCACACTGTCTCGTACAACACAGTCGGATCATTTGCAACATTCTGCTGGATGGGACGCCGATACTGCTGTTGGTGGACACGGGGCCAGCGGTCTCCATTCTGAACTTGGAAACAGTAAGACAGTGTTTTCCCCACTACAATGTGAGAAGTGGCAACGAAGTGTGGGACTTTGGGTGGCCCATTCCAGGTGGAGAGGCACACCACCAGCACCATAGTACGCCGACAAGGTGAGGGTCCCGTGCCAGTGTTCGTGGTCCCGCGGACGGTGGACTTGAACGGCATGGTTTGACCCCCGCGGTGGCGGAAAGGTCCAGAGAGAGTGAGCTACAGGGCTCCGGTGGCCGACTGGATACCACTGTTGAGCCAACAGTTGCTAGTGCCACTCCGACACAACAACAAGCAGCAACCGGGGTAACATCAGATGGCACGAACCCTGGCCGTGCTGATATCAAAAGCAAGGGATTTGGCTCGAGTCAACTTGGCGAACTGCTGAGGAGCCATAAGGGTGCCAGATCACTACGCAGACGACGGAGGAAGCCAGTGAGCACTCCCCTGGGCGAGGGTGATGACGTCCGCCCTAGGGTTGAGCGCGAAGTTCTAGGAAACTGCAAGTTGGACAGGATAATCTGCGGGTGGCCCAGTCCGGCGGCGATGGGTACCTGAATTTGACTGATGGGTCGAGACGGCATCCCAACGAGCTGCGGCGTTTGAGCAGAAAAGGACGTCAATGCAGCCCGTCTCCGGTCACGAGTAAGCGGAGACACTCTGGGAGTGGGCCATGGGGCAGACACTCCAGAGGGGGGCCTTCGGGAGACCCGGGTTAGGCTACGGTGTGCCTGATTTAGCGCATTTAAAATGTGTCCGATACTGTTAATGTTATAGTGTTCAAGATATGTTCTGGAGTTTAAAAAAAAAAAAAAAAAAAAGACACGGCTTTGTCAATGTGATGATGTGAATTTTGCCTGTTTGACTATTTATATGCACTTGACCACCATTGTGCGTGTGGATGCCTGGTGACTGAATGCTGAGTGTGTCTGGGGTGCAGAAACACCTGGGTGTGTTTGTGTGGGGTCTGTGTGTGTTCATCGCCCTATATTGTGTAACTTGTGTATTTTATCAGGAATCTGTGTTTAATTGTGTGTATCCTGGGAGTTATGGGGTTGGGCACCGCCACTGTTTATTTTTGTAATGACTTGTTTGTATATATATATATATATATATATATAAAAATTTATTTTCATCGGGATTAATTTAGTGTGGTGTTTGGCCTTTTTTCTTTTCAGTGACTGTTTACATAGCGGAGCGCTCTGGGCCAGTGTGGTGTGTGAGTGTAGGCCTATACCCCTTTGTATTACAGTGTGAATTGGGTGTAAATTATATGGTTGGGAGAACCTGTGTGCTTGCATTTTCAAAAGGGGGCCATATATTATTATGGCGGTGCCCTAGGCTAGGGAGGGGTGACGCCCCGCCTTTTGGGGGGGGGGGCGTCACCTGAGGTATATAAGCCAGTAGCGGGAGACATATCGTCTCTTCACTGTGGCTCCTGCACTCGCGGCAGTATTATAATAAAACTCACAAAACGTCACCTCGCCTCCTCTTTATTCGGACAAAACACTGTTAAAATCTGAAGAAGGACCACATGATATTGGCAGAAATTTCCTCATGTTGGAGTGGGAAATAAGGTTTGTGGTGTGAGAGAGACAGCAAAAGAGTGAGAGCTGGCAACACTGCTGCCATGCTTCGGTTTCCCTTGTGATGAGAAAGAGAAGAGGAAATGGCTCCAACTAATTAAGCAACGTTGGTAGTAGATACACTTCTTAATCAAAAGAAGGAGAAAAAAAACAATGTATGATGCTAGTGGGTTCTAACGTTAGCTAGCTATTCTTGTGGATGGTAATGTTAGTCAGCACCACTGGTTTAGGCAGGCACCCCTGAAATACTGTGTAGTTTTTTGGGGAAGTTCCTGGTTATGAGCACACATCTGTCATGATCAGGTGAGCGCACGCTCCCCCTCCCTTCCTGCGAGGCTTCCTCTGCTCCGCAGGTAATCATCCCACCTGCGTGAGTAGAGGCGCCTGTTGCCTCTTCCCTGCCAGCGCTGAAAAGCACCAGTTGGTGAAGGCTCCAGCGCTGGCTCGTCGGGTAAACTGCCTCAACAAGCAAGTAAGTCAGTCTTCGTTTCGCTCTCTGAGGAAACCAAATCAACTCCTCTTGTCCCCTTTTCTCCTTCAGGTTGCTGCCATCTTCGTGGTGCGTCTCCGGGGTTCGTTGTGCGCTCACCTGCCCCATCATCCTCATCACCACTTCAGCTGCCTTATTCCACCCGGTCAGACACCTCACCCAGCTCCACTCCTGCCATTTCCCTGTGGGGTTCAGCTGCCGCGTTCGCTGCTCACCCCTCGTGAGTATAGTCCAATTTTTCCCTCCTCCATTAATCCGCTCTCGTCTCCCCTTACAGGCCGAGTCCTCCTCTGGCAAGTGGCGCCTTTCCTTAACGGTGCGTTATTTTCAAATCAATAAATTGTGGTTAAGCAACTTCTCTGTGTCATTTGAGTGATTTCTCTGGTGTTGTTCCCTGCACATGAGCTGTTCATTCTCCAGTCATGACAACATCTCCGTGTTTCAGCGGTTAATCATTTTCTTTGCTGCCCAAAATGGCGAGAATAAGCACTTAAAGCTACCTATTTTCACCTGAGGTGAAGGTAGCTATAGAAAGCATTATGGACAGCCAACCCGTAGCTTGGTAGGACAGAAAAAGACAACCGAAACACAAACATGTGGGCTCATAGCCAGAAACTTACTTCTGGAGGTTCACGCTACTTTTAAGTGTGAATTATGTGTATATGTAAATATAAATCTGTGTATGTATGTTTAAATATGGTGTAAACATTATTGTAATATGATGTAGCAATGGTAAACAAGGATTTGTAAATAGGATGAGGATTTAATGGGAAGTATTTGGTTTGTCTGAGGAGAAGGGGTGGGATTAAATAAGTTGAAGCTTCTTCCCACTCCTTTTGAACATGTTATGCAGCACAGTTGTGTTTCTGTATTATCCTTATTAATTTAATTGCATTTGTTTATTATTTATCTATTTAAATTCATTCTTGTACTGATGCAACATGTCCAAATAAAATCATTCATTCATATTTCAGTGATGCCTGCTTAAACAGTGGGTGCTAGCCAGCATTATCATCAACAAGGTACGCCAGCGTGAGCATCTGCTCAGGTCTTTTTCCTTCCCCCTTTCTTTAAAGAACTGTAGCTGCAGCCATTTCCTCTTTTCTTTCTCATCACAAGGAAAGCAGCAGAATTAAAACTGAAGATGTGTTGAGTTTTTTCTATTTGGCTCTATTCATTTAGCAGGACACTGCACTGCCACATACTGAAAAAAGTCATTTAACAAAAAAAATGCAATAAGTTTGTTGAAGAATATCTTCTTTTTGTCCACTTCTAAAATACAATTGCGTCAATAAATACTAACCAATGGGAATGGAAGAGATCTGAGTGTAGATATCCAGCATTCGGTTGCCGTCCACGTCCACAATGTAGTTCCCTCTGCTCTCTTCATAGTTACAGAAGAAGTTGACTGCACCGACATTCTGCACAGACATGTTTTGTATTAGGAACAGTATATGGTACTGTGGTTTGATAGTGCTGCTTTTATCTTCTGCATTAACTCGGAAGCAGAAAAACACAAAAACAACAAATGCAAAGTTTGACAGGTGATTTTTTTTTTTTTTTTTTTTTTAAACAGTTACTGATCCAAGGGGCAGGTTGTTGTTTGTAATCACACTGCGTGTTAAAGGAGATATTTTTGAGACAAATTATTTAATAAACCAAAAAAAAATAACCATGAGGTGTCATCAGAGATGACAAACATTCAAGCTGAAAAACTGGCTTCTCCAACAACATTATAGTCTGGATATTCTCATTTGAAAAGTTCACAATCCATGTCAGAAAGGTTTGTTTTTGTTTTGCGTTGGCTAGTCTACTTCCTCAAGCCAGAATCAGCCACATTTTGATCCCCCACATTGCCGGATAAGAGATGGGTAAACGGAGGATACACTAGACTTTCTTGTTGTCTGACATTTTAACAGACAGGGTTGTAAAAATTCTGGCATAATCTATTACTACCTTTACTTTTTCATATGACACAAAATAGGTGGGATTTAGACGTTACAGTGCACCCGGAGAGTATTCACGGTGCTTCACTTTTTCCACATTTCTTTATGTTACAGCCTTATTCCAAAAGGGATTAAATTCATTTTTGTCCTGAAACTTCTACACACAATACCCCATAATGACAATGTGAAAAAAGTTGGGTTTTTTTAATTTTTGCAAATTTATTAAAAATAAACTAAGATATCAAATGTACATAAGTATTCACACCCTTTGCTCAGTACTTTGTTGATGCACTTTTGGCAGTAATTACAGCCTCAAGTCTTTTTGAATATGATGCCACAAGCTTGGCACACCTATCTTTAGGCAGTTTCGCCCATTTCCCTTTGCGGCACCTCTCAGGTTCCATCAGGTTGGATGGGAAGCGTTGATGCATAGCCATTTTCAGATGCCTCTAGAGATGTTCAATTGGATTCAAGTCTGGGCTCTGACTGGGCCACTGAAGGACATTCACAGAGTTGTCCTGAAGCCACTTCTTTGATATCTTGGCTGTGTGCTTAGGGTCATTGTCCTGCTGAAAGATGAACCATCACCCCATTCTGAGGTCAAGAGTGCTCTGGAGCAGGTTTTCATCCGGGATGTTTCTGTACATTGCTGCATTGATCTTTTCCTCTATCCTGACGAGTCTCCCAGTTCCTGTCGCTGAAAATCATCCCCACAGCATGATGCTGCCACCACCATTGGCGTAGTTTTTTTTTTTTTTTTTTTTTTGTTACTTATTTGTACCCGTAGGTAGACATGGTTTGCAGTCTGGTGACAAGCCACCGGCTGCTGGTCGCTGCGTGCGCGAGCGCCCTAAACCTACATGTTTTGGTATGCGGGAGGAAACCGGAGAAATCCCGGAGTAAACCCGCGCAACACGGGGAGAACATGCAAACTCCACACAGCTCACTGTTGGTCGGGGGCTGGGATCGAACCCACGATCTCATGATCCCCGTGGTCCCCCGGCCGAGGGTAAAACTGTGCTGCCACAGTGCTAAACCACTGCGCCACCGTGCAGCCCATGCAGTAGTTATGAATGGTGCCTGGTTTCCTCCAAACATGACGCCTGGCATTCACGCCAAAGAGTTCAATCTCTGTCTCATCAGACCTGAGAATTTCCTTTCTCATGGTCTGAAAGTCCTTCAGGTGCCTTTTGACAAACGCCAGGCTGCCATGTGCTTTTACTAAGGAGTGGCTTCCATCTGGCCACTCTACCATACAGGCCTGATTGGTGGATTGCTGCAGAGATGGTTGCCCTTCTGGAAGGTTCTCCTCTCGTCACAAAGCAACGGCGGAGCTCTGACAGAGTGGCCATTGGGTTCTTTGTCACCTCCCTGAATAAGACCCTTCTCCCCCCATCGCTCAGTTTAGATGGCCGGCCAGCTCTAGGAAGAGTCCTGGTGGTTCTGAACTTCTTCCACTTATGGATGATGGAGGCCACTGTGCTCACTGGGACCCTCAAAGCAGCAGAAATTTTTCTGTACCTTTCCCTAGATTTGTGCCTCGAGACAATCCTGTCTCGGAGGTCTACAGACAATTCCTTTGACTTCATGCTTGGTTTGTGCTCTGACATGCACCGTCAACTGTGGGACCTTATATAGACAAGTGTGTGCCTTTCCAAATCATGTCCAATCAACTGAATTTACCACAGGTGGACTCCAATTAAGCTGTAGAAACATCTCAAGGATGATCAGTGGAAACACGATGTGCCTGAGCTCAATTTTGAGCTTCATGGCAAAGGCTGTGAATACTTATGTACATGTGATTTCTTAGTTTATTTTTAATAAATTTGCAAAAATCTCAAAAAAAAACTTTTTTCATGTTGTCATTATGGGGTATTGTGCGCAGAATTTCGAGGAAAAAAAATTTAATCCCTTTTGGAATAAGGCTGTAACATAAAATGTGGAAAAGTGAAGCATTGCGAATACTTTTCAGATGCACTGTAACTGTTACAATAGATCACCCTCAGTGTATTCTGTCAAAATGGCAAACAGCTTTCAGATTTTTGCCCCTGCTAAAAAAAAAAAAATCTGTCAATGACAGACAATATTTAATTAATGCAACCTCTGCAGGAGAAAATACAGCCGTTCTGTCCTCAATTTGGGAACCCGTGTGACTCCAGTCAGAGAAGAGGGGGGGACAACCCTCTCCACGATTTTGAAATTAGACTGCAGCCTATAGCATCAGAGCTAACAGCAACATCTTCTAGACCAAAAAAAAGGGGAAGGGGGGAGAACATGTATGGAGACAGACTGGCTCTTTAACCACCTCTGTGGAGGTTTTTTTTTTTTTTTTTTTTTTTTTTTAATATTGATAAACAATGGTTCTGGACACAGCAGGTTATCAGTTGTTAGATAAACACTGAAGAAGCTCCTGTTCCACCACCACTCCTCCATCAGTGCTCCAGGCTCATCAGGCTGGAAAACCTTCATTCAGAGTCAGAGTAGCCGGTCCTGTTAGCATCACCAGCAGCATCAGGGAAGACGTGTATGCTTTGACATCTACTATCGTGTTTCTTTTTTTTATTATTGATGGATTTGCTGGTGTCCTGTTTTTTAAAAGAATTGCCAGCTGTGGTGACAGGGGAGTCTAACGTTTATGGGTAGCCGTTAGCTCTATTTAGCTCGTTATCATTACTTTTAAGTGGCCTTTACTACAATTCAGTCAGAAAAAAAAAACTTAGTCTAATCAGATAAAGGGCTAACAAAAGTTAATGAGCAGGCAGAAAACAGAGTCCTGCAAAATGAAAGACATAAAAGCCATTTTTAATGAGCTGTAAAACTACACAGGAATAATTTTTGGTCTTTAAAACTACACTCCTTTTATTGAGAGAGTCAAATTAAAATGTCTGGAAGTGGCAATAAATGGGACCTTTAACCAAGTCAATAACATATTTTTATCATGAAAATAACTGATTTTCTTACACATAATGCTGTATTTCTGTGGATTGATCTGAGCTAAATAATAATCATATGTGAAAATTTGGATGTGACTGGAGCAAAAATCTGCATATCAAAACAGCGGATATCACTTGTGTAAGTACAACATGCAATCAAAAGGCTGCACGTTTCTGCATAAGCAATGTCAGGGCTACAAAACGCAGAACAGCACTTTATCCTACAGGGTTTTTTAATCTAGTTCACCAAGTAAACACAATGGAGAGCCAATCTAGGTACACATGCATGCACAAACAGATGTCTACCAGGCTTATCATAGGTTCAGCTAAAACCATTATTACTCCTTCTGGACTTACGTACAGCAATACAGTTACATAATCATTATATTGAGGATTTGCAAATGATGCTACTGGTCACGTGGATTGCCACATTGGTAGGCAAGCTTTGTGCGAGGAAGGATGACAGAAATGGTTTATCATAGCATGTGACAATATTATTTTATCAGAATACGCAAAATGTCAATAAGAGTCATCTGGAGTGTTACAGAAAAAACGGGTGATTAAGGGTAGTCCTCACCGCCTTGTTCTGCAGAGGCTTGAAGCGAGGTGGAAGCTGTTATTCAGCTGAGCAGGCTGCATTTTAATAAAAGTTGGTAATTAATAGAGTGTCAACAAAATATGGTAAATGGCGTTCACTTATATAGTGCTTTTTTTCCCCTCATCTGTAGATGAGAGATGCTGCTATCCACATATTCACACACTGATGGCGGCGGAGCCACCATGCACAGGCGCTGGCCTGAACCACCAGGAGCACCTGGGAGTTCAGTGTCTTGCTCAAGGACACTTCGGTATGCAGACTGCAGAGCGGGAATCGAACCCCTGACCCTTCAATCAGTAATCGGCCACACTACACCTGCACCACAGCCGCCCCCAGAAAAATAGACTGACGATGGGGCTCCAGGGCAGAGCTCACTATTCAGCCTCTCGGTGCTGTTTACCTTTTTATTTTTTCACCTTCCTAAGTTTATATTGTATTATATTGTACTGCTAGAATATTTTTTTCAAGTAAGCAGAGACAGTCATGGATCATATCAACACCAGCTTTCTTTGACACAGCCAGCAGTGATGAGACTGATCTCTTGGAGTTCCTCCCCTGGCTTTAATGCAGTCGCCGGAGCTTACCGAGAGCTAAACAGCTCGTATGTCCCATTTTCCAACAGTGGAGCCCCGTTGTTTCAGCTCTTCTATAGGAAAGCATCCTAAACTTAATGAACAGACACAAGCAGCCTCAGGCAGCGGGAGGTGGAGAGTGATCGAAAAAAAATCCTGGCAACTTTTTTAGTTGATAATTTATTTAAAATATAGGCACATAAATAAAAACTTAACTCGGTCTGGAGGTGGAAAGATTTCTCCCTTCTGGCCTAAACAATTACCCCCCACCACAGTTCCAAAACAATAAAATAACCTGCCTAATCTCCTCCGCTTTGCTAATGTGCCTATATGAAAAATATCCGGGGCCAGTCTTGCTCTTCTTTTTTGAGGTGAATCTGTTTAAACGAAAGAACGTAGTCAGGATTATGCAGGGAAATCCATCCATCCATCCGTCCGTCTTCTACGGTTTTCCTGGAGGTCCAGGTCACGGAGCCAACAGTTCAAGCAGAGAAGCCCAGACTTCCCTCTCCCTGGCCACCTGCTCCAGCTCTTCAGAGAGGACACCAAAGCGTTCTCAGGACAGCTGGAAGACGTAGGGCCCTATTTTGATGGTCACTGGGACACTTTTTTTTTTTTTTTAAATAAACAGACTTTCCACCGTGCGCCAGTGTTTTTGATATTTTCTGTCAGCGCATTGCCTGTTTTTTACGCCTTGCATCATGCTATTAAATTAACAATAGACAGTGCGACCGCCATGCGCTCAGAGGAGGTGCCTCATTTCAAAGAGGTGTGGCGGCGCACAATCTAATGCGCATTACACTACTATAGTGCATTTCATCAGAATCCGCTTTTGATCAGGAAAAAGAAGGTCTATCATCAGAAGCGCATTGTTTATTGATATTTCAGTCGTGCGTTTTGATGTCGCACAGCTCCGGAGCTCCGGGAACGGCATGTGCTGGGACAGTCATGGAGCCGTATTACAACGATGGGGTCGGTTGATCAGTTGTCTGATGCAGAACGCATTTATGGGCTTTTCCAAGTTCATTTCCTTATCACAACAGCGTAAAAACAAACTTTCCACCAGCGCATGACACAAAGATGCCAGTCTAATCATTAGATCTAATCATCAGAGGTGTGTTTTGGATAATTCAATCCAAAGCGCTCCTTCCCATCCCTTTAATGCAAAGAGGTACAATCTAAAGTGAACTGTGATCATGATGGTTTAAGACAGGTTTTGCGCTGACCAAAGCCCGTGTGTGTGTGTGTGTGTGTGTGTGTGTGTGTGTGTGTGTGTGTGTGTGTGTGTGTGTGTGTGAGCCAAAACACACGTGATAGTAATGCTGCTTGGTAATAAGGGAGACATCAATCACAGTTGATGCACAGTTAATTATGTTAAAAAGAACAAAATGGGCAAGAATAGGCTGGAAAAAAAAAAATACAAAATCAGCTGAATTGCACGGATGCCAGACAGGCATAGAGGATGATGCCTGTGAAAATTTTCACAAACTTTCATTAATGATGGCGTGGAAGTCACTCCCGGCTGTGGGGAGATAGAACGCTCCCTCTCCTGTTGCTTTCGCCAACCGAGGGTCTCCCCCTATCCGTCCTGGGTAGGAGGCGATCTGCCACCTCCGGCCCCTGCCATGAAGCCAGCCTCTGCCAGGGGCTGACGGTTGGCTGTCAGGGAACTTGCTGGGCTGAAAACCTGTGGAGCAAGGCCGATGTGGATGTGGAAGCATCTCCCGTCTCTCTGAGCAGTTAGTGAAAAGTACAACGCTGCACAGGCCTTGTTAATTAATTTATTCCCCTAAAAATAAACATATTAATACCTAATAAGTCCGTGATGAAAACGAAAATTCCACCCCTCCCCACCCTGTGCATGGTGCATCACATTGGAACACACTGGCACACATGCTCCCTGTTCATTCATTCATTCCCCTAAAAAAAAAAAAAAAAATAAATAAATCATACATTCATGCCTAATCTATAGACTCCACAATTTAAATGAGAGTGTGGATGGAATAAAAATGAAGTGTGTGATCATCATATAATTAAAATGACGGGCGATTCTGACTGTTACACGATCCCAGCGCATGCTGTTTCCTGAGCTCCAGAGCTGCGCCATGTCACAACACACGACTGAACTATCATTTAACAATCCTGACAATAGACCTCCTTTTTCCTAATCAAAAGTGGATTCTCATGGAATGCACCATAATAGCAGTGTGCATTAGATTACACGCCGCCACACCTCTTTGAAATGAGGCGCCTCCTCCGAGCACATAGCGGGCGCACTGTCTACTGGTAATTTGATGGCGTGACACAAGGTGTAAAAAAAACCCAGACAATGCGCTGACAGAAAAACACCGGAGCACGGTGGAAAGTCTGTCTGAAAAGTGTGCAGATGACCGTCCATATGCATTCAGCTGATTTTTCTGCCCATTCTTCACCGTTTGTTCTTTCTAACATAATTAACTGGGCATCAACTGTGATTGATGTCTTCCTTATTACCAAGCAGCATTACTATCACGTGCATTTTGGATCACACACACAGGCTTTAGTCAGCACAAAACCCGTCTTAAACTGTCATGATCACAATTCACTTTAGATAATGCGCCTCTTTGCATTAAAGGGATGGGAAGCAGTGCTTTGGATTGGATTATCCAAAACACACCTCTGAATGATTAGACTGGCCTCTTTGCATCATGCGCCGGTGGACGGTTCATTTTTACGCTGTTGTGATAAGGAAATGAACTTGGACACGCCCATAAACGCATTCTGTGTCAGTGACAACTGATCATCCAACCCCATCGTTGTAATATGGCCCGTAGTCTCTCCAGCGTGTCCTGGGTCTGCCCTGGGGTCTCCTCCCAGTGTGACGTGCCCAAAACACCTCAAATGTGTGTATTTATTTTATTGTGCAGGGAAATCCCTGCATAATAAAACACCAAACACAAATCTGAGAGTCACCACTGCTATCCCTGGGTTATCATTTGTACATGGAGGCAACTGTGGCGCAGGTGTAGTGTGGCTGACTACTGATCGGAGGGTCAGGGGTTCAATTCCTGCTCTGTCTGCAGTTTGCATGTCAAAGTGTCCTTGAGCAAGACATTGAACCCCCAGTTGCTCCTTTTGAGTCAGGCCAGTACCTGTGTATGTCACCGCCATCAGTGGATGGTGGTGGGTGGATAACAGGCTCTGTAAAGCGCTTTGGTCATCTAGAGATAAGAAAAAAGTGCTATATAAATGAACACCCTTTACCATGTACTTACCCTTGATAAAATGATCACTGCAGTGGTGGTGAAAGTCTGCCAACCCTCCGTCTGCCTGCACACTTGGCTCTCAGAACTAGATCCGATGGAAAGCAATAAAAAAGACTTTCCTGTGGCTTCATCTTGCCTATTATGACAACCTTCTGCCATGCATGTAGTGACCATGGTCAGAGTTGAAATTTATGCCACTCTAATCTAAAGACTGTATAAAAAGTTGGTGAACATTTTTTTTTTTTTTTAAAAAAGTACTCTAATCTAGCACAAATGCATTGGCAGCAATGTGTTGCTTGCCTACCATCAAAGGGCGTAGACAGAACGTCACATGGTTTGGTGATGTTGCTGCAAATCCTCAATATCAAAATTTTCAAATAATTTCAATATGCATTCTTGTTTAAATGGCCAAACCCTAGTCATCCCACATCTGCACTCACCTGGATCTCTCCCAGTTGTTTTGCCAGCGCCTGCAGATTTGAAGGGGAAAAAAAGTTTTTTTTTTTAAATTAATGCATCATTAATGTAACCGAGAGAGAGAGAGAGAAAGAGAGTGTGTGTGTGTGTGTGTGTGTAATACTTTTGATCGCGGCCCAGGTACTGCAGTTTTCATGGACGGCCCATCATAGTCAAAGTCCACTTGTGTCTTTGCAGCCGCCTTACTCACATATCTACAACCTGAAGGAATACACACAATAGCAGCTACGATTAGGATTTTTGTTATATCTTTGCAGATGCAAAAAAATTATATATTTACATACCAACAGCAGAATTTATATCTTATAAGAGCCTAATCACACTGAAAGCAGAGATGAAGGACTAGGCTTTAAGGGTGTCCTCACACGGTCCCATTTGTACGGTACTCAAGTACATTTGACTCCAAAAGTCCAGATCATTTGTCTAGTGTGATCGCTCCATGCCATGCTCAAGCAGGAGACACTCAGTTCCAACATGGCTAGGAGAGGTGTGCTGAGGCTCAGAACTGATGTTCATGCTCTTATGCTATGTCCCCTCTCAATATTAATGGGTTTTACCATCAAAGTGACTGTTCCTTCTGGCAATCATTTGAAGGGGACAAATAATGAATATTACAAATTTTCAGTGCTTTTGCACATCAAATGGAATATCTGCAGTGGCTACCAATTTAAAAACTCTTAAAAAACCTCTCATAAATAAGCCCCTTTGATTTGGCTCCAGCTGAGACTTGAAAACTGAAATCATACCCCACTCCCAACTTTATCTCCCCCAAGTTAATGTTGTTTCCCAGTGAGCATTTGAACCCAAACATCAACAGCGTCTCTAGCGAGTTTTTATGTCTACTCTCTAGATATTCTACCTATTGAACCAGACATCAGTATTCCTAGCTGGCTCATTAATCCAGACTGATGACCAATACAAAGGTCCACAGGCCACAGTTGTAAATAAGAATGTGTTCTTAATCTGTCTTGCCTGGTTAAATAAAGGTTAAATTAAGATTTAAAAAGTCAAGTCTTTTGTGTAGATACAGAGTCAGTAGGATAAAATCCACGAAAACACAGAGGTATATGGGGCATTTCACAACTGTGCTTCAGCAGGGCAGAAGAAATTAGGGACAGTCATACTTACAAACAGCATGGAGCCACTGGGGCCAGTGAGGTGTGCACCTTACAAGTCAAATGATCTGTGGTTCACTAATAATGTGGTGACCCAGCACACTGCAGACTGACACCATTTTACACTCAGCAGGGCTGGAGGAAACTGAGGACAATTTACATACGGACAGAGAGTCCCAGGGGGCAATCAGAACAATGGACTGTTGTGTACACATCCCTGGATGAGGGAGAGGACATCCGGGCGCCAGTTGGTCACGCTAATGATATGTATTGACTGATATGTATATCACTATGCTAATGTGCCATGCATTCTCTCTGTCTGTATAATGTGTATAAAAGAGCTTGTTATACATGCCTCAGCAGTGCAGTAGCTCACCGAGCTACAAAGCGCGTTTCAATATGTTGGTGGAAATAAAACCTTGTACCCTTCCAGCTCGTCGCATCTCGCCTGTTCTATTACCTCCACAATAATATAATTAACCCGTGTGGTTCTTTTGCTCATAACCTGTTTCCAGTAGCTTTGGTGGGAAAAAAAAAAAACCTCACCAATTTACAGTAAGACCTCAAAAATTTTTAGGACCAAAAAAGTTAATTTATGAGGAAAAAGTCTGAATTTTCTGTGAAAAAAGGTTACACATTTATGAGAGAAAGGTTCGAATTTGAGAAAAAAAAAAAGTTGTGTTTATGACAAATGTTAAATTCCTTAGGAAAAAAGCTGCAAATGTTTCTCATTTTGTTAAAGAATTACTCAGTACAGCTCGTTCCATAGTGGTAGCAGCAGCAGCAGTAGCAGTAGTGACTGCCAGCTACTGGCTTGAGTGAAAATCTTGGCTGTTCCATCTTTCAAAAGATAAGCCTTATCTGTTACTAATAGCCTTTATCAGAGGAAATACGGCACTGGGAATGTCAGGAGCTTCCACATTTCAAAAAGACAAAAGGATTCACATCTGAGTATTTAAAAAAAAAATCCTTGCATGTACTTTTATTTTAGCTTGTACAATTGCTTTTTGAATCACTGAAAGTTGTAATTGCTAAACAGTTGCTACATTATTCTAAGCTAAAAGTGTGACACTATTGACAATTTTTGGATTTCCCAACTTTTCTGACGAATGTTGGTGAAAATCAGGCAGAAACCAAGCTAGTATCTCACAAAGCAGCGAATGATGAAGGACGTTAATGAATGTTTTGGGGTTTCGTCAGGGTTGCAATACAGTTCATACACAGTTTTTAAGGTCGCCAATGTCATAAAGGGTCTTAATGAGTTGTTAGTTTTCACTACTAGGTGAAACAAAAAGAACTTTAGCGACACATGTTACAACCACTTGCAAATGTGTTACAACTATTTTGTAACAGTTTGCTGAAAAATACATTCACAAAAAAAAAAAAAAAAAAGGTTGAACTTTTTAACATTTTTAACATTTTTAACATGATTGGAATTTTTTGGTGACAAGAAAAACTGTTGGCAATCTTAAAAACTGTTGGTGAACTGTTTGGCAACCTTTTACGAACCCAAAAACTGCAATGTCTCAACGTTCCTCAGCATTCGCTCCTCTGTGAGACAATGGGGTTAGGGGCACAGGGAAAACCTGATTCTCTCTAATATCACAATACTTTGTGGTGGCAATATTATATTGATTCAAGACACATGTATTGTAATATTATATTAATAATAAAAAATAATAATAAATAATGCAAATACAAACTTTACTATTTGGATACTAGAGTAATTAAAAAAAACTGAGTTGCCTTTTCCTATCTTGTCTTTGTCTTTTCACTGTCTGGTTATACCCGCTTTACAAAGAGGTGAAGATCACTGAGAGATCATTCAGAGAGCTGGCCACTATTTTGATATACCAATGATCTGCAGTGACCTCTACGGTCTCCTCAAAGTTTTGACTCAGTCCAAAACACACAAGGATCTCCCAAACGATCCCAAAGATCAAAAATTGGCCCAGTCTCTCAATGATCTCCGTGCTGTGCAGAAGGGCCTTTAGTTCAGCCCAGCAAAAGACTGACTTGTGAGATCTAGCCGAGAGTTAAATAGAAGAAAAGTGGGGGATAGGAAATACCCAACGTATTGCAAGATTGTGACGATATTGTATAATGGGGCCCTCCAATAATAATCCAAATCATATAACGAAACAGTAGACAGTACTAAATCAAACATCATCTAAGTCAGAACAGAAGAACAATGATTTGAAAACTGATGTTGGAGAAAATCTGATGAGAGAAAAATGACAGCCACTCAGATCAAATCTGTAAAGTCAAAAGTAACTTGGCATACAACCAAAAGTATGTGAGTAAAGGTACAGGTTTTTCTTTGAAAATGTAGCCAAGTAATAGTAAAGACTATCATACAATAAAACTACTTACAAAAATATAATTTTGTGAAAAGTTACTTGAGTACATGTAGTAAATGCAACCAATTACTACCCACCTCAGTCAATTAACCTAACCAGTGTGTATATGGAAAGATTTTTAGGATACAGTAGTGATGCAAACATGTCTAGTGCATACATTTGTCAAAAGACTGGTTATGCAGAGTTTGTAAATCTGGAATAATGAATGAAAGGAGCAGTTTGACATGTTATCTTGAAGGAACAACATATACTGATAAGTTCATCCGCTTCAAGTCAAACATTTACACTGACTACATAAGAGTTCTGAGTTTTACTGCTTCATGCATAAAAATATGTTCTTGTAAAGCCACGGACAAAGGGGTAGCAACAACTTACATTTACTCAAGTATTTTTTATTTTGTATTCTGTATACTTTATTAATCCCTAGAGGGAAATTCAGGGTATCCACATGGATGGATGAGGCAGCCACAGTATGGTGCCAATCCCTTCACCATTCACACACACATTCACACCTAGGGCCACTTTAGAGTCTCCAATTAACCTAACTTGCATGTTTTTGGTCTGTGGGAGGAAACCGGAGCACCCGGGGTAAACTCACACAGACACGGGGAGAACATGCAGACTCCACACAGAAGGGTCTTCGATGGTCAGGGGTGGAAATGATTCCGTGACCTTCTTACTGTGTCGCCACAGTGCTAACCATTGCCCCACCGAGCTGCTGGTATGTGTACTCACAATACACACACACACACACACACACACACACACACACACACACACACACACACACACACAAAATACTTTCAGGAGTAGTTTTACTGCAAGATACTTTTTTACTCTTACTTGAGTACATTTTTCACAAAAAAAATTAGCTTTTGCTCAAGTACATTGAGTTACTTTTTATGTCATTAATTTTAAATGACTTAAAGTCAAGTTTTTTGTCAGTTTTTATTCCTATCAAATCTGAAATAATTGTTTTTCTATTGTAGCTCAGGAAATATTTCATTCATTATTGTTTCTTATAATCTGGATTACATCAGTCTGGATGTATGTTTTTTTTTGTGGTGTCTGTTTTAATTCTAATTAATCCCATTAATCTGATTAGGCACGATTAACTGCATAATGCACAATATTTTGCCAAGGGGAAAATAATCATGCCTCATGTGAATAAAGCGATTAACCCATTCAATGTGATTGATCGCAATTAATTAGGATTAATGTGATTAAAGGTGCCACCACTTGAAAAAAATTTTAGATTTTGGTTTCCTCTGATTATCACATCTAAAGGTGGATTCACACTACAATGTTTGGACTGACTTTTTGGCAAACGTCTGGCTCTGCTGGCAAAAGTTAATAATTGCTGGCGTTTGATGGCAAATGCTGTGAAAGTTGTTCATTGAAAATTTTCAGCCTGCTCAACATTTACCAACGTTTGGAAATACACATTGGTGAAAGTTGTGCTCAGTTTGTAAAAGTTCTTCAGCCTTGGCCTAAGTTACAGAGTTTACCTAAGTCGGCCTAAGTTAAAACTGGGTTCACACTATAACATTTGGACCGACTTGTACAGACGTTTTGAAAAATCAGAGAAATATTCAGCGCAGGTCAGCTGACATCATTGCCAGGCAACGCTCATATAAAGATCAGCCTTTGTGGAGGCTTCCTGCAGTTTTGCTTTTGGAGTGAACACATCTCCCTTGGGCATACATTTCAGTATTTATTTTCATTTTATGTTCCTATGTAGTTACTTCTGCATACCTCCCCCCCATTCATTCATTCATTCATCTAAAGAAAATAATAAAATAATGCTATAGACTCCAACACTAAGTCCGCAATGAAAATGTGAATGTGGATGGAATAAAAAAAACTATTTAGTGAATCATCATATAAATAAAAATGACGGGTGATTACATTTCGACTGCTATACCTCTCTCCATTAAAATAACATAAAATCCAGTTAAATGTCATTTACTTTTTGACACCACATCAGCGCTGTTTGATTCCCCACAATGGAAGCCAAACCAATAAATCCTGGAAAAATGATTACCCACAGAGCAGAAAATTATGAACAGTAAATTTCTCAATGAGGAGATTTTTTTTTCTTTTGGCCATCACATTTTTGGGATATACACACACACACACATATATATATATATATATATATATATATACACACACACACACACACATACAGTATATACACTACCATTCAAAAGTTTGGGGTCACTTAGAAATTTCCTTATTTTTGAAAGAAAAGCACTTTTTTTCAATGAAGATAACTTTAAACTAATCAGAAATACACTCTATACATTGCTAATGTGGTAAATGACTATTCTAGCTGCAAATGTCTGGTTTTTGGTGCAATATCTACATAGGTGTATAGAGGCCCATTTCCAGCAACTATCACTCCAGTGTTCTAATGGTACAGTGTGTTTGCTCATTGCGTCAGAAGGCTAATGGATGACTAGAAAACCCTTATGCAATCATGTTAGGTCTGCAATGCTGTAATTGCTGCAAATGGAGGATTCTTTGACGAAAGCAAAGTTCGAAGGAAAAAATTATTATTTCAAATACAAATCATTATTTCTAACCTTGTCAATGTCTTGACTATATTTTCTATTCATTTTACAACTCATGGTGGTAAATAAGGGTGACTTTTCATGGAAAACACAAAATAATTGTCTGGGTGACCCCAAACTTTAAAATGGTAGTGTATATATATATATATATATATATATATATATATATATATATATATATATATATATATATATATATATATATATATATATATATCCATCCATCTTCTTTCGCTTAATCCTTTTCGGGTCGCGGGGGGATGGAGCCTATCCCAGTATCTTTGGGAGAGAGGAAGGGTACACCCTGGACAGATCGCCAGTCCATCGCAGGGCCAATGCAGAGAGACAGACAACCAACCATTCACTCTCACAGGCATACCTAAGGACAGTTTAGAATGCCCAGTTTTGATGCCAATTAACCTAACTTGCATGTTTTTGGCATGTGGAAGGAAACCGGAGAAATCCTGGAGTAAACCCACGCAGACACGGGGAGAACATGCAAACTCCACACAGATCACTGTTGGTACTGTAAATACACACACACTGCATCTGGAAATTATTCACAGTGCTTCACTTTTCCACATTTTGTTATGTTACAGCCTTATTCCAAAATGGAATAAATTAATTTTTTTCCTCAAAATTCTACACACAATACCCCATAATGACAAAGTGAAAAAAGCTTTTTTGAGACTTTTGCAAATTTATTCAAAATAAAAAACTAAGAAATCGCATGTACATAAGTATTCACAGCCTTTGCCATGAAGCTCAAAATTGAGCCCAGGTGCATCCCGTTTCCACTGATCATCCTTGAGATGTTTCTACAGCTTAATTGGAGTCCACCTGTGGTAAATTCAGTTGATTGGACATGATTTGGAAAAGCACACACCTGTTTATATAAGGTCCCACAGTTGACAGTGCATGTCAGAGCACAAACCAAGCATGAAGTCAAAGGAATTGTCTGTAAACCTCCGAGACAGGATTGTCTCGAGGCACAAATCTAGGGAAGGGTACAGAAAAATTTCTGCTGCTTTGAAGGTCCCAGTGATCACAGTGGCCTCCATCATCCATAAATGGAAGAAGTTTGGAACCACCAGGACTCTTCCTAGAGCTGGCCAACCATCTAAATTGAGCAAACAGGGGAGAAGGGCCTTAGTCAGGGAGGTGACCAAAAACCCAATGGTCACTCTGTCAGAGCTCCAATGTTCCTCTGTGGAGAGAGGAGGACCCTCCAGAAGGACAACCATCTCTGCAGCAATCCACCAATCAGGCTTGTATGGTAGAGTGGCCAGAGGGAAACCATTTCTTAGTAAAAGGCACATGGCAGCCCGCCTGGAGATTGCCAAAAGGCACCTGAAGGACTCTCAGACCATCAGAAACAAAATTCTCTGGTCTGATGAGACAGAGATTGAACTCTTTGGTGTGAATGCCAGGCGTCACGTTTGGAGGAAATCAGCCACCGCTCATAATCATGCCAATGGTGGTGGTAGCATCATGCTGTGGGGATGTTTTTCAGCGGCAGGAACTGGGAGACAAGTCAGGATAGAGGGAAAGAGCAATGCACAGAGACATCCTAGATGAAAACCTGCTCCAGAGCACTCTTGACCTCAGACTGGGGCGACGGTTCATCTTTCAGCAGGACAACCACCCTAAGCACACAGCCAAGATATCAAAGGAGTGGCTTCAGGACAACTCCGTTAATGTCCTTGAGTTGCCCAGCCAGAGCCCAGACTTGAATCCAATTGAACATCTCTGGAGAGATCTGAAAATGGCTGTGCATCGACATTTCCCACCTAACCTGATGGAGCTTGAGAGGTGCTGCCAAAAGATGGGTAAAATGTCTTTGCTAAACTGCCCAAAGATAGGTGTGCCAAGCTTGTGGCATCATATTCAAAAAGACTTGAGGCTGTAATTGCTGCCAAAGGTGCATCAACCAAGTATTGAGCAAAGGGTCTGAATACTTATATACATGTGATATCTTAGTTTTTTTTATTTTTTATAAATTTGCAAAAATCTCAAAAAAGATGTTTTCACTTTGTCTTTATGGTTTTTTTTTGTGTAGAATGTTGAGGAAAAAAATGAATTTAATCCCTAATAAATGAAGGCGCTGCCATAATTTCCAAATCTATACTGTTTAACATGCATTCAATGCAATTTAGCTGTTGTAATGGATATTGTGTTAAAGTCTGTGTTTGCTGTTGAACAAAACAGTTTTTCTGTATAGCAGAAGTTTCTGCTTAATTTACAGATCACTGCTTAATAGGAAATTTTTAACAATCCTGTGCTTTTCTTGTGGTGTTACATAGAATATCATTGCAGTAAACTATGGAAAAAAAAAACCACCTGCTTTAAAATTTGTAATTCTCCCCACAACTTTTAGTGCAAAAAAAAAAACTCTCAAAACATCACAACTTTTTCAAAAATACCCACGAATTCAGGCTTTTTGGGCCGCAACAATCATAAAAACATCCCATGAAATCCTGGAGGGACTGGATAATTACTTTATTGACTTACCATATGATAACACAGGGTTACAAAAATAATTTGTTTGTAAGTTGTCTGTGTTTTTTCAACTGATTTAAGACAATTTTGAATTGCTGAATCCGAAAATGATATGCGTTTCTCTCGATCAGGTGCTAAGTAAAAACCTGTACTTAGTGCTTAGTACTGTGCCTGTACTATAAAGGTAAGTACATGTAAATTGAATGTTATATCATCGTTCAAAATTCAGAGAATTTCAAGACATAAAAAAGAATTTTGCATCATCTAAAGCGAAAATACCCGTACATGTAAACAAAAACGTATAAAACAACATGTGGCCATAATTCAAAAAGTAAAACCAATGTGATTTTTGGCTTCAGCACATCAAAACTGTCCTAAATCAGCTAAAAAAAGTTAGACAATAAATTTGGTGTTGACTAGTGTAATTATTTATCAAGTTCTTTTCTTTAATTTATCGTAAACTATTTTATACTGAATGAAGAGCCTAAGTCACCCCCCCCCACTTCCACACATGGAAAAAAAAAAATCTCCATTGAAATGAATGGCACAAGCAAAATTATCTTTTGATCCCGATCTAATTTTGCCATGAGTTACGCATATGATGTTTGTCAATTTAAAAGATAATTTTCAATGTAAATAACAGTGTAGGCTGTGGTCTAACTGTTAACGTATAAGGTTATGAAAATATGCAAATTAAAAGACTACAAACACAGATTCAAGTAACTTGCGTCATCATTTTCAAAGCGTGCCCAGGGTGAAGTAACTAACAGTCCTCTGGATCAGCTTCAGCTCTCAAAATACAACACAATACATTTGTGTTGTTTTTCCTCTTCTTTGGATCCTTTTTTCATGAGTCAGAAAAAAGGAGGTGAGCTTTGAGAGGGAAACCGCCGTAATAGTGTTTGGTGATGTGTATAGTCCGAGACAATAATGGATGTAGTTTACTACGTGGATTCACAAAAACTAAATATTACTCTTATTATATAACAACCAACCAAAAACTGTAATTACGTGGAAAATCATCTTTTAAATTGACAAATATATGTGTAACTTGAGGCAAAATTCGAGCAGGATCAAAAGATAATTTCTCACTTGCCATTTATGTCAAGGGAGATTTTTTTCCAATTTAAGGTCCCATATGCAGAAGTAGAGGGGACGTGACTTAGGCTTTCTACTGAGCTGCCTTCATGTTCTTCCATCTCGTTTGGTTTGATTCTGGGTGTTCAAATCAGTTTGCTAGTGCATTGCTACCATCTACTTTGTGGGCATGAGCAGCAATCCAATAACAATGTTTATTGTGGTTATTTCAGGGACAGTTTAATCATCTAAGAAAATTTGTTATCATTACAGGCCTGACCCTTTGTCTTGGCAGACCAAAATAACTGGTTAAACCAAAGTCATCTTTTGTCATGCGCTGCTGTCAACTAATGAATGCCGTTTGTGGAACCGTTGTATAACGGACCTCAAGCAAAATGTAGCGTGAAATACTTCCAATTTCCATGCTGCCCATCAGTTCACTTCTGCTCAAAGCCAAAAAAACAAAAAAACCAAAAAAACATTGCTTTTACTTACATCACAGTGGTCTCTTATTAA
Organism: Pholidichthys leucotaenia; assembly: GCA_020510985.1. Lineage (NCBI taxonomy): Eukaryota > Metazoa > Chordata > Actinopteri > Cichliformes > Pholidichthyidae > Pholidichthys > Pholidichthys leucotaenia. The sequence goes on from CM035838.1 coordinate 315,806,976, forward strand.
ATTCATTTATCCACGTTCACATAATATTAATTTTTTTGTGTAGAGGTTTCCATTTTTTTTCCTCTTATATATGCTTATTGAGCTTTTGAGGGCCACAAGCAATACAGAAAAAGCAAACAGCAAGAAATGACAGAGAACCCTCTTTTTCAACCCCCAAACTCCCACCCCATCACCCCATCTCCACACACAAAAACAAACCAAAAAAATAATAATAAATACCGCAATACAATACAAATTTGTCAGAAGCAGAAGAATTACATCCTGAAAACACAATCGGAAACAATGGTGGTCTATCTGGTAATGCACTTTGACCTCTCAGTCCAAGTAAGACTATAGAGGCCACTCTGGAGGGCCTGGGTGCCATTTCCTCCTATATAACTCTAAAAGGGGTCCCATATATTAAAAAAACAAAAAGGTTTGTCTTTGAACCAGAAGCTAATAGCTTCTAATGGGATAAGTTCCATCACACTACGAATCCAATGTGTAACTGTAGGAGCAGAGTCTGAGGTCCATAGAAGAAGAATACATCTTCTTGCACTAAAGAGAAGCACCTGCAACAGTTTGAGTGCGGAGGAGCAAAGATTCAGTGGGGTAGGATTTACTCCTAGAATGCAGCTGAGAGGAGTGAGGGCTAGATTTTTCTTGAATATAATATCAATTTCTTTACAAATTTTTACCCAGAACTCATTAATAGGAGGACATTTAAATAAACAATAAAAATATGAACCTTCAGAAATTTTAAACTTATTATAAAATTTTGAAAGTAGAGGGTTAAACTTAGTGCGTTTCACTGGAGTAATATGAAGCCTGTATATGATCTTGAATTGTAACTCTCTAGCTTTGTTAGTAAAAAGGTAGTTTGTACTACCTGACCGCACCTCATCCCATATATCAGGTGAAAATGATTCTCCAAAATCCACTTCCCCAAGAGATCTGACATGGGCTGTGCAATCATTGGATAGGACTGAGAGGGTCTTGTAGAACCTAGTGATTAGTTTTCTAGTGTCTGGTTTCTGAATCACCTCCTCCATAGATGAAAAAGAGACTCCATTAGGATGCAGCTTAGTGGATGAAGAAATAATACTACGAATTTTCAGATACCTAAAAAAGTTGTTCTGTGGGAGGTTATACTTCTCTCTGAGCTGCTCAAAAGACAGCAGAGTGCCCCCTGTCATCAAGTCACCTACAGTTTTTACTCCCCTATCAAACCACAAGGAGAAGGCTTGGTCAGCCAGACCAGGGGGAAAATCCGGGTTTAAATAAATAGGTGTGAGGGGGGGAAAGGAGCCATCCTGATTTCCAAGCTTCTTCACCATCCTCCAAACTTTTAAAGTATTCTGTAAAATAAAATTCCCCTTTAATTTGAGACAAACCCATTTGTTAGATGCGTATAATATGTGACTGAGAGGAATAGGGGCCACCGGAGCCGCCTCTATATTAAGCCAGGTGGATGTCGGCTCATTTTTAAACCAGTGCCAAATGTAAATAGAGAGGGAAGCAATTTGATAGCGCCTAAAATCTGGCACTGCCAGGCCTCCTTCATCCAGTAGGTGCTGTAATGTGCTAAGTTTTAACCTGGCTCGCTTGTTCCTCCACAGAAAAGATGTCAAAGAGCTATTAAGAATAGCAAGTGATTTTCTTGTTAAGAGAGCTGGGATCATCTGGAAGGGGTACAATAACCGAGGAAGTATAACCATTTTGACAAGGTTGACCCTTCCTAAGAGAGACAGAGGCAAGGCCGTCCAGCGGGCCAAGTCCTCCTTGATTCTACGAATTACAGGGACAAAGTTGGCTTTATATAAGCCAGAAAGAGAGGGAGTAATGTGTATGCCCAAATAAACAAAACCTGATGGAGACCAGCGGAAGGGGGTAGAGCACAGTGGAGACCAAGATACCTGAGGGGTAAGGGGCATGGCTGAAAGACGACAAGAACAACACACTCGTTATGTCTGCTTCCACCTTTATTGCCGACCACAAAGTGACATGAGAATCCCCAGAAAAAAAACATATCCGCTTCCCCACCTTCTGCTCGCTTTCACAATAAAAGCCCTGCAGACAACAGCACAACAAACACTTGATAAATGACAGTTATATACAATATATTGTATCTGAAACTTAATCTCCCTGTCCTTTTTTTTTTTTTTTTTTTTTTTTTTTTTAAATCAGTCATATTCAAACCCATTAAGTCCAACAACATAAACATATACACGTGCTCAAATAAACCCTGAGCTTGAAGACAGAACATAACTGTTAAACAAAGCTTAAATATGAATAGAACTGTATGTTCTCAAGTTTTCATTTTTTTTTAAGTAATACTCTGACCCCCTATTAACCAACAGTCCATTGCCCTTCACTCAGCGCCTTGAGCAACTGGTGAGCTGATGCAGCCCTTTTTGTGAGGCAGTCTGCGAGTTGTTCTTTTGTGCTCTGCCACAGTATCTGTTCAGTTTTCTGCATCTGAATAAGCTCTTTGATGCTACTAATCTCCAAACGAAGTCTTTTCTCAGAAAATGACTTTGTGGATTTTAGTGCATCAGTTAGCGAATGGTTGTCTGTTACACAGATCATTGGAGGGGCATGGTTTGTGTCTCCTGCGGTCAACTCAGAAAACAGTGTAGCTAGAAAAAGTGCATTGTCAACTCCCTCAGACATAGCCAGGGTTTCACCAGCTAGTGTACTTCTCACTACCCTTTTTACTCTCTTTGATTGCCAAGAAAGAGGTGAAAACTTCCCCTTTTCTCCCATGAGAACAATGAAATGTCCTCCTTGAGTGCCTCCATCAGACAGGTTTCCAAATGAGGCATCACTAAACACAGTTATTTTTAGTGCACTGTCTTTTCCCAAATGTGAAAAGTTTAACACAACCTTCTTTGGCTTTATCTTGCACACTATTCTGTTTGCTTCATGGATCGTGTGTACAGTTGCATCTTTCACATCACATCTGGTCTACTCTGCCTGGCAACCCAGAGAATCTGACCAATCTTTGATCTGAGTTGATCTTTTTCCTCCTCACAGAGAGGCAAATCTTGCTGTACTGCTCGCGATGGGTCATTGTGTACGGGCTGCATGTGCTGAATGTATTTCTCCTGGTGCATTTGCACCTTTCCATCAAGAGTCACAAAGTCTACTCCCACATAAGAGAAGTGTTTGTGTGCTTCAAGCCCAACCTGAAAAATAGATTTCAGGTGAGGTATGACTGTTGTGGCGAATTTTTGTGTGCCTCCCCATATGAAATCATCTACATGACAGGCGAGCACCCCAGACACGGTGCAGTCTTGATCTAACCAATAGAAAACAGCCGGATCGACCTTTGACATTTGTCCACCTGCTTTCAGCACCATCTCTTTGACTCTGTTGTACCAGTACAATGATGCATCTGCTAAGCCATATACACACTTTCTGAGCTTCCATAATATTCCATTACAGTTGGCTTCAGCAGGTGGTCTAATGTAAATGTCACGTGACGCCTCCATTCCCTGAAGAAATGCTGATTTTATGTCCATAGAATGAAGTGACCATTGTTTTTGACAAATAACTGCTGTTAGCAGTCGTAAGGACTCTGAAGCACAGGTGGGTGAGTCCTTTTGCAGCTCACACATCTCCATCTCCTCAAAACCTCTTGCCGCCAGACGAGCTTTTGGCACTAATCCTGAGACGGTTTCTTTGAGAGTACACACCCACCTTGTTGAAATACACTTTTGTCCCTCATCCTTCATTTCTACAAACACAGTTATCTCTCCAGCATTTAATTTCTTCTTGTTTGGCTTTATCAAATGATAAATCATTAGCCACAAACACATCTTCATTAGTGTTAACATCAGTGACAGCAGGTTCAATCTCAAGACTCTGTACCTGTGTTAGATCAACAGATTTTGTGTTACCATCTAGACAATCAGGCTCCATAAAAAGCAAGTTATACCAATTTTTATATTTCCCTGTTGCTTTGCCTGCCCGCCCCAAAACTTTGGCTGTGTGTTTAACCCCACTGTCTTTGTCTATGTATTTCAGGACCTGCCCCGTTTTCAAACAAACACCGGATGTTTCAGCTGTGTTTGTTTCTCTGTTAGGCATTTCTGGTTGTATTTCATGAGTCTCTCTGTCACCATTCGTGGAAAGTGAAATCTCACTCTGAACTCCAGTAGCAGCTTCGGTGCAATGGGGCTGAAGCATGTTTTCTTGAACCTCCATTTCGTTTTCTGTGTTCTCCATGTTTTCAGCAGTTCTGATCATTCCTCGTTTTTCACCAATGTCTGTGTTGTTTTCTGAATTTCCATTTGTTGTCTGATGTTCACTACTTTTATGATTCACTTTTCTCAGTCTGAGATGATGCACTCTTACGCGGGTTCCTCCGTGTCGAACAAACACCACTGCACCATCCTGGCCAATAACAACTGCTGGCCCTTTCCACTCTGGACAGTCCACTCTTTTATAGTAGACTTTATCACCCACTTCATATGTTTCATCTGTGTGACGGATTTGTTTGCGTAGTGCTCTCCGTATTCTTTCAGAACATTCTGCTTCTGTGAAAGCTCTTCTTGCAGCATGCAAAGCAGAGATGTGTTTTGCAACCCATTCACTCTCTGTAGTGCCCTCTAAGGCTGGGAGTTTATCATTTAACACAGAGGGCATGTTGGGATTCTGTCCAAACACCAGTTGATATGGGCTGAATCCATGAACATTGTGCATAGTGTTTTTTGCCATGAGTGCCCAGTCTAGAGCAGTGCTCCAGTCACAGCAGTTACCGGCTTTTATTTTCATTAAGATCTCTGTGAGTGTTTGATTATGTCTCTCTAGAAGTCCATTGCTCCACAGGCTGTAGGCAGCTGTTGTCTTAACTTCTATGTTGAAATTCTCTGCCATATCTCTCACCTCATCATTATTGAACTCTCCTCCATTGTCACTAAACAGTTTCTGTGGTGGTCCATGTACACTTACCCACACATGAATGAAGTGCTTCACTATTTCTGAGGCCTTTTTTGTAGTGAGAATGCTGCCTGCACTGAATCTCGTGAATTGATCAATAATGTGAAGATACCACAGGTCTGGCTTCAGTTCATGTAGATCAACTGCCACAGTTTCATTATACTGAGATGCTAGTGGCAACCCAACTACAGGCCTTGGTTTGGTCTTACTGTACCTTTGGCAAATGTCACGTTCACTGATGATTTTTTTTTAGGATCATGTTGCATTCTGTGTCTTTATTTCCAGAGCTATCGAGCAGCTTCTGCAATTTGTCAGCAGAAGCATGGCCAAACTGTTTGTGAAGCTTCACCAGGATTTTGTGTTTTTCAGCCACGTTCAAATTGTCCGTGATTGTCAGGATCTCCTCATCCCATTGCTCTTGATTCTCATCTCCATTTTCATGTTTTGTGACATCATCATCAGCTGTCAAAATCTGACCATCACGCTGACTGTGTCTATTTTTTCTGTTCATAATGTTCACACAATAATGACCAGAGCTGGTAAAGTCAAGTTTCACTGGTTGCTGAAACATGACTGCACTGTCATTTTCCATGTCCAACACTGTTCCTGCTCTTTTCAAAGATGTTTTGCTCAGAAGAAGTGGGATTTTTACAGGAACAACCTCAGTCTCAATACTACATCTTGTCTCTCCAATCTTTGCAGGTATTTTCAACCTTTTTGTGGAATGAATCACTTTTCCATCAAATTTAAATGGTTTGTTACTCTGCTTCTCCGTTTTTTTTTCACATTATTTATCTCACTCAGACTCAGCCTTGTCATGTAATTATCAAGCCATTCTTGTCCACACACAGTCCGAGTGCATGCGGTGTCGATTATTGCAGAATCAAAACAGTCATAAAGATTTCTGCTTCACTGGGTGACTCTTTAGTAAACAGGGTAAAGTTACACTCCTCTGTGTTACTTACTTCACTCGCTTCTATAAGTTTGACTTGTTCACTTCTGTGTGGACAGTCTTTAGCCCAGTGAAATGTGCTTTGGCAGATGGCACATCTTGATCTCCGGCCATACCTGTCCAGGGGGTTGGTGCCCACTTGTGGAGTTTTTTGTTTACTATTCCAGGAGGAAGACTTTCTTGTTTGCCGGTTTTGTTCTGTGATATAGGCCGTTTCCTGATTAATGCCCGTGGTTAAAACAGATGAATTTTCACCAAATATTCGCTTGAGTGCTGATTTCATCGAGGCAAAAGTTAAGTCTGTACACGCAGTCAAGGCGAGCTGCCGATCTTTAACATCCAGGCATGCAGTGTCTAACAACTTAAATGCAAGCACAGCATCGGGAAGCTCCATCTTATATTTGCGCATGCGGGTGTAGCGCTGCTCACAGTCTATTATATAGTCTGCCATAGACACACCGCTGTCTTTCTTTATCCGGTCAAAATTGGAGTAGGCCTCATAAACTCGGTCTTTTTCCTCTTTCAAGAATAAGTTATCAAGATTCAAAAGCAAAGTGTCCATACCAGTGTCTCCATTCAGGTCATCTATCGGTATCTCCATCGCCACTTCCCGCGCTCTTCCCGATAGCGCCAAAACCACAGCGAGTGCTTGTTTCTTTTTTTTTCCAGCTCCGTGACTCGAGTCCAAATCGTGACTTCATTTTTCCAACTTTCATAGGGCTTCCCCTCGTCAAACGTCGGCAGGACTCTATAGTTGGTAACCATCCTCTGCTACCATTGAAAGACGATAAGAACAACACACTCGTTGTGTCTGCTTCCACCTTTATTGCCGACCACAAAGTGACATGAGAATCCCCAGAAAAAAAAAACATATCCGCTTCCCCAACTTCTGCTCGCTTTCACAATAAAAGCCCTGCGGATAACAGCACAACAAACACTTGATAAATGACAGTTATATACAACATATTGTATCTGAAACTTAACAATGGCTTCAGATTTAGAGTCGTTAATCTTATAACCTGAAAAATGACCAAAAGAATTAATTATTTCAACAACTCTTGTAATAGAAGATTCTGGGTTACTTAGATAGAAGAGGACATCATCACAGTAAAGGGAAATTTTATGATTTGTGGAACCCACATCTATACCTGTTACCAAGGAATCACATCTAATGGCCTCTGCTAAGGGCTCCATAGCGAGGGCAAACAGAATTGGTGAGACCAGGCAGCCCTGTCTAGAACCACGTCTCACTGTAAATGTGGAGGACCTCAGGCCATATGTAATAACAGAGGCACGGGGGGCAGCATATAGCAAGGATATCCACCTAATAAAGTTGTCACCAAGATTGAATTTTGAGAGGACACCTAGAAGATAAGGCCATTCAACCCTATCAAAGACCTTTTCTGCATCAAGGGAGACAAGAGATTTGACCTTTGACCTTGATCCATTCTGAATAAGATTTAATAGTCTCCTTACATTATAAAGGGAATTACGACCCAATATAAATCCAGTTTGGTCTGTTGAAATTAAATCTGGCATGACACCTTCAAGTCTCTTCGCCAGTATTTTAGCTAATAATTTTTGGTCAACGTCCAGCAAGGCAGTCGGCCTGTAGGATGTGCATTCATCTGCAGGTTTGCCCTTCTTTAGGATTAGAGAAATATTTGCATCCATCATAGTATCAGGAAGAGCCCCAGAGTCAAAGGAGTAACACAGCATATTGAGAAGGGGATCAATTAGGAAATCCTTAAAAGCCTTATAAAATTCTGGAGTCAAACCATTAGGCCCCGGGGCCTTACTAATTTGCAAGCCGTTAACCGCCTCTGTAACTTCTTCATGGGAAATAGCCCTATTAAAACAGCTTTTTTTGTGTAATGGATGCTTGAGGTAGTTTGACTAATGATAAAAAATTATGCATCAAAGTCCCCGAGTTGTGATCTGACTCAGAAGTGTATAAGCCTTCATAGAAGGAAAGGAAAGAGTTGTTAATATCTTTGTTGTTATAAACTCTTTTACCAGAACTATCCTTTATGCCTGGAATAGCCTGGGAGCCAGTATTACCTTTTATTAGATTTACCAGATACTTGCTTGGCTTATTGCCGAATTCATATAACTTGTTGTTTACCAAACAGTATAGATCTCTGAGCTTCTGTAGATAAACGTGCATCTAGAGCTGCTGTGGTGGCATCAGTTTGAGATCTCAGGTTATCTGAAGGTTTAAGGTTAAATTCACGTTGTAGTTCACTTAATTTACCTTCAAGAAACTGTTGCTCTGTCCTCTGATTTTTCTTAAGATTTACCAAGAATGATATAGTAAAGCCTCGAATAACAGCTTTACCAGTTTCCCAGAGTAAATTAGGTGATACGTCAGAGATATTATTTTCAGCAATAAAATGATTAAACTGTTCTGATAGATACGTTTTAAAATTGGGATTTTTAAGAAGGTAATTTGGAAAGCGCCATTGCCCCTTAGTGCTTTGAGTCTTGCTGGACATGACCAAAAAAATGGGTGAGTGATCACTGATAATATTGCCGATGGAGCAAGAGAGTACTCTTTGAAGGGCATATTTAGGAGTAAAAAAATAATCAATTCTAGAAGATGTTTTATGCACTTTTGAGTAAAATGTATACTGCTGATCAGTGGGGTGAAGGGTCCTCCAAGTATCAATGAAGTGAATATCAGCACAACAACCAAGTAAAGAGCGCGCTTGTCCAACAATAGACTCTGCTGTTTTTGAGAACCTATCTAAACGTGGATATAGACAACAGTTGAAATCACCCGCTATCACAGAGGATTCAACAGTCCACTCAGAAAACAGAGAGAATACTTTAGTATAAAAATCAGTTGAGCGAACCGGGGGGCATACACATTTAAATAGGACACAGGGTCCCCAAAGAGTGTCCCTCTAATCATGACATACCTTCCTGCAGTATCGGCCTTAATCTCCACCCGTACCCTCTCTTTTTTTAAATAGTTAAAAAAAAAAAAATTACGTTTAATAGGGGTCTGGATCCCATGTACATTCCAAGAACACAATTTAATTTCTGCACTGCTAGCCATTATTCCAAATGATATGGATAATACTTTTGTTTAAAAGTTTATACATTGAGAATTTATACATTGAGAAATTATATATGGAACCTCCTGACAAATACAAACAATACAACAAAAACCAAAACAAACAGAAAAGGGGAGTGTGGCGAAAAAAAGAATGAAAAACACAAAACCTCCCTCATACTTTGAACGCTTCCCTAAACTGAGCGTCTACACCCTACAAAATACAACTTAACTCTGCACTAAACCAGTGCTCCATATGCAAATGTATAGTTTAAACATCTGAAGAGCTTTAAAAATAAAATACTCCTTAAAAAAAAAAAAAAAAAAAAGGTAACATGAACACTGATATTACATCGATTCACTACATCCAAACCCATACAATGAAATTTTTTTTTTTTTTTTTTTTTTTTTTTTTTGTTACTTATTTGTACCCGTAGGTAGACTTGGTTTGCAGTCTGGTGACAAGCCACTGGCTGCTGGTCGCTGCGTGCGCGAGCGCCCTAAACCTACATGTTTTTTTTTTGGTATGCGGGAGGAAACCGGAGAAATCCCGGAGTAAACCCGCGCAACACGGGGAGAACATGCAAACTCCACACAGCTCACTGTTGGTCGGGGGCTGGGATCGAACCCACGATCTCATGATCCCCGCGGTCCCCCGGCCGAGGGTAAAACTGTGCTGCCACAGTGCTAAACCACTGCGCCACCGTGCAGCCAAATCGCGTAAAGTGAATTAAAAAGTCCTTAAAGTGACAAGAAAAAGAACTTAAACTGCTTAATTTATATATGTCTGGAAACTGGGAACTGCCCCAAAGGGCTGGTGAAAAGTTACCCATTGTTGTCATCCGCATGGACTGCTTGGAGGGATGGGGCTATGGTCTCTGAATAAAAATTCTCCACCTCCTCCGCTGTATCAAAGCTGTATTTGCCGCCATTGAATGACACTTGGAGTCAGGCAGGAAACACCAAGCCATATCTGACATCTGCAGCATGAAGCTTTCGCTTGATGTTCATGAAAGATGCCCTCCGTTTGGTGACATCAGCAGTAAAATCGGGGAAAATGTAGACTTTGTGACCGCGGAAAGTAAGCGGGCCCTTCTCTCTGGCGAGCTGGAGGATGCGCTGTTTCACTCTGAAATGGTGCATCTTTACAATCATGGGTCTCGGGGGAGCGTTTTGACCCCGGACAGGCCGGGAAGCAAGGTGATGCGCTCGGTCCAACATCTCAGGCCCGTCAGGAACCTCCATACCCAGCGTCTCGGTGAAGAAGTCGGTCATAAATGTTGTAACTTGTGGCCCCTCTATGTTTTCCAGTTGACCAAGCACACGGAGATTTTGGCGTCTGCTCCTCGATTCAAGGTCCTCCGTTTTAGCCATTAGCAGTTTGTTGCATTTCTCCAGCGTTTCACTCCTGGCTTCGAGCGCCGCAATCCTGTCGTCACACTCCTGCAGAGAAGTTTCGACCTCGGTCAGACGTGTCCCAAACGAGTCCATAGAAGTCTGCAGTGTGCCTAATGAGTCCCGCGTTTCAGCTCGGAAACTTTCAATTAGCCTTACCAGGCCCAAAAGTGACGGCTCTTCTGCGTCCTCATCAACGCCATGTACAGGAGACGGGTAGTTAGCTTTCTCATTAGCTTGACGGTCAAGGGATCGGGTAGAGCGTTCCTGACGGGAAGCGTTCTTCCCAGACATGTCAGCGGGTTTCTCAAGTTGTCCCAATATGATGAGGAGAAATATAACGAGACACAGGAACGTTTAAAATAACATTTATGAAAGATATATCGGAGCTGGTAAGGGTGCGTCTACTCCGTATCCATGTTCCGGTGCAGTAATTCTGAGTTTTCCATTTTGGTCATTTTTGTAATCATGGTGTCTACTACTGCTTGTTTCCCTGGTTACTGTATAATATATCTCAGATAATGTACAAGTGAATATCATGATACCATGTTGCTCTGACGTGGCTGTGCTGTATTTACCTGACGCACTGAGCCAGAGGTTTTTCTGCAGAGACAGCGCAAGCTGGCGGCTGATCAGGGATGTCGCCATGACAGACAAGAACAGGTGCAAGAGAGGCAGGAGCTGCAGCCGTCAGCACTTCAAACTTCAGCAAGTCTCCTGCAGACAGAGAGTGGGGGTGGAAATGGAAGTAATGTTATAATTAAACAATAGAATTTCAAATTTTTCACATTTTTGATTGTGTATTTTTAGTGACCATAACCTCTGTGTTCCAATTAGGGCAGTCTTAAATGGATTTGGGCTCCGGATATTTGGGAAAGATCCAGAGTGAATATTCTGTACCATCTTTCTTCTCCCTCGGTGGACTGCATCAGTATCAATGTTTTGGGGTTTTTTTTTCCCTAAATGTGACCTTTTTTTATGAATTTGGAACTTTTTCACATAAGCGTGTAATTTTTATCTTTTAAGTTTTTCCTCAAATTTCTATCTTTCTCCTTGTGAAATTGAGACCCTTTTCATTGTAAATGTACATTTCTTATATTTTTTCTTAAATTTACAAATTTTCTTGTAAATTTAGAACTTTTCTCATAAATTAGTACATTTTGTCACACAAATTTAAATGTTTTTTTCTTACATATTTGTAAATATATTCATGCAATTTTGTGATCTCTTTGGTAAGTTTAAGACTTTATTGTCAGTTTTTCTTGTAAAAATATAAGATTTTTCTCTGAAATTTGCCAGGGATTTTTTGACAAAGTCAGTAAAGATACATTTGCAATTTACTGTTATTACCAGACCGTCAATAATGGAGTACCTTATTCCATCCTGACAAAATTATGCTGAGAGTGCTCAGATCTCCTGACCGTCTTAGAGGCAGACCCATTTAGGATGTGCATAAGGTCATGGTCAGTGGTCTAGGAGAAGTAACATTTTTCGTGAAATCATAAATGCCCTGATCTCCTGAGATTTGTAAATGAACTTGACCTCAACCTGGATGCAGCCCTAACTGAGGATCCTTTTCCCCCCCTTGTCCTGACAGGCAGCTAGGTGAGCAGAACAGAAATCTGCTACCCTTATTGTGCCAAAACAGATTTATTTTGTCAAAAGGAGCTTTATACAGTACCTATCTATGTACTGTATATTGCTGTAAACTCTTTCTGTAATAACTTTTAATACTTTGAATTATTTTACACATGAAGGACCTGACAGGATAGGGAATGGGGAAAGGAGGTGTGCAGAAGGGGAAAGAAAAGGGAGAGAAACAGACAAAAAAGACGAACAAGCCACCAAACCACCAACTAAAACAAACAGAAGACAGACTGCTTCTTCCACCAAAGATGTCTCAACACAAGTCTGGTATCTGCACCTGTTGAAGAAGAGGCATTTGTGTGTGTGCATCTGTGTGCGTGTGTATGACAGCGCGCACAAAATAAGTGTGTGCATGTGAGTGGTTTGTCAGGAAACATACGAAGAGGGTGGCCTGTCGCAGCAACTCCCCCCGCCCCACACACACCCCCGGAAACCCTGAGCAAGCAAGACAACGCCACAACCCCCACAAAGCACAAATGTCCGAGGCCAACAAGCCCCAGGAAAGCCAGGCGTCTGCCTCAGGAGAGATAGCCGAGGGAGGCCGGGCTGCCAGGCAGCTGGCACGGCGGGCCCACACCCCTGGATCCGCCAACCCCCCCCCCAGCAGGGCCAACGCCAGCCCCCAGGCCCCAGGAAACCAGCGCCCCCCAGGCCGGAGACAAGCCCGCGCCCCTGGCATGAGCCCTGCCCAGGTAATAGGCAGCGGGGCTCCACCTCCCTCCAAGCCCTCAGTGTCTAAAATGCAATTAAAATTGAGGTGAGGGCAGCCCCACACACCAAGCGACACTCCCGAGTGCTCGCCACAAGCCGACCAACCACCCACCCCAGACACACATCGACACCGGCAGGCCACCCCGCAGCCACAGCCACCCTGGAGCAAACCGACGGCCACCAACCCGCGCCAAAGGCCCCCCGCCAAACTCCAAGCACCCACACGCACCTGGCACCAAGGACACTGGAGGCAATGCGACAAAGCGCCCTGCCCCATGACACAACGGCAGGACAGCCAGGAAAAGCAGGCCCCAAATCGCCAACCCCAAGGCCACCAGATGGCCCGCCCCAACCCCGCCACCCCACGAGGTCCTCCCATCCACACACACATCCTCCACCCCCAGGTACCCGCACACATACCCACGCCCATCCTCATATGCACACACACACACACACATCACACATGCCCACCTACACTCACACAGCCCCGCATGCCCGCACACAACACACACACACACACACACACACACACACACACGAGCCCACTCAGACCCACACTCACACACACCTGCACTCATGCATGTGCACACACTCACACACATACACGCACACCCACACCCTCAGGCCCCGAAGAACGGGGAGGGGCGACCTCCCCAGGACACCAGCACCAGCCCCCAGAGCATTGCCAGGGCCCCGGGGAGGGCACAACCCCGCCGCACAAGGACACACCGGTGCACACCCAACCCCAACCCAGCGGGGGAACACCCCCCCAGCACCAGGGGCCCAGGGCCAGACCCAGCCCCACCTGGGAGACAAGGCCAGCCAGCCCGGGGCCATCGCCCACCCTGCAGCCCCCCCCCCACCACCAACCCCCCAAGGCCAGACACACAGCCACCCCGGAACAGGCTCCTTGGACACTGGCCCCAGTGGGTCACAGAAACCCCTCGTGGTCAGGGTGCAGCCAGTCACCAGAGGCACCAAGGAGAGTGAACCACTGCCCGCCACCCCTCAGGTTATAGAATTAATAAGTGGGGACCAGAGAGAATTGAATTCAGCCAATTGGTTATTTGAGGTGGTAAACATTCTCTCCAGGCTAATATAATCTGATAGTAGGTTATTATAGTGAGTCGTACATGAATTATTTCTTGATTTCCAATTCATGAGGATAGTCTTCTTTGCGATGCATAAGGCAGTGAGAACCATGTGTGACATCCTTGCCTCTATATTTATTTAACTTAAATCACCTAATATGCAAAGTGTGGTAGAGGATGGGATACGATAACCAAGCCATGCCTATAATCACGTCTTCTGCCAGAACTTTTGGACCGGTGCACAGGACCACATAGCATGCATATAACTATCCGGGACGTTGCTGGTGCAGTGGGAGCAGATGGCTGTGTGACTCAGGCCCATTTTGAACATCCTTTGTCCTGTGTAATGAGTTCTATATAGAACTCTGTACTGTATGGGTTGTAAATTAGAGTTTTTAGTCATCTAAACAGTGTTTAAACATATCTGTGTCCAAAAGCTTTCATCTTTATTGACTGATAGGTCTGTCTCCCATTTTGATTTTGGAAGAGATACCGACTCATCCAGTTTTGATAATAGTCCATGTATTTTCAAGATCAATTTAGGGGAACAAAAATTTAGAAACTGTCACCTTAACTGGTACCTCTAAATCTGTCTGATTAAGCTTGAATCTTGCTTTTATTATCCTACCTGAGGATCCTTGTGAGTGAGTTTGGCAAGCATTGACGCAATTTGCTTAGGAGGAGTAGCAATTTTTCTGAAATCACATAAGAACCCAGATCTCCTGTCCTTTGACCTTGAGCACAATGTGGATGCAGACCCACCAGGGAATCATTGTGAGTGAGTTTGGTGAGCATCAGGGAAAATGCCTCAAGGGGGTAGTGACTCCCATGAAATGTGGACGGACAGGTGTAGCATCATTGCATGACCTCCTTTCAGCTTTGCCGGAATGAGCTAAAAATTGAGTAGTTTGGGGGAAATTAATATTTGAATACCGGTGTAATGATCAACTATCTGGATAATCAAATACTTGGGTACAACCATAGTTTAATGACAAACTATGTTACATGTACATCAGTGTCCAGTCTTGCAGCAGAAATGAATATACAACACAGCCATCCATTCATCTTCTATGGCTTTTCTGGGGGTCCAGGTTGTGGAGGGAGCAGACTAATCAGAGAAGCCCAGACTTCCCTCTCCCCAGCCACCTCCTCCAGCTCTTCAGAGAGGACACCAAGACGTTCTCAGACCAGCTGGGAGACATAGTCTCTTTAACATGTCCTGGATCTGCCCCGGGGTCTCCTCCCTCCTCCAACAACACACACATAAAAAGTAATTCCATTTCTGTACCTGGTCTTTCCTTCACCTACAGTATATTGCAGTCGGTGCATCGTGACATGCACTACACAAAGAGCAGAGATAAACAAACCTATCATCTGGTCAGTCACTGCAACAGATACTGGAGTCAGTTTGTCTTGGCCTGTCCTTGCCACTGATAATACCACTATCTGCCAAGAATGTGCCGCTAGTCCAGCAAAAGCTAGCAGTACTCAAATACTTTGCAAGCAGTTTCATGAAGTGGTCAGTCAGAAAGCAACTCATACCAGCTCGGACATCGCCTGGGTTAACAAGGTCAGGAGTTCCTGGCAGCGGAAGGTGAACGACAGAGCTGCATGGAGGGATCTGATCAGACCTAAATGAAACAGTCATTGTCGCCCCCGACAGACTGCTATGATGATGATGTTACATGTATATTAACTGCAAGTCAGAAAACTAATAAACTGTTGCACTAATTAAAGGAGCAAAAGAAATGTCTAAACTTTTGTGGTTTAGGTTTATTCTAAAGTTTAACTGCAAGTCAGAAAAATAATTAAAACTGTTGCACTAATTAAAGGAGCAAAAGAAATGTCTAAACTTTTGTGGTTTAGGTTTATTCTAAAGTTTCCCGATTATAGATTAAACAAGAAGACATGGCATGTTCTAACAAAGTAGGAAATGAAGTTAATTTCTTTTGGAACATGCGAGACATGACACTTGTCAAATGCAGATTCAGTTTTACTAAAAGATACCCATTAAACAGGATAGTCCTGGCTGCTGCTTTGAACAGCAAATGTTAGACAGTAACAAATTAAAAGCCAGTTTTTTTGGGGGGGCGGGGGGGACACTATAAAACATATTGGAAAATCTCTCTCAAACAGAGCAGGCATTTCTTCTACGCCAACATTATGAAAGCCTTGAAAGGTGACAATTAGGCTAAGAGAGGAACGCCTGTGTGCCGTTTCTCCAAGCTCATCAGAAGTTATGTAATCGGTGGTGCAGGAACAGGAAAAATCCAGTCTTCACGCTGTCTGGAAGCCCCGTGAGAGGCATGTGCATGTGTGCGTGTGCACATATGCACGAGTGTCAGCAAGGGTCAGGGTTTTCACCAAGTCCGTGTGAAGGCAGATTCATTCACTGAATGTACAAAGACGTGCAATGGCCACACAGACGGTGTCTTGGCAACACCTTGTGAACTGGATAAAACTGGTTTGGGATGTGAGTGTTACACAAGACTGCATTTTAGTATGCCATTGAGGAGCATGATAAAGTGAGGGGGACAGTGATAAGCTGGAGTTTGGGAACAAATTAAACTAACAGTTGACCTGGAATCTGACACTGAGCAAGATAATAATGATCATAATGACCCAGGATATTTTAGTGCCACATATATACAGAGATAGATGGGAGTAAACAAATTGTACTCAAGTGAGAGTAGGGTTATCTTAAGCCAATAAATACTCAAGTACATGACAAGTACAAGAAAGTGTAGCCACCAAATACAGTAAGAAAGTATATACTAAAAAGGTTACTTGGGTATCAAGTTTTCATATTTTGAGAATTCTAAAATGTTCTTGTTTTTCCTCTCACATTTAGAACCTTTTTCTCATGAATGTACAACTTCTTCTTTGTAAATGTGAAAGTTCTTTATACATTTAGGATTTCTAACATACGTACAAAATTGTTAATTTTTCTTTACACATGAATCTGCAACATTTTCCTCAAATTTTTTTGGGGGGGTTATGTATTATTTTTCAACCCCAGTCATCAATTAGTCATTGCCAAACTACATAATCATTATTAAAAGTTTCACCTAAAAACACCTTGCAAGTATTTTCCAAAGCAGACCAGTTTGAACACGAATGCTGACAAATGTTTTACTGAGAAATGCACTACTAGCTGCTTTTAATCAAAAAAAATTATAGAATCTGTAAAAGTGGACTGATGTACAGTACAATGTCAATGTAGATTTAAAAAAAAAAAAAGTAAAGGCCTCTTTAAGATTCAAGATTCAAAGATTTTATTGTCAACACTACTATACGTGTAGGACATACAGGAGAATTGAAATGGCATTTCTCTCTCTCTTCATTGGTGTCCATTTTATAAAAAGAAAAGGAATAAGGCTGGATAAAAAAAAGAAAAGCAAGAACAACCAGCAACAGCCTGTGTACAGTCTATATACAGTGATGCAACCCGTGATGCCAGTGGCAGCCAGGACTCTGACCCCCCATAGAGGTAAATGATTACTGATGATAAATCCATCAATCCTATAGTCAGACAGCTAGAGATGAATACCCGTAGTTGCATTTCAATGCGGTAGTGTAGGTGCAGATAGTGACAGATATGATTGCACATGATCAGAATTGCAGTGACATACAGACAGCAGACCGGAGTGGTGGCTCAGTTGGTAGAGCATCCGCCCCACACCCAGGAGGCAGGGGTTCAAATCCCAGCCAGGTCATACCAAAGACCATATAAAAATGGTACTTTCTGCCTTCTAGCGTGGTGCTCAGCATAATAGAACGGGGAAAGGAAAGTTACGCACAGAGCTACCAGAGGACTGACCCCCCACTGTAGCTTTCACCACTTACAGTAGCTGTGTGGCCTAAGGTCAGAGAAACAGAGATAGGCGCCGGCCCATACACCAGAAATGGTGTTCCACATGCTGTGGAAGGGAATTAACTAACAGACAGCAGCAGATATGACATTTGTGCAAATGGTTGCGGTTAATGTGCAGAGATATACAGTAGTGTGAAAAAGTGTTTGCCCCCTTCCTGAGTTCTCATTTTTTTGCGTGTTTGTCACACTTAAATGTTTCAGATCAAACAAATTTAAATATTAGGCAAAGATAACACAAGTAAACAAAAAATGCAGTTTTTAAATGAAGGTGTTTATTATAAAGGGGGAAAAAAAATCCAAACCTACATGGCCCTGTGTGAAAAAGTGACTGCCCCCTAAACCTAATAACTGGTTGGGCCACCCTCAGCAGCAACAACTGCAATCAAGCCTTTGCGACAACTCGTAATGAGTCTTTTACAGCACTGTGGAGGAACTTTGGCCCACTCATCTTTGCAGAATTGTTGTGATTCAGCCACATTGGAGCGTTTTCGAGCATGAACTGCCTTTTTAAGGTCATGCCACAGCATCTCACTCGGATTCAGGTCAGGACTTTGACGAGGTCACTCCGAAGTTTTCATTTTGTTTTTCTTAAGCCATTCAGAGGTGGACTTGCTTGTGTGTTTTGGATCATTGTCTTGCTGCAGAACCCAAGTGCGCTTCAGCTTGAGGTCACAAACAGATGGCCGGACATTATCCTTCAGGATTTTGTGGTAGACAGCAGAATTCATGCTTCCATTTACCACAGCAAGTTTTCCAGGTCCTGAAGCAGCAAAACAGCCCCAGACCATCACACTACCACCGCCATACTTTTCTGTTAGTATGATGTTTCTTTTCTGAAATGCTGTGTTACTTTTACGACGGATGTAATGGGATACACACACTTTCCAAAAAGTTCAACTTTTGTCTCATCAGTCCACAGAGTATTTTCCCAAAAGTCTTGGGGATCATCAGCATGTTTTCTGGCAAAACTGAGATAAGCCTTTATGTTCTTTTTACTCAGCAGTGGTTTTCATCTTGAAACTCTGCCATGCAGGCCATTTTTGTCCAGTCTCTTTCTTATGATGGAGTCATGAACACCGACCTTAACTGAGGCAAGTGAGGCCTACAGTTCATTGGATGTTGCTGTGGGGTCCTTTGTGACCTCTTGGATGAGTCGTTGCTGTGCTCTTGGGGTAATTTTGGTCGGCCGGCCACTCCCGGGAAGGTTCACCACTGTTCTACGTTTTCACCATTTGTGGATAATGGCTCTCACTGGGGTTCGCTGGAGTCCCAAAGCTTTAGAAATGGCTTTATAACCTTTTTCAGACTGATGGGTCTCAGTTATTTTGTTTCTCATTTGTTCCTGAATTTCTTTAGATCGCAGCACAATGTCTAGCTTTTGAGGATCTTTTGGTCTCCTTCACGTTGTCAGGCAAGTCCTATTTAAGTGATTTCTTAATTGAGAACAGGTGTGGCAGTAATCAGGCCTGGGTGTGGCTAGAGAAATTGAACTCAGCTCTCCAAACATGTGATAAACCACAGTTAATTTTTGTTTTAACGGGGGGGGGGGGGGGTGTCACTTTTTCCACATAGGGCCATGTAGGTTTGGATATTTTTAACCTTAATAATAAACACCTTCATTTAAAAACCGCATTTTGTGTTTACTTGTGTTACCTTTGTCTAATATTTAAATTTGTTTGATGATCTGAAACATTTACACTACCGTTCAAAAGTTTGGGGTCCCTTAGAAATTTCCTTATTTTTGAAAGAAAAGCACTTTTTTTCAATGAAGATAACTTTAAACTAATCAGAAATACACTCTACACATTGCTAATGTGGTAAATGACTATTCTAGCTGCAAATGTCTGGTTTTTGGTGCAATATCTACATAGGTGTATAGAGGCCCATTTCCAGCAACTATCACTCCAGTGTTCTAATGGTACAATGTGTTTGCTCATTGCGTCAGAAGGCTAATGGATGATTAGAAAACCCTTGTGCAATCATGTTAGGTCTGCAATGCTGTAATTGCTGCAAATGGAGGATTCTTTAACGAAAGCAAAGTTTGAAGGAAAAAATTATTATTTCAAATACAAATCATTATTTCTAACCTTGTCAATGTCTTGACTATATTTTCTATTCATTTTACAACTCATGGTGGTAAATAAGTGTGACTTTTCATGGAAAACAAAATAATTGTCTGGGTGACCCCAAACTTTTGAACGGTAGTGTATGTGTGACAAACACACAAAAAGTTGAGAAATATGATGTCCCAGTCTTTCTGTGCCAACATCTGAGGTAGTTATTGTGCAGGTGTTACCGTCAGGAGGGGGGGGGGGGGGCGGAGTGAACAGAGTTCAGGGTCCTGATGGCCTGATGAATGAAGCTGTTCAGCAGTCTTGTGGAGCGGGCCCGGAGGCTACGGTACCTTTTCCCCGAGGGCTGAGGGCTGAAGAGGGAGTGTCGGGAATGGGAGGTGTTGCCTGTTATGTTGATGGCTCTGCGGGTGAGGCGGGTGGGGTAGATGTCCCAGAGGGGGCGCAGGGGGACCGATGATCTTGCTGACTGCATCCACTATGCATTGTAGCGTCTTCCAGCAGGCAGTGGTGCAGCTTCCATACCACACCGTGATGCAGTTAGTGAGGATGCTCTCAATGGTGCTCCGGTAGAAAAACTGCATGATGTGGGGTGGGACTCATGCTCTCCTCAGTCTGAGGAGGAAATGGAGGCAAGTTTGGGCCTTCTTGGCAAGTAATGTGGTGTTGTTGGTCCAAGTGAGGTCCTCAGAGATGTGCACCCCTAGGAACCTGGTGCTGTTCACCCTCTCGACAGCTGCACCGTCGATGATCAGAGGTGAGTGTTATGTGTGACCCCTCCTGAAATCAGCCACAATCTCACATATTCAGGAAGAGGTTGTTGTCTTTACACCACTGGACCAGTTGGCTCACCTCGTTTCTGTAGTTGGCCTCGTCGTTCTTGGTGATGAGGCCCACTGCAGTCGTGTCAAACTTGACGATGTGGTTGGTGTTGTAGGCTGGCACGCAGTCATGAGTCAGCAGGGTGAAGAGCAGCGGGCTAAGCACGCATCCTTGTGGGGCCCCTTTGCACAGTGTAATGGTCTGGGAGGTGTTGCTACCAACCAGCATGTTCTGTGGCCTCCCTGTGAGAAAGTCCAGCACCCAGTTACAGAAAGAGGTTTTGAGTCCTAAGTGTCTGAGATTTTGGATCAGGTGCTGGGGGATGATTGTGTTGAATGCTGAGCTGAAGTCCAAGAACAGCATGCGTACGTACGAGTTTTTTGAATCCTGGTGGGTGAGGGCTGGATGGAGAGCAGCAGCAATGGCATCTTCTGTGGATCTGTTCGACCTGTATACAAACTGGAATGGGTCGTGAGAGGGAGGCAGGGTGGACCTGATGTGCTGCATGACTAGCCGCTCGAAGCACTTCATTAGAGTGGGGGTCAGTGTTACCGGCCAGTAATCATTGTAGCTGGATGGGACAGGCTTCTTTGAGGACTGGTATTATGGTGGCAGTCTTGAAGCATGTGGGAACAACAGCTTGAGACAAGGAGATGTTGAAGATGGCGGCCAGGACATTCTTAAGCTCCTCTGCGCAGTCCTTCAGGATGCAACGCGTTATGTTGTGTGGGCCAGCTGCCTTGCGTGGGTTGATCCTGCAGAGGGTCCTCCTCACACTAGCTGGATCCAGACTCAAGGCCAGCTCGTCTGGAGGAGGAGTGGGTCTTCTGTGCTGGTCTGCCGTTTTGTGCTTCAAATCGACAAAAGAAGTCGTTTAGGTTGTTGAGCAGTGTGATGTCACTCGCACAGGTCTGAGGTGGAGGTTTGTAGTTGGTGAGGGTCTGTATGCCACACCAGAGAGAATGTGCATCTCTGGTGTTGCTGAGGAGTCCATATATTTTCTTGCTGTACTGTCGCTATGCCTCCCTGATGCCACGGGACAGGTTGGCCCTAGCTGTTGTTAGTCCTGTACTGTCGCCAGCCCTAAAGGCTGTGTCCCGAGCCCTCAGGAGTCTGTGGACCTCTGCCGTCATCCATGGCTTCTGGTTGCCACGAACAGTGATAGTCTTGCAGTGAGTAACATCATCAATGCATTTGGCTACTGTATGTATGCCACAACAACCTCAGTGTACTCCTCTAGGTTTGTGTGTCAATCTCTGTCTGTAGATTGATGGGGGACCATTGAAAGATGAAAAATTGGCCCGATCTCTCAATGATCTCTTAAAGCCTTGAAAAAGCAGTTTCTGTATAAATGTTTGGAAGATGCTTTGACAACATTTATGGCGACCAATAGAGGTCTTTAAAAAGAGCTTTAAAAAGATCTTTGAAAGATCCTTGTTTTTTTCCACATAATTTTTTTCAATCATAATCAACACCTTGTTATTTAAAAGATCTGATACTACCTTATCATTCTAATAGAGCACTACGCTCCCAAAATACAGGATTATTTGTAATACCTACAATCTCTAAGAGTACAATGGGAGGCAGAGCTTTCAGTTATCAGGCTCCTCTCCTTTGGAACCAGTTGCCAATTTGGATTCGGGAGTCATACTCAATATCTGTTTTTAAGAATAGGGTTAAAACCTTCCTGTTTGACATAGCCTATAGTTAGGGTGGGATCAGGTGACCATTAACCTTCTCTTAGTTATGCTGCTAATAGGTTTAGACAGCCGGGGGACCTCCAACAGTGCACTGGGCTTCACTCCTTTCTTCACTCTCAATGAAATATTTTTGCTGGTCATTAACATCTGTTTGTTCTCTGCATATCTGTTCTTTTCTTCTTCTTCTCTATCCCCTCACCCCCCAGCCAGTCACAGCAGATGACTGTCCCTCCCTGAACCTGGTTCTGCTGGAGGTTTCTTCCTGATAAAAGGGAGTTTTTCCTCTCCACCTTCACCAAGTGCAGGGGATTGCCTGATTGCTGGGGTCTTTCTGCAATTGTGGGGTTTTCCCCTACAGTTTGAAAGTGCTATGAGATGACTGTTGTTGTAAAATGGCGCTATATACAGTAAATAAAGTTGAATTGAAATTGAACTGAAGCACAGTCATGACAACTGAAAACTGGAGCGGTGGCCTAGTTGGTACAGCATCCGCCCACATCAAATCCCAGCCGGGTCATGCCAAAGACCATATAAAAATAGGGCTTTCCGCCTTCTAGCTTTTTGCTCAGCATAATAGAATGGGGAAAGGAAAGTTAACGCACAGAGCTACCAGAGGACTGACCCCCCACTATAGCTTTCACTACTCACAGTAGCTGTGTGGCTTAGGGTCAGTGAAACGGAGATAGGCGCTTCCCCATACACCACATGGTGTCCCATTGCTGTGGAAGGGATTAACTAACTAACATGACAACTGAGCTTCCAGTCATCATTTATCTGTTATTCATTGCCAGACTACATAATCATTATACAAATTTTCACCTAAAAACATCCTGCAAGTATTTTCCAAAGCAGACCAGTTTGAACATGAATGCTGACAAATGTTTTACTGAGAAAAACACTACTAACGGCTCCTGATCAAAAGATTATAGCAACATTCATGCCGGCCAATCGAAATCTTTAAAAACATCTTTGAAAGATCCTTAAGAGTTCACAGAGACCAGGAGAGGCTCAGCAATCCCTCATCTATCTCTGCTGTCAAGGTGGAAAAATCTGAGATCGATGAGTGCTCCTTGACTACTCAATGATTTCATCAGTCTCAATGTGATTATTTTTTAGAGCCAGAACCTCCTATTTATTCTCCACAGTTGTACAAATATGAGTTTTGAAAGGAGAGAGAAAAAAATGTAACTGCAGCTCATTTGTATTTTTTCTTGTGAATTTAGCTATACATTCTTCCACGTAGATTTTTTTCACAAATTTACAGCTTCTTTCTAGTAAATTTAATCTTTTTCTATGTACATAGTTACTATACTTTTTAAATGTAAATGTGACTGTTTTCAAATAAATTTGAGACTTTTTTCAAATAAATGAGACTTTTTTTCTTTTAACCCTCCTGTTATGTTCATTTGTCAGGAACAACAATGGTGTTCCCGGGTCAACTTGACCCGGTGCATGTTTAATTATCCAAAAGATGTCCGAAACCAAAAAAAATCCTAACATTGTTACTTCATTACTAATTCCATTACTAACTATTCTATCAATATTTAGTGCATTGGTGTTCCTTACCTCTAATAGCTAATGGTTCAATTAGGATAATTCACTCGTTTTTCATTAAAAAAAAAAAAAAAAACATGTTCAAACTTTTTTTTAATGTTTCACCACTTTATTACTTTTGAAAGACCAACATATAAAACATAACATTGAAACATAACATTTAAATTTTGTTTTACATACATGCACTGTTTATGAACCACTAATGAACAAAATAACACAATATGAACAAGATGTGTGTGTCTGTCTTTACGTCGACACAGCACATGAATGACATGTCATCACACTGTGCTTTGTGCAAATGAATTTTCCACATTTCGCACAGGTCATGCTTGTCTTGACATCATCAGATGGCCTGCAGACCTGGCACCTCTTCCTCTTTCTTTTCCCCTCAGCAGCAACCTAGAACCAAGAGGACCATGATTACTTTACTATGCTGTCTTTTTGCTGATCCTAAGACACACAACGCACTCTCATACACTTATATATACACACAAACACTTACTTACCTCACGCACTGGTGTACTTGGTGCAGTCCTCTCCTGGATCTCCCTCACCGTGGCTGCAGCGGCTGGGGTCCTTGGCAGGTGCTCCCTCCGTTGGATGTGCGGTGTCACAAGTGCCTTCCCCAGCTCCTCGAGAAAGATGCGCCTCTTGTACAGCTTTGACACATTCCAGTCAGGAAAGATCTCAGTCCAAATGACAAATGCATTGTAGGCCGATACATCGATCATGTTATAAAAGATGACCAATGGCCAGCGCGCAGTCATTCGTTTGGTGCTGTAGGACCCTGTTACTTTGTCCAAGTTGTCTACCCCATAGCTGGTGTCTGCATTACATGCTGCCCAGATTTTTATTCCATATTTAGCTGGTTTGGAAGGCATATATTGCCTAAATGGGCAGCGACCTCTGAATGCCACCAGCCTTTCATCTACTGTGATATTAGGGCCTGGGTTATAGAGTAGTGAAAGTTGCTCTACCCACTTGTCCCACACTGTCCTAATAGCTGCCAGCTTGTCTCTCTCCCGTCTACCAGCCCTTGTCTCTCGATTATCAAATCGGATTACTCTGGAGAAAATGCAAAAAGTCCCCAGAGACATTGTGGCTCGAAATATCGGCCTCCCTGTCTCTGCATCCCACAGACTGGCTGTTGATTCATCCTTCGATTTATAGACCCCAGCCAGGATGAGGAGCCCCAAATATGCATCTAAATGTGTTTTGCTCAGCTCCTTCCACTTCTCCCCAAAAACACGCCTCCCTTCTAGATTAGTCATTTCCAGAATGATTTTCTGTATTGAATCTGGCATGACCAGCTCAAAAGCTGACTTGATGTCAGTCACACGAGTCACTGCCATCCTAGTGGGCCCTGTATTATGTTTTCTGCAGACAGTTTTGCCTGACGCACATTTGGGGATGAAGACCAATGTATTTCACCATTTTTTGACATAAATGTCTTGCTTGGAGGAACAGGAATAGCTATTCCCTCATCTGGTTCAAAATCAGAATCATTAGAATCAGAATTTAGCTCAAGATCGTCTTCATCTTCAGACACATCCTCCTCTATTTCACTGTCATGACCAAAGATGGCTTCCAGAGCCTCCTGGACTGTCATCCTTTTGCTTCTGCTGCTCATTTTGTAAAGGTCTGCCTGACCGTGTAATGTTGGTAGGACTCCCATGCAGAGAAGCTTTTATATGTTTTGCCCCTCCCCTGTTGAATGTCCACTGAATATAAGATAAGATAAGATAAGCCTTTATTAGTCCCACAACGGGGAAATTCCAGGATTGCAACAGCACAGGGATAGCAACACTCAGAGCAACAATCAGAAGGCAAGAAAAAAAAGCAAGCAAGCAAGAGCAGCTAATATACATATGTACATATTACTATATATATATATATATATATATATATATATATATATATATATATATATATATATATATATATATATACATACATATACACACACACACATACACACATATATATATATACATACATACATACACACACAGACACACAGTGCAGAGCATTGTAGCTGGATGGGATATATATATGAGTATATAAACACACAGTACGGAGCATTGTAGCTAGATGAAATAAATATGTAGATATATAAACACCCACAGTACGGAGCATTGCAGCTAGGTGGAATAAATATGTAAATATATAAACACACACAGTGCGGAGCAATGTAGCTAGATGGAATAATATGTAGATATATAAACAGTGCGGAGCATTGTAGCTAGATGGAATGAATATATAGATATATAAATATAAACATAAACACACCCAGTGCGGAGCATTGTAGCTAGATGGAATAAATATGTAAATATATAAACACACAGTGCAGAGCATTGTTGCTAGATGGGATGAAACAGCACAACCGTCTACTTAGTTATCCTACATGGTATGATTATGTGCCCATACATATTCTCACCCTCCATAGCGACCGGTATTTTCCTAGTTGTATGCCGGAGGGGACCATTGTGTAAGTCTATTGCATCTTTTGCATTCAAAAAACTATTAGGTTGTTACGTCTTTTTGCTATCTCTGCGAGCAGCCCTGCTTAGGTTGTACAGTCTGACAGCCGTTGGTAGGAAGGACCTGCGAAACCTCTCGGTTGTGCACCTGGGATGATGTAGTCTGCTGCTAAATGAGCTCCTCAGTGCATTCAGTATGTCCTGCATAGGGTGGAACTCGGACTCCAGCAGAGATGACAGTTTAGCCACCGTCCTTCTCTCTCCTATCTCCTCCACCGGATCAAGGCGCTGCCCCAGGACAGAGCTAGCTTTCTTGATCAGTTTGTTCAGTCTCTTCCTATCGGCTGCAGTAATGCCACTGCCCCAGCAGACCACTCCAAAAGTGATGGCTGATGCCACCACCGTGTCATATGGATGGAGTTTTCCCGCGAGAACATAAATGGTTCCCATCAAAAGTCATAACACCTGCACCTCTGTGTGTGTGTGTGTGTGTGTGTGTGTGTGTGTGTGTGTGTGTGTGTGTGTGTGTGTGTGTGTGTGTGTGTAATATGTTGCAATAAGGTGCAAAGAAAGAAATAGTCTGACATTTCTGACACCCTTTTACCTCCGGTTTGACTGCTGGGTCACATTGACCCAAACAGTATCTATGTGATATAAACATGCAGGGGGTGATTGCAAACATGTGAGATGAACCATTTTCATATAATATGTTGATTACACTAATTAAGGCAAGCAGAAGAAGTTTCATACTGAAAAAATATTTTTAACTATTTTTCCTAGATGTTCAAACTTTAAAATGGGTCAATTTGTCCCGTAACATAACAGGAGGGTTAAATTTTCTTTCTCTTCTTTCTTTCCTGGCAAAAGGTGGTCTATTTACCCTAAGGTCATTAGCAACTACTGATGTAACGCAGCCCTGGAGGGGTGTCCCATGCCTTCAAGGTAGTTTTCAACCACTTCTTATAAACTGATTTCAGCTGCCAAGGGGAGCAACAGCAGCCTATGTGAAAATCCAGTTCTCAAAACTAACCAGAACACAGGTGCCAAACTCCATGGAGGGCCAAGACCCTGCAGGTTTTACCTCCACCCAGTGTCTTCAACAGGTGATTTCTCTGAATTTCTTCCTACTGATTGCTGATCAGTGAAAACACCTGCTGAAGAGACTGGGTGGAAGTAAAACCTGCAGGGTCTTGGCCCTCCATGGAATGAGTTTGACACCCCTGAACCAGAAGTTGCCACACTAGGATGCACAATTAATAGCACTCTCTCTTTTTACATTTATTGCCAAAAAGTAGGTTGGGCCTGAGCCCTACTGGCCATACTGGTTCCACAGTCCATGATTTAAAGTTACAATTTTATGTGTAAAAAGTTGGCAATTTACAAGAAAAAGTTGCACATTTTCAAGAAAAAAGCTCCAAATTTACAAGATAAAAGTTCGAAGTGCATAAGAAATGAATGGCGTTTGTTCTTCTTTTGCTGTCCGTTAATTTAACAGGCAAAACAGAAACTGAATATGAGGAGTCCACCCACAACGAAACACATCTATGGTGATTAGCCTGTCTGTGGCATTTCTTAGAGCTCTGAAAGGAAGACTTATGGATTCATTTTTTATTTTTAGGCCAATTAATCATTTAATTTTGGATAAAAACATTTATTTTATGGACAGGATTTCTAGGCCCAGCCAGGGAATGGGAGGCATCATGTTTGGTGGTCACAGGATCTCATCTATCCTGTTTACAGATGATGTGGTCCTGTTCGCATCATCAAGCAACGGCCTACAGATCTCACTGGGACGGTTTGCTATGGAGTGTGAAGCGGCCGGGGTGAGACTCAGCACCTCCAAGTCCGAGTCCATTGTCCTCAGCCAATAAAGGGTGAATTGTCCTCTCCGGGTTGGGATTGAGCGCATGCGCAAAGTGGAGGAGTTCAAGTACTTGAACCTTATTCATGAGTGAAGGGAGAATGGCACGAGAGCTCGATTAATGGATTGAGGCAGCATTTGCAGTGATGCAGACGTTGTACTGGTCTGTCGTGGTGAAGAAGGAGCTGAGCTTCAAAGCAAAGCTGTTGATTTACCTACCCTCACCTATTGTCAAGAACTTTGGGTACTAAACAAAAGAATGAGAAAGAATACAAATGGCTGAAATTAGCTTTCTCCATATGGTTGCTGGACTCACCCTTACAGATAGTGTGAGGAACTTGGTTGTCCGGGAGAGGATCAGAGTAGAGCCGCTGCTCCTCCACATCGAAAGGAGCCATCTGATCAGGATGCCTCCTAGAAGCCTCGCACATGAGGTGTTTTGGGCACATCCCACCGAGAACAGACCCCGCAGCAGACCCAGGACACGCTGGAGAGACCATGTCTCCCAGTTGTCCTGGGAATGCTTTGGCATCCTCTCAGAAGAGCTGGAGGAGGTGGCTGGGGAGAGGGAAAAGTGCTGCCTCCATGACCCAAAGCCCCAGATAAACATTAGAGGATTATAAACAAATTCATAGTTTTTAAGGATCTACAGAAACCAAATATTATTGCTTCTGTTAAATAAAAGCTAAAAGGCCAAAAATAAATCTTTAAAAAAAATGCCTATGTGCAATTTAAACCAAGTGACTATTGTTTTGCCTAACTGGGGCAGTTAAATCAGCTGCCCTGTCCTTGAGTGAGTTGAAACTACATTGATAACAAATACTGTATGTTGTATAACCACTGCGGCAGTGTGGTGTTATTGAACAAAGCAGCTTGTGGAATCCACAGACTGGCTATGGGAAGCCAACATTAACAATGTGTGTCACAAAAAAATGAATAATTAATCGAATTTAAAAAAATACTGCTATAGCCAAAGGGTATGGAATTGCATATTTTGGGGTGTAACCATAGATAAAGGAACATCTATGCCAAGTTCAGTGCAAGGCTTCAAAACTGGTTGAGAAAAAAACAAAAAAACAAAACAGAGCTAATATCCTCTGAGATTAAAATTTTAGCATGACAAATAGCAGCTTAAAACCTAGTGAGACACTGTTGTAGATACCGAAAAACTGAAGAAAGCAACTGTGATTAAAATAGTAACCTTCACTGATATTTTTTATAAACTTTTATTAGTCCCACAATGGGGAAATTACAGTTTTAAATTCAGGGCATCCACCTGGATGGATGAGGCAGCCACGGTGCAGTGCAGATTCCTTCACCATTCACACCTAGGGCCACTTTAGAGTATCCAATTAACCTAATCTGCATGTTTTTGGCCTGTGGGAGGAAACAGGAGTACCTGGAGTAAACACACGCAGACATGGGGAGAACATGCAAACTCCACACAGAAGGGTCACCAATGGTCAGGGAGTGGGATCGAACCTGTGACATTCTTACTGTGCTGCCACAGTGCTAATCACTGCATCACCAAACTACTCGTATCAAAGGAGCATGAAAAGAACAAGGTCTAACTGGTGGTGAAGAAACCACTAGAACAGTGGAACATACTGTTCAAAGTGGTCCCCATGGTTTTCCACCACTGAATTGGGAGAGTGAATGCAGCAGATTCCATGAACAAAATTTCAGGTTTCTGTCAATGTGAGTATGGTCATCAGCTCCTAGGCATTAAAGTAGCTTATTTTTGGCTGTGACAGACAATAGATTGGATGGCTAACATTAGTTGGGGTGAGTGGCAGTGGCCTGATTTTTTTAATTGAGGACAGGTGCCTTTGGTGGAATCGACAAGGCCGCAAGCCTCAAGTTGATCTTCGACTCAATAACTACATTGTCTGTTTTCTATATATTCCATCCATCCTGCTAGACATTCATCAGCTACCAACCCCTGATCATATATTTTCTTCACACACGTTATTTTAGTTTATTTTACTATAGCTTATTATACTCTAGACAAGTGGCCCCCACCACCAAGACCACTTGGTACTGGATCGCAGAGAGCGACTGAGAAAAAAAGAAAAGAATTCTGTTTCTCTGTATTGACTACATCTGCCGTCTGTTTTATTTTGAAAAATTACCAGATGTTCTCTCTCTTCCCGTGCCGCATGTCTGCCTGTGCGATCTTGGTGCACACCTGTCTCTTTGTTGGCTGGTTTGGGCCTTCCTTCTGCCAGCTGGTGCGTGGTTGCCTGTCTTTGCTTTCAGGAGAGTTTGAGTGCAGCTTCCCGACTGCGGGGCACCAGCAGACCCATGGCCTCTCCGCAGGCACACTACGGGCGTCAGTCCCACATGTACAAGAAGACGGGCAGCCATGGACCGCAAGTGATGGCCGACCGGAGATCGCGCCTGGAGGGACCAAAGCCAGGGCAGAGCATCCTGGAACCACCACAGAAGGTGAGTTTTTTTTTTTTTTTTTTAAAGAAGCACTGTGTAACTTTCTTGTTCCGGGTAGGAACCCTGAAAAGACTACAATCATGTCAAATATGACCTCAGTCCCGACAGCCAATCACAGGTTACTTAGTTGTTGGTGGCTACAGTAGTGTCCTGTAATTGGCTGTTATGACTGAGGTCATAGTCATCACACTGTAGTTGTAGTCTTTCAGGGTTCCTACCAAGAACAGAGTTGTTACACATGCTGTGGGAACACACAGGCTATGGGGGTAGCGACAGTTACCTGTTCAAAGGTTGATGTGCAACCCCAAAAATTTTGGAAACATTATTTTTTGGAGAAAACCTTACAAAGTGTTGCTTTATCCTTTATTTCAACAGGAAGTCCAATTGAGATGGGAGTATGGTGCCCATTTAGAAAAAGTTATATACCAAAGAATATATCACAACATATGCCATGCCCTTCTATGCTTCAAATTATACAAGACATGCTTCAGGTCTAGTAGTTACAGTGTAACCGTTTGCCTGGGATCAGCAACAGAATCATAAATTATACCAGCTTCTTCATTTAGAGGCTACAAGGCATCCATCAGCATTTTTGCAGCCTGCAAGTGTGTGTGTGAAAGGGGCCAACAAATACACCTCCCCTCCAAAAGTATACTTGCCAACAGCACACAAGCACTGAATTGAAATTCATGGGTTTGCAATTTATACAGGGATCATGCATACTGCATATGTATAGGGTTTATTATATCAACTTATTATGCGATGAGGGAAAATGACTCAGCCATATCACGGCGGCCTAGTTCTAAACAAGCACTGATCAATATTCTGGATGAACAAGAGAACATAATGCAATTACAACCTGGCGCAGTATGGTGGGTGATAAAAACTGTTAAATGCAATAATTTTATTGTGAGAACTGACAAACTCGACCTGCAGTTTGAATACGTTTGCCTATTCATCCATAAATGCAGTGGCAGCTGTACCTATTGGCCTTGTTAAGTAATGTTAAGTCTAAATATGGCATGTGTGAAGACTAATAATAAAAGGTGCATTTCTG
This sequence comes from Pholidichthys leucotaenia, assembly GCA_020510985.1. Taxonomy (NCBI): domain Eukaryota; kingdom Metazoa; phylum Chordata; class Actinopteri; order Cichliformes; family Pholidichthyidae; genus Pholidichthys; species Pholidichthys leucotaenia. The sequence goes on from CM035838.1 coordinate 315,838,621, forward strand.
CTCTCCAAGGGAAGCCCTTTGACAGGCACATGGCCAAGTTCAGGGATAATTAAGGCAAAGCTCAAGTCCCAGGTGAACAATATTTTGCAGCTGAGAACAGGTTTAATCCGGTACTGGCTTATCACCTTTTTGGAGCAAGTTATCTCTGCTTTGACTGACTGTCAAGTACAATGGTCAGGAAACACTTTAAACACTAATCGAGGGAGGTGTCTTTCAAGTGATGACTCATGCAGATTTTTTTTTTTTTTTTGTAGACTGACAAGAAAAAAAAGCTTTATAGAGAAAAAAGGTTTTTGCTCATCTTGGGCTTGTAACTTGTTTTTTTCATGTGTCTGATGTGTCTACAATTTTACAACAATGAATTATCATTTTAACAGTGCCCAAAGTCTCAATATAGTACTTCTGTTATACTACTATAATATACTACTATACAATAAACTACTGTTACCCAAGTCTCATGTACTCTCGCTTGTGCGACTTTTCTTACAACACTTTACGCCATGTTGTCATATTTACTGATTTTTTGGATTGGTCAGATTTTCCAGGCAGTGTGCATGCAGTCCCCCTACTAGACATCTGTGTTCCCCATGGGTTCATTAATCCTAGTCAACAACATACCTTGCATTATTCAGGCCTATTTTGTTGGGGGTTTTTTGGCCAGGATGGCCTTGGAAATCATGTTGCTACCGTAGTTAGCTCCATGGTGAGTCAGCCTGACCAAGGGAGTTTTCTACCCGACAATGCATCCCAATGTTCAGCATAACCCTGGAGATCACGTTGCTAGCATTAGCTTAGCTGGCCAATTAATCTTTCTGGAAATTTTCTGTAACCGATTTACCCCACTAGATATCTATGATCCAGCCAGATCATCTGCAAAACACTTGACCATTGTCATGGGCAGCGGGAGCGCGCCCCTCCCCTCCGGTCTCACCTTCAGGAATTCATCACTACACCAGTTATCAGGCAAGCAAACGAGCCGTAAACGTTAACCTTTATTCTCTTCTCCTTTTCTCAGGTTGCTGCCACTGTGTAGGTGTGTCCCCGGGACTGTGCGCGCTCTCCTGCCTCACCACACCGTTCCTTCAGCGATCAACTCCACCCGGTCAGGCACCATCAGCTTATCTTCCCCCCTTACCCTACTGGTTCGTCTATTCCCCGCAGGGTCCTGCCAGTCCTCTCCGGATTTCTCAAGTAAGTGGCAATTTGGCTCGTCCATTTCCCCTTATTTCAATCCTCAGCTCACTGCTCTCGTCTTCTCTCCACAGGTCCTTTCTTCTGGTGAGTGACTGTTTCTGTAGCTGTGCGCTTTGGGTTTTTGCCATTAATAAAATTGTCAAACGTGCCCCTCTGTGTGGTTCCTTCCTGTGTTTGGCATCGTGCACGTAAGCTGTCAAAACTTAATACGTCATGACAACCATGTATCTAATTTTTAGCTTATTTCATTGTAGCTGATTATACAACAGTTAGTTCCGACCCAAAAATTTCACTGGACAATAGGGATTCCAGAAATTACTAAATTCCACCATAAATCCTACTCTGACGTTTCATCCGTTTAAAAAAAAAAAAAAAAAAAAAAAAGGCAATCTAGAGTTGGATTTATTGTCCCAGTTTGCAAACCACAACATCTTTGTGATGGATTATTTCATCTGAAAAATGCCAAGAAAAGCGAGCGAAGTGTGCCAAAGCCAAATCACAAGCATGCTAACTCGCCACCTGCCCAATCTGATGGGTAACCACAAACCCTTCTCAAGGAGTGACCAGTATGTATTATAAACACTGACTTTTCCACTGGCCAATATTTAATTTGTTTACATGTGTATGAAATGACAACAGACCCATTCCTTTCTATATGATGCTGATTGAGGTGCTTAGCAACAGTCAACTGGGTATATTTAGAAGGGACTACTGTTTTTCTTGGTGAAGCACAATAACTGGTTAATTATATTCTAGTCAGGACAACCCTCCACCAATGGCAGTTAGCTGGTGGAAAATAAGTATTTGGTCAATAACAAAAGTTCATCTCAATACTTTGTTATATACCCTTTGTTGGCAATGACAGAGGTCAAACGTTTTCTGTAAGTCTTCACAAGGTTTTCACACACTGTTGCTGGTATTTTGGCCCATTCCTCCATGCAGATCTCCTCTAGAGCAGTGATGTTTTGGGGCTGTCGCTGGGCAACACGGACTTTCAACTCCCTCCAAAGATTTTCTATGGGGTTGAGATCTGGAGACTGGCTAGGCCACTCCAGGACCTTGAAATGCTTCTTACGAAGCCACTCCTTCGTTGCCTGGGTGGTGTGTTTGGGATCATTGTCATGCTGAAAGACCCAGCCACGTTTCATCTTCAATGCCCTTGCTGATGGAAGGAGGTTTTCACTCAAAATCTCACGATACATGGCCCCATTCATTCTTTCCTTTACACGGATCAGTCGTCCTGGTTCCTTTGCAGAAAAACAGCCCCAAAGCATGATGTTTCCACCCCCATGCTTCACAGTAGGTATGGTGTTCTTTGGATGCAACTCAGCATTCTTTCTCCTCCAAACACGACAAGTTGAGTTTTTACCAAAAAGTTCTATTTTGGTTTCATCTGACCACATGACATTCTCCCAATCCTCTTCTGGATCATCCAAATGCTCTCTAGCAAACTTCAGACAGGCCTGGACATGTACTGGCTTAAGCACAGGGACATCTGGCACTGCAGGATTTGAGTCCCTGACGGCATAGTGTGTTACTGATGGTAGCCTTTGTTACTTTGGTCCCAGCTCTCTGCGGGTCATTCACTAGGTCCCCCCGTGTGGTTCTGGGATTTTTGCTCACCATTCTCGTGATCATTTTGACCCCACGGGGTGAGATCTTGCGTGGAGCCCCAGATCGAGGGACATTTATCACTGGTCTTGTATGTCTTCCATTTTCTAATAATTGCTCCAGCCCCCCCGCGACCTGAAAAGGATTAAGCGGAAGAAGATGGATGGATGGATGCTCCCACAGTTGATTTTTTTTCACACCAAGCTGCTTACCTATTGCAGATTCAGTCTTCCCAGCCTGATGCAGGTCTACAATTTTGTTTCTGGTGTCCTTTGACAGCTCTTTGGTCTTGGCCATAGTGGAGTTTGGAGTCTGACTGTTTGAGGTTGTGGACAGGTGTCTTTTATACTGATAACGAGTTCAAACAGGTGCCATTAATACAGGTGAGTGGAGGACAGAGGAGCCTCTTAAAGAAGAAGTTATAGGTCTGTGAGAGCCAGAAATCTTGCTTGTTTATAGGTGACCAAATACTTACTTTCCACCATAATTTGCAAATAAATTCTTTAAAAAAATCAATGTGACTTTCTGGATTTTTTTTTCCCCATTTTGTCTCTCATAGTTGAGGTATACCTTTGATGAAAATTGGAGACCTCTCTCATCTTTTAAGTGGGAGAACTTGCACAATTGGTGGCTGACTACATACTTTTTTGCCCCACTGTACGTCTTGTAGGGAGTCATGTGCTCTATGTGCCGTCATATAGACATCATCTGGTGGGTCTTCTTCGTTCAGACCACTGAAAGGTCTCCTCCTGTCTCAGACGGCCGTGTTGTTCAGTCATGCCTGTGAGCGTACTGGTGGAACCTGAGGTGTTTCATGTTCACGGCATCTTTTCTGACGTGCAGCAGTTCTCCTCATTCTATTGCTCTCCATCTGGTGGGTCCTCTTCTTTGTTCAGACCAATGGTTGAGGGACAAGTGTGTCGTAATTTCAGTTGATGGGCACAATCCTGAAAAAGTGGCTTTCAACCCTGTTCAGGAAGGCCTGTGCATGCCCGTAGAAACCAAAAATCCCTGAGGTATTTTGTCAAAAGCACGCGAGACCTCTGGGAACTGTCAATATGTTTAAAGAGGGCATGTCATGGGCACTTTAAATATTCACCTCACACTTGTTACCAACTACAAGTTCACTTTTAGCTGTATGCTCATGTTCCTGTGAAGTTAAACATCCACATCACCTTCTTGCAAGTAAAGGCCAGATTCATAACATGACATCTATAATGTAAATCTGTAGAAGTTCACAGAAGACCTACATGAGAATCTCAAACTGTGTAAAGTATCATTTTAAAAAAATGAAATGAGTGATTTCTTACTTGCTCAGAACGCTCAGACTTTCTCTGAGATGGATGGGTCCTAAAATTAAACAAATAATTCATTACTTTATCATGTGATTAATCTTGAAAACAAACAAATAAATACACACATGAATAAGGTCTGGTGTCACTGTGATGTTGGAGTGGTCTCTGAAATAAGCAAACTGATCCATTTAGACGAAGCTATGGTTCCTTCAGCTGCTGTGGTTGAGCCCAGAGTTACCTAACCACGCCGACCAACTGATCTAACAGATGCTCTTTCTTCGCTGCTCAGACTCTTTTCTTTTTCTAAATAAAAATCCGGTTCCAACAGGCTCTGGCTTGCAGTTGCGCCGATACATCACCGCAGGTTGGTTTAAAAAAATAAAATAAAAGCATATTAATAGGATTGGTAAAGCTGAGACTGATGCTTTACTAATTAATGACAGTTTTCGAGGCTGCACACTGCAGCCAACCCCACACCTCTGACAGCAAACACCGCCGTCCACGCACCAAGACTGAGGGCTGATCAGAGCAACAGCTGCTACACACACGGAGGTTTATCCCTACAATCATGTTAAAATCTGTCAAGACTTACTCGACGGTCCAGTGACGGCTGCGGGATGTGCTCTGGAAATCGGGTGCAGACAGCGGCAGCGGCAGCAGCGCCGTGTACTTGATGTGTTCCAGCAGAGGCTCCGCCCACACGGAGCCCGGCCTCACCGTGGGCCTGACCTGGGCATCAGCTCCGAGGGAAAGGCCTCTGGCACCAAAGGAAGGAAAAGTTATATATTACACCTACATTTATGCATCTTCCCCAAAAAGGGTCTACATAATTTGATTTCAGTTCTGTGCGTCAACCGTGTTTTACTAGCAGAGGAAGCTCATTAAAATTAAGGGTCCAGCAGTACCACCTAGCGGACTGCATTGTTAGAACACCAATAAAAATAAATGCATGTGGATGGGACCCCTAAGCGACCATGCATTCATACATGTTATTTTCTCAGTTTTTCCGTGATAACAAATTTTCATTTGTTCTCCTGTGAATGCAGGTTATTCATGCCATTCCTTCGGCTGTGGATATTTTAAATAAGATGTCATGAGTATTTTTATAAAACACTATCTCTTCTGAACATTTTAGTGTTTTTAACCTCTTAAAATTCCGTAACGTTTCACATTGGCTGGAATGCCAATGTGAAATGCCAGTGTAGCTCAGCGAGACTGAGCGGGAACGGGAGTGGGTGAGAGTGGGTGGGTCTGGCTGTAGGAGTGCGAATGTGGGATTGTGTGGGGGAGAGGGTAAGTGAGTGTGAGTGAGTGTGTGTGGGTGCAAGTGGATGCATGTGAGAGCATGAGGGTGTGAGTGCGTGGGAATGGATATGTGTGCTGGTTGGGGGGTGCCGGACTGAGGGGGTGGCACCTCCTGGTGCCTCATGGTACCTCGTGGCCGCATGGGCTCCCTTGGACTGGTGGTGCTGGCCCCCCGTGGGGCTCCTGCACCTTGCTAGCGCCTTCCTTGGGCATGGGGGCCTGGGGGCTCCCAGAGTTTGTGTCAGGGACACTGTGGTGGACGTGGGCACGCTGTGTGGGTGTTTGGGGGGTGGGGGTGGGGGGCTGGCTCCCAGACCGGGGGCAGGGCTGCACCGCACCGGCAGCTTGGCAGCCCAACCTCCCTCGCCCGTCCCTCCTGGGGAGGATGCCTGGTTGTCCTAGGGCTCGTTGGCCTCCTGACATTTGTGCTCTGTGGGGGTTGGTGGCACTGTCTTGATTGCTTGGGGTTTCCGGGGGTAAGGGGTGTTGCTGTGACCTGCCACCTCTTTTGTATTTCTCCTAGCAAACCATTCACACGCACACACTTACTTTGCACATGTTCTCATACACACGCATACACATGTACACACACATATGTCTCTCTGTCCTTTAACAGCTGCAGATACCAGACTTGTGATGAGACCTTTTCAGTAGAAGAAACAGTTTGTCTTCTGTTTGTTTCAGATGTGTTAGTCTGTTTATTTTCACAGTTTGTTCCTCTCTCTTTTCTTTCCCCCTCCCCACCCCTCCTTTCCCCATTCCCCCCGTTGGGTCCTTCATAGTTAAAACAATTTAAATAAAGTATTAAAAGTTATTAAAAGAGGAGTCTATAAATAATATACAGTGCATATATATATGTACTGTCTAAAGCTCCATTTGGCAAAGTAAATCCATTTTGCATAATAAGAGAAGCAGATTTCTGTTCTGCTTACCTAGCTGCTTGACAGGACAAGGGGAAGGAAAAAAACATTGATCAATATTTAACAGCAAAATCTTGGAGGGACATGTATTTACCAGTTTGATGCGGTTTAGTCCAGTGAGTGGAGCAATTCTGAGCAAAATGTGTGAAATCCTCACCACATTTTGAGTGATCGGTCAGGCAGTTGCTAGGATATGGGTGGCAAGCTTTTTTTTTGATGACTGTCAGATTCTGGGGGTAGCGCAGTGACGGAGTGGTTAGCACTGCGGCAGCACAGCAACTCACCCTTGGCTGGGGGATCCTGGGTTCGATCCCAGCCCCCAACCAACAGTGATCTGTGTGGAGTTTGCATGTTCTCCCTGTGTCTACGTGGGTTTACTCCGGGATTTCTCTGGTTTCCTCCCACATGCCCAAAAACATACAAGTTAGGTTAATTGGCATCAAACTGGGGATTCTAAATTGTCCTTAGGTATGACTGTGAGAGTGAATGGTTGTCTGTCTCTCTGTGTTGACCCTGCGATGGACTGGCGATCTGTCCAGGGTGTACCCTGCCTCTCGCCCAAAGATGCTGGGATAGGCTCCAGCCCCCCCGCAACCCGAAAAGGATTAAGCGGAAGAAGATGGATGGATGGATGAATGGATGGATGGATGTCAGATTCTGGGCATGGTCTTCTTCTTCTTCTTCTTCTTCTTCTTCTTCTTCTTCTTCTTCTCTCAATTACTGGTGGATAGCAAACAACTGAAAGGTGCATACCGCCACCTACTGTACAAGAGTGTGTAACATTATGTCATCTGAGCCCAACCACTAAATTCTATGATCTAATCCTGTATTATTTAAAAAAGAGAAAACAGCCCTTGTCGTGATTCTTATTGCCTCTCCATCTCCATCTGTTCCCAGAATCCCAGTTAAATCCCATTCCCTACCGGCCTCTCGAACTTCATTTTCCATTATCTGTCTTTCATTTCCATATTTTTGACAGTGTAATAAGATGTGCTTGACATTTTCTTTTACTCCACATGCTCTACATTTGTCACTTTCACTTTTCCCCATGGTGAATAAAGTGCCGTTTAAACCTGTGTCATCCAGTCTGAGTCTTGCCATAATGATGTCTTCCCTCCTTTTGGTTGTTATGAAATTCTTTATTGCAATAGATTTTTGTATTTTGTAATACGATCTACCTTTATGATCTTCATCCCATGTTTTTTGCCATAGCTCAGTTCCTTTTTTCTTGATTACTGCTTTCCCTTCACCTTTTCCAAGAGACAATGGTATAGTTATCTCTTTTCCAAGAGTGCTTTTTGCTAAATTTGTCTGCACAGTCATTCCCTTTCAGCCCTTCATGTGCAGGAACCCAACAAAACTGAACTTCTCCACCACCCCTGTGTACCCTAATAAACTGTGATATAGCTCAATCACCAAGTCTACCCTTGTAGATTTTAGCGTCTGTATGGTTTTTAGCGCTGCAAGTGAGTCCGTGCACACCACCACCCGGTCCGGTCTGACCTCCTCCACCCACTGCAAAGCAATAATTATTGCCACCATCTCTGCTGTAAACATGGATGTATTGTTGGAGAGTCTTTTTGCGATGGTAACTTTAAACTCTAGGATGTATACTCCAACAGAGCCCTCTTTATTCTTTGAACCATCAGTATAGAGCTGTAAGAAGTTATAGTAATTATTCCTGAGGTCATCATCATAGCAGTCTGTCGTGGGCGACAATGACTGTTTCATTTAGGTCTGATCAGATTCCTCCAAACAGCTCTGTCCTCAGCCTTCCACTGCCAGGAACTCCTGTCTATATCCAACTTCAAGTTTCTTTTTACAGTGTCTTTAAATCTGAGTCTTGGTCTACCCTGATTGCATTTGCCCTCGCATAACTGTGAGTAGAGTAACTGTCAAGGGAGACGCTGGTGGTCCATCCTCTCAACATGTCTGAGCCATCTCAGGTTCATCTGTATTAGCATGTCCTCCACTGATGATAGACCAGCTCGTTTCAACACTTCTATGTAGGTTATCGTGTCTTTCCATGAGGTGTTCATTATGGCTCGAAGGTGTCTCATGTACGCGTGGAGTTTCGTCACCTGCACTCTGTAGACAGTCCAAGTTTCAGCACCGTACAATAGAGTAGCCAGTACTGTCACTCTGTACACTTTGCATTTCACACAGATAGACACATGTCGATTGTTCCACAGTCTTTCCCTCAAGTTTCCAAACACAGCACTCGCTCTTCCCAACGATGTTAAAACTCGCCCGGAAAAGAGTATAACATATTGGTGGACTCAGGGAACACACACACTGGCTCGAGTGAAATTCAATAATCTTTATTGTGCCAACAGAGGGTGTGTGGGTGCGTGTATGCGTGGTGTGTATGTGATAACAGTGGAGATGCTGCAGCCGGGGGTGAGACAGAGCGCCGTTCAGCCTGGCAACTCTAGAACAGAGCCAAAGCACAGGTGTTAGTTCTTTCCACAACAGCGTGAGCAGATTAATGACTGAGGCTTACTTGCAGGTGGAATGATGGATGCGCAGGTTGGCCCGAGGGGCTCCAGCCAGGAAGTGAGCGTCTGCGAGGCACTCCCGGAGGTGAGCAGTGAGGCCTGGAGAGACGAGAAGAAAGCGTTCCGCCGCCGCGGGGGATTGGTTCCGCTGCCAGAGGAATCCACCTGTGCACAGGAGAGAGACTGAGAGGCAGGTGAGTAGAGTAATGCTTACTTTAGACAAGAAGGGTCTTCCAAAAGAAGAAATAGAGACCTGGACGTTGATAGTCAGGTGAGAGCTGAAGGTCAGGGAGAAATGACAAACGGCTCCGTGCCAAGGCTCAGGCAGAGCAGGCTATAAAGCCCGTGAGTGATTGGAAGCAGGTGTGTGCGCAGCTGAAGCAGGTGACGGCCCAGAGTGAGTCATGACAGAGTAAGTTCCTCTGTTTATGTTTTAGGGTGTGATAGAGGTGTGTGGACACATCAGATCTGCAAAACAATTGGGGTGTTTAGTTACAATCTCAAAACAAGAAACACATTATGGATATTTTATCTGTAGTTTTGTCATTAGTGTTGTTATTTCTTTAACCTGTAAACCCACATATATATATGTATACCCACAGACGGACACACACACACACACACACACACACACACACACATATACGTATATGAGTTTGTTTTCTGGGTGAAATATTTTGGGCTTTTGTCTCTGTTTAAGAGTATGTAATATTGCAATTAATTATTTCATTTAGGAAGTCTCAGAACTGCTGACAAAAAAGCCAGAAGCGATGATCACTAGTGAAGCACTTCAAGAGGAACATGAAGAAGCAGGCTTATCGTCAAGCAACATTTTTCAACCTCCATATCTGACGGTAAAGACCCATAAATAATGTCGTGTAACATATGATTCAAGACTTTTAACAATTAGGCGATTGTTATTTAATAGTTTTGTTTACAAACTCACCGATGTGACCAGAATTTCCCCGACAAGAGAAAAAAAATTAGCACACTTGATTTTATTTTTTCCGCCGAAAGTAAAATCCTCCCCTATGAATTTTGAAGCCAAGTGTTGACTTTACTCCAAATGGAATGACTTTGTGTTAAAAAACGTTATATTACTTTTTTCAGTTTTCATTTTTATAAATCTCATTGCCTACCAAAACTGAATATCTAAGCTTTTTTTTTTTAATTTCCCCAACCACCCGATCATGGAAATAAAAAAATAAATTGAAGCCAAAATTTCTTTAAACCAAACGATTAAACTAGAAAAGCACTCGGAGAGCGCAGACCTTCGCCAAGCGCCACAGTTCCCCCCATACAGTGTTTGTGTGTACGTTTTCAGCTTCCTTGACCATGAAAACATATGACTAGCAATTGGATTGACAATGATAGGATTAGTGGTTCAGTAGTTATTCACGAAAATTGCATTTTCCGTAATGGCGGTTTTCTTCTGGACGGTGTTCCGGATCACCACCAAAATATAATCATCTGTAGGATACCCCATTTCTGACAATCTGTGAAAATTTCATGAAAATCCGTCCATAACTTTTTGAGTTATGTTGCTAACAAACAAACAGACAGACAGACAGACAGACAAACCAACGCCGATGAAAACATAACCTCCTTGGCGAAGGTAATAACGATCGCCTTATGTGGAAAAAAAATACATAATAATCACTCTTAAAGCAAGAAATCTCTGTGTGTCTGTGTGTCTGTCACATTTATAGGACATCATAGGACAGCCTATGATCTCTGCCTGATCATCATAGGACATCCTATGAACTCAGGCATCATAGGACTCGCGATGCCGTCATAAAGATATGATGTCTATATGACGGCACATAGACAAATGTGTCTTTATGATGTCATATAGACCATCACTCATGATGCCTAGACTAATGTGTCTTTATGGTGTCATATGGCTCAAAATTGGCAAGGTGAATAAGTCACAGGGCCAGTCACCACCCGATCAGGGAAATAAAAAAATAAATTGAAACCAAAATTTCATAGGACATCCTATAAACTCAGGCGTCATAGGACTTGCAATGCCATCATAAAGATATGATGTCTATATGACGCCACATAGACAAATGTGTCTTTATGGTTTCATATAGACCATCACTCACAATGCCTAGACAATGTGTCTCTAAGATGTCATATGGCTCAAAATTGGCAAGGTGAATAAGTCACAGGGCCAGTCACCACCCGATCGGGGAAATAAAAAAATAAATATCGCCTTATGTGGAAAAAACAATTACATAATAATAATAATAATAATAATAATAATAATAATAATAATAATAATTACATAAATATATGCACAAAATCAATGCCTATGGTTGATATTTACAACATAGCAAAGGTACATGATCAAAGTTGCACATCCAGTTCTTTTAGATCTATCCGTATATTACCATTCAGTGTTTTGGAGGCGACCGATGTCCATCTCTAACCCTTCACCGTCAGACCCTTCATCCTCTGAAATGTGCGAGTCATCGTCACTTCCTGAACGATATGGTTCAAATATGTAAATAGGGTTGCAGTCCTTTGTTAGAACCAGCTCGCTCTTCATCACTCGCTCCTGCTTCTTCCTAAAAAACTATCGACAAATCGCTCAAATCTTCACTGAAATTGCTCACAACTTCTCTGCTTCAGTGTACTCAGCCATGCTTGTTTACATATTGGGTTCCTCTCATTACATCACAATATGGCGGCACCGTTTGACCCAGTTTTGACAAACAAACATCGCAATCTGCTGCATCACGATGTAATTTATGGTAGTATATGGGAAAAAAATTATTGAATTTTTTTGTCTACACAGAATAAAAACACAGTAGTTCTTCTTTCTAATGATGTCTTGGTTGAATTATGTCACAGACTCTTTTAAGTTTGTTTTTATTATGCTCTGTGCTTATTATTATTATTATAATCCTGGATTGTTTTGCATTATTTATCCCTGTCTCAGTTTTGACTGTATGATCATTATGTTTATTATCATCGTGGTTCTTATTGTAATTGCTCCCGTTTTTGTCAGTTGCTGTCATCATGTCTCTGTCATAGTTATTGTCTGAGTTATGTCTCTGCTGGTCCTGTATTCATGTCTTGTGCATACTCTCTGCTTTTCTTTACCTTTTATCTCAGTCCCTCATGTTTTCCATACTTGTTGCCATGCCCTGCTGTTCCTGATTTCCCCTGATTATTCCCACCTGTTCCGTATCTGTTGATTACCTGGTGTCTATAGAGTTTTTGCGTAGGCTCGTAAAATTCACGTGACTCGCGGGGGTAAACATAAACACGCCGTAGGTGCCGCCATCTTGGATGGCAAGAGCAGCAGTTGCACTGTGACAACCCAGGCGTAACTTGTACTGTTTAGCGATCAGAATGAGTGAGGAGAACACACAGTCACAGTCTGACATCATAACATCCTATCATCCTCTTCAACAACTGACACTGTGGCCTCTGACACTGTGTCTGCGATGTCTGTGTCACATTCAGTGGAGTCATTGTCAGCAGTCATAACAGCAGACAAGTGTTTTTAATCTTGCTCCCGTGCGCTCCTCTGGTGTGCCGAAATGCCTCAGTTGAATGGAGGTGGCGGGTGTGGGGTAACAGCTGGAGCAATTAGCAGAACAATGACTGCCAGTAATCTGCTCAGCGGGGATGATTTGGGGGCAAACGATGAGATGATATCTTTCAAAGACGAAGGGGAGCAGGAGGAAAAGATATCGGAAAACGTGTCAGTGGAAAGGGATGTGGATGATGTGAAGTCTTTGCTGGTGAACGAGTCGGAAAACAACAGCAGCTCCTCGGACTAGGAGGTGAGTGAAGCGCGCTGCGTGTTTTTTTTTTTTTAAAGGCTCTCCACGGCGCGCCGCGTTAAAACGTACCTGATTTTATGCACAATAGTTTTCTCCCCTTTCATGTGTGCATTGTCCTTTGTAGCAAGCAGAGAGGCGCCCCCAAACCAGACCCGACTCACAAAGTTTTTTTTTTTTTGTTACTTATTTGTACCTGTAGGTAGATTTGGTTTGCAGTCTGGTGACAAGCCACCGGCCGCTGCGTGCGCGAGCGCCCTAAACCTACATGTTTTTGGTATGCGGGAGGAAACTGGAGAAATCCCGGAGTAAACCCACGCAAAACGGGGAGAACATGCAAACTCCACACAGCTCACTGTTGGTCGGGGGCTGGGATCGAGCCCACGGTCTCATGAGCCCCGCGATCCCCCGGCCGAGGGTAAACTGTGCTGCCACAGTGCTAAACCACTGCGCCACCGTGCAGCCCGTTATGAGAAAGCGAGAGATTACGTCAGTGAAGGTAATTATTCAAAAATCCAACTTTTTTTTTTTTTTTTTTTTTGCATTTCACACCGGCCATTTAATTCCCCGCTTATCCCCTTATCAGGGGGAACAACAGGAGTACACCATTTTGCCGAGTTTGTAGGTACACGTGAGCTATGTGGTTTGTTTCACCCTGCTGCTGCTGTTTCTTGCCATCCAATATGGCGGCACACTCTAACGGGCCAGTGCGGCACGCCCCCTGACGTCATATGCAAAAACTCAATATACGTCTGCGTTCTGTCTCAGTTGGATTGTGGCATCATTGATGTTTCTGCTTAGTTCCACACTGATGTTTCTAGCCTGTGTCCAGTGATGTTCCTGCCTTGTTCCTTGTGAGTTTTGTCTGCTTATTTTTGTTCTGTTTTCAGCCCACATGCTGTTATTTGTTCCAGTTTTTTGTTAATAAATGATCGTTTTTGCACCATTCTCCTGCCTGTGCCTGAGTCCTCTCCACCACCCAACCTTGACAGAATGATGCCACAAGAAAAGGACTCAGCAGGCAGGCAGCCGTACCCCATGAGCCTGGGGTGGGAGCCTTGTAATGCGCTGATCAAAATTCCGTATCTGTTGATTACCTGGTGTCTATATACAGTATGTCTGTGTTCTGTCTCAAGTCAGATTGTGGCACCATTGATGTTTCTGCCTAGTTCCATGCTGAAGTTTCTAGCCTGTGTTCCTGCCGTGTTCCTTGTAAGTTTTGCCTGCTTAATTTTGTTCTGTTTTCAGCCCACGTGCTGTTACTTATTTGTTCCAGTTTTTTGTTAATAAATAATCATTTTTGCACCATTCTCCTGCCTGTGCCTGAGTCCTCTCCACCACCCAACCTTGACAGAATGACGCCACAAGAAAAGGACTCAGCAGGCAGGCAACTGTACCCCATGAGCCTGGGGTTGGAGCATTGTAATGCGCTGATCAAAATTCCGTATCTATTGATTACCTGGTGTCTATATATGTCTGTGTTCTGTCTCAGTCAGACTGTGGCATCATTGATGTTTCTGCCTAGTTCCATGCTGAAGTTTCTAGCCTGTGTTCCTGCCATGTTCCTTGTGAGTTTTGCCTGCTTAATTTTGTTCTGTTTTCAGCCCACGTGCTGTTATTTATTTGTTCCAGTTTTTTGTTAATAAATTACCGTTTTTGCACAATTTTTCTGTCTGCGCCTGAGCCCTCTCCACCACCCAACCTTGACAATGACCACATGTAAAGTGCTCAAGAAAACAGGCTTGGAGCATTTTTATGTTCCCTGTGGGCATGCAGCCCTAATGACCCATCCATGAAACCTCCATTATGTATATTTTTCCATAACCCTTGGGCTATTTTACTCAATTGTGTGTTCAGTTGTGTGTCTGCACTGTGCACTCTTATGTACATAGCTCCACCCGTGTAGCCACTACCATACCTGTGTATATTTCCACAATCCTGGGCCATTTTTATTCTTATTTTATTTTTATTTCAGTCATGTGTTTAAGTGTGTGCTCTGTAACTGTGTTTTATCAAATCCATCTACCTTACTTTATTGCACAGTAGCTTGGTGGAGCACCTACAATTTCGTTGTACTGTACTATTGTATGATGACAATAAAGCCTATTCTATTCTGTTTGGGGCTGTTATTTGTTTTCCTCGTTATTCATTGTCCTTTTTTACAGAGCCGTGTCAAAGATGAATTTCTTTTACCCTATGGCAGACATAGTTATTCTAATTCTATCTGTTCTATCAAGAGAAATGTTTTTTTCTTCAGATCTCGACTTTACTTTTCATTATTTTGAGATATGTTTTCCCAAGATAAAATCATTTTCACAAGATCTTGAGATAACTAAACTTTTTGTCATTATCGCAAGATAACATATTTTGTATTCCTGAGATAACAGAAAAATATAGATCATGGCATTACATGTTTATTTAACCAAGGACCAAATGAAATAAATACATTATCATAAAAGACAGACAAATAAAATCAGTCAGTGCTCTTCTGTATACCTTGGTTGTAATAAGTGGTTATTTGAGTTAATGTTGCCTTTCTGTCTGCTCCAGCCAGTCTAGCCATTCTCCGCTATTCTCTGGCATCAGCAATTCAATTCAGCTTTATTTGTATAGCACCATTTCACAACAAAAGTCATCTCATAGCATTCTGAAATTGTAAGGAAAATCCCCACAATTGCAGAAAGACCACAGGAATCAGGCGATCCCCTATGAGCAAGCACTTGGTGATGATGGAGAGGAAAAACTCCCTTTTAGTAGGAAAAAACCTCAGGCAGAACCAGGCTCAGGGAGGTGCAGTCATCTGATGTGACTGGCTGGTGGGGTGAGGGAATAGAGAAGAAAAAGAAGGAAGACATGTAGAAAGCAAACAACACAACGGGGACTCAATCTATGGGAGAGAACAAACAGATGTTAATGACCAGCAAAAATATTTCATTGAGAGTGAAGAAAGGAGTGAAGCTCAGTGCATTGTTGGAGGGCCCCGGCTGCCTAAACCTATTAGCGGAATAACTAAGAGAAGGTTCAGAGTCACCTGATCCAACCCTAACAATAGGCTTTGTGAAAAAGGAAAGTTTTAACCCTATTCTTAAAAACAGAGATCAAGTCTGTCTCCCAAATCCAGATTGGTACCTGGTTCCAAAGGAGAGGAGCCTGATAACTGAAAGCTCTGCCTCCCAATTGTACTTTTTGAAATTCTACAGCCATGAACAAAATTGTTGGTACCCCTCTGTTAATGAAAGAAAAACCCACAATGGTCACAGAAATAACTTGAATCTGACAAAAGTGGTAATAAATAAAAATTCTATGAAAATTAACCAATGAAAATCAGACAATGCTTTTGAATTGTGGTTCAACAGAATTATTTTAAAAAACAAATTCATGAAACAGGCCTGGACAAAAATGATGGTACCCTTAACTTAATATTTTGTTGCACAATCTTTTGAGGCAATCACTGCAATCAAACGATTTCTGTAACTGTCAATGACACTTCTGCACCTCTCAGCAGGTATTTTGGCCCACTCTTCATGAGCAAACTGCTCCAGTTGTCTCAGGTTTGAAGGGTGCCTTCTCCAGACGTCATGTTTCAGCTCCTTCCACGGATGTTCAATAGGATTTAGATCAGGGCTCATAGAAGGCCACTTTAGAATAGTCCAATGTTTTGCTCTTAGCCATTCTTGGGTGTTTTTAGCTGTGTGTTTTGGGTCATTATCCTGTTGCAAGGCCCATGACCTGCGACTGAGGCCAAGCTGTCTGACACTGGGCAGCACATTTCTCTCTAGAATACCTTGATAGTCTTGAGATTTCATTGTACCCAGCACAGATTCAAGACACCCTGTGCCAGGTGCATCAAAGCAGCCCCAGAACATAACAGAACCTCCTCCATGTTTCACAGTAGGGACAGTGTTCTTTTCTTGGTATGCTTCATATTTGTGTCTGTGAGCATAGTGCTGATGTGCCTTGCCAAAAAGGTCCAGTTTTGTCTCGTCTGTCCATAGGACATTCTCCCAGAAGCTTTGTGGCTTGTCAACATGCAGTTTGGCAAATTCCAGTCTGGCTTTTTTATGATTTGTTTTCAACAGTGGTGTCTGTCATGGTTCGCAAGCCGTTCTCGTCCGCGTTCAAGCCATGCATCATCTTCACTAGGGTTTGACAGCAGTGTGTACCTTCTGGCTCCCCGAGCCTTTATTGTGACAGCGCTCGGAGGGGCTTCCTGCTGTCAAGCCTGACAGCTGTGCTGCATTTTCGGCTCATCAGCAGCTCTGCATTTAAGTGGGCTCTGGGAGCAGAATAATGCGGCAGTCTCGTCAACGAAACGTCAACGATTGCTCGTCAAAGAATTCTTCCTTGCCAGACGTTGAGCGAGTGTTCCTCGGCTCAGACGTCAGCTGTGCCTTCATGGTCTGGCTTATCGACCATCCTTGGGTTTTGACCGTAAGTGTGCTCCTTGTTTGCCTCATGATCAAGTATTTGTGGTGTAGTGTGTTTTAGCCCACCGTGGCTCATTGTTTTGTATTGCTTTTTGTTCATTAATAAACAACTGTGCAAACTTCACTGGTGACTTTTGGCGTCTTATGGTGGCTCGCGAGGGCCACCGCATGACAGTGTCCTCCTTGGTCGTCTCCCATGAAGTCCACTTTGGCTCAAACAACGACGGATGGTGCAATCTGACACTGATGTACCTTGACCTTGGAGTTCACCATGAATGTGTTTAGAGGTTGTTCTGGGCTCTTTTGTTACCATTCGTATTATCCGTCTCTTCCATTTTTCATCAAGTTTCCTTCTGCGGCCACGTCCAGGGAGGTTGGCTACAGTCCCGTGGATCTTAAATTTCTGAATAATATGTGCAGCTGTAATCACAGGAACATCAAGCTGCTTGGAGATGGTCTTATAGCCTTCACCTTTAACATGCTTGTCTATAATTTTCTTTCTAATCTCCTGAGACAACTCTCTCCTTTGCTTCCTCTGGTCCATGTTTAGTGTGGTACACACCATGTCACCAAACAGCACAGTGACTACTTGTCACCCTTTAAATAGGCCGACTATCTGATTACAAGTTTGTAGACACCTGTGATGTTAATTAGAGGACACATCTTGGTTGAACATGTCCCTATGGTCACATTATTTTCAGTCTTTTCTAGGGGTGCCATCATTTTTGTCCAGGCCTGTTTCATGAGTTTGTTTCTGTTGAACCACAATTCAAAAGCAATGTCTGATTTTCATGGGTTAATTTTCATAGAATTTGTATTTATTACCACTTTTGTCAGATTCAAGCTATTTCTGTGACTGTTGTGGGTTTTTCTTTAATTAACAGAGGGGTACCAACAATTTTGTCCACGTGTGTAGGTATTACCCAACAAGGCATATGGGTCCAGAAAACTACTGTTTTCTTGATATTTCCTCTTTTTTAGTCCACTCTCTGTAAACTTTAGAGATGATTGTGCTTAAAAATCCCAGTAGATCAGCAGCTGTACACAGACCAGCCCACATCCAAAGTAATTTAAATCACCTTTCTTCTCCATTCTGATGCTTGGTTTGAACTTCAGCAGCTCTTTTTAACCACCTCTGCATGCCTTAAAGCACTGAGTTACTGCCATGTGATTTGCTGATTAGATATTTGCATAAATGAGCAGATGAACTAGTATATCTATAAAGTAGCCAGTAAGTTTATTATGCCAGTTCACAACAGCAGTCATCTTATAGCACTTTAATTGTAGGGTAAAGGCCCTACAATCGCAGAAAGAGACCCCAACAATCAGGTGATCCCGTGTAAGCAAGCACTTAGCAATGGTGGAGATGAAAAACTTCCTTTTAATAAGAAGAAACCTCCACCAGATCTAGGCTCAGGAAAGGGCAGTCATCTACTGCAACTGGTTGGGGGATAAGAGAAGAAGAGAGAAAAGATATGTAAATAAATAAATAAACATGTTGGGGGCTCACAGTCTATGGGACAAACCAAACAAATTTTAATGAACAGCAAAACATACAGTATTTAGTGTGGTAAAGAAGTGCAAGCCCAATGCACCATGGGAGGTTGCCATAGCTGTCTAAACATAGCAGCATAACTAAGGGAAGGTTCTGGGTTGCTTGACATATTAAATTTGTTCCTAAGACTGCCTTCTATCATTTGCGTAATATTGCCAAGATTAGGGCTCATCCAAAATGCTGCTGCTAGAGTTCTAACAGGTTCTAGAAAGACAGAATCATCTCTTTCTGGTTCTGGTCTCCCTTCACTGGCTTCCCATAGAATTTAGAATTAAGTATAAAATCCTTGTCCTCACTTACAAAGCTCTAAACAATCAGGACCCTTGTTATTTAAAAGATAAGATAAGATAAGATAAGATAAGCCTTTATTAGTCCCACAATGGGGAAATTCCAGGATTGCAACAGCACAGGGATAGCAACACTCAGAGCAATAATCAGAAGGCAAGAAAAAACAAGAGCAGCTAGTATACATATGTACATATTACTATATATATATATATATACAGTATATACGTATATATATATATATATATATAGACACACAGTGCGGAGCATTGTGGTTGGTGGATGTGCAGCAGAAAGTCTAAGCTCTCTCTCCGCGGATGCGGCGGGCCAACTGGATGTCTTTGGGCATGATGGTGACCCTCTTGGCGTGGATGGCGCACAGATTGGTGTCCTCGAAGAGACCCACCAGGTAGGCCTCACTGGTCTCCTGCAGAGCCATGACGACGGAGCTCTGGAAGCGCAGGTCGGTCTTGAAGTCCTGAGCGATCTCCCTTACCAGGCGCTGGAAGGGCAGCTTATGGATGAGCAGCTCCGTGGATTTCTGGTAGCGACGGATCTCTCTCAGAGCCACGGTACCGGGCCTGTAACGGTGAGGCTTCTTCACTCCGCCGGTGGCCGGAGCGCGTTTCCGAGCAGCCTTAGTGGCTAGCTGCTTCCTGGGGGCTTTTCCTCCAGTAGATTTACGGGCGGTCTGCTTGGTTCTTGCCATCGCTCTTTATTATTCTGTTTTATATTTCTTGCACGCCGCCTAAACTCCAGCCCGGCACCCGTGTTGTTTTCGCTTCAGTTCCCCGGTATGTCGAGTTTCTCCGTTAGCACCGGGTGGCGGTTGAGTGCTAGCTAGCTCTTCCCTGCTGTATTGTCTCCTGCTGTAAACAGTGGCTCCGTCCGCCAACTTGGGAGACCTTTGGGGCGATCTGTGATCTGATAGTACCTTATCATCCTAACAGAGCACTACACTCCCAAAATACAGGATTACTTGTAATACCTAGAATCTCTAAAAGTACAATGGGAGGCAGAGCTTTCAGTTATCAGGCTCCTCTCCTTTGGAACCAGTTGCCAATCTGGATTCGGGAGTCAGACTCAATCTCTGTTTTTAAGAATAGGGTTAAAACCTTCCTTTTTGACATAGCCTATAGTTAGGGTGGGATCAGGTGACCCTGAACCTTACCTTAGTTATGTTGCTAATAGGTTTAGACAGCCGGGGGAGCTCCAATGATGTACTGGGCTTCACTCCTTTCTTCACTCTCAATGAAATATTTTTGCTGGTCATTAACATCTGTTTGTTCTCTCCCATAGATTGAGTCCCTGTTGTGCTGTTTGCTCTCTACATGTCTGTTCTTTTCTTCTTCTTCTTCTTCTTCTCTATCCCCTCACCCCCCAGCCAGTCACAGCAAATGACTGCTCCTCCCTGAGCCTGGCTCTGCTGGAGGTTTCTTCCTGCTAAAAGGGATTTTTTTCCTCTCCACCATCGCCAAGTGCTTGTTCATAGGGGATCGCCTGATTGCTAGGCTCTTTCTGCAGTTGTGGGGTTTTCCCCTATTTGATAGTGCTATGAGATGACTGTTGTTTTGAAGTGGTGCTATATAAATAAAATTAAATTGAACTGATCCAAAGAAAAGTTTTATGCATATTCTTAAAAACAGAAATGGACTCTGTCTCCAACACCCAAACTGACGGCACAATGTTCTGTTAGAGATTAGAGTTATGAGACCTATAAGATAAGACCTATCTTATAGACCTATCTTTGTCATGTGCTGGCCCTCACAAGCCAGCCATAAGACGCACAGAGTCACCAGTGAGTTTTCAGTGAGTTTATTTACGGTGAAAAGGTGTTAACACAAGCTGCTGAGATAATGACAGGAGTCTTCACAGAACAGGAGGCATAGGGCTATACAGCACACTATAGGTCCGGAGCAGGAGACGGTCACACACAGACAGGCTTGGTAATAATTACACACAGGCTGCTAAGGCAGGGACTTACAGAACAATTCACGCCGGGAGGAATAAGGCTAATACAGCTCACTTACTGGTACTGGGGAATGACGGTCAAGCCCAAAGCAGCCAAGGTGTGAAAACAGTCCAGGCATCCGCAACGTGACGGTGGGTGAACAGGTAAGTGATCAGGTTAGTAACCAGTTAAGCGACCAGGTTGGCGACCAGACACTGCTGCGTCCTACCGACGCCAGTGCTGGGCTTAAATTGACAAAGCACTAATGACGATGATGACACTCAGCTGACCGACCGTTGACAGGCGGAAGCCCCACCGAGCACTTTCACAATAAGAGCCCGGAGAGGCCAGAATACCGCCCGCAGCTGTCAAGGCCGGCAGCGAGACATAGCTTAGCCCGAGCGCGATCAGAACCGACGCTCGGGTCATAACAGTACCCTCCCTCCACGGGCGGACTCCGAACGCCCCAAGGAACCACCCTGCCCCCCCCCCCCCGCCCCCCCAGGGTGGGAGGTTGGGGGACAGGTGCAGAGGGAGAGAAACCAACCCAAGAACAAGACAAAGACCAGACAAGAAAACCATACAAGAAATACATGGAAACACACGATAACTATGGAAACCAACAAGAAATAAATACAAACACATGACTCTGGGAAAAAAAACAAAGGAAAGAAATACATGACCAACTGTGGAAAAACATGACTATAAAAAGAATACATGACTGTAACTATGGACACAAAAGAAATACGTGCTAAACACGGCGACTATGAAAAAACAAACACACACAAGACCAAAAATACAAGTAAACCCCTGGAAACTATGAACAAAAACCTCCAAAAAACCTCCCTCAAGAAGGAGTGGAGAACAAAACAACGAAGACAAAACCAAACTAAGTACTGCAAAACACATGGGGCAAACCAGATTGCCCTGACCTAACTTGGCTATGGCAAGACTGTGGCTTTCCCAGAAAAAAAAAAACATGAGGCAATCCAAAATTGCTCAAACTTGACTAAGACTATGACTGTGGCTCACAAGAAAAAAGAAACAAGAGGCAATCAAAAATTGCTCAAACTTGACTACAACTATGACTTTGGCTTACAAGAAAAAAAAAAACAAAACAAAAAAAAACAAGAGGGAATCTAAAATTGCTTAGACTTGACTATGACTATGGCTTACAAAAAAGAACAAGAGGCAATCTAAAATTGCTTAGACTTGACTATGACTATGATTACGTGAAACAACAAAAATTGCTAGACGTACTAAACATGACTTGGCACCATATGGGCCCACAGAAAATCCCACAGTACATGATCAGGTGGCCTGCCCCAGTCCCGGGCCCCCAGAAACAAGTCCTCTGGTGGCCGAACCAGGTCACCCCGTAACACACACAATTTATTGGGTAGCCAACCCAAGACGCCGAACGCACCAGGCAGTTCCTCGGGTGGCCGACCCGCATCCCACAACCAACAGGACCGTGGAAGGATTGCATGCAGCCGCTCACCTGAAACCGACAAAACAGGAGAGCGTCGATCTGCAAAAAAAACCCCCACTAATGGCCCCCAGCTGGTGGCTCCTGAGAAGGGGACAACCAAAAACCTGGACCCCCTCGAATCCTGATTGGGTCGCAGCCGCACCTGCGCTGGACCCCCACTGGACCTCGTCGGACCCCGACTGGGTTACAGCCACACCTGAGTCGGAACCCGACTGAACCTCGTCGGACCCCGATTGGGTAATCGCTGCACCCACGTTGGACCCCGACTGGGTCACCTCAGCCCATGCGTCGGACCCCGACTGGGTCCGGACGGGCCCTGATTGGGTCACCGCTGCACCCACGTTGGACCCTGACTGGGTCACCTCGGCCCACGCGTCGGACCCCGACCGGGTCACCTCGGCCCAAGCGTCGGACCCCAACCGGGTCACCTCGGCCCACGCGTCGGACCCCGACCGGGTCACCTCGGCCCACACGTCGGACCCCGACTGGGTCAGGACTGCTCCGGCGACGACCTCCATCTCCGAACCTGGAACCCCCAGTCCCATGACCTTGACTGGCTCTGGACCGGTAACGCTGTGGAGGTGCTCAGAAAACAGGAGAGGACCGGGATCAGTTCCACCGGCAGCGCCAGAGCCCAGCGAGACGAGCTCGGGTGCAGCGGACGGCTGCCCCTCACTCGCCTCCCCATGAGGCAGGCAAAAATGCTCTAATACACCATACAGGAAAACAAGAAAGAGCACTTGCCTGCACTCGGGCTCTGGAGCCGTCCAGGACTTCGCCGATTCAGGTTCAAGGAGAAGCTCGTCGTCGGGCTCCCACTCGGCTGTGTCGGGTTCCACAGCCGGCCTGATGGTCTCTGCAGCTGGATCCTCACGCGCTGGCGTCCACGCCAATAACCCGTATGGCGTGGGGGCAGAGGACCCTGGACCTGCTGACTCGGGCTGCGTCCCTGAGGAAGCCTGGGGACGCTCTCTCGTCGGCTCTGGCTCCTCACTGCAGTCCGTTCTGCTCTGTCCAAAGCAAGGCTGCAGGGCCGGGATATTTCCCAGAGCTGCAGGCCTCCCCCTCGTTCGACGGCGTGGGACTGACGCCGAGGACCGCTCCGCAGGAGGAGACACAGAGGCAGCAGGTTTAATACAAGTGGCTACAGCTGGGAAAAGTGACTCAGGGAGCTGCAAACCCCGAGCTTCACCCCCAGGAGTCAGACAAGACAGATCACTATAATCAATAGGAAAGTGAACTTGGACTTGCCTGTCTCCCGGGGGGAGGATGTTGTCAGCTGTAGCAGACGTTGCTCCTTCCCTCGCTCGCTGGATGGTAAAAAAGGATCCAAGAACGGAGCCCACCGGCACAGGACTCAGCTCACTCTCAGCAGCTGGCTGGTTGAGGGGGTCATCCCGGCGGCCCGGAACTGGATCCGGAGCAGGAGCTTGCCGAAGATGCGCCGGCCGTGACGCTGACGCCTTCGCCGGCCCCCAGATGGTGCGAACTCCCAAAACGGATCGAAGGCAGGATCAGGATCCATAGGCGAAGAGCAGGTGTGCCTCTTCACCTGCTTCATGCCGCGTTCCTCCTCCATCATCAGGAATATTTCGCGTTGTGCGGCGATGTCCTCCCTCCTCGCGTCGACTTCCGGGTGGTTGGCGTAGCGGGGAGAGAGATGACAGAGAACATCTTTGGCGGCATCCAGGTACCAATGTATGCCGTGGTCATAGTCCAACAGGGAAGCGGAGATGAGCAGCTCATCCACGGCTTCCAAAACACCCGTCAGCACGTGACTCTTCGGTGACGGCATTCCTCACATGCACAGGACCCAGACAGGGAAAGGCAACGTCCAAAACTCAAACTCACTGGTGAATAGCGTCTCAGGTTGGCGTCACCGTAACGCTGTTTTGGCAGCAGTGTACTGTCATGCGCTGGCCCTCACGAGCCAGCCATAAGACGCATAGAGTCACCAGTGAGTTTTCAGTGAGTTTATTTATGGTGAAAAGGTGTTAACACAAGCTGCTGAGATAATGACAGGAGTCTTCACAGAACAGGAGGCATAGGGCTATACAGCACACTATAGGTCCGGAGCAGGAGACGGTCACACACAGACAGGCTTGGTAATAATTACACACAGGCTGCTAAGGCAGGGACTTACAGAACAATTCACGCCGGGAGGAATAAGGCTAATACAGCTCACTTACTGGTACTGGGGAATGACGGTCAAGCCCAAAGCAGCCGAGGTGTGAAAACAGTCCAGGCATCCGCAACGTGACGGTGGGTGAACAGGTAAGTGATCAGGTTAGTAACCAGTTAAGCGACCAGGTTGGCGACCAGACACTGCTGCGTCCTACCGACACCAGTGCTGGGCTTAAATTGACAAAGCACTAATGACGATGATGACACTCAGCTGACCGACCGTTGACAGGCGGAAGTCCCACCGAGCACTTTCACAATAAGAGCCCGGAGAGGCCAGAATACCGCCCGCAGCTGTCAAGGCCGGCAGCGAGACATAGCTTAGCCCGAGCGCGATCAGAACCGACACTTGGGTCATAACAATCTTATGAGACCTATATATAAGATAAGATAAGATAAGATAAGGGGCCTGTTATTGGTATTCCATCAGAGATACTCTGACCAACAGTGCTTGCATTGCCCATGGTTCCATGGTTCCAGCCTCAAACCTGCTGATAACCACTGTCCTTAGTTCATTTCTGTGTGTCTCCTCCTACAAACATTTTGTAGCATGTGGTAATAATAATGTCCAGTGTTATTATTTAGCATGGGGTTGCTAATGCTGGCTGTGGAAATTGGTGGCAGGCTAAATAAAGATGCAATTTTATATCAGACTCTGCTGCTGTAACCATTTTCATGGTTTTTATTTTTTGTAATGGTTTGCTAAATGCTGGTGATTAAACACACTGTTGATCTATACATCATCTCTGGCTCAACCCTTCACCTGTAATCCTGTTACAACATCAATTCTAATCCATT
Organism: Pholidichthys leucotaenia; assembly: GCA_020510985.1. Lineage (NCBI taxonomy): Eukaryota > Metazoa > Chordata > Actinopteri > Cichliformes > Pholidichthyidae > Pholidichthys > Pholidichthys leucotaenia. The sequence goes on from CM035838.1 coordinate 315,863,930, forward strand.
TCAAACCTATATTAGTACCATTGTTTCTGGAATAAAGTCATACACAAAATACTGACCCCAACTATACACAGTCAAATGTTGGACTAAAGAGTAACGAGGATATTAGACAAAAAAAGGGTGAAAAATGATATAGCTTCTGAAAAGCCAGTCAGACTTGGAACCTCCAGTTAAAGTTGTCGTCAGTGCAGTGAAACTGTAAGCCACTTTAATCAGTTGCTGATAAACTCTATTAATCTTTAATTAAAACTACGTACTCCAGGAAACTGGATTTGACTGGGTCCGGATGGGTCCGGATGAAACTAAAAATGAAGTAATCTCAGTTCAGGTGTGGGGGCATGTGGAACAACAAATGCTTCCATTGGTGTTTAATCCTTAATTAAAACTAGATACTCCAGGAAACTAGATTTGGCTGGGTCCAGATGAAACTAAAAATAACGTCATCTCAATTCAAGTGTGGGGGCATGTAGACAAAACGCCTCTATTTGTTAGCAGTGCTGCTAAGTTCAAATAAGTTCTAAGTTCAAATAAGTGTCAAGTTCAAATAAATAAAAATATAAATGTTAGAATAATTTTCAGTATAATTAATCTGAGTCAAAAATCAGGCAGAAAATTTAGATATAAGTAGATTTATTCCTGATGTGGCCAAATGAGGGAGAACTACAGAGGCAGCCCCAAGTCTGACCATCTATACCTCTGAATTAGCCATTCATTGTTCTAGCTTTTAAAGCTGTGTTATCCATGGAAATACAGAGAAACTGTCCTTGAGTACATCTGGCAAGACAGGATGTAACAGTTCTTATCTTTGCCCCCAGGAAACAAGGAGCCAGTACATTGTCGGTCACACAGGACTAGACATCCAAAAATGTATCAGTATAGCTCGTGATTAAAATTGCTAACTCAGGCACACACGCGCAGACCGGGGCTGTTCAAGGTCATATCAGACATATAATATGAAATATAATATAGAAGAATAATATAAAGGAATGTATTTTTTTTTTTTTGTTACTTATTTGTACCCGTAGGTAGATTTGGTTTGCAGTCTGGTGACTAGCCACCGGCTGCTGGTCGCTGCGTGCGCAAGCGCCCTAAACCTACATGTTTTTTTTGGTATGCGGGAGGAAACCGGAGAAATCCCGGAGTAAACCCACGCAACACGGGGAGAACGTGCAAACTCCACACAGCTCACTGTTGGTCGGGGGCTGGGATCGAACCCACAATCTCATGATCCCCGCGATCCCCCGGCCGAGGGTAAACTGTGCTGCCACAGTGCTAAACCACTGCGCCACCGTGCAGCCCATGTATGAACTTATCCTGCATGGAATGCACATACAAACATCAGACATGAAATAGGAAAGGCATGATACATCTTAATAATAATAATACATTATTAATAACAATAATAATGTGGATAATATGGAATTTTTCTATCAATAATGATGAGGACAAAGTTTGGATATACTTGCTAGTTCATTTGAAATATTTTCCATTTTGAGATCGTTGTTCTTTTTAACACCTTTGGCACATGTGTGTTTGTATGGAATGAACCTGCGTATTAGAAACAGCTGCATTCCGATCCTCAGCGTATTTCAGTGGTACTCCCTATTCCATTCTCAGGGAATATCAGTTAAGGGAACTGCCCTTCACAAAATTTCTCCATTTGAAACACCCTGCAACATCACCTCCCTCCTCCGTGCATTACCACAGTAACCATGAACATGTACTGATACTGTAGAGACTTGGGTGAGTCAGCAGACAGTGTCTCAGTCAGGATGCAGAGGTTAAACATAGGAGGACAATAGTCAGGGAGATCCTGGGGAGTTGGCAGGAAGAAGGAGCCGGGGGGTTTAAGGGTGGATGTATTGTGATGTTAAATGTCATGCAATGTGATGTGAAATGTCATGCAGATGTGAGATGAGCTGTTGGGATAAAAGGAGAAACCGTGCTTGGTTGTATCATGCCTTTTCTGTGTATGACTGATGAGAGAGTGTAATAAACTTCGTCTGTTCGTGAACCTGCCTCCTCATTTCACACACTCTCCACACTGGTGACCCTGGACGTATTATGGAACACGAGGCAAGAACCCCAGAGTCGGCCCGGACGGAAAGCCCCAGCAACGCGGCAAGCATCCCACAGACGGCCCGGACGGGAGCCCCCAGCAACGCGTGTGCTGTTTCAGTCAAGCTACCGGACTTTTGGCAGCACAACCTGCGCTCTTGATTCCACCACACTGAGGCCCAGTTCGCCCTCCGGGGAATAACGGCAGATGACACCAAGTTTTACTACGTGGTTGCAGCGCTGGACGCTCGCACAGCTCAGCAGGTAGCGAGCCTGCTCGACCAGCCCCCAGCCCACAACAGATACGAGGCTCTCAAGGCTGCGCTGACCCGGCGCTACACGCTCTCGGACTGTGAGAGAGCAGAGAGGCTCCTGAGGCGTTCCGAGTTAGGAGATGGTTCGGCTGTCGATCTGATGGAGAAGATGTTGGCGTTAATGGGCACGGACGGCGGGCATTTTCTGTTTGCCCACCTTTTCCTCCGGAACCTCCCAACAGAGGCGAGAGCGGTTCTGGCCAATTTGCTGTTGCTGGACGCGCGTGACTACCATGCGCTAGCCCAGGAGGCAGACCGGATCATCCTCACCACCAGAGCGCTCACAGTCAACGTGGCAGCGTCGGAACCCAGCGAGATGACCAGAGGAGGCGAGGCGCCACCGACGGTAGCGGCAGCGGGGGCCAAGGAGCGCCAGAGAGACACACTCTGCTTCTACCACCACTGCTTCGGAGAGAACGCACGCAGATGTGCGCCACCGTGCCAATTCATGCGCTCGGGAAACGCCAAGGCCGGCAGTCGGTAGCAGCTGCGACCGCCGACGAAGAGAACAAGCTGCTCTACGTGACGGACTCGCGCTCGGGGAGGCGTTTCCTCGTAGACACCAGAGCCCAGAAGAGCAACATCCTGCTGACCTACGCCGACCGGCTGGCAGGACCCAGCAGCCCCGGGCTGGTGGCGGTAAACGGCTCGGACATTAAGACCTTTGGTGAGAGAACACTGGCTTTATCTCTATCTCATAGCAGCACTGAGTTTCCCAATTCTGGGAGCTGATTTTCTGTGTGCACATGGTTTACTAGTTGATGTTGCTAACAGGTGCCTGGTTTATGCACTGTCCTTTGACTCTCTCCCCTATACAGCTCGAGGGGCCGGGCCAGTAACACAAGCCAACGTCACAGCTCCAGGCGGTAAGTTCCACACACTGCTCACTCAGTTCCCAGCACTCACGGTCCCAATGTTTTCGGCGGCCATCGCTAAACACGGGGTGGAGCACTTTATCACCACCACCGGGCCGCCCGTTTTCGCACGACCTCGGTGCTTGGACGCAGCTAAACTGGCCATAGCGCGCGAGGAGTTTGCCAACCTGGAAAGGTTGGGCATCATCAGGCGTTCGAACAGCCCATGGGCATCCCCGCTACACATGGTCCCTAAGGCTGAGGGGTCGTGGCGACTGTGCGGTGATTTCCACAGGTTGAATAATGCCACAGCACATGACCGCTACCCGATTCCCCACATTCAGGATTTTTCTGTTCACCTCGCCGGAGCACGCATTTTTTCTAAAATAGACCTGGTCTGCGGTTACCACCAGGTCCCAGTGTGCGCGGAGGACGTACCCAAAACAGCAGTAATAACTCCGTTCGGCTTGTTCGAGTTTCTGCGCATGCCATTTGGATTAAAAGGAGCGGCACAGACATTCCAGCGCATGATGGATGCGGTGCTGCGCGATCTTCCGTTTGTGTTCGTCTATCTGGATGATATCTTGGTAGCCAGTGCATCCGAAGACGAACACGTAACCCACCTCAGGATGGTTTTCCAGAGGTTGGAGGAGCACAGGTTAATAATCAACCCGGCGAAGTGCCAGTTCGGCGTGACGGGGATTGATTTTTTGGGGCACCGCGTCTCACCGGAGGGAGCGATACCCTTACCTGGCAAAGTGCGTGCCGTGGTGAATTTTCCCCGGCCTCAGACAGTCAGGGCGCTGCAAGAATTTTGAGGGATGGTTAACTTTTATAACCGGTTCCTCCCCCGCGCAGCTCAACTCATGCAGCCATTGTACACCGCGCTCAAGAGACAGAAACCCGCAGATGGAGTCAAATGGACTCCGGAGCGAGAGCAGGCGTTCTCTGAGGTTAAAGCAACCCTGGCAAACGCCGCACTGTTGGCGCACCCAGACCCGGCGGCCCGGATAGTGCTCACTACCGACGCCTCGGACGTGGCCATAGGGGCCGTCGTGGAGCAACGCGTCACCGGTTCTTGGCAGCCGCTCGCTTTTTTCAGCAGGATTTTGCGCGACAGTGAGCGTAAATACAGCGCGTTCGACAGGGAGTTGCTGGCTCTCCACCTGGCCATACGCCACTTCCAGTTCTGGCTGGAAGGGCGCAGCTTCACCGCGTTTGTGGAGCACAAGCTGCTGACGTTCGCAATGGCCAAGGTTTCGGAACCATGGTCGGGCTGGCAGCAGAGACAGCTGGCCGCGATCTCGGAGTTTACAACCGATATTCAGCATGTGTCGGGTAAATTGAATGTGGTGGCAGACTGCCTCTCGCGCGCGGTAGTGGCCCCGGTCTGCGTAAGGATAGATTATACAGCCATGGCCGCGGAGCAGATTGGCGATACGGACGTGCGCGCACTCCAGTCTGGACCAACAGGGTTAAGACTGGAGAGCAGAGTACTGCAAGACGGCAAGCCCCCCCTAATCTGCAACGTCTCCACGGGACGCCCACACCCAGTGGTCCCAGTCGCGTGGCGCCGCCGCGTGTTTGAGTCAGTTCACGCTCTGGCACACCCAGGAGTGCGCGCATCAGTCAAAGTGGTGGGAGCGAAGTTCAGGTGGCCAGGCCTGCGCAAACAAGTGAAAGAGTGGGCTGCAGCCTGCGTAGCGTGCCAACGAGCCAAAGTGCACAGACACACCAAGGCTCCTTTGGAGCCGTTTGGTATACCGGCTAAAAGATTCGACCATGTTCACGTGGACCTCGTGGGCCCCCTCCCGCCATCCCAGGGGTGCACGCACCTTCTGACAGTGGTGGATCACACCACAAGCTGGCCAGAAGCAGTCCCGCTGGCGGCAACCACGTCCACGGACGTGACGTGCGCTTTTTTGACAACATGGGTGGCGCGTTTTGGAATCCCGTCTGACATCACGTCCAATAGGGGCCCGCAGTTTGTTTCCGACCTTTGGTCCGCGATGGCCTGCAGCCTGGGTGTTGCAATTCATCGCACAACCGCGTACAACCCACAGGCCAATGGGTTATGCGAGCGTTTTCATAGGTCACTGAAAGCAGCACTCAGGGCTTCGTTGACGGATGCAAATTGGGTGGACCGGTTGCCTTGGGTTTTATTGGGGTTGCGTTCCGCACCAAAAGAGGATTTGGAGGCTTCCCCGGCAGAGCTGGTTTTTTCTCAAACACTGCGGCTGCCCGGGGAATTTTTGCCAGATAATCCCGCGCCGGACAACTGCCCGTCTCAGCGTTTGCAGCATAGTGCAGACACAGGCACGCTGCCCGGCCCGGACCACCACTGTTTTCCACGCACTTTCGTGCCAAAAACTTTGAAGAACGCGGAGTTCGTGTTCGTCAGGCATGATGCCCACCGCCATCCATTGCGCCCACCCTATGATGGCCCGTTCAGAGTGCTGGAAACAGGGGACAAGCATTTTTTGTTAGACTTGGGGGGTCGTAGGGAGAAAATATGCATAGACAGACTTAAGCCCGCCTTTGTAGTGGCAGACGAGCAAGTGCTGCTGGCTTGGGCCTCTCGGCGTGGAAGACCCCCACTGAGAACTCTCCAGGCAAACGATTCACCAGGACAGCCACACGGGCAAAGCGGAGTCCCCCCCCCCTCGCCATGGCCCACCCGCAGTCAGACACGCTTCCAGCAGCCCCCCGCCTGCACAGGAACCCCTGTTACAGCAGATATGGGAGGAGACTGAAGCCCAAAAGGCGTGAGGACTGAAACTCTGTCTGGGGGTGGTGGTGTAGAGACTTGGGTGAGTCAGCAGACAGCGTCTCAGTCAGGATGCAGAGGTTAAACATAGGAGGACAATAGTCAGGGAGATCCTGGGGAGTTGGCAGGAAGAAGGAGCCGGGGGGTTTAAGGGTGGATGTATTGTGATGTTAAATGTCATGCAATGTGATGTGAAATGTCATGCAGATGTGAGATGAGCGGTGGGATAAAAGGAGAAACCGTGCTTGGTTGTATTATGCCTTTTCTGTGTATGACTGATGAGAGAGTGTAATAAACTTCATCTGTTCGTATACCTGCCTCCTCATTTCACACACTCTCCACAATACTACTGTGGACATTTTACAGCTGCACTCAAGAGCACTCTGAGGCTAGTGCAGTGCCCCCTACCTCCATTTTCTTTGAAGATCCCAATCCACCTTATTCTTGGGGGTGCTGCTGTAGGAACGTTTATGGGCAGAGCTTCCAGTTTCGGCTGACGTAGTTGTTGTGCGAAGTGTGTGCATGCTGCTGTACCCACCCACAGTGTGACGTCAGGCGGGCATGGCCACTTGTATATATATTGTAGTTCTGTGTTCTTAATAAAGTGTTGGTTCGCTGCATGACAAGAGACTCCAACTCCTTTTCCATATATAACATTTTGGCGACGAGAGAGAAATTATGGGAGCCTATGGGCTACCTCCATCCCTGCTACCGTTTCTGGAGTACACAGGAGAGCCAGTGATCCTGTGGCCTAAGTGGGTGGTCATGTTTGAGGATTACATCGGGGCGCTGGGCCTAAGTAGACTCGACGGGAGATGAAGACGAGCACTTCTGGCCCACCATCTCGACGCGGAAGGCCAAAGAATTCTGAGTACGTTGGGTGAAACAGAGTGCTATGAGGATGCTGTCGAGCCGCTGGCTGAGTACTTCGCCGAGCAGATGAGGACCACGAAGCTGTGGGTGGCGGGAGTGTTGGCGTCAAATGGAGCTAGGCTAGTTAGCACGGAGAAGCTAACGGCCCACAATCTGAACGTGATCATGCCTGCTTAAGTCTTATGACAGATCTGTTACACTCCATGGAGCGCAGAATTATTTGATCGTATCAGGTTATATTGAGCAGTGCATCCTTATATTGAGGTTTTATATATATATGTATATATACAGACATTTGCGCGCTCCAGTCTGCGCCTACTGGGTTAAAGCTGGAGATCAGGGTGCTGTGAGAAGGGTACCCTCCTTTGCTCTGCGACGTCTCCACCGGTTGCCCGCGCCCGGTGGTTCCAAGCTCTTGGCGCCGCTGCATTTTTGAGTCAGTCCACTCCCTTTCACATCCAGGCCTGCCACGTTGGTTCAACTGGTGGGGGCGAAATTTGTCTGGCCGCGCTTGCACAAGGACGTGAAAGAGTGGGCTGCAGTGTGCGTCGCGTGCCAAAGTGCACAAGCACACCAGGGCCCCCCTCGAGCCAGTCCAAATCCCGGCCAGGAGGTTTGACCACGTCCATGTGGATTTGGTGGGACCCCTCCCTCCGTCGCAAGGTTTCACGCACCTTTTGACAATCGTGGACCGCACCACGCGCTGGCCTGACGTGGTCCCGCTGGCTTCCACCACGTCCGCGGAAGTGGCTCACACTTTTTTGTCAGCTTGGGTTGCACGGTTCAGATTCCCATTGGACATAACTTCTGACAGGGGTCCGCAATTCGTTTCGGAACTCTGGTTCGCGATGGCCCAGAGCCTGGGGGTCAATATTCACCGCACTACCACGTACAACCCCCAGGCTAATGGATTATGCAAGCATTTTCATAGGTCGCTTAAGGCAGCGCTCAGAGCTTTGCTTACGGATGCAAATTGGGTCGACCGCCTGCCCTGGGTTCTTTTAGGGTTGCGCTCCGCATCTAAGGAGGATCTGGCAGCCTTTCCAGCAGAACTCATTTTTTTCACAGCCGCTATAGTTTCCTGGAGAGTTTTTACCAGAAAACCAACAGTGCTTGCATTGCCCATGGTTCCATGGTTCCAGCCTCAAACCTGCTGATAACCACTGTCCTTTGTTCATTTCTGTGTGTCTCCTCCTACAAACATTTTGTAGCATGTGGTAATAATAATGTCCAGTGTTATTATTTAGCATGGTAATGCTAATGCTGGCTGTGGAAATTGGTGGCAGGCTAAATAAAGATGCAATTTTATATCAGACTCTGCTGCTGTAACCATTTTCATGGTTTTTATTTTTTGTGATGGTTTGCTAAATGCTGGTGATTAAACACACTGTTGATCTACACATCATCTCTGGCTCAACCCTCCAGCTGTAAACCTGTTACAACATCGATTCTAATCCATTTCAAACCTATATTAGTACCATTGTGGAATAAAGTCATACACAAAATACTGACCCCAACTATACACACTGTCAAATGTTGGACTAAAGAGTAACAAGGATATTAGACAAAAAAAAGGGTGAAAAATGATATAGCTTCTGAAAAGCCAGTCAGACTTGGAACCTCCAGTTAAAGTTGTCGTCAGTGCAGTGAAACTGTAAGCCACTTTAATCAATTGCTGATAAACTCTTTTAATCTTTTATTAAAACTAGATACTCCAGGAAACTGGATTTGACTGGGTCCAGATGAAACTAAAAATGAGGTAATCTCAGTTCAGGTGTGGGGGCATGTGGAACAACAAACTTCCATTGGTGTTTAATCCTTAATTAAAACTAGATACTCCAGGAAATTAGATTTGACTGGATCCAGATGAAATTAAAAATAACGTAATCTCAGTTCAAGTGTGGGGGCATGTTGACCTCTATTGGGGGCATGGCACCTCTATTGGTTAGCAGTGCTGCTAAGTTCAAATAAGTGCTAAGTTCAAATAAATAAAAATAAAAATATAATGATGAAGACAAAGTTTGGATAGACTTGCTAGTTCATCTGAAATATTTTCCATTTTGAGATCATTGTTCTTTTCAACACCTTTGGCACATCTGTGTTTGTATGGAATGAACCTGTGTATTAAAAACAGCTGCATTCCAATCCTCAGTGTATTTCAGTGGTACTCCCTACTCCATTCTCAGGGAATATCAGTAAAGGGAACTGCCCTTCACAAAAATTCTCCATTTGAAACACCCTGCTACATCACCTCCCTCCTCCGTGCATTACCACAGTAACCATGAACATGTACTGATACTACTGCGGACATTTTACAGTTGCACTCAAGAGCATTCTGAGGCTAGTGCAATGCCCCCTACTTCCATCCTACAGCAACGATTATGGGCGGAGCTTCCGGTTTCGGCTGACGCAGTTGTTGTGTGGAGTGTGTGTGTGCGCTGCCGTACCCGCCCACAGTGTGACGTCAGGTGGGCACGGCTACTTGTATATATAGTTTTGTGTTCTTTTTTTTTTCTTTATGTTTATTGAGCTTTTGAGGGCCACAAGCAATACAGAAAAAGCAAACAGCAAGAAATGACAAAGAGAGCCCTCTTTTTCAACCCCCAAACTCCCACCCCATCATCCCATCTCCACACACAAAAACAAACAAAACAAAAAAAAAAATATCACAATACAATACAAATTTGTCAGAAGCAGAAAAATTACATCCCGAAAACACAATCGGATCTCTGACCCCTCAGTCCAAGTAAGACCATAGAGGCCACTCTGGAGGGCCTGGGCGCCATCTCCTCCTATATAACTCTAAAAGGGGTCCCATATATCACAAAAAACAAAAAGGTTTGTCTTTGAACCAGAAGCTAATAGCTTCTAATGGGATAAGTTCCATCACACTACGAATCCAATGTGTAACTGTAGGAGCAGAGTCTGAGGTCCATAGAAGAAGAATACATCTTCTTGCACTAAAGAGAAGCACCTGCAACAGTTTGAGTGCGGAGGAGCAAAGATTCAGTGGGGTAGGATTTACTCCTAGAATGCAGCTGAGAGGAGTGAGGGCTAGATTTTTCTTGAATATATCAATTTCTTTACAATTTTTTACCCAGAAGTCATTAATAGGAGGACATTTAAATAAACAATGAAAATATGAACCTTCAGAAATTTTACACTTATTACAAAATTTTGAAAATAGAGGGTTAAACTTATTGCGTTTCACTAGAGTAATATGAAGCCTGTTTATGATCCTGAATTGTAACTCTCTAGCTTTGTTAGTAAAAAGGTAGTTTGTGTGGCGGGTTGGTGTAACCCCCACAACAGACTGGACAGACACAGCGCTCGGCTAGAGCAATTAACAGAACAGTGAAATGTGTGTATTAATGTCTACAGGCAGCTCCGCTTCTTCTGGCCCACTTCTGTGATGTTAATGTGCCTTTCATGCATTGTGTTCATGCGTCCTGTCCTTACTGTGACCTAGAGACCGAGATCAATATGTCTCTCAAATGCAAATGTCTCATGCCTGTTCTGTTATCTCTTTGATCATACCAACTGTTGGGGAATGTTCTTTTATGTATTGTTGTAGTTGGGTATACAGTATATACTGCACTGTAACCCATGCTCACCCTCTCACTCTCTCTTCAACTGCTGCTGCTGGACACACACATTGTGTCTCTCTGCTGAGAGCCTCTGGGCTCGCTCCCGGCGTGTAGCCACGGCGCCGGGAGCGGAGCTCGTGATGGCGGTATGATTCAATAAACTCTACTTAAAACCTTCACCAACGCTGCTTTATTTCATGCCGCTTCAGTTTGCACTACCTGACCGCACCTCATCCCATATATCAGGTGAAAATGATTCTCCAAAGTCCACTTCCCAAAGAGATCTGGCATGAGCTGTGCAATCACTGGAAGGGACTGAGAGGGTCTTGTAGAACCTAGTAATTAGTTTTCTAGGGTCTGGTTTCTGAATCACGTCCTCCATAGGTGAAAGACAGAACCCATTAGGGTGCAGCTTAATAGATGAAGAAATAAAACTACGAATTTGCAGATACCTAAAAAAGTTATTCTGTGGGAGGTTATACTTCTCTCTGAGCTGCTCAAAAGACAGCAGACTGCCCCCTGTCATCAAGTCACCTACAGTTTTTACTCCCCTATCAGACCACAAGAAGGCTTGGTCAGCCAGACCAGTGGGAAAATCCGGGTTTAAATAAATAGGTGTGAGGGGGGAAAAGGAGCCATCCTGATTTCCAAGCTTCTTTACCATCCTTCAAACTTTTAAAGTATTCTGTAAAATAAAATTCCCCTTTAATTTGAGAAAAACCCATTTCTTAGATGCATATAATATGTGACTAAAAGGAATAGGGGCCACCGGAGCCGCCTCTACAGTTAGGCCCAGAAATATTTGGACAGTGACACAATTTTCATGATTTGGGCTCTGCATGCCACCACATTGGATTTGAAATGAAACAACTACAACAGAATTGAAGTGCAGACTTTAAGGTTTAATTCAAGGGGTTGAACAAAAATATATGATTAAACATGTAGGAATTGTAGCTATTTTTATACAAACGCTCCTCATTTCAGGGGCTCAAAAGTAATTGGACAAATAAACATAACCCTAAGTAAAATGTTACTTTTCAATATTTTGTTGAGAATCCTTTGCAGGCAATGACTGCCTGAAGTCTGGAACCCATGGACATCACCAAACGCTGGGTTTCCTCCTTTGTGATGCTTTGCCAGGCCTTTACTGCAGCTGTCTTCAGTTGTTGCTTGTTTGGGGGTCTTTCTGCCTTAAGTTTTGTCTTGAGCAAGTGAAATGCATGCTCGATTGGGCTGAGATCTGGTGATTGACTCAGCCATTGCAGAATATTCCACTTCTTTGCTTTAAAAAACTCCTGGGTTTCTTTTGCAGTATGTTTTGGATCACTGTCCATCTGTACTGTGAAGCGCCGTCCAATCAACTTTGCTGCATTTGGCTGAATCTGAGCAGAAAGTATATCCCTATATACTTCAGAATTCATCCGGCTGCTTCTGTCTTTTGTCACATTATCAATAAACACAAGTGACCCAGTGCCATTGGAAAGCCATGCATGCCCATGCCATCACACTGTCTCCACCATGTTTTACAGAAGATGTAGTGCTTTGGATCATGAGCTGTTCCAATTCTTCTCCAAACTTTCTTCTTCCCATCATTCTGGTACAGGTTGATCTTAGTCTCATCTGTCCAAAGAATGCTGTTCCAGAACTGGGCTGGCTTCTTCAGGTGTTTTTTGGCAAAGTCAATTCTGGCCTTTCTATTTTTGAGGCTGATTAATGGTTTGCACTTTGTGGTGAATCCTTTGTACTTACTCTCATGAAGTCTTCTCTTTATGGTAGACTTAGATACTGATACACCTACCTTCTGGAGAGTGTTCTTCACTTAAGTGGATGTTGTGAAGGGATTCTGTGATCATCCACCACTGCTGTCTTCCGTGGCCGTCCAGGCCTTTTTGAGTTCTCAAGCTCACCAGTGCACTTTTTTTCTCAGAATGTACCAAACTGTTGATTTGGCCACTCCTAACATTTCTGCTATCTCTCTGATGGATTTCTTCTTTTTTTTTTTCAGCCTCAGGATGGTCTGTTTCACCTCCATTGAGAGCTCCTTTGACCGCATGTTGTGTGTTCACAGCAACAGCTTCCAAATGCAAACACCACACCTGGAATCAACTCCAGACCTTTTAACTGCTTAATTGATGACAGGTTAACGAGGGAAGAGCCTATGCAGCCTTGTTATTTTTTTGCAGCCTTCTGAGTCAATTTTCCAATTACTTTTGGTCCCTTGAAAAAGAGGCAGCAGCTACGTATTAAAGAGCTGTAATTCCTAAACCCTTGCTCCAATCTGGATGTGAATACTCTCAAATTACAGCTGAGAGTCTGCACTTTAAGCCCATATTGATTATAAAATTGTATCCTGAATATGTTTTCGTAAACAGCTAAAATAACAAAACTTGTGTCACTGTCCAAATATTTCTGGGCCTAACTGTATATTAAGTCAGGTGGATGTCAGATCATTTTTAAACCAGTGCCAAATGTAAATAGAGATGGAAGCAATTTGATAGCGCCTAAAATCTGGCACTGCCAGGCCTCCTTCATCCAGTAGGCGCTGTAATGTGCTAAGTTTTAACCTGGCTCGCTTGTTCCTCCACAGAAAAGATGTCAAAGAGCTATTAAGAATAGCAAGTGATTTTCTTGTTAAAAGAGCTGGGATCATCTGGAAGGGATACAATAACCGAGGAAGTATAACCATTTTGACAAGGTTGACCCTTCCTAAGAGAGATAGAGGCAAGGCCGTCCAGCGGGCCAAGTCCTCCTTGATTCTACGAATTACAGGAACAAAGTTGTCTTTCTATAAGCCAGAAAGAGAGGGAGTAATGTGTATGCCCAAATAAACAAAACCTGATGGAGACCAGCGGAAGGGGGTAGAGCACAGTGGAGACCAAGATACCTGAGGGGTAAGGGGCATGGCTTCAGATTTAGAGTAGTTAATCTTATTACCTGAAAAATGACCAAAAGAATTAATTATTTTAACAACTCTTGTAATAGAAGATTCTGGGTTACTTAGACAGAAGTTTACTGTGATGATTTCCCATCATCACAGTAAAGGGAAATTTGATGCTTTGTGGAACCAACATCTATACCCGTTACCAAGAAATCACATCTAATGGCCTCTGCTAAGGGCTCCATAGCGAGGGCAAACAGAATTGATGAGACCAGGCAGCCCTGTCTAGAACCACGTCTCACTGTAAATGTGGAGGACCTCAGGCCATATGTAATAACAGAGGTACGGGGGCAGCATATAGCAAGGATATCCACCTAATAAAGTTGTCACCAAGATTGAATTTTGAGAGGACACCTAGAAGATAAGGCCATTCAACCCTATCAAAGACCTTTTCTGCATCAAGGGAGACAACAAGAGATTTGACCTTTGACCTTGATCCATTCTGAATAAGATTTAATAGTCTCCTTACATTATGAAGAGAATTACGACCCAATATAAATCCAGTTTGGTCTGTTGAAATTAAATCTGGCATGACACCTTCAAGTCTCTTCGCCAATATTTTAGCTAATAATTTTCGGTCAACGTCCAGCAAGGCAGTCGGCCTGTAGGATGTGCATTCATCTGCAGGTTTGCCCTTCTTTAGGATTATAGAAATATTTGCATCCATCATAGTATCAGGAGGAGCCCCAGAGTCAAAGGAGTAAGACAGCATATTGAGAAGGGGATCAATTAGCAAATCCTTAAAAGCCTTATGAAATTCTGAGGTCAGACCATCAGGCCCCGGAGCCTTATTATTTTGTAAGCTATTAATCGCCTCTGTAACTTCTTCATGGGAAATAGCCCTATTCAACAGCTCTTTTTGTGTATTGGATGCTTGAGGTAGTTTGACTAATGATAAAAAATTATGCATCAAAGTCTCCGAGTTGTGATCTGACTCAGAAGTGTATAAGCCTTCATAGAAGGAAAGGAAAGAGTTGTTAATATCTTTGTTGTTATAAACTCTTTTACCAGAACTATCCTTTATGCCTGGAATAGCCTGGGAGCCAGTATTACCTTTTATTAAATTTACCAGATACTTGCTTGGCTTATTGCCAAATTCATACAACTTATGCTTACCAAGCAGTATAGATCTCTGAGCTTCTTTAGATAAAAGTGCATCTAGAGCTGCTGTGGTGGCATCAATTTGAGATCTCAGGTTATCTGAATGTTTAAGGTTAAATTCACGTTGTAGTTCACTTAATTTACCTTTCAATTCAATTCAATTCAACTTTATTTATATAGCGCCATTTCACAACAACAGTCATCTCATAGCACTATCAACTGTAGGGGGGACCCCCACAGTTGCAGAAAGACCCCAGCAATCAGCAACCTTCAAGAAACTGTTGCTCTGTCCTCTGATTTTTCTTAAGATTTGCCAAGAATGATATAGTAAAGCCTTGAATAACAGCTTTACCAGTTTCCCAGAGTAAATTAGGTGATACATCAGAGATATTATTTTCAGCAATAAAATGATTAAACTGTTCTGATAGATATGTTTTGAAATTGGGATTTTTAAGAAGGTAATTTGGAAAGCGCCATTGCCCCCTAGTGCTTTGAGTCTTGCTGGACATGACCAAAAAAAAATGGGTGAGTGATCACTGATAATAATATTGCCAATGGAGCAAGAGAGTACTCTTTGAAGGGCATATTTAGGAGTAAAAAAATAATCAATTCTAGAAGATGTTTTATGCACTTTTGAGTAAAATGTATACTGCTGATCAGTGGGGTGAAGGGTCCTCCAAGTATCAATGAAGTGAATATCAGCACAACAACCAAGTAAAGAGCGCGCTTGTCCAACAATAGACTCTGCTGTTTTTGAGGGCCTACTGTATCTAGACGTGGATATAGACAACAGTTGAAATCGCCCGCTATCACAGAGGATTCAACAGTCCACTCAGAAAACAGAGAGAATATCTTAGTATAAAAATCAGTTGAGCGAATCGGGGGGGGGGGGCATACACATTTAAATAGGACACAGGATCCCCAAAGAGTGTCCCTCTAATCATGACATACCTTCCTGCAGTATCGGCCTTAATCTCCACCCCAGTCAAAGGAAGGGATTTATGAACCAAAATGGCTACCCCTCTGCTGTTAGTAGTGAAGGAGGAATAGTAGATCTGGCCCACCCATTCCCTTCTTAACTTTAGGTGTCCATCATTGTTTAGATGGGTGTCTTGGAGGAATGCTATCTGTACCCTCTCTTTTTTTAAATAGTTAAGAATTTTTTTTACGTTTAATAGGGGTCTGGATCCCATGTACATTCCAAGAACACAATTTAATTTCTGCACTGCTAGCCATTATTCCAAATGATACAGATAATACTTTTGTTTAAAAGTTTATACATTGAGAATTTATACATTGAGAAATTATATATGGAACCTCCTGACAAATACAAACAATACAACAAAAACCAAAACAAACAGAAAAGGGGAGTGTGGAGGAAAAAAAAAGAAAAACACAAAACCTCCCTCATACTTTATACGCTTCCCTAAACTGAGTGTCTACACCAGGGGTGTCAAACTCATTCCATGGAGGGCCAAGACCCTGCGTGTTTTGCTTCTACCCAGTGTCATCAGCAGGTGTTTTCACTGATCAGCAATCAGTGGGAAGAAATTCAGTGAAATCACCTGTTGAAGACACTGGGTGGAGGTAAAACCTGCAGGGTCTTGGCCCTCCATGGAATGAGTTTGACACCTGTGGTCTACACCCTACAAAGCACAACTTAACTCTGCACTAAACCAGTGCTCCATATGCAAATGTATAGTTTAAACATCTGAAGAGCTTTAAAAATAAAATACTCCTTAAAAAAAAAAACAAGATAACATGAACACTGATATTACATCGATTCACTACATCCGAATCCATACAATGAAACCGCTTAAAGTGAATTAAAAAGTCCATAAAGTGACAAGAAAAAGAACTTAGTAAACTGCTTAATTTATATATGTCTGGAAACTGGGAACTGCCCCAAAGGGCTGGTGAAAAGTTACCCACTGGTGTCATCCGCATGGACTGCTTGGAGGGATGGGGCTATGGTCTCTGAATAAAAATTCTCCACCTCCTCTGCTGTATCAAAGCTGTTATTTGCCGCCGTCAAATGACACTTGGAGTCAGGCAGGAAACACCAAGCCATATCTGACATCTGCAGCATGAAGCTTTCGTTTGATGTTAATGAAAGATACCCTTCATTTGGTGACATCAGCAGTAAAATCGGGGAAAATGTAGACTTTGTGACCGCGGAAAGTAAGCAGTCCCTTCTCTCTGGCGAGCTGGAGGATGCGCTGTTTCACTCTGAAATGATGCACCTTTACAATCATGGGTCTCGGGGGAGCGTTTTGACCCCGGACAGGCCGGGAAGCAAGGTGATGCGCTCGGTCCAACATCTCAGGCCCGTCAAGAACCTCCATACCCAGCGTCTCGGTGAAGAAGTCGGTCATAAATGTTGTAACTTGTGGCCCCTCTGTGTTTTCCGGTAGACCAAGCACACAGAGATTTTGGCGTCTGCTCCTCGATTCAAGGTCCTCCGTTTTAGCCATTAGCAGTTTGTTGCATTTCTCCAGCGTTTCACACCTGGCTTCGAGCGCTGTAATCCTGTAGTCACACTCCTGCAGAGAAGTTTCGACCTTGGTCAAACATGTCACAAACGAGTCCATAGAAGTCTGCAGTGTGCCTAATGAGTCCCGCGTTTCAGCTCGGAAACTTTCAATTAGCCTTACCAGGCCCAAAAGTGACGGCTCTTCTGCGTCCTCATCAACGCCATGTACAGGAAACGGGTACGTATGGGCTACCTCCATCCCTGCTACCATTTCTGGAGCACACAGGAGAGCCAGTGATACTGTGGTCTAAGTGGGTGGTCATGTTCGAGGCTTACATCGGGGCGCTGGGCCTAAGCAGACTCGACGGGAGACGAAGACGAGCACTTCTGGCCCACCATCTTGACGCGGAAGGCCAAAGAATTCTCAGTACGTTGAGTGAAACAGAGTGGTATGAGGATGCTGTCGAGCGGCTGGCTAAGTACTTCGCCGAGCAGATGAGGATCACGAAGCTGTGGGTGGCGGGAGTGTTGGCGTCAAATGGAGCTAGGCTAGTTAGCGCGGAGAAGCTAACGGCCCACTCAGTGTCTATGGGCAAGTTAGCCACAAAGCTAACTGTACACCAAAAGCAGGCTCCAGGCTACCAGCTAGGCATCGAGGTGGGACCGGGGCCGCGAGTGGAGGAGCCCCCAGTCACTGAAGACAGCAGGCCAGCCAAGGAGCGCAGCACAGTACAGGACCATAGCGCTGGTGAGTTTGATGGCACGGTGAGCGACAACAGCAGAGAGGGAGAGCAGCGACAGGAGTCATCCCTGTAGCTGGAGGCTGGGCAGCGGGAGAGCGGGAGTATGCAGGCTGAGAACCCCAGGAGAGAGCAGCAACAGCCGGGCATGGAGATAACAAGAGAAGACGTCACTCCCAACCGATCAAACACAAGTTTTCATTATAGCCAATATAAACATCCATCCATCCATCCATCTTCTACCGCTTTTCCGGAGGTCCGGGTCGTGGAGGCAGCAGTTCAAGCAGAGAAGCCCAGACTTCCCTCTCCCCAGCCACCTGCTCCAGCTCTTCAGAGACGATACCAAGGCGTTCCCAGACCAGCTGGGAGACATAGTCTCTCCACCGAGTCCTGGGTCTGCCCCGGGGTCTCCTCCCAGTGGGACGTGCCTGAAACACCTCAAGTGGGAGGTGTCCAGGAGGCATTCTAATCAGATGCCCATACCACCTCAACTGACTCCTTTCAATGTGGAGGGGCAGCGGTTCTATTCTGAGCCTCTCCCGGATAACTGAGCTCCTCACCCTATCTCTGAGGGTGAGTCCAGCAATCCTACGGAGAAAGCTCATTTCAGCCGCTTGTATCCGCGATCTTGTTCTTTCGGTCATTACCCAAAGCTCGTGACCATAGGTGAGAGTAGGAACGTAGATTGACTGGTAAATCGACAGCTTTGCCTTAGAACTAAGCTCCCTCTTCACCCTTCACCCTTCACCGCCAATATAAACAAATCATCTTTTTTCTGGGTCAGTTTTTGCGCACTTCCTACAAATTAAATATCATTTTGAAGGTCTTTCAATACAGAATATGGAAATAACGTTACATCAATTTTGAAAATGTCCTCAAAGTGACTTATTTTGCCAGCACGGGTCATTTGTTTACAGCATTAGCATCTTAGCTGTGGCACTAACTAATGGAGGTACTGTGTATGAGGCCACTTTTTAAGGTTATCTTCCCATCCCTCGATAGTCACGGGAAGTGGTATGATTATGTTACTGTTTTGAGGTGCAAGAGGCCGTGTTTCCACATTTCTGATACTGAAGTCATTGCTTTTTAACAAGGAAAAGTGTCCCGTTTCAGTGACAACCATATGTTCTAAACTAGTACCGGAAGTTGCTACCATAATTCATGCGAGGCATCATGGGGCCTAGGAATAAGGTGGATAGAGAGCCTAAGTCACGCCCCTCTACTTCCACACATGGGACCTTAAATCTAAAAAATTCTCCATGGACCTTTTCGCAAATGCATGATGGCGGCTGCTCCTGACACATTTGGCAAAGTATCCTGGGATTGTTTGGGGGCAAACCTGGGCCACATCAATGCGCTGGCTATATATTTCTAGAATTTTTTAATTTTAATATGTAAATTCTGATGGCAGGTTAGTATCCATTGGCACTTAACCTGAGTGGACAATATACTCAGCTAGGTATTACCATAAATATAAATTTATAAGATTATAACTTGAAAACAGTGGTCCTAATTTATCTAACAGAAAAATGGTCTTACACCAATTCAATGCAAAGGTCGGTATTTATCAATCTGAACGTGATCATGCCTGCTTAAGTCTCATGACAGATCTGTTAGACTCCATGCAGCGCAGAATTATTTGATCATATCAGGTTATATCGAGCAGGGCATCCTTATAGTGAGGTTTTTGCATATATATATATATATATATATATATATATATATAAATTGTGGTGACCCATCACAATCTACAGGGACATTCATCCTCACACTCAGAAGGTCTGGAAGAAGCAGAGGACCATTCACATACGGACAGAGAGCCCCTGGGGGGACAACCAGAACAATGGACTATTGTGTATACATCCCCGGATTAAGGAGAAGACGTCTGGGTGCCAGTTGGCCAGGCTAATCATATGTATTGACTGATATGTATATCAATATGCTAATGTGCCATGGAGTCTCTCTGTTTGTATAAATTATAAAAGAGCTGACGATACATGCCTCAGCAGCACACACAGCACAGCACAGTAGACCACTGTAGCGCACAGCGCTACAAGTGCGTCTCATTTTGATGGAGGAAATAAAACTCTGCAACCTTCCAGCTCGTCATCACCCACTTGATTATTCCTCCACACTGGTGACCTGACGAGAGAGAATGACCGTCTGCTTTCTCTCACCGCGCTGTGGACACAGAGGACCAGAGAACGCCTGCAACCTCTTCATCCTCACCGGAGTGCGTGCTCCGGAGCGCAGCGCTGGGACCAACACGCACCATGAACGGCGACACAACTGAGCCAAAGGAAGCAGCCTTAACGGGGAAGGACATCGGTGCCGACTGCGTTGCTTTCCGCCAAGCTCCCCGAACCTGACTAACCTCACGACAGTGGACCTCCCGCGCACAGAAGCCCCGAACGCACACCACAGGATTATGAGGACAGCACAACTGCCAGCTATGTGGTCACTGCGCCAAGCGCGCGCCACACACAGAGACGAACCGGCTCCACAGACTGATACATCTTCATCGTCCGCTGCACATGCTCGAGAAACACGGCCGATCACCACCCTCAGAACCTTCAGGGCTGCTCACGCACCTGAAGCAGACGTGCAGCCCGCACACAGGACTTTGTATGGGTTTCTCAGCCACAGCGCACAAGGGGAATTTAGCCGATTGCTGTCCCCGGTGGCTTTAGGGCTGCTTCTGCACCTAAAAGCCAAACCACCAAGTCCCTCACACAGCTGTAGTTGTTTCACAGCCGCTATGCATCCTCGGGGAATTTGGCCGCTCACCTTCCCCACATCCTCGCTGGATCGAGCCGCGAGAGGAGTCAGAGACTTAATTTTTTTTTTCACAGCCGCTGTGGATCTCTGCCAGGTTTACCGGGAAAGTCCCTCACCATTGCAGATCCACACGCAATTTTTGCGCGGCCCAGACACCTTTGACGTCCCGGGCTGGCACTCACTTACTCCCACCCTCCTCCCCTTCCTCCTCCACAGCGCTCTTCCCGCATGTCACTCCCTAAAGCCGGCCGATCGCCGTCTTGTTCCATTACGCACGAAGCGCACCGGCCCATGCGCCCACGATCCACAGCCGTTCAACGTGCTGGAACCCGGAGCTGAGCACACTGTTTTTTTCCACCCCTCCCCCATCCCCCCACGGACTGACATGCCCTCCGACAGTTCTATCGGAGCTGGAGCCCAAACGACGGGGTGGGGGTGGGGGGTCACAGCCCCTTCTGAGTGTTCTGGGAGGGGAGCCCCATGGTGACCCACCACAATCTACAAGGACATTCACCCTCACACTCAGAAGGTCCAGAAGAAGCAGAGGACCATTCACATAAGGCCAGAGAGCCCCTGGGGTGACAGCCAGAACAATGGACTATTGTTTATACATCCCCGGATTAAGGAGAAGACGTCCGGGCGACAGTTGGTCAGGCTAATCATATGTATTGACTGATATGTATATCAATATGCTAATGTGCCATGCATTCTCTCTGTTTGTATAACATATAAAAGAGCTGTCAATACATGCCGTCAATACATGCCCAAGCAGCACACACAGCACAGCACAGTAGACCACTGTAGCGCACAACGCTACAAGTGCGTCTCATTTTGATGGAGGAAATAAAACTCTGCAACCTTCCAGCTCGTCATCACCCACTTGATTATTTCCCCACAACATGTATATACTGTATATATACAGTATATATATATACACTTCTCAAAAAAATAACGGGATTTAAATAAAGGGGTTCCCTTTATTTTTTTGAGCAGTATATATATAGTGTATTGTATATATATATATATATACAGTATATATATAGTGTATTGTACAATATATATATATATATATACACTGTATATATATATATATATATATATACACTACCGTTCAAAAGTTTGGGGTCACCCAGACAATTATTTTGTGTTTTCCATGAAAAGTCACACTTATTTACCACCATGAGTTGTAAAATGAATAGAAAATATAGTCAAGACATTGACAAGGTTAGAAATAATGACTTGTATTTGAAATAATAATTTTTTCCTTCAAACTTTGCTTTCATCAAAGAATCCTCCATTTGCAGCAATTACAGCATTGCAGACCTAACATGATTGCACAAGGGTTTTCTAATCATCCATTAGCCTTCTGACGCAATGAGCAAACACACTGTACCATTAGAACACTGGAGTGATAGTTGCTGGAAATGGGCCTCTATACACCTATGTAGATATTGCACCAAAAACCAGACATTTGCAGCTAGAATAGTCATTTGCCATATTAACAATGTATAGAGTGTATTTCTGATTAATTTAAAGTTATCTTCATTGAAAAAAGTGCTTTTCTTTCAAAAATAAGGAAATTTCTAAGTGACCCCAAACTTTTGAACGGTAGTGTATATATATACTGTATATACACAAACATTTGCGCGCGCCAGTCTGTGCCTACTGGGTTAAAGCTGGAGATCAGGGTGCTGTGAGAAGGGTGCCCTCTTTTGCTCTGCAACGTCTCCACCGGTTGCCTGCACCCGGTGTTTCCGAGCTCTTTGCACCGCCGCATTTTTGAGTCAGTTCACTCCCTTTCGCATCCAGGCATGTGCACTTCAGTTAAACTGGTGGGGGTGAAATTTGTCTGGCCGTGCTTGTGCAAGGACATGAAAGAGTGGGCTACAGTGTGCGTCGCATGCCAGTGGGCCAAAGTGCACAAGCACACCAGAGTCCCCCTCGAGCCATTCCAAATCCTGGCCAGGAGGTTCGACCACGTCCATGTGGATTTGGTGGGACCCCTCCCGCCGTCGCAAGGTTTCACGCACCTTTTGACGATCGTGGACCGCACCACGCGCTGGCCTGACGTGGTCCCGCTGGCTTCCACCACGTCCGCGGAAGTGGCTCGCGCTTTCTTGTCAGCTTGGGTTGCACGGTTCAGATCCCTGTCGGACATAACTTCCGACAGGGTCCGCAATTCGTTTCGGAACTCTGGTTCGCGATGGCCCAGAGCCTGGGGGTCAAAATTCACCGCACTACCGCGTACAACCCCCAGGCTAACGGGTTATGTGAGTGTTTTCATAGGTCGCTTAAGGCTGCGCTCAGAGTTTCACTCACGGATGCAAATTGGGTCGACCGCCTGCCCTGGGTTCTTTTAGGGTATGGGCAGGGTATGGGCTCTGAAGGTTTGTACCAATCAGAGGCTGAAAAAAGGAAGAAGAGAGCAGAGGTCCAGAGAAAAGAGGAAGATAAAGGCATGTTTGATAATGTAACGTAACTTTAGGTGTCGCCATGACTAAAAGACATGTCTTGTTTGCAAGTAAGTGTAGCAGAGTCAGTACCAGGTGAACGGACTTGCCTCAGTGACCCTCCTCAACCATAAGACCAAAGGAACCCTGTTGTTGCCTTCTGCTCACCAACTCCCAACTTTTTCTTCACAGCCCTTCGAACAATGAGGAACAAATACTCAGTTATTCTCTTTTTATGGAACAACCCATACTCCCTTTGCATTCAAGCAAACCTCTGTGAATTCTTAGCAACACCTAGGTGAGAAATGACCACCGGAGGGGTGGCCTTGTTGGTAGAGCATCTGCCCCACAACAGGGAGGTCGTGGGTTTAAATCCCAGCTGGGTCATATCAAAGACCATAAAAAATGGTGCTTTCTGCCTTCTAGCTTGGCGCTCAGCATAATAGAATGGGAAAAGGAAAGTTAACACACAGAACTACCAGAGGACTGACCCCAACTGTAGCTTTCACTACTCACAGTAGCTGTGTGGCCTAGGATCAGTGAAACGGAGATAGGCGCCGCCCCATACACCAGATGGTGTCCCACATGCTGTGGAAGGAATTAGCCTAGCGTCATGAACCGAGCCTGTGTTCTCCTGCGGGCTCGGTTCTGACCGTTGTGTTTTGTTTCTTCACGTGTGTTTATTTCTGTGCTTGGCCGCTGCTCTGGCCAGTGATCGTTAGGCAGCTGTTTGACCCACTTTCGGGTGGGCGCTGCCTAACATTGGCCAGTCCGATCATACCCCCCTCTCTCTGACAGTCAGCTGTTTGCCCCGGTAATTATTGTTCCTGCACCTCGCCCAGGTGTTCCCAATTTGTTAGGCCAGTTTGTACTTAAGCAGGCCTTTGCTAGTCAAACACTGCTGGACCATTATACGAGTCACACCGTCGTTTCCCATCGTGTGACTGTCACGTCCTGAAGGATTGGTCATTCGTGTTCCATGGGAGAATTGGACTTTTTGGGCTGCTCCTACCCATGAGTAAACTGTCTTGCATTTCTCTGTGCGGTTAGCTGCTATGCTAACCATTTCTCCCTGCAGCTCAACTGCTATGCTTAGGCTGTTGATCAGTTTGCTTCCCTGAGTCAGTAGAACTTCATAAAGTCTTCTTCGCTCTTCCGAGCGCATGAGTGCTATTTTGTATTATTTTTCCTGTGGCCAGAGTACACGGTGGTCTACTCACTGTACTCTCCGGCTTCAGCCTTTTGTGTACATCAGTTCCAACCTGTAAGTCTTTATTTTTGAATGATGAGTTGTCAATAAATGTGTGTTTGGTGAAAACTCTATGCGTAAATCCATCCATCCTTCTCCTCCTCCGTGCACTGTGGAAAAGCGCACAGAGAGTTTATGACAGAATGGTTCAGCCTGTTAAAAGGATTTAATGGGTTACACCCACACAAACCTTTTTCCACTTTTTGAACATTCTCCTTTTTCACCCACCTGTTTGTTGGAGCTCATCATGCCCAGGGCTCGCTGATCTCGTTGCCGTAAGGAAGGACCAGCAGCTGGCGTCCCCACGCTGGAGGAGGAGTGGGCAGCGGAATTCATCCAGGACTTTGTGGAGGAGTCTCTCGTGTCCCATGGTCCCAAGAAAAAATGGGAGTGTTTGCTTGGGGCTATGGGCATCCTCGAAGCGCATCCTGGCCTCTGGAGGTGTCCATAATACGCGGAGCTGCTCTCCATGGTCTGCACGCTCATTTCCCGGATTATCTGCGAGGACACTTCCCGCCGAGCCGAAGCGGAGTTGTTCCCCTCGTCGGCCATCCGCTTCCTCTCCAGCTCAGCCCGAAGTGCCAGCCTCAGCCCGTGCGTCCCAAGCTCCATCACGACAGCGAAATCCCACGGCAAGATGCCAGGAGAGGCCCTCCTCATCGACAGCGACCGCCATTGTTCCAGCTGCCGTGAGGCTCACTGAATTCACCCCCACCATGCCTACCTCCGTTGCCAGGGAGACAGCTCCTCCACTAGTCTGCAGAGGGGTCTACGTCATCGCTGGCACGGGGAGGGATGAGTGTTTGCCGCCTGCAGCTGTGGATATCATCGACCAGAATGACAGGCAAGTATTTTTGTCATTCAAAACCATTCATTAACATTGAAGCTTGCCTGTCTCCCTAGGGAGAGGCCCAGTATCAGCAGCCCACTGGGGCCTCTCCTCCAGCTGCAACTAATGATTGTTTCCTTCCCCTCTCCACGTCTCCTCCTTTAATTCCTGAGGCCCTGCCAGTCCAGGAACCGAGCCATCAGACGATGAAGGAGGTTGAGGCCCTGGATGATCCTGCAGAGGGGCCCGCACGGAGGGATTTCCCTGCATCCACGCCGGCGGATGAGGAGTGGTTAGCTCTGCTCACCACGCTCAACCACCGGGTCAAAGAGGAGCGCCGAGAGAGGGAGGTCCAAGGACGCGCTATCCCGGCTGTGAGGGTTCCCCCCTTACGCCTGCTCAACCTCCGGACTCTCCGTCGGATGAGGAGTGGGCGAACCTGCTTGCCGCAGTCAACAGCCGGGTCGAGGAGGAACGTCAGAGGACCAGGACTGCAACCACCATCACGCCTGTTGCAGGGATCGCCGCAGCAGAGTCATACCCCGGACCAGACCTCCAACCGACGGGACCCGGACCGTCATCATCGACAGCATCGGAATCCTGGACGGCGGTAGAGTTCGAGCGCAGGCAAGCA
This sequence comes from Pholidichthys leucotaenia, assembly GCA_020510985.1. NCBI lineage: Eukaryota > Metazoa > Chordata > Actinopteri > Cichliformes > Pholidichthyidae > Pholidichthys > Pholidichthys leucotaenia. The sequence continues at coordinate 315,889,572 of CM035838.1, forward strand.
ATCTCTCCTGTAGTTCATGTGCTTGTGGTCGAGAGATCTTGTCTGGTTCTTGGGGAGGAGAGTCGGATGTGGCTTCTGGCCGCACCTGGGCTCCCCTCACCGGGCTCTGCTGCTGCCGGCGACCCTAACCTTTCCTTCTCTCCCATGCCTGTCGAGCCCCTCACTAGGGTCGCCAGAGAGGAGCTGCCACCACTGGAGTGGCCTACTGATGACGACGGGCAGCTGGCGGTCCCAGAGGAGGTCGACAGGGGCACAGCACCGGGTGAGACAACAGAGTCGATGCACCCCAAATTGCTGGAGTCCTGGACGGCGGTGGAGCCCAAGTTCAGGCAAGTGTGTTCCATTGTGTCAGTCCTGAATATGTCAATGTCACGTTGCCTGACTCATGGCAAGGAGGGCCCGGGGCAGCTTGTAGTAGCCCTTGGGGTTGCCTCACCAGGCTCTGCCACTGCCGGCGACCCTGACCCGGTCTCTTTTTCTCTCCCTCTGGGTTCGGAGCCCCCTGCCAGGGTCGCCGGAGAGCAGCTGACCTCGCCTGAAGCCACTGAAGATAGGGGTCTAGTGCCAGGGGGCGCGAGGAGCACCACCTCCCTCACTAGGGAGTCCACCGCGGGAGCAATGAGGCCCCCGATTGGGGTCACCGCTGGTGAAACAGTGCTCCAACCGGAGCCCCCGTGGGTGCAGCCATGTCCCAGACCGGAACCAGTGCGGGTGCTGCAGACCCTCAGCCGGAGGTCACCGTGGGTGCTGCAAGACTCCCACTGGAGTCCACCGCAGGTATAGCGTTGGCCCAATTGGGGTCCTCCACGGGTGCTGCTGAGCGTCAACCAGAGGTCACCGCGGGTGCTGCGGAGCCAGCCCGGTCAGGGTCCACCGAAGGTGCAGTTGTGTTCCAAGCTGGAACCACCGAGGGGGCTGCGGACCACCCGGAAGACACCATGGTCCCCTTCCCCCTGCCTGACGCCGTGGAGGTTCTTTCGCCCCGGTCCGGTTTCCCACCAGTGAGCCTTCTGGTGGGCAGGCCATCTCCTGCTTCACCCCTTCAGTCCTGGTGGCTAAATAGCACTGGCTGGCCGCCGGAAGAACTGACTCCCGGCTCTGGTGGCCCATGTTTTCCGGCAGGTCGCCGGACTCCGTCCACCGGACCTTCTGCTGGGCCTTGGACTCTGGGCGGCCTCCTGAGCCCCAACGCCCATGGACTTGGGGGGTTAATTGTGGGCCCTGGGTGGAGTATTGTTTTCCCTCCTTCCTGTTCCCCCTACCTCCCTCCCGGGTTTGTGTTGTTTGTTGCTGTTGCTCCTGTTGGGGGGTGGGGGTGGGGGGTGGGGGGGGTCTGTATGATGTTGCCGTGGGTGCCTGGTATCCACCCCTGGGGGGGGGGGGCTCTGTCATGAACCGAGCCTGTGTTCTCCTGCGGGCTCGGTTCTGACCGTTGTGTTTTGTTTCCTCACCTGTGTGTTTCTGTGCTTGGCCGCTGCTCTGGCCAGCGATCGTTAGGCAGCTGTTTGACCCACTTTTGGGTGGGCGCTGCCTAACATTCGCCAGTCCGACCACGCCCCCCCTCTCTCTGACAGTCAGCTGTTTGCCCGGGTAATTATCTTTCCCGCGCCTTGCCCAGGTGTTCCCAATTTGTTAGGCCAGTGGTGTTTGTACTTAAGCAGGCCTTTGCTAGTCAAATACCATTGGACCATTATACGAGTCACACCGTCGTTTCCCATCGTGTGACCATCACGTCCTGAAGGATTGGTCATTCGTGCTCCATGGGAGAATTGGACTTTTTGGACTGCTCCTGCCTGTGAGTAAACTGTCTTGCATTTCTCTGTGCGGTTAGCTGCTACGCTGATCTGGTAGCGTTTCTCCCTGCAGCTCAACTTCTATGCTTAGGCTGTTGCCCAGTTTGCTTCCCTGAGTCAGTAGAACTTCAAAAAGTCTTCCTCACTCTCCCGAGCACGAGTGCTATTTTGTATTATTTTCCTGTGGCCACGGTGCACGGTGGTCTACCTGCTGTACGCTCCAGCGTCAGCCTTTTGTGTACATCAGTTCCAACCTGTAAGTCTTTATTTTTGAACGGTGTGTTGTCAATAAATGTGTTTGGTGAAAACCCTGCACATAAATCCATCCATCCTTCTCCTCCTCCGTGCACTGTGGAAAAGCGCACGGAGAGTTTATGACACCTAGGTGAGAAATGACGGAAAATTCCATTCTCCCCCAGAAAGCAGCACCCTCGAACGGTCATGGAATATCCAAACACTGCCACAGGACAACTGGTGACGTTTGTCTCAGATAAAAACAATCTTAAGCTTCACTATGCATCTGGATTCTGTCAATAATCTACATTTGCTTCCCAAAGGAAATAAGAACTCAAAATTACACGAACTGAGTCATTTACTGTTAGAATTCTAATATTCATTACTGGACTTCTAATATACCTTACACGTGTCTGTCTTTTTGTAAAGAACTGCATGCTTTATGATCAAGTTATTTTTGGTAAAGATAGATAATTAACCAAGTAGAACTGTTTAGTTTAGACAAATGTATTATGATGTCTATACAATGTGATTACGTACTAGGTTTTCACCCCCCTCTTCCTGCATGTGGGGTTGGCCTAAAGACCGCCAGACCTCTGTGCAGTTTCTCTCTTTCTGATTTGCTGAGAAATCCTAAGCCCCTCCCTTCCAACATGTGAGGAGGGAAGCTTAAGCTCAGAACACACACAAGATCACTGTTCTACTTCCGGCTCTCCGTGTGTCTACGTCTCCTCTCTTTTCTGCCACATTCTTTTGAAACACTCTTTTTGCATCTCTTTTAAGTTTTTTCGCCTAGGTGCTTGCCTTGCGTTTTCTAGTTACTGTTTTGTAGATTTTTGTAGTTCACGTTTTTTCTGTAGAGTTCACTTTTGTTAGATCTAGGGATTAAAGCCTGAATAGCTTTTGTTTTTTTAGAACTTACCTAGTTCAGGTTCAGGTTTACTTTATTTGTACCCGTAGGTAGATTTGTTTTGCAGTCAGGTGACTTTCTTTTAGACACATATTTACAAACCACAATTACATTCAACATGAACACAAACACAGGCACACATGAAGCTGACTATAAACATGGTAAAAGTACTCAAGGCTCCACCAATCAGGACATAAGACAAAAGAGATAAGAGAAAAAACAAAGAGAGAAGAGAGAAGGGTCATATTAAACAAGTTAAAAACTAAGTCAAAGAGATTAAAAACTCAATAAAAGTGTAAAACCCAATAAAAGATTTGAAACCCAAATAAAAAACCTACAAAAATAAATAAATATAAAATAAAAATTGATAAATCGATAACTAAGTTATGTGCAATATATTGCTACATCTTGTTCAACTCTTTGACAGCAGCAGGAACAAAGCTGTTTTTGTAGTGCTGGGTTTTACATTTTGGGACAACAAACCTCCGTCTGGAGGGAAGAAACTGAAAGTGGCCGTGCAAAGTGTGGGAGTCATCATTTAAAATGGAGGTAGCAATCCTCTGTACTTGTCTGGTGTACAGGGATGTCAGGCTCAGCTGTGACTCACCAAGCAAACGACTGGACCATCTAACTACCTGGTCTAAGGATTTCCTCTGTTTCAGTTTTATCTGACCAAACCATGACACTAAAGAAAAGGATAAAACAGATTCAATAAAAGCCCGATAAAACATTGACATCATGGTTCAGTCAATTTGGAAGTGTGCGAGTTTCCTTAAACAATGCAAATGTTGCTGACCCTTTTTGCACACCCTTTCACAGTTCTCTTCAAAGTTTAAATTACTATCAATAATCGTCCCAAGATATTTGAAAGATTGCACACATTCAATGGTCTGTGTAGAAGAGCCTGAAATAACGAAGCGATGTGATTTTATAAATCAAAGTTTAATTTCAGCTTCACTCCTCTAACATGTCTCATTTCGGTGCAGAAGCAGAATAAGAGGTCGAACGCAGTCAGACCTTCATATTTATACCCACACTCAACAAAAGACATTGCACGTCAAACAGGTTCATTTTGTCTTCTTTCAATTATTTATCCTTTTTTTTTTTCCTTTGAAAGACAAAAGTAAAATAGAAAGATGTCTTTACATGTTTCAACTGCACTGCAGCCTTCATCAGAAGAGTCAGCTGATTGCTGCCAGGTGACATTTATCAGCTGATTTTCGTAGGCGGGGCCAGCTCAGCAGATCTGTCAGATCCGCCGAGCAAAAAAAAAAAAAAAAAAAGGATAAATAAAAGACATTGCATATCAAAGCTGACATCCCGCATTACATAATCCCCCCTCCATTGTCCTCCGTCTCCTCCACCTGACCCTGGTTGGTCAGGGAGATCGATCCGGTCTCCACCGCTGCGACTCTGTCTGTTCTTTGATCCTTGCTGGCGGTTGAGACCTCTTGTCCTGTTCTGAGGCTTGAGGTCATTCCACATATGTAATCACTAAACATTCTAATATGTCTATACATATGTAGGTATGGAATATATGATTAATATAAGCCACAGCCCCCCCCAAAAGACTAAGAAAAGGACAATCAAATTAGTTTTACAGTTTAAGATAATCTCTATGACATATTATACTGTTAAACCTCTTGACAGGGAAAACAAGAAAGAATCTTTCCAGCAGTCATGCTCCTGTAGAGAATTCAGTGGTAACCACAACAGTATAGTAATATCACAAAACAGCCTTAAAACTGTCACGGCACAATCTGATAACATAGTTAACAACTCTTGTCAATTTTGCATCAGTCCCTGTGCCGTCTGGGTTTTAATCTTCTCCCGAATCTGCTGTGGGTCCGCTTTGGCGTCGTGGTGGGACCCTCCTGTAAGGAATCTGCAGCTTGGGGAGGAGAGTGGTTATTTGTTCCCTGCAGGGGGGCTGAGTTTTTTTTTTCTTGGGGGGGTCTACCCCGCCGAGGTGCTCTTGCCACCCGTGCAGGTTCGTCTCTCAACAAGAAGGCAGGTTTAAGTCTGTCAATGCTGACTGTTTCTTTTCTGTCCCCTAAATCAAGCACAAAATGCTTATCACCAGGTTCCAGCACTCTGAATGGTCCGTCGTATGGTGGACGGAGGGTTGATTTTAAAGCTTCGTGTCTAACAAAAAACGAACTCGGCGTTTTTTAAAGCTTGGGGGACAAAAACCTGTGGAAAAGAGTGATGTGCCGGTCCGGGGAGAGTGTCCGGTCCGGTGCTGCCTAAAGGCCTCAGGGCTGGAAGATGCCCGGGCTCTGGATTCTCTGGTAAAAATTCACCTGGGAGTCTGAGAGGTTGTGCAAAAACTAATTCTGCTGGGGAGGCGTCTAGATCCTCTTTAGGTGCAGAACGCAACCCCAATAAAACCCAGGGAAGTTTATTAACCCAATCTGTATCCGTTAGTGAGGCCCTGAGGGCGGCCTTTAAAGATCTGTGAAAACGCTCGCATAACCCATTAGCCTGAGGGTGATAAGCGGTGGTGCGGTGAATTGTCGCCCCTAAGCTGCTGGCCATGGCTGACCAAAGCTCTGAGACAAATTGAGGCCCCCTATCGGACGTGATGTCCGATGGGACACCGAAACGTGCCACCCAGTTTGTTAAAAAAACGCAAGCGACTTCCGCAGCTGTGGTTGACGCCAAAGGGACCGCCTCAGGCCAGCGCGTAGTACGGTCTATCATCGTTAACAGGTGTGTGAAACCCTGAGACGAAGGTAGTGGTCCCACGAGGTCGACATGAACGTGGTCAAACCTTCTGGCTGGGATTCGGAAAGGCTCTAGAGGAGCTTTTGTGTGTTTGTGTATTTTGGCGCGCTGACAAGACATGCAAGTTTTTGCCCATTCCTTTACATTTTTGCGCAGGCCCGGCCAAACAAACTTTTCCGCGACCATTTTGACTGAGGCGCGCACCCCTGGGTGCACGAGGGAGTGAACCGAGTCGAAAATGCGGCGGCGCCATGCAGCTGGGACTACCGGGCGAGGTCGGCCGGTTGAAACGTCGCAGATTAGGGGGGGTACACCGTCACGTAAACCCCTTTCCTAAAGTCTTAACCCTGTTGGTCCAGACAGGAGCACGCGCACGTCCGCGTCACTGCTTTGTTCCTCTGCCATGGCTGCGTAATCTATCCCTACGTGAATTGGGGCCGCGTACACATCCGCGTTGGCGAAGAGTTCTGCGGCTGAGGTAGTATAATCTGTCTCCTCGTGCTCTGGCGATGTCACAGCGCGAGAGAGGCAGTCTGCTACCACGTTAAGTTTGCCTGCCACATGTCGAATGTCTGTGGTGAACTCTGAGATTGCCGCTAGCTGTCTTTGTTGCCTGCCTGACCATGGTTCTGAAATTTTAGCCATCGCAAAAGTGAGCAGTTTGTGGTCTACAAAAGCCGTGAAGCGCCGCCCTTCTAACCAGAACTGGAAGTGGCGGATGGATAAATGAAGCGCTAGCAGCTCCCTGTCAAAAGTGCTGTATTTACGCTCGGTTTGGTTTAAAGATTTGCTAAAAAATGCTAAAGGTTGCCAGGTTCCGCCAACATGTTGTTCCACGACTGCCCCTATGGCCAGGTCTGAAGCGTCTGTGGTTAACGCTATGCGGGCCGAGGGATCGGGGTGAACCAACAATGTGGCATTCGCTAGAGCACTTTTTACTTCCGCGAAGGCGCGTTCGCGCTCCGGGGTCCATTCGACCGCGGTGGAAGGCTTTTGTTTTCTGAGCGCGGCATACAGGGGCTGCATGAGTTGAGCTGCGCGGGGGAGGAAATGGTTGTAAAAATTCACCATTCCCAAAAATTCTTGCAGCGATTTGACCGTCTGTGGTCGTGGAAAATTTTTTACTGCGTGGACTTTGTCCGGCAATGGGACTGCCCCCTTTGGTGAAACTCTGTGTCCCAAAAAATCAATTTGTGACACGCCTAATTTGCATTTGGCGGGGTTGATTATTAACCCGTGCTCTTCTAGTCTCTGAAAGACTGTAGTGAGGTGTTGTTCGTGTTCTTCCTCTGACGGGCTGGCTACCAGCATAGAAGGGGAGGTCGCGTAATACCGCGCCCATCATACGCTGAAAGGTTTGAGCAGCGCCTTTGAGGCCGAACGGCATCCGCAAAAATTCAAAAAGACCGAAAGGGGTTATTACAGCCGTTTTAGGAATGTCTTCCGCTCGAACGGGGACTTGGTGATAGCCGCGGACCAGGTCTATTTTAGAAAAAATGCGCGCACCAGCCAGATGTAGTGAAAAATCTTGGATGTGAGGAATTGGGTAGCGGTCATGCGCTGTCGCATTGTTTAATCTGCGGTAATCGCCGCAAGGTCTCCAAGAACCGTTGGTTTTCGGGACCATGTGGAGTGGCGATGCCCAGGGGCTTTTTGAGCGTCTAATAATGCCTAATTTTTCCAGGGTGGCAAACTCATCCCGTGCTATGGTGAGCTTGGTCGTGTCTAAGCGCCGAGCTTTGGCGAACACGGGTGGGCCTGTTGTGGGGATGAAGTGTTCAACCCCGTGTTTCGCGACTGTTGCTGAAAATTTTGGAACTGTGAGTGCTGGAAATTGGGTGAGGAGTTGGTCAAACTTACCTCTTGCTGTTGTGACGCTGGCCTGCACGGGTGGTGGAGAAACTCGAGCTGAGCAGGGAATAGAAGAAAATGGCAATGCATTAACCAAGCGCCTATTTGCTAGATCAACTAACAACCCATGTGCACACAAAAAATCAGCGCCCAACAAGTTAAAGCTCACTGCCGCTACAATAAATGTCCATCTATAGTTGCGGCCGTGGATGCAAAGAGGCAGGCTCCTTTCACCGAAGGTGTCGATGATCGAGCCGTTGGCTGCCATCGCTCCATTTCCCCGGGGACCCATGGCCCTGTCTGCGTGGGAAGGGGTGATAAAACTCAGCTGAGCTCCGGTGTCGATCAGGAACTGTCTCCTGGTGTGTCCGTCAGTCACATACAGTAGCTTGTTTTTCTCGCCGAGAGCCGCAGCTGTTAACGGTCTCTCGGCTTTGGCATTTCCCGAACTTTTGAACTTGCAGGGGGGAACGCATTTGTACGCCCCCTCGGCGAAACGGTGGTGGTAATAGCAGAGGTCGTTCCGCTTGCTGCGCCTTGGTCGTGTTGCCGCCATGGTGGGCGGGCTCTGCTCGGTTGACTGTGGTTCTCCGCTGCTCTGGGCTTCCGCGCTGATTTTTTGTGTGCACTCGTCTCATCCGCCGTTATGCCCGCCAGTGCAAACTGAGCCTCAGCTTGCTGGAACCACGAGCTCGGGTCTTCTTGCCAGAATTCTGGCAGCTTGACGGTGACGGCGCTTGTGTGGGCCGTCCCTGATGTGTCCGCCGGGTGAGAGCGCCTTTCTTCTGCTCTCACGGCGGGGCTGGGGATGGTGCTCGGTTGAGCCCTCTCTGTAGCTTCTGCCGTGGGGGAACGTCTTCCATCCGTTCCCCTGTCTGCATGGGCGCCGGCGCTTGCCTGGGTCGCCTCTGATGAGTTAATCACGGGAGAACGTCTCTGTTCCATCCTCACGTCTGGTCACCAGTGTAGAAGAGCCTGAAATAACGAAGCGATGTGATTTTATAAATCAAAGTTTAATTTCAGCTTCACTCCTCTAACAAGTCTCATCTCGGTGCAGAAGCAGAATAAGAGGTCGAACGCAGTCAGACCTTCATATTTATACCCACACTCAACAAAAGACATTGCATATCAAAGCTGACATCCCGCATTACATAATCCCCCCTCCATTGTCCTCCGTCTCCTCCACCTGACCCTGGTTGGTCAGGGAGATCGATCCGGTCTCCACTGCTGCGACTCTGTCTGTTCTTTGATCCTCGCTGGCGGTTGAGACCTCTTGTCCTGTTCTGAGGCTTGAGGTCATTCCACATATGTAATCACTAAACATTCTAATATGTCTATACATATGTAGGTATGGAATATATGATTAATATAAGCCACAGTCTGGCCTTTTAGTACAGTGACTTAGTGCCTGGGAGTTTTCCTCCTAAAGTCAATAATCATGTCTTTAGTTTTTGTCGTATTCAGCTGCAGGTAGGAATCCTCACACCAGTGAACAAAATCATCAACTACTGGGCCGTGGCCACTCTCACCATCCTGAAGGAGACTGACAATAACTGAATCATCAGCATACTTTATAATGTGTCTGTTGTCATGTCTGCTCTGATGCATGTTTGTGTACAGGATGAAGAGTAGTGGTGGCAACACACACCCCTGAGGAGAGCCAGTAGAAGAACACTTTTGGTCAGACAATGTACCATTAACCCTTACTCTCTGTGCCCTGTTGGTTAGAAAATCCAGAATCCAACCCACCAGATTATTACTCAAGTCAAATTGTTGCAGGAGCCTTTCAACTAAAATATGAGGTTGGATTGTATTAAAAGCGGAAGAAAAGTCCACAAATAAAAGCCTGGCGTGTGTCCCATTAAAATCCAGATGTTTAAAAAGCATGTTAAGCAGAGCGACAGTGGCATCCTCCACTCCTCTGTGAGGCCTATAGGCAAAATGCAAAGGACCTAATGCATGCTCAGTCTGCTTTAGGACCTCAAATCTGACTAGTTTTTCAAAAATTTTCATTAAAACTGAAGTCAAGGCAACTGGTCTAAAATCATTTACCGTTTTAGGACAGCTGGATTTTGGAACTGGGACAACCACAGCATCTTTCCAGACCTTAGGCACGTTTTGTGTCTGTAAGGACTCATTAAAAATGTAGTGAAACACAGGACTCAGTTCATGTTCAACCTCACGTTGGCAGTGCGGTGGAGCAGTGGTTAGCACTGCAGCAGCACAGCAACTCACCCTTGGTCATGGGATCCCTGGTTCAATCCCAGCCCCTGATCAACAGTGATCTGTGTGGAGTTTGCATGTTCTCCCCGTATCTGCGTGGGTTTACTCCGGGAGTTCTCCGGTTTCCTCCCACAGGCCAAAAACATGCAGGTGTAGCCCATGTATTTTTGCCTACATATGCTTAAGCATAAAGGAGACTGCATGTGTGGATTGACCTCACGTCCTGAATGGAACAATATGTCTGGACCACCTGCGGTTAACAACAAGAGGACGGAGGTGCGGGGATAAGAGACTGGAAGGACTTTCTGACCTCCTGGGGGACAGGTGGAGGTCTGAGAGACCGGAGGGGGAGTTAATGTCAATAGGGGGTTTTGACAGGGATATGTGATTCTCCCTTTGTGTGAGAGGTATAAATGTGAAGGTCTGATGCAGCTCATCCTCTTTTGTTTCTTGAGAGATGGCTGGGGATGAAGTGCTCGAATAAAACCTGAATTAAAAGCCAATTCAGCTTCATTATTTCACGCTCCCCACACAGGTTAGGTTAATTGGAGACTCTAAAGTGGCCCTAGGTGTGAATGTGTGTGTGAATGGTTAAGGGATAGCGCCATACCGTGGCTGCTTCATCCATCCAGGTGGATGCCCTCAATTTCCCCTCTGGGGATCAATAAAGTATACAAAATCAAAAAAAAAAAATCAAATCAAATCAAATCAAAATGTGCACGGGACTTTACCAAGTGACCACATATATTATCAGGGCCCTGACTTTTGTTCACTTTTACAGCACAGAACGCCCTTTTAACATCCTGCAACTCAATATTAAAGTGCTGATTGTCTTTGGGTTTCTGTTTCAAATCTTGGGTTTCTGCGCTAAAATCAAAGAATCAAAAGTTTAGCCACCGATCAGTAGAGGAGACTGCACATACCAGCATTGTATCCAGACCAGCTGCCCTTATCCAGCTTATCGGTGGGTTGAGACCCAGGACCGGGTCTCCCCACTCTTGCTGAAGCAAGCCTGGCTCGAGTGACCTAGGAGTGAAGCTATTTGGATTTTGTGGGCCAAAATCCCCAACGAGGCTCCAAGGAGGACAACCTTCCCTTGGCCTGAAACAACCCTCACTAGGGATTTGTATCCACAATAGACACTCACCTTTTAAACCTCATCTGTTGTGGTGGTCATGCTGGTTTAAATTTGTTCCATCAGAAAAGCAGTTGCAAGCCCGTCGGTTAAATCCCAATGGTGCTTGGTCTCAGATACATTCCTGATTCTGCACATCCCCTCTCTCTGTACACCCTGTACATCCATTATAATTCAAATTCTACACTCTAAATTTTTGCCTTTTTCATTAGAACTGCGTAAATTTTCTTTATCCTCAGATAACTGCACAAAGCTAATCTTTAAGTACCAGAGCTTAATCATGATGATAATGTGGTGACCTTAGGTGTATGGTATGTTCATATTTCATGCAATCAAGTAACCCCAATGATTGGCATGTTTTATTCTGCTGATCTTAAATGCCTTATGTTGGTGCCATTCCATTGAGTTTAATAAAGAGGGGTTTACTAAAGCTAGAAGGTGTGATCTTTCCTTGTCCATTATCTTAACAACTCAGTGTCAAGAATTCTGCTTCCATATTATGAGACTGATTAAATGTTGTCAATAAAATTATTAACTAAGGCTTAACTTACTAATTGCCAAATTGCCCATGAGTTTCCGTCCCTAAAGTTGGTGTAACACTAGTTGGGGCACCAACTAGTGTTACAAACGAGATATTACAAGTTTTATTAATAAGCTTTAAACTTAGTTTAATAATTATTAATAATTATATTTCCAAATTGTAGGACTCAACGTTACATTAGCTATAGTTTACAGTGCTGGCCCAAGTGAAAGAAATTATTGATAACATTGATAATGACCATTAACAGTGCATTCACACCAAACAAAAAGAATTTTTCCTGTGATCTGAAAATATGTAAACTTAATGCAAATGAATGAATGAATTTATTCCGTAATAAAATAAACATACATACAATACAATAAGAACACACAAAAGAACAACCAAAAGGGTGTAGGCTGAAGCTCATGCTTATACTATAGTGCCTACCCCATTACAATTTTAAAAATCAATAACATAAAAATTTAAGTCATACCCAAAATCAACAAAGAAAATCAAATAGAACAAGTAGACAAAAAAAAAACAAACTTTTAAGTTATTTCAAATTTATCTCCCAGCATTTACAGTGAGATACTGGGAGAGTTTCTCATCTTTGTACACTTTTTTTGAACTGCTTCAGAGTAGAACATGTTTTAATATTTTCAGAGCAACAGTTCCACAGTTTAACTCCAGTGACAGACATACAATGATACTTTGTATTTGCTCTAACCTTTGGCTTATTAAAGTCAGAGTTACCTCTTAGTTCATATTTACTTTCCCTTTTTTTTAAACAGTCTCTGAATATTAACAGGTAATTGGTTATTATTTGCTTTGTACATGATTTGAATGACATTATAATCTACTAGATCTCTAAATTTAAGAGTATGCAATTGAATGAATATTGGATTGGATATCACAATCTATAAGGGCAGCAGTGTATAATATTGTGTGGTTGGGTAATCTTTATAAGAAGTGGACATCGACACCAGCGTGGATCTCAGAACAAGCCTCATTTTATTCTGTTGTCTTCCAACATCATTCAACACGTATATCTTCTACTAGTGCCACCGTGTGGCAAGGCATTACATTACATCCCCCCCTTTTAGATATTTACCATATCCCTTTATATATCTTATTTACTTACATTCTAATAATAAAGAATATGGTCAACCACAAGATAACACAAAGCTACACTGTCACTACTGTGCGCTTACATTTTCAGAACATAACTTTTTCTTTTCATTTTCTTTTCTAACTAGAAGGACAGGGTAGACTACCTGACCCTTCAGGCTCTGCCATAGGGAATTATTCTGCCCTGTTCACTGCAGGCCTCTATACTAGGTTTTACCAGTTCAGTCTTTCTGGTGGACGAGATACTCGCCCCGATCTGGTCACAGTCACATCCGAGCTGGGCTGATCTGGCTCTGGATCAGGCTGATCTGGTTCTGGAAGAGCAGTGAGCTGAGCTCTGTTTCTTCTCAGTGTGCCCGACTCTGTCTCCACGTTGTACGACCTTGGAGTTGATGACATCGACTGGACTGTCCCGGTGGTCTTTGCTGAGCGGATCCACACTCTCTGACCTGGTTCGAGAACCGGCAGCTCTCTTGCTCTGTGTCTCGCTCCATATGCTTTCTTCTGATTCTCTTTCAATCTTGCGTCTTTCTTTTTAAAAGCATGAAGGTCTGGCCACTTTGGTCTGAGAGTCTGTGGAGGGACCGGAACTGTCGATCGCAATCTTCTCCCCATCAGAAGTTCTGCTGGTGAGGCTCCATGAGCCAATGGGGTTGTCCTGTAAGTCAGGAGAGCTCTTTGGTGATCTTGGTTCTTGCTGAGTATCTGCTTTACTGTTCTCACCGCCCTCTCTGCTTCCCCATTGCTTTGCGGATACCTGGGGCTACTGGTGACATGTTCAAAGTCGTATTCCTGAGCAAATACTTTAAACTCTGAAGAGGCGAACTGTGGCCCGTTGTCCGTCACTAGTACCTCAGGGATACCGAATCTTGCAAAGATGACTTTCAGCCTCTCGACTGTGGTTGCTGTAGTAAGCGTTGGAAGGTTGGCTATTTCAATGTATCTGGAGAAATAGTCAACTACGACCAGGTAGTGGCTCTTCCCCCACTCTTAGAGGTCCGCCGCTAGCCTTTGCCACGGCCTTGCAGGTAAGGGGGTCGTGAGCAGTGGCTCTGTGCGATAGCTGGAGTACTGGCTGCATACTTCACACCTCTCCACAAGCTCTTTGATGTCCCTTGTCAAGCCTGGCCACCACACAGACTGTTGGGCTCTTGAAATGCACTTTGTCATGCCCAGGTGCCCATGGTGGATTCTCTCCAGCATGTCTCTTCGCATTGGCGCTGGAATGACAAGCCTTTCTCCCTTTAGGAGGATACCGTCAGCCACATGGATGTCAGCTCTGTGCGGCCAGTACTTTAGCAGCCTCTCTGGAACTGCTTGTCTGTGCGAAGGCCATCCTTTGTTTGTGTATGCCCTCAGCTGTTTCATTGTTGTGTCGTTGTTCTGCATGTTTTTAATTTCATCCAATTTTGTTTTTGTTGCAGGTATGTGTTCCATCACAAAGTCGATGTACACCTGACACTCTCTTTCCAGGCTGGCACTCTCCGTGCTGCTCTCTGGTCCCAGTGGCGCTCGTGACAATGCGTCAGCAGCCACCAACTGTTTCCCTGGTACATGAATTATCTTGTAGTTGAATCTCATCATTCTCAGTCTGAATCTGAGTATTCTTGGAGGTAAATCATCCAGTGGCCGGGTACCTAACAGTGATATGAGAGGTTTGTGATCTGTACGCACCGTGAAGTCCATTCCCAGGAGATAGGTGCTCAGGCGCTCGCACGCCCATGTCACGGCGAGAGCTTCTTTCTCGATTTGAGCGTACCGAGACTCTGTGGGTGACAGACTTCTAGATATGTACACCACTGGCCTGAATTCTCCACCTGGCTGTCGCTGCATCAGTACTCCTCCCAGGCCATATGATGAAGCGTCAGCCGACACGAGAGTTTCTCTTTTTGTACTGTACTGAGCCAGTACCGCTGGAGAGCTAAGCTCTTTCTTCACAGCTTCAAAAGCTGTCTTTTGCTGCGCGTCCCATGTCCACTCGCTGTCGCTGCGCAGCAAGTCTCTCAGGGGCATTGTGAGATTGGGGAGGCGCGAGGAGAACTTGCAGACATAGTTCACCATCCCCATGAAGCGTCTCACCGCTTCAACGTTCTCGGGTTCGGGCATGTTCAAGATTGCTTTAATTTTGCTTGGGTCAGCCTCGATCCCGTCGGCACTGACCATATGCCCTAGGAATTTCACGTCCTTCACACTGAACTCACATTTTTCGTTTAAGGTCAGACCTGCCTCTTCAAGCTTCTTGAGAAGTTCGCACAGCCTGTTGTCATGCTCAGTCTTATCTTTGCCAAACACCAATATGTCGTCGGCATGGCAGAGTGCGCCTGGGGTGCCGTCGACAAGCTGGGAAAGTCTTAGCTGGAAATGTTCCGGCGCAGAAGAAATCCCGAATGGGAGTCTCCTGTAACAATACCTCCCAAATGGTGTAATGAAGGTTGTCAATGGCTCTGATTCCTCATGCAGGGGAACTTGCCAAAACCCTGCTATGGCATCCAATTTTGAGAAGATGACGGCTCCGTCTAGCTTTGCTAGAGTCTCATCCACAGCTGGGAGTATGTGTCTTTCTCGACGCACGCTCTCATTCAGCCTTGTCAGGTCTGAGCAGATCCGGATTTTTCCATTGGGTTTGGGTGCAACCACCATTCCTGAACACCACTCGGTTGGTTCTTGGATCTTTCGAATCACGCCCATCTCTTCCATCCTCTGGAGCTCTGATTTGACTCTGTCCATTAATGGTAGGGCTACATGTCTAGGGGCTGACAAGGCGTATGGCACAGCTCCCTGAGCTAACTCAATTTTATAGCTACCCTGCAGCTTCCCTAAGCCTGAGAATACTTTCGGGAACATTTTCTTGAATTTTTCATCAGATGCTAGCACTGCAGCTATCTGCTGCAACAGAGGTAGGCTCTGTATAGCTGGGAGCCCTAATAGTGGCATCACTAAATCCTTCACAACAAATACATCCTGCTCTGTTTTCTTTATGCCCTTTTTCAGGCAGGCTGTGAATGTGCCTAGCACCGTCAGTGGCAGGTTGTTGGGGCCACATAACATTCTCTGTGACTTCTTTAGGTCACCATCTCTTGTTTTGCAGTACATGGAGTCTGGTATGGCGGTGACAGCCGCTCCTGTATCCAACTTGAAGTTAATCATTTTTCCATTCATTTCTATGTCATTTCTCCAGACATCCTGTTTATCAGTCTCTATTGCTCCCAAGAAAGCGCTCTCTTCAGTCTCATACACCTCTTCAATAGCCTCGACACGTTGCTCTGTCCTCCACACTGCAGCATAATGTCCTTTTCTTTTACATTTGCGGCACTCTGCCTCTCTCGCTGGGCATTGTTTCCATGCGTGTTGAGGACTGTGGCCACACCTTTTGCAGGTGCCTGTACTCTGCGTCGCGTTGGTTTGAGTTTGTTTCGCCATATTGGGTTTCGCAGGTTTTTTTCTCACAATAGCATCAACATTGCTTTCCCTAATTTCAGTCTTCTCGCGCCGTATCAATGGCTGTTGCTTTTTTACTTCTTCTCTTTGCCTGACTTGTGTTATTGTACTTTCCAGCGTGAGCTTTGGGTCTAACTGTAATTTCTCTGACAATTTAGCGTCTCTGATCCCAACTACTATCCGATCTCTTATCATCTCTTCAAGTAGAACGCCATATTGGCAATGCTCAGCCAGCTTGTACACGTCTGTGATAAAGTTCTCTGCCGTTTCGCCAGGCTGTTGATATCGGCTGTTAAATCTGGCTCTCTCATAGATAACGTTATGTTTGCCAATAAAATGCTCACCTAAGGCTTTGCACACTTCATCGTATTTCTTCCGTTTGGCTTCCTCCAAAGTTATTGTTGTCATAACGTCGTCACTTTTCTCCCCCATTATGTAGAGCAGTGAGTTGATTTGGTATTCCTCATTCTTCTCTGCTAATCCAGATGCTATTCTGAATCGCTCGAAGCGTCGTAGCCACTGAGTCCAGCTACTGGGCTCATCGAAGTTAAAACTTCCTGGCGGTGGTATCGTGAATATTTGATCCATTTTGTCGTTCCTCCCTTCCTTTTCTTAGCGAGTAAACGAGCTAGCAACTTACTTGCTTCTCCGCCGGCGCAGTCACTGACGAGGGAAAAACTTTTTTTTTTTTTCCTCTCTCTCCCAACTCTTTCACACAGGCGACCCTCTCTCCTGTCGGATTCTTGTCACCAACTTCTGACACCATGTATAATATTGTGTGGTTGGGTAATCTTTATAAGAAGTGGACATCGACACTAGCGTGGATCTCAGAACAAGCCTCATTTTATTCTGTTGTCTTCCAACATCATTCAACACGTATATCTTCACCGTGTGGCAAGGCATTACATTACAAGCAGCATCATTTTCAGTGACATCAGCGCCTCACTGGCAGAAGAACTGAACTGCTTTTTCGCACGGTTTGAGGCAAATACACCTCGCCCGGACCCACAGATGTTATTGAATGCCAGTTCTGATGTGCTTATCCTGCAGGATCATGAGGTGAGACAGACACTGAGAGCAGTTCACCCGAGAAAGGCTACTGGTCCCGATGGAGTGCCAGGAAAGGTGCTCAGAGCATGTGCAGATCAGCTATGCTCTGTTTTGACTGACATTTTTAACTTGTCTCTCAAGGCAGCCGTTGTTCCACAGTGTTTAAAATCTGCAGTCATTATTCCTGTACCTAAAAAACATACTATTAGCAGTCTGAATGACTATCAACCAGTAGCATTAACACCCATTGTTATGAAGTGCTTTGAGAAAATGGTATTGAAACATCTTTTGCCTAGTCACCCCCCAGACTTTGATCGGTACCAGTTTGCCTACAGGCGGAGCAGATCCACTGAAGATGCTATTGCTATAGCTCTCCACTCGGCATTCAGCCATTTAGAAGACAAGGGGAGCTATGTAAGAATGTTGTTTGTTGACTATAGCTCGGCATTTAATACAATTATTCCCAACATTCTCATCACCAAATTGCTTCAGCTTGGTCTGCCTACTCACACTTGCAGCTGGATTAAGGACTTCCTAACAAACAGGACACAGACTGTTAGACTCGGACCCCATTCCTCCTCTACAGTCATGCTTAACAAAGGCTCGCCACAGGGCTGTGTGTTGAGCCCCACTTTGTACTCATTGTACACATATGACTGCATACCTGTTCATCCCACAAACATTATAGTGAAGTTTGCAGATGACACAACAGTAGATAAGATAAGATAAGATAAGATAAGCCTTTATTAGTCCCACAACGGGGAAATTCCAGGATTGCAACAGCACAGGGATAGCAACACTCAGAGCAACAATCAGAAGGCAAGAAAAAAAAAAAAAAAAAAAAAAAAAAAAAAACAAGCAAGCAAGAGCAGCTAATAAACATATGTACGTATTACTATAAAATATATATATATACACACACACACAGACACACAGTGCAGAGCATTGTAGCTGGATGGAATAAATATATGAATATATGAACACACAGTGCAGAGCATTGTAGCTAGATGGAATAAATATGTAAATATATAAACACCCACAGTACGGAGCATTGCAGCTAGGTGGAATAAATATGCAAGTATATAAACACACACAGTGCGGAGCAATGTAGCTAGATGGAATAACATGTAGATATATAAATATATAAACACCCACAGTACGGAGCATTGCAGCTAGACGGAACAAATATGCAAATATATAAACACACACAGTGCAGAGCATTGCCGCTAGATGGAATGAAACAGCATAACCGTCTACCCAGCTATCCTGCATGGTATGATTATGTGCCCATACACACTCTCACCCTCCATAGCGACCGGCATGCTCCTAGTTGTATGCCGGAGAGGACCACTGTGTAAGTCTATTGCATCTTCTGCATTCAAAAAACTATTAGTTTGTTACGTCTTTTTTGCTATCTCTGCGAGCAGCCCTGCTTAGGTTGTACAGTCTGACAGCCGTTGGTAGGAAGGACCTACGAAACCTCTCGGTTGTGCACCTGGGATGATGTAGTCTGCTGCTAAATGAGCTCCTCAGTGCATTCAGTATGTCCTGCATAGGGTGGAACTCGGACTCCAGCAGAGATGACAGTTTAGCCACCGTCCTTCTCTCTCCTATCTCCTCCATCGGATCAAGGCGCTGCCCCAGGACAGAGCTAGCTTTCTTAATCAGTTTGTTCAGTCTCTTCCTATCGGCTGCAGTAATGCCACTGCCCCAGCAGACCACTCCAAAAGTGATGGCTGATGCCACCACCGTGTCATAGAATGACTTCAGCAGCGCCCCTTGTACACCAAAAGACCTGAGTCTCCTCAGCAGGAACAGCCTGCGCTGTCCCTTCTTGTAGAGTGCATCAGTATTGTGTGACCAGTCTAGTTTATTGTTCAGATGAATACCCAGGTACTTATAGGATGTCACCATCTCGATGTCTGTTCCCTGTATATTTACTGGTACTGTGAGGGGCTGCCCATGCCTGCGGCAGTCCACCACCAGCTCCTTAGTTTTCCTCGCGTTGATCTGGAGGCAGTTCCGATGGCACCAGTCCACGAAGTCCTGGATAAGCCCTCTGTACTCAGCTTCATCTCCATTGGAGATGAGGCCAACGATCGCAGAGTCATCAGAGAACTTCTGTAGATGGCAGTGTGTTGTGTTGTGTGAGAAGTCCGCAGTATAAAGAGTGAACAGGAAGGGAGCCAGCACCGTTCCCTGGGGGGCCCCCGTGCTACTGATGATCGTGTCGGACACACAGTCCCGGGTTCTCACAAACTGAGGCCGGTTCGTGAGGTAGTCCAGGATCCATGATGACAGGTGCTGGTCCACCCCTGCGCGCAGCAGCTTGTCCTTCAGGATCATCGGTTGGATGGTGTTGAAAGCACTGGAGAAGTCAAAGAACATGATCCTCACCATATTCCCGGGCTTCTCCAGGTGGGACAGAGAACGGTGAAGGAGGAAGATCACCGCATCCTCCACCCCAATGCCATGCTGGTAGGCGAACTGGAGTGGATCCATCGCTGGTTCCACCAGGGGGCGGAGGTGAGCAAGGAGCAGTCTCTCCAGGGTCTTCATCAAGTGGGACGTCAAGGCCACCGGTCTGTAGCTGTTCAGGTCTTTGGGGTGGGAAGTTTTTGGTACAGGTACCACACAAGATGTTTTCC
This sequence comes from Pholidichthys leucotaenia, assembly GCA_020510985.1. Taxonomy (NCBI): domain Eukaryota; kingdom Metazoa; phylum Chordata; class Actinopteri; order Cichliformes; family Pholidichthyidae; genus Pholidichthys; species Pholidichthys leucotaenia. The sequence continues at coordinate 315,909,229 of CM035838.1, forward strand.
ACAGCAGTGGTACCCTCCCCAGTTTCAGGCTCATGTTGAAGATATACGTCACAATCCCACACAGCTGGTCTGCACAGGACTTGAGGAGCTTTGCGCTGATGCCGTCCGGTCCCGGCGCCTTCCTCGCCTTGATCTTCCTCAGCTCCGTCCTCACCTGGGTCCTGGTCAGGGTCAGGATGGTGGGCTGTGTGTTGGGAGTGGGGGGGTGTTGGTAGAGTGGGGAGTGGGCAGCAGGACTTGATTTCTTTAGAGGCAGCAGTGGTTGTTGTGCAGTCAGGGGGGAGGGCGGTTGGTCAAATCTATTGAAAAACAGATTCAGGTTGTTCGCCCACTCCCTGCCCCCTGTGGCCTGGGGGGAGGTATTCTGGAGCCCCGAGATGGTTTTGAGGTTTCTCCAGACCCCGCTGATGTCGCTCTGTTGCAGCTTGTCCTCCATCTTCTTCCTGAAGCTGTCCTTGCCTTCTCTGATCTTTCTCCTCAGCTCCCTCTGTACGGACTTCAGCATCTCCCTGTTCCCTGACCTGAAGATCCTCTTCTTCTCTCTCAGAAGTGTTTTAATCTCAGGGTTGATCCAGGGTTTGTTGTTTGAGTGACGCCGTATGGTCTTGGTGGGAACGGATTTGTCCACACAGAAGCTGAGGTAGCCCGTGAAGGTGTGAATGAGGCCATCGATGTCCTCACCATGTGGATCGCAGAGCTGCTTCCAGGCGGTGGCTTCAAAACAGCCCTTTAGGGTGTCCATTGTCTCCTCAGACCATAACTCCACAGTGTGCATGGCCGGAGGTTGTCTGTGCACTAGGGGTTTGTACACCGGCCGGAGATGAACCAAGTTGTGATCCGATCTCCCGAGTGGGGGTAGTTGTGATGAGGTGTACGCCTCCTTAGTGTTTGCGTAGAATAAATCCAGTGTTTTATTGTCTCTAGTGTGGCATGTGACATACTGGGTGAACGTGGGTAGAATGGGAGACAGTGAAACATGGTTGAAATCGCCTGAGATGAGGAGAAGAGCATCTGGGTGTTCTGTCTGCAGCCTGCTGGTTACTGAATGGATGACGTCACGTGCTGTCCCAGCGTTCGCCGTCGGATTTGCATAAACAACAATGCAGATCACGTGTGAGTGTTCTCTCGGGAGATATGTAGGCCTCATGCTAACAGCTAGCAACTCAATGTCTTTGCTGCAGTGTCGTTGTTTAACAGTGATATGTCCCGGTCTGCACCAGTTGTTGTTAACATACATGATCACTCCACCGCCCCTAGCCTTGCCACTGTCTGGTGTTCGGTCAGCTCGTATCATGTGAAAACCCTCCAGCTCAATGTTAGCATCTGCTGCTAGTTCAGTTAGCCACGTCTCAGTAAACAAAAGGAGAGAGCACTCCCGGTATGTGCTATCATAACGGGAGATAGCCGCTAGCTCATCTAACTTTCCCAGTATCGACCGTACATTTCCCATGACAACAGATGGAAGGGAGGGTCTGTACCTTATATTTTTTTTTTGTCCTCCGCCTTACTCCAGCCCGGCAGCCGCGGCGTTTTCGCCTCAGTTCTCTCGGTATGTCGAGTATTTCCAATGGGACCGGGTGGCGGTTGAATGCTAGCAGCTGTTCTCTGCTGTATCGTATCCTGCTATAGACAGTGGCTCCGTCCACCGGCGTCTCTCGGCGCCACACGAGTCGGCTGCCTTTTGCAACAGCGGCTCGATTCCGAGTGAGTCCGCATACAGAGATGAGGTCCAGAAACTGGTGAGATGGTGCTCAGATAATAATCTGCTATTGAATACAAAAAAACCAAAAGAACTCATTATTGATTTTAGGAAGCATAGCAGTGAGCCGCCTCTTCTATATATAGGCAAGGAGTGTGTGGAGAGGGTGGAGGCTTTTAAGTTTCTGGGTGTTCATATTTCTCACAACCTTACCTGGGCAGTTAACACCATAGCCACGATAAAAAAGGCTCAACAACGTCTACACTTTCTGAGGCTCCTCAACAAGAATGGCCTGAATGCACAGTTGCTGGTTTTATTTTATCACTCTGCTATTGAGAGCATTTTGTCATATGGCATCACGGTTTGGTATGAGGGCTGTTCAGCCGCAGACCGCAAAGCCTTCCAGAGAGTGATCGAGACGGCGCAAAAAGTCACTGGCTGTTCTCTCCCTTCTCTGGAAGAGATTTCCAGGTCTCGGTACCTCAACAGAGCTACTGCCATCATTAAAGACTGTGCTCATCCAGGCCATGATTTCTTTCACTTGCTCCCCTCGGGAAAGCGGTACAGATCCCATAAAACCCGGACTACCAGGTTTAATCATAGTTTTTTCCCAGCAGCAGTGGTACATATTTTGAACAGATTGATGTAACACGCACAGACTGCTGATATTATTTTGTTATTTTAGGTTATTTTGTGGCGATAGCCCTGTGTGTATAAGCTGGTCTTTTCTATTTATCGCTCAGTATGTTTTCATTATTGCTATGTACATATTGTATTCAACTTTGAGGTAATATTGTTTCAAGCATTATTTATTGTTGTAATTATAAGAATGTTAAATGCATGAATGAACTGTGAGTGTGATTGTTTTGAGGGAGCAGCATCTCAATTTCGTTGCATTGTTAATGGAATGACAATAAAGGCACTTTGACTTTGATTTGTTGGTTCACAGTAAGGTTTCTTTGATATTATGCCTACGGCTTTTTTTTTTTGTAGTAAAAAGATTAAGTTTGTGTTTGTTTTGTATGTGCTTCCCCAGATCTCCACACAGTATGTCATATAAGGAACTATCAGTGAATTATATAAAATGCAAAGAGATTTCTGACACAGGAGATCCTTAACTTTATACAGTACGGCAATGGATTTAGACATTTTAGTTTTGACATAATTTATGTGTGATTTCCAGTTTAGTTTGTTATCAACAATGACCCCTAGGAACTTGGTTTCGAAAACTGTGTCAATTTCAACATTATCTTAATTTTTCTGTGATTACATAATTTGCAGTTTCCAAATATTATACATTTTGTTTTTCCAAGGTGAACAGATAATTTATTGGCTGTGAGCCATTGATTGATTTGTTTAAGTTCATTTTCTACTGAATCCAGAAGCTGCTTAAGATTTTCTCCACTACAAAAAAGGTTGTGTCATCTGCTAATAAAATACACGAACAATTTAGACACTGAACATAAATCACTAATATACAAAATAAACAGCAATGGACCAAGCACAGAACCCTGTGGTACCCCACATGTCATCTTCAGCAACTCAGAGTCTGTATTATTCACATGAATATATTGATATCTGTCTTCTAAATAGCTGTGTAACCAGTCAAAAGCAATTCTGATGCCATACTAATGTAATTTACTGAGGAGTAATTTATGGTAAACTGTATCAAATGCCTTTTGTAAGTCCAGAAATATTCCAACTGTGTATTCTCTTCTGTCTGTTGCATCCGTAATCTGTTCAACAAAGTCCACGAGTGCCAGTGAGGTGGTCCGGTTCTTCCTGAATCCATACTGTTGTTCGCAGAGTATATTGTGCTTATCAATGAAATCATTTAGTCTCTTAACAAATATTTTTTCCAGTATTTTGGAGAACTGAGGTAACAAGGAAGTGTTTAACAATACAATCAATAATACATTTAACCAAGAACATACTGAAATCATTACAATCGGTTGATTCTTTGTCTTCGAATTTGTTAACAATGTCAAGAATTTCTTTTTCATGTTTCTTTCATAAACATTGAGCAAGTGTTTATATGTTGACGACATTGTCAGCGCCACTTGTATTTGCTGATGATACAGTGGAGTTGGCTGTGGGCTATATTAATCATATATTCCATAACCTACATATTGTAATGTCGGGGCCATTTTAAGGGGGGCAGGGATTTCCCAGCATGCTTTGCCAGCTGAAAACGTTACTGTGTGTGTATTAAATGTGTTATTACTGAGTTATACTGCTGTGTCATTATAACTGCGTTATAATGACCCAGCAGTGTTTAGCAGGATTAGGGCAAGATGTATCATGTGTGTGTAACCATGATTGAAATGGAGGTCTGGGAGAATGATCTCCCCTCCTCTCTGTGCTCAGAAGTAGGTTGGGGGTCGGGGTGTGTAAAATAAATCCCGTTGATCACAACCATCTTGCTCCATTTTCTTTGTGTGAACCCTGCAAACGTCACACTGGTGTCAGGAGTGGGGATGGAGCAAGATGAGGATCCAGGCGGAGGTCCAACGGCCGGAGCGGTTCATCGCTCAGCTGGGAACGGAGCGTAGAGCTGAGATGCCGGCCCCCCCGGAGAGGCTCGCCGCGATGGACGGAGCAGCGGACCCGACAGGACTGAGCAGAGCAAACCAGCCCCATTTCCCGCCCTTTTCAGGGCAGGACGGGCTGGCGATTCCAAAGCAATTAGGAGCAGCGATTGACCGGGAGATGACCGTCCCATCCGTCCAGCAGCGGGCCAAGATTCCCCGCTACAACGGCGAGAACATGTTGGATGACCACCTGGCCCAGGTCGAGTTGGCTGCCGCGCTGAACGACTGGTCATCGGAGGAAACCACCATGCTGAGAGCGAGTGGGAGGAGGAGCTACGGCAGCGCGTGCACGAAGGAGACAGCGGCGGCAACGCGAGGAAGGGGGGGCTTCCGCTGCGCAGAGCCAGGGTACATCGCATGGTACTGCCCCACACACAGCGCACGACAAACTGGCCCCTCGCCGACGTTAAATTAGAGTGAGGTGGCATGGACGGAGAAAAAGCCGCGTCCTGCAAATGCTCCCACCGGCGGTGACATCACAGAGGCCTTTGGAGCGCAGCAGCGGCGGAGCGAGCAGGACAGATCTGGTCTTTTTCTGGGCTCGGCAGGGGCTGGACGCCTGGACACGGGCCAGCGGCCGCCTGGGAGGTCCTGGCAGCGGTGGGAGTCGTGACTCCCGCTGCCAGAGGAGGAACTGCGTAGTCCTACCGCCACCCGCAAATGCTTTCCCTTTCGGTGACGTCACGGAGGCCCTCGGCGCAGCAGACGCGCAGCAGCGGAGCGAACAGGACTAAGATCCGGCCATTTTCCAGGCGCGGCAAGGGCTGGACGCATGGACGCGGGCCAGCGGCCGCCTGGGAGACCTGGCAGCGGTGGAAGTCGGCCGGAGCGGGCCTGGGACTCCCGCTGCCAGGGAAGGGACTGTGCGTGGTCCTACAGAGGCTGTCAGATGTGTCCATCCACCCGCTGGTGGCCAAACCGGAACCCTACCCCAACCAGATATTCCGACCGAGACTCAGATGGACACTGGATGGCCCGTGCATGCCACCCCGGCACCGGGCTGACTCGCGTTAGATTTCTGAAAGTGGACTTTGAATTTTCTGGGGACAGAAACCAGTCCAGGGGAGGGCAGTGTAATGTCGGGGCCATTTTAAGGGGGGCAGGGATTTCCCAGCATGCTTTGCCAGCTGAAAACGTTACTGTGTGTGTATTAAATGTGTTATTACTGAGTTATACTGCTGTGTCATTATAACTGCGTTATAATGACCCAGCAGTGTTTAGCAGGATTAGGGCAAGATGTATAATGTGTGTGTAACCATGATTGAAATGGAGGTCTGGGAGAATGATCTCCCCTCCTCTCTGTGCACAGAAGTAGGTTGGGGGTCGGGGTGTGTAAAATAAATCCCATTGATCACAATCATCTTGCTCCATTTTCTTTGTGTGAACCCTGCAAACGTCACAATACGTTGAAGCATGTGGGAATGTTTGGTGATTACATATGTAAGGCGACTTCACACCTCAGAAAGGACAAAGACTCTCAACCGCCAGTGAAGAACAAAGACGTTCCCAGACACTGCGGTGGAGACCGGAGGAGCTGCCCTCACCCCCCAGGGCCATGAGGAGGAGTACGAAGACAATGGGGGGATTAAGATAATGAGGGATGTCAGCCTTTGATATGCATGTCTTTTGTTATGTGCAAGTATAAGTTCACAGAGCCGGAGGTATTCGGTCTCTTTTCTTGCTTCTGCTTCTGCACTTAGATGAGACTTGTTGGAGGAGCTGATAATAAACTTTGGTTTATATATCACACCGCCTCGTTCTTCCAAGCTCTTCTACACTGGTGACCCCTGACGCGAGTATGGACCTGAGGCGTTCCCCCGCGATCGACTCATCTGTGGCGACCCAGGCAGACGCCGGCGCCCACGCAGACAGGGGAACAGATGGACAACGTTCCCCCCCGGCAGAAGTGATAGAGAGGGCTCAACCGAGCACCAGCGCCGCTGAGAGAGCCGAGGCAAGGCATTCTCACCCTGCGGACACAGCAGTGATGGTCTATACAAATGCCGTCGCTGTCAAGCTGCCGGACTTCTGGCAGGAAGACCCCGCCTCGTGGTTTCAACAAGCTGAAGCCCAGTTTACACTGGCGGGCATCACGGCCGACGATACGAAGTTCTATCACATTGTCGCCAAACTCGACGCCGCCACTTCGAGGTGTGTGCGGAGCATAATCCGGCGGCCGCCGGCCCAAGACAAATATGAAATACTGAAAGCAACCATCGTGGCAAATTACGTCCCCTCAGCCGAAGAGAGAGCCGAGAGGATCCTGGCGGTCTACGGCCACAGAGGACGCAGACCTAAAGCCCTCATGAAGGACTTGCTGCAGCTTAAAGAGGAGGACAATGACAACTTCCTCTTCCAATTCGTATTCCTCAGCACGCTGCCGCCTCACATGAGAGGGACGCTCGCCAACATGCGATGCAACACCCAGCAAGACTTCCGCGTGCTGGCCAACGAAGCTCAACGACTCGTCAACGCCTGCAGGGAACAGACACCCACAGCAGCATCCGCAGACCTCAACGCTGATGCCCAGAGCCACGGCGAGCCTCAACCCACGGAGCAGATCCAGCCCGCGGTGACAGCGACACGGCCAAAACGTAACAGACGGAGCGATGTTTGTTATTACCACCACCGCTTCACTGAGAAGGCTCACAAATGTGTTCCCCCGTGCAAATTTAAACGCCAAAGCCGAGAGCCGTTAACGGCAGCGGTTCTCGGCGAGAAGAGTAAGCTGTTATATGTGACGGACGGACACACCGGCAAGCAGTTCCTTATTGACACAGGAGCTCAACTGAGTTTCGTCATGCCCTCCCAAGCAGATCGAGCCATGGGCACCCGGGGCAACGGAGCGGTGGCAGCCAACAGCTCCAACATTGACACTTTCGGCAAAAAGAGCCTGCATCTCCACATCCACGGCCGCAACTACAGATGGACATTTGTTGTAGCGGCGGTGAGTTTTAACTTGTTGGGCGCAGACTTTTTGTGTGCACACGGGTTATTAGTTGATCTAGCGAACAGACGCTTGGTTAATGCACTGTCCTTTGCTTCTATTCCCTGCTCAGCCCGAGTTTCTCCACCACCTGTGCAGGCTAGCATCACCACGGCAGGAGGTAAGTTTGAGCAACTCCTCACCCAATTTCCAGCACTCACAATTCCCAAATTCTCAGCCACTGTGGCTAAACACAGGGTTGAACACTTTATTCCCACAACGGGCCCACCCGTATTTGCCAAAGCTCGCCACTTAGACGCGGCCAAACTCACCATAGCTCGGGACGAGGTTACTACCCTTGAAAAATTAGGCATTGTTAGACGCTCGAAGAGCCCCTGGGCCTCGCCACTTCACATGGTTCCGAAATCCGACGGTTCTTGGAGACCGTGCGGAGATTACCGCAGATTAAACAATGCGACAGCGCATGACCGCTACCCAATTCCTCACATTCAGGATTTTTCACTGCATCTGGCGGGTGCGCGCATTTTTTCAAAAATAGACCTGGTCCGCGGTTATCATCAAGTCCCAGTTCGAGCAGAGGACATTCCTAAAACAGCGGTAATAACCCCTTTCGGCCTTTTTGAATTTTTGCGGATGCCTTTCGGCCTCAAAGGCGCTGCTCAAACTTTTCAGCGGATGATGGACGCAGTATTACGCGACCTTCCTTTTGTTTTCGTCTACCTCGACGACATGCTGGTAGCCAGCTTGTCTGAGGAAGAACACGAGCAGCACCTCACTACGGTTTTGCAGAGACTAGAAGAGCACGGGTTAATAATCAATCCAGCCAAATGCAAATTCGGCGTGTCGCAAATTGATTTTTTAGGACACAGAGTTTCTCCGAAAGGGGCAGTTCCACTTCCAGACAAAGTTCACGCGATAAAAAGTTTCCCACGGCCACAAACGGTCAAATCGCCGCAAGAATTTTTAGGAATGGTTAATTTTTACAACCGTTTCCTCCCCCACGCAGCTCAGCTCATGCAGCCCTTATATGACGCGCTCAGAAAACAGAAAGCTTCCAACGCGGTCGAATGGACCCCGGAGCGCGAACGCGCCTTCGCGGAAGTAAAGAGCGCTCTAGCTAATGCCACATTGTTAGTTCACCCCGATCCCTCGGCCCGCATTGCACTAACCACAGACACTTCGGACCTAGCTATAGGGGCAGTTGTAGAACAACATGTCAGTGGGATCTGGCAACCTTTGGCATTCTTCAGCAAAACGCTAAACCAAACTGAGCGTAAGTACAGCACTTTTGACAGGGAGCTGCTAGCGCTTCATTTATCCATCCGCCACTTCCAGTTCTGGTTAGAAGGGCGGAGTTTCACGGCTTTTGTAGACCACAAACCGCTCACCTTTGTGATGGCTAAACTTTCAGAACCATGGTCAGGCAGGCAACAAAGACAGCTGGCTGCGATTTCAGAGTTCACCACAGACATTCGACATGTGGCAGGCAAACTTAACGTGGTAGCAGACTGCCTCTCTCGCGCTGTGACATCGCCAGAGCACGAGGAGACAGATTATACTACCTCAGCCGCAGAACTCTTCACTAACGCGGACGCATACGCAGCACCTATCCATGCAGGGATAGATTATGCAGCCATGGCAGAGGAACAAAGCAGTGACGCAGACGTGCGCGCACTCCTGTCTGGACCAACAGGGTTAAGGCTGGAGGAAAGGGGTTTACGCGATGGCGTGCCCCCCCTAATATGCGATATTTCAACCGGCCGACCTCGCACGTCAGTCCCAGCCACATGGCGCCGCCATATTTTCGACTCAATTCACTCCCTCGCGCACCCAGGTGTGCGCGCCTCGGTTAAAATGGTCGCCGAAAAGTTTGTGTGGCCGGGCCTGCGCAAAAACGTAAAAGAATGGGCAAAAACTTGCATTTCTTGTCAGCGCGCCAAAATACACAAACACACAAAAGCCCCTCTGGAGCCTTTTCCAATCCCTGCTAGAAGGTTTGACCACGTTCATGTCGACCTCGTGGGGCCACTACCTTCCTCCCAAGGTTTCACACACCTGTTAACAATGATAGACCGCACCACACGCTGGCCAGAGGCAGTCCCTCTGGCGTCAACTACAGCGGAGGAAGTCGCTCGCGTTTTTTTTGACAAACTGGGTGGCACGTTTCGGTGTCCCATCGGACATCACGTCCGATAGAGGACCTCAATTTGTCTCGGAGCTTTGGTCAGCCATGTCCAGCAGCTTAGGGGCAACAATTCACCGCACCACCGCTTATCACCCTCAGGCTAATGGGTTATGCGAGCGTTTTCACAGGTCTTTAAAAGCCGCCCTCAGAGCCTCACTAACGGATACAAATTGGGTAAATAAACTTCCCTGGGTTTTATTGGGGTTGGGTGCTGTGCCTAAAGAGGATCTAGACGCCTCTCCAGCAGAATTAGTTTTTGCACAACCTCTCAGGCTCCCGGGTGAATTTTTACCAGAGAACCCAGAGCCAGGGCATCTTCCAGCCTCGAGGTTTTTAGGCAGCAGCGGACCGGACTCTCTCCCCGGACCGGCACATCACTCTTTTCCACGGGTTTTTGTCCCCCAAGTTCTAAAAAACTCTGAATTCGTTTTTGTTAGGCATGAAGCTTTAAAACCAACTTTCCGCCCAGCATACGATGGGCCATTCAGAGTGCTGGAACCTGGTGATAAACACTTTGTGCTTGATTTTGGGGATAGAAAAGAAACAGTCAGCATTGACAGACTTAAACCTGCCTTCTTGTTGAGAGACGAGCCTGCACAGTTGGCGAGAGCACCTCGGCGGGGTAGACCCCCCAAGAGAAAAGACTCAGCCCCCCTGCAGGGAACAAATAATCACTCTCCTCCCCAAGCTGCAGATTCCTTACAGGAAGGTCCCAGCAGGACGCCTAAGCGGACCCACAGCAGATTCGGGAGAAGATTAAAACCTAGAAGGCACAGGGACTGATGCAAACTACTCAACAGTTGTTCACTAATTGTGCTGTAACAGTTTAGGACTGACTTGTGATTTTAACTATGCTGTTATGATTACACTGAACTCTCTTAGGAGCATGGCTGCTGGAAAGTTTCTTCTGTGGCAAGAGGTATAGCAGTTAGTATGTCATAGTAATTATCTTAAACTGTGAATTTTTCTATTGTCCTTTTCTTAGTCGTTTGGGGGGGGGCTGTGGGCTATATTAATCATATATTCCATAGCCTACATATGTTGAAGCATGTGGGAATGTTTGGTGATTACATATGTAAGGTGACTTCACACCTCAGAAAGGACAAAGACTCTCAACCGCCAGTGAAGAACAAAGACGTTCCCAGACACTGCGGTGGAGACCGGAGGAGCTGCCCTCACCCCCCAGGGCCATGAGGAGGAGTATGGAGACAACGGGGGGATTAAGATAATGAGGGATGTCAGCCTTTGATATGCATGTCTTTTGTTATGTGCAAGTATAAGTTCACAGAGCCGGAGGTATTCGGTCTCTTTTCTTGCTTCTGCTTCTGCACTTAGATGAGACTTGTTAGAGGAGCTGATAATAAACTTTGGTTTATATATCACACCGCCCTCGTTCTTCCAAGCTCTTCTACATTGGCGATCTTTTTTCCTATATTAACAAAATATTCATTAAACGTGTTGGAGATCAAGCTATTTTCATTGATTATTCCATTTTCTGAATTTAAATAAGAGATGTGGTTGGAATTTAGTTTTCCTCTCTTTGTTATATTATTTAACACCTTCCATATGTTACATGTATTAGTTTTATTTTCCAATAATTTACTGTAATATGTTTTTTTACTTGATCTTAAAATACTAATGAGTTTATTTTTATAAGTCTTGTATTTCTTTTCTGCTTCCACAGTTCTTAACTTCAAAAATGTTTTGTATAACAAGTTTTTCTTTTTACAAGCATTTTGCAGGCCCTTGGTGATCCAAGGCTTATCTCTGTATTTAACTTTAGTTTCCTTTACCACTAGAGGGCAATGTTTATTATATAGCTGTGACAAAATAGAGACAAATTCTCCATATGCTGTGTCAACGTCGTCAACATAAACACCGCTCCAGTCTTGTATTTTTAGATCATTTCTAAAATTGTTGATTGCAGTTTCTGTTACATGTTGTTTAAAAACCTTATCTATTTCAACGTTATGTGTTCCACCAGTGTGTGAAGAAACAAAAAACAGGCAGATGGTCTGTCCACATCATTGATAATAGGACCAGCAGTTACATTCCTCCTCAGTGACATTTGTGAAAATGTTATCAATAAGCATTGCTGAATGTGTTGTTATTCTAGTGGGGTATGTTATTGAGGGTAGAAACCCATACAAAACATGGAATTTATGAATTCACTTATTTGGATATGGTCATTTGGATTTAATAAGTCAATATTGAAGTCTCCACAAATAATACCAGCTTCTTATTACCTTCTGCACTGAAAAGCTCAGACAATTTTTCTTTGAAAATGTCAAATATCGGTACCCAGTGCTCTATAAATATAACTTATTATGATGTTTTTTGCAGTGTAATTAATTCCACAGTTACACACTCCATGATGTTTTCAGTTTCAAAAGACATATTATCTACAACTTGGCTTTGGTAGCAGTACCTGATATATAAACCAACACCACCACCCCTTTTTTTTTGACCTGCTTGTGGTACAGAAATCATAGCCTCTTATTTGCACTGTATGAAGTTGGTCATTTTTTAGCCAAGTCTCAGAAACTGCAACAGCAGAAAAATTTGTGTTATACTGCAACAAACTGTCCTGGATTTTGGAAAAATTCATATTGAGACTTCTACTATTAAAGTGTATTATTGACAATGATTGGTCAGAAATTGTATTTTTTAGTTGGTCTGAGCTAAAGTATTTACAATGATGTTTTATACTGTTGAAAAAGTGATTTTCAGGATCGGTTTCATATTCAACATTGTGTGGCTTATGCTCAGTATATTCGTACCCTTTAAAAATGAGGTTGTTTCCTATAAAGGTTTGCATCTTAATTATTCCAGTCAATGGAAACAAATGCAGAGTTTATATCTCTTAGATGATAATGAAGTGGCAATCATTTCTGGTTAATTTTTGGCTCCATTGATTTTGGTGTACTGTTACGGGGATGGCATGGGTGAATACTGAGTCTGTCATACCTTAAGTAGGCTATGTCCCCCCGTGCTCTTGCAGCTTTCAGCTCTGGCATTAATCCTTTTCTCTTCTTTCTTACCAAATCAGTGAAGTCCTCACTGATGAAGATTTTTATTCCTTTGAGGGACCTGGCCTCTTTGAAGAATGGTCATCCTGTCCTTGTGCCGCAGGAACTTGACCACAATGGGCCTCGGTCTTTCTCCTCCACGTTTCCTGGTGCGGTGGGCTCTCTCCATCTCGATCCCTGGTGGTAACTGTAGTTTCTCCATGAGAATATTTTTAATCTTCTCCTCCGTATCGGCCCAGGTCTCTCCTGGTGCCTCCACAACACCATCAAAGACTAGATTATTTCTCCGGGATTGTCCTTCCAGGTATTCAAATTTGTCGTGATAGTCAACAGACTGTCACACACTTTAAAAACATCTGATTGCAGCACATTGTTGCGGTCTACTTGTTTAGACAAATCAGCTTTTATGTCATCTACTGTACGTCTTTCTGGGTGAACTGTAGACTGGTTTTAATGTCCTGCAACTCTCTCGTCATCGTGTCCACTCTTGTATTAGCTGAGTCTGTGACCACTTTGATAAGGCTTTTGAAAGTTTCCTGTTGTTGGTTTAACAATGCAGAAAACAATTCTTTTTGCTGTTGCAGTTAGTCATTTACCTGTGCGAGGGACACATATTCCTCCTCGGATTTGGCCTCTGCTTTTGGCTTAGGTTGTGGTTTATATTAATCATATATCCCATAACCTAATATGTATAAGCATGTTTAGAATGTTTAGTGATTTCATATGTACAACGACTCACGCCTCAGAACAGACAAGAGGTCTCAACCGCCAGCGAAGATCAAAGAACATCCGAGGCGCAGCGGTGGAGACCAGATCGATCGCCCTGACTTCCCAGGGCCAGGTGTAGAGACAGAGGACAATGGAGGAGATCGATCGCCCTGACCACCCAGGGTCAGGTGGAGAGTAGGAAGACAAAGGAGGGGGGATTAAGCTAATGCGGGATGTCGCTTTGATGTGCAATGTCTTTGTGATGTGTAGGTATAAGTATGTAGGTCTGAATGTGTTCGACCTCTTATTCTGCTTCTGTACTGAGATGAGACTTGTTAGAGGAGTGAAGCTGATAATAAACTTTGGTTTATAAATCACATCGCCTCGTTATTCCAAGCTCTTCTACATAGGTGGCATTTTGCCACAGTTTTGCGATAATTTGCAGTGGACAAGGAGACAAGAGTCTGTTTCCAAGAATATTTCAGTGTGATGAAAATTCAAGCAGCAACAACAACAGAAATGCGTGTAAGGCCTGGTGCCAGGCCTGAAGCCTGATGGAGGTGGCTGCAGGCCTGGTGATGGTGGCTGCCTGTGAAGCCTGGTGGTCGTGGCTGCTGGCTGGTGATGGTGGCTGCCTGTGGAGCCTGTTGGTGGTGGCTGCCTGTGAGGCCTAGTAGTAATGGCTGCCAGTCTGCTTCTAAGGCAGAAAGGCCCAATTCTAAATCCACCAAAATCTTCCCCCAAGCCACCAATCCACTGCCAAGTGTCAACCAAATCACCTCCAAAAGTCCAGAACTAGCCACAGGTGAAGAATTGAAGTTCTATTACCTCTTGAACAGGTAGTATTTAATCCTGCTGCTCAGTGCTGCTGCTCAGTGCTCAGTGCAAATACACGTGAATTTGTGCAATCAGCCTTGAGATTCCACTGTCACCAGAGAAAAAGTATTAACACTGGAGTAAACTAATTTGAAAATGAGACTGCCACTCACCTGCAGAAAGATGGAGCAGGAGCTCTGCAGCTGAAACAGTATCAGGAGTTTAGCAACCTACATACTCCTGCTACAGATGTGCTAATAAGGACTAGCAGGCTAGCACTGTAAACAACTGTAATCCAGGTGCAGTTTGTGGAGGAGGCAGTGACATTTTTCCAGCTGTGTGCCGCACTCAATAATGTTGTAAACCTAAACATGATGGCATTTGGGGGATTTCCACAGCAGGTAGAAAGCAGCTGCAAAAGTTATGAAGGACCCCACCCCTCTGCAACTCACTCATATGCAAATTTGCATTATTTGCATTGAGCAAGCAACGCTACTACAACTGTGCAAAATCCTTTGGGAAGCATAATGTAATTTACTTTCCTGAAGAGGGACTCCAAATTCAAATTACACTTAGGGCTCCATGAAAAGCTTGGGTTAAGTCAAGCAAATAGGCTGTCCACACTGCTTTTCCAACACAGCTGTGAAAGGGAATATTGTGGTGGCATGGGTGGGGGATTCTCCACTCAGGGAAGGCAGCTGGGATAAGGGGGAACAATGGACCAGAGGAGGAAGTGCCACCGGGGGGTCTCAAACAGGACAGTATGGACTATGCACCCCCCGGGGAGAGGAGGAACTCCCGGAGCCGCTGGAAGAGAGAAGGGTGTGAGCAGCGGGACCGGCGTTCTGTTATGTTAATGTGCCACACAGGTTTTTGTTCCAAACAGTGCATTATGGTCAGAAATTCCGGGTCTCAATGCATGGAATTAAAAGTATAAGAGAGGAATGCACAGAGACCTGGGAGCTCTTTTTACTGTACTATATGTTGGAGATGGAATAAAGTTCATGTGTAGTCCAGCACGTAGCCTCGCCTGCTTCCTTTCTCCACATTGGTGACCCTAAGACGTGCCATGGAAATCGAGCCGAGCACCGCCCCGGAGACTACCTGGAGGGAGAGCAACAGCGCCGTGTGCGCTGTCTCAGTCAAGCTCCCAGACTTCTGGCTTCACAACCTGACCATGTGGTTTTTGCACATAGAAGCCCAGTTCACACTCTGCAGGATAACAATGGACGATACCAAGTATTACTATGTGGTCACTATGCCGGGATGCGCGCGCCACGCACAGGATCATGAGCCTGCTACAGGAGCCGCCAGCCCAGGAACGTTGAAGAGCTCAAGAGGATGCTTCTCCAGCGCTATACCCTTTCTGACACTGAGAGGGCAGAGAAACTCCTAACACGTTCGGAGTTAGGTGACAGATCAGCAGTGGAGCCCATGAAGAGCATGTTGGCACTGAGGGGGAATGACAATGAATCTTTCTTGTTCACCCACTTGTTCGTCAGGAATCTACTGGCTACAGTGAGGGCGATCCTGACCAACTCGCCATGGCTGGTTGATAAGGACTACCGCGCCCTGGCACAGGAAGCGGACCACATCATTTTGGCGACCAGGACTCTCAGCGTGCAGGCAGTGGCACCGGCATCCATGAGGCAAGGTCGAGGAGCCGTTGGTGGTAGCTGGGACAGACACCAGGAGATGAAGGAACGGGGAAATCTATTTTTATCATCGCCATTTTGGCTCGAATGCCCAATGCTGCCTGTCGCCATGCCAATTCAAGAAGCCGGGAAGACGGCACATTCGGAATTCAGTTGCAGCTGCAACTGGTGGCAACAGGAACAGACTGTTTTATGTCACAGACACACGTTCAGGGAGACAGTTATTGGTGGACCCCGGCTCCCAGAAGCGCCTCATCCTGCCAGTCAATGCAGATAGGGTGGCAGGAGGCAGCGGTTCCGAGCTCATGGCCGCCAATGGATCCACCATCAGGACCATTTGGTAAGTGGACACTGACGATATGCTTACACAGACGCAACTTTCAGTGGGACTTTGTGGTAGCTGCATGTTCTGCCCCCATTTTAGACGCAGATTTTTTATGTGCTTATGGGTTGTTAGTCAATGTTGCTATTAAGAGATTAGTGGATGCTGTCTCTTTTACCTCATTGCCCTGTACAGCTCGGGGAGCTGGGTCGACAACACTGGCTAACGTTATAGCTCCAGGGGGTAAGCACCAACATTTGCTCACACAGTTCCCAGCACTCACGGTCCCGACCTTTTTGGCTATGACAACAAAACACAAGGTCAAACACTTCATAATAACAAAAAGCCCGCCGGTGTTCACGCAATCTTGGCACTTGGACACAGCTAAACTGGCCAGCACGCGAGAGGAGTTTGCCAACTTAGAGCAGTTGGGCATCGTCAGGCGCTCCAACAGCCCATGGGCATCCCTGCTTCACATGGTGCCTAAAGCCATGGGTCATGGCCACCGTCCGGTGATTTCCAGCGCTTGAATAATGCCATGGAACACGATTGTTACCCCATTCCACACATCCAGGATTTTTCTGTGCACCTGGCCAGGGCGTGTGTTTTTTCGAAAGTGGATCTGGTCTGCGGATACCATCAGGTCCCGGTGCACACGGAAGACGTTCCGAAAACAGCAGTTATAACTCCTTTCAGCCTTTTTGAGTTTTCACGCATGCCGTTTGGATTAAAAGGCACAGCACAGATTTTCCAAAGGATGATGGATGTAGTGCTTTGTGACTTGTCCTTCATTTTTGTCTACTTGGACAACATTCTGGTAGCTAGCGCGTTCGAAGAGGAGCACATCACCCATCTCAAGACAGTTTTCCAGAGGTTGGAAGTGCACGGGCTGATAGTGAACCTGGCGAAGTGCCAGTTCGGTGTGCCTGTGATTGATTTTTTGGGCCACTGCATTTCGCCAGAGGGCGCGATTCCGTTACCGGATAAGGTGCGCGCTGTGTCGGACTTTCTGCATCTGCAGACCATGAGGGCCCTGCAGAAGTTTTTGGGGATGGTCAATTTTTTATAACCGTTTCCTTCCCCGGGCAGCCCAGCTGACGCAGCCATTGTATGCCGTGCTGAAAAAAAAGAAACCCGGGGAAAATACTGACTGGACTCCCGAGCGAGCCCAGGCTTTCATGAACGCCAAAACAGCACTTGCGGATGCCACATTGCTAGCTCATTCGGATCCGTTAGCATGGTTAGGGCTCACTACAGACGCATCTGATGTTGCCATAGGAGCAGTGGTAAAGCAGTACGTCTCCGGTTCATGGTAGCTGCTCGCATTTTTCAGTCAGACTTTGCGCGACAGCGAACGCAAATCCAGCATGTTCGACAGGGAGTTGTTGGCTCTGCACCTGGCAATGCACCATTTCCAGTTTTGGCTAGAAGGGCACGAGTTCACTGTGTTCGTGGACCATAAGCTGCTGATGTACGCGATGTCCAAGGTCCCGGAACCATGGTTGGCCTGATAGGAACGGCATTTGGCTGTGATCTCGGAGTTTATGACCAACATTCAACATGTTGCCGGTAAGCTCAACGTCGTGGCCGATTGTCTGTCACACGCGTTAGTCTCCCCGGTCTACATGGGAATAGATTTCCCTGCCATGGCCGCGGAGCAAGCCAGGGACATAGACATTTGTGTGCTCCAGTCTGCACCAACTGGGTTAAGGCTAGAGAGCAGGTGGTGCAAGAAGGTGCCCTCCCTTGCTCTACGACGTCTCCACTGGCTGCCCGTGCCCGGTGGTTTTGAGTTCTTGGCGCTGTTGCGTTTTGAGTTGGTCCATTCCCTTTCGCATCCGGGGGAGTGCATGCTTCAGTGAAGCTAGTGGGGGTGAAATTCGGCTGACCGAATTTCGCCTCCCCACTCGGAGGAGGTTCGACCACATCCACGTGGATTTGGTGGGACCCCTCCCACCATCGCAAGGTTTCACGCACCTTTTAACAATCGTGGACCGCACCACGCAATGGCCTGAAGTGGTCCCGCTGTCTTCTACCACGTCCGCAGAAGTGGCTCATGCTTTTTTTGTCAGCTTGGGTTGCACAGTTCGATCCCCGTCAGACATCACTTCCGACAGGGGTCCACAATTCATTTTGGAACTTTTGGTCCACGATGCCCAGAGCCTGGGGGTGAAAATTCACACGCACTACCGTGTACAACCCCCAAGCTAACGGTTAAGCAAGCGTTTTCCATAGGTCGCTTAAAGCCGCGCTCAGAGCTTGCACTCCACACCTAAGGAGGCTTTGGCAGCCTCCCTGGCAGGAACTCATTTTTTCTCAGCTGCTGCGGATTCCCAGAGAGTTTTTACCGGAACAACCCCCAACGCCACCAAGGCTTGATTGCCCCACACAATTTTTGCACAGTACGGAGACTTTTAACGCACCAGGCCCGGCCCACCATAGGTTTTCGCCGCACTTTCATCCCCAAAGTTTTGCAGAATACCAGCTTGCTTTTGTCAGGCACCGATGCGCACTGGACCCCCGCTGTGCCCACCGTACGACGGGACTCGTTAGGGTGTTGGAACTGGGGTGAAACATTTTGCGTTAGACTTGGGGGCGGCGTAGGGAGACCGTCTGCATTGACCGGCTGAAGCCCGTTTTGTTTTGGCAGAGGAGCAGGTGGTGTTGGCCCAAGCTCCCCGGTGCGGACATCCACCGTTGGTGGCTCCGCAAGTTGGTGTTCCCTCGGTAGGGACCCCCGCACGTGAAGCTGATGTGTTTTTCCCCCCTCCCTTTTTCCCTCCACAGACTGACGTGCCCTCCTGTACACCTCATCAGCAGGGTGCTCCGACTGGATCGGTGACCCCCCGCTACAGCTGCTATGGGCGCCGGCTCAAGCCCAAAGGACAGGGGGGGGGGGGGGGGGTTCGTGCCCTTTCTGGGTGTTCAGGGCAGGCTGTGTGGTGGCACAGGTGGGGGATTCTCCACCCAGAGAAGGCAGCTGGGATAAGGGGGAACAATGGACCGGAGGAGAAAGTGCCACTGGGCGGTCTCAAACGGGACAGTATGGACTATGCACCACCCACTGGGGAGAGGAGGAACCGCCGGAGCCGCTGGAAGAGAGAAGGGTGTGACCAGCGGGGCTGCTGTTCTGTTCTGTTAATGTGCCACACAGGTCTTTGTTCCAAACAGTGCATTATGGTTGGAAGTTCTGGGTCTCAATGCATGGAATTAAAGATATAAAAGAGGACTGCACAGAGACCCGGGAGCTCTTTTTACTGTACTATATGTTGGAGATGGAATAAAGTTCATGTGTCGTCTAGCTCGTAGCCTCGCCTGCTTCCTTTCTCCACAATATCATACATATACTAACATACGGTCAATATTTTATTGATGTTTTAGGTTAATTTTAAGATGGGAATGACTGAAGTGAGTGAGTACAAATTATTCACTTAACATCTCAGATGCAGCAAGTTTTTATGATAACCTTGCTATTGTTCTTTCTGTACCATCATGCATTATGCATGCCAAATGCATTGTCATTGGTGTATGCCTGTATGTATGTGAACAAAACTTGCTGCTATTGCTATTGTGGTACCACCACTATTAAACACTGCATGCCATATTTAATGGGTATTCAATGCTAATAAATAAAATAAACCTGTATATACACAGTACATATACACAGTGAAAGAGTTAAAACAACTAAAATAGTAAATGTATTTACAGTACTCATGAGCTGTTAAATTATTCAGCAGTATATACTATATATGATTCTGAGTTTCCTTCTCGTTTTTCATTTACTATCCATTTTTTTCTTGCCACAACTTTCTGATCCTGTTACCCCATATCCATCACGGACACCAAGGAGACATACAGTATCTCACAAAAGTGAGTATACCCCTCACATTTTTGTAAATATTTTATTATATCTTTTCATGAAGATATGACACTTTGATACAATGTATAGTAGTCAGTGTACAGCTTGTATAACAGTGTAACTTTGCTGGCCTCTCAAAATAACTCAACACACAGCCATTAATGTCTAAACTGCTGGCAACAAAAGTGAGTACACCCCTAAGTGACAATGTCTAAATTGTGCCCAAGTGTCAATACTTTGTGTGGCCACCATTATTTTCCAGCACTGCCTTAACTTTCTTGGTCATGGAGTTCACTAGAGCTTCACAGGTTGCCACTGGAATCCTCTTCCACTCCTCCATGACAACAACACGGAGCTGGTGCTGTGAGAAGACTTGTGCTCCTCCACCTTTCCATTGAGGATGCCCCGCAGATGCACAATATAGGTTTAGGTCAGGGAACATGCTTGGCCAGTCCATCACCTTTACCTTCAGTTTCTTGAGCAAGGCCGTGGTCGTCTTGGAGGTGTGTTTGGGGGTCGTTATCATGTTGGAATACTGCCCTGTGGGCCCAGTTTCAGAAGGGCTGTTTCATTCAGGTACGTCACAGTACATGTTGGCATTCATGGTTCCTTCAATGAACTGTAGCTCCCCAGTGCTGGCAGCACTCATGCAGCCCCCAAACCATGACACTCCACCATCATGCTTGACTATAGGCAAGACACACGTCTTTGTACTCCTCTCTGTTGGGGGGCCACACAGGTTTGACACACCTGAACCAAATAAGTTTATCTGGTCTCATCAGACCGCAGGACAGGGTTCCAAATAATCCATGTCCTAGTGTGCTTGTTTTCAGCAAACTGTTTGCAGGCTTTTTTTTTTGTGCATCATCTTAAAAAGGGGCTTCCTTCTGGGACAGCAGCCATGCAGACCAATTTGAGGCAGTATGCGGCATATGGTCTGAGCACTGACAGGCTGACCCCCCACCCCTTCAACCTCTGCAGCAACGCTGGCAGCACTCATACGTCTATTTTCAAAAGACAACCTCTGGAGTATTACGCTGAGCACGTGCACTCAACTTCTTTGGTTGACCATCACGAGGCCTCTTCTGAGTGGAACCTGTCCTGTTAAACTACTGTATGGTCTTGGCCACCATGCTGCAGCTCAGTTTCAGGATGTTAACAATCTTCTTATAGCCTAGGCCATCTTTATGTAAAGCAACAATTCTTTTTTTCAGATCTTCTGAGAATTCTTTGCCATGAGGTGCCATGTTGAACTTCCAGTGACCAGTATGAGACAGTGTGAGAGCGATAACACCAAATTTAACATACAGGGATGGCAACAGGAAATTCTGATTTCAGCTGAAATCTAATTTGGTCGCTTGACTTATGGGGGGGCCGGGGGGCGCAGCCCCCCTGAAGCTGGGAGGTTTTCAGTAAAACAGAAGTAATTTAGACTGAAAAAAATGATTAAAAAAAATGAAATACTAGACTTAGATAAATCATTAAATTTAATGAAAAGTTAACTTTCTTTTTCTTCAATGTTGTCTCACTGTCTTTAGTCCAACATATTTAAGTAAGTAAGTAAGCTTTATTTATATAGCACTTTTCACAGACATATAAAGTCACAAAGTGCTTTACAGTGCAACAATCAAAACAATTAAAATACAAATTAAAATGCAATAAAATACAATTGAAATACAATAATACAGTTAAGATACAGTTAAAATACTGTAGCGAACTCAATATGAGCACCCTACTTGGCTTGCCAAGTGGGTTGACCCTATTGGCGACACAGGTAGGGTGCGGGACTTCCGAGCGGGAGGCGTGAGTTCGAATCTCCCGGTGGGACGTCGCCATGTCGAGCAGCACGTTACACTGGTGTCAGAAGTGGGATCTCCTGTCCAAAGCAGTAATGGGGCGCTGACATCGGGACGATGTCGAGAACCAGAGGGGAGTAGTGTAGCGAACTCAATATGAGCACCCTACTTGGCTTGCCAAGTGGGTTGACCCTACTGGCGACACAGGTAGGGTGCGGGACTCCGGAGCGGGAGGCGTGAGTTCGAATCCCCCGGTGGGACGTCGCCATGTCGAGCAGCACGTTACATTGGTGTCAGAAGTGGGATCTCCTGTCCAAAGCAGTAACGGGGCGCTGACATCGGGACGATGTCGAGAACCAGAGGGGAGTAGTGTAGCGAACTCAATATGAGCACCCTACTTGGCTTGCCAAGTGGGTTGACCCTATTGGCGACACAGGTAGGGTGCGGGACTCCGGAGCGGGAGGCGTGAGTTCGAATCTCCCGGTGGGACGTCGCCATGTCGAGCAGCACGTTACAATGGAGATTCGAACTCACGCCTCCCGCTCCGGAGTCCCGCACCCTACCTGTGTCGCCAATAGGGTCAACCCACTTGGCAAGCCAAGTAGGGTGCTCATATTGAGTTCGCTACACTACTCCCCTCTGGTTCTCGACATCGTCCCGATGTCAGCGCCCCGTGACTGCTTGGGACAGGAGATCCCACTTCTGACACCAATGTAACGTGCTGCATCGACATGGCGACGTCCCACCGGGGGATCGAACTCACGCCTCCCGCTCCGGAGTCCCGCACCCTACCTGTGTCGCCAGTAGGGTCAACCCACTTGGCAAGCCAAGTAGGGTGCTCATATTGAGTTCGCTACACTACTCCCCTCTGGTTCTCGACATCGTCCCGATGTCAGCGCCCCATTACTGCTTTGGACAGGAGATCCCACTTCTGACACCAGTGTAACGTGCTGCTCGACATGGCGACGTCCCACCGGGAGATTCGAACTCACGCCTCCCGCTCCGGAGTCCCGCACCCTACCTGTGTCGCCAATAGGGTCAACCCACTTGGCAAGCCAAGTAGGGTGCTCATATTGAGTTCGCTACAATACGAATTAAAGTAGAACTAAGGAACAAAAAATACACTCTATGCAGTCAGGTGGTAACAGCCTTCAGTCAATCTTGGAATTAAAATGCCTGTTTAAACAGGAATGTTTTCAGGTGGGGTTTAAAACTCACGACACTGTCCATGGCTCGAAGGTGCAGAGGGAGGTCATTCCACAAGCGTGGTGCTACTGCTTTAAAAGACCTGCCACCTCTGGTAGCAAAGCGGGTGCGGGGAACCATGAGCAAGTGCTGTCCTGAGGATCTCAGCCTGCGGGTCGAGCTGTAGGGCTGAATCAGAGCAGCCATATATGCGGGGGCCTGACCGTGAATTGCTCGGAAAAGTGAGCACCCAGGATCTTAAAGTGGACACTATACACAACAGGGAGCCAATGGAGTGATCTAAGGACAGGTGTAATGTGGTCTCTCCTGTTTGCACGTGTCAGAAGCCTCGCAGCAGAGTTTTGAACAAACTGCAGACGAGCCAGTTCCTTTTTGTTCAAACAAGTAAAAAGGCTGTTTACAGGTAGTCCAAACGTGAGGAGACAAATGCGTGAATGATCATCTCCAGCTCTTTGTGTGAAACCATGGTCCTGAGCTTGGAGATATTTCGCAGTTGGAAGTGACAGTTTTTTATCAGTTGTTTGGTGTAATGTTCCAATGACATGGCCTTATCAAAGATGACACCCAAGTTTCTCAGCTTTGTTTTAACTGTACTGCCCAAGTCACCAAGGTATTGTTTTATGCCTGATATGTCGCTGTCTGGGGCAATGATCAAAGTCTCCATTTTGCCAAAGTTTAGCTGGAGGCTGTTGTCATTAAGCCACTGCTTTATGTGGGACAGGCAGTTTGTTAAGGAGCTGTATTTAACAGTTCTATAAGAGTTTATTACACTATTTACACTATTTACACTGGTCACCAAGTCACTTCTAATGTGAAACTTTCTTCCTTTTGGCAGCAAGCTGTGTCAGTCTCTGAACTTTGAACTTCATCTCCTTTTCTGGTTTCTTCAGAAACTGTCCGAGTGTTTCTGTTACCTCGTCGAACTTTGAGCCAATTTTCACCTTTCCCGTCACTTTTCTCTCAAGCCAATTCCATCGGAACTTATTTTTGACACTTTTGTCTATTTCTAGCACTGATGACTCCTGATCCTTCAATAAAAATCTCATAATTCCGCTGAAAACAATACCGAAAGCTCAGAATTCCAACATGAACCAGGGATGTGATTTGGGGTTGGGGAAATTATCTGAAAATTTAGCAGGGGGTCTGGGGCAGAGCCCCGGTGGGGGGGGGGGGGGGCAAAGCCCCCTGAAGCTCCTGGGTTTTTATGATTTTTAAGTACCAGAACTGTGCTTAAATGACATAATACAAACAGCTGAATGCCACTTATTACTGTATAATATTGACTTATGTTCCAACAAGATAGCATTCCTAAACTAGAAAAGCACTCAGAGCGCATACCTCCGCCAAGGCTCTTTCCGTTTGCCATGGATCACCTCCAAAATGTAATGGGTTTGTGTGTAGGTCAATAGCCACTTGTGGTGAAAATGGCATCAAAGTCTGTCCATCAGTGTTGGAGTATTGTTGCTAACACACTGTGAGAAGATAAGAGCCTTAGCTGAGGTATGCATTCTTAGATCATCACCAAAATATAATGGGTTCCTCTCTAGCCCAAGAACCACCTCTGGTGAAAATTTCATCCAAATCCATCCAGTTGTTTTTGTGTAATCCTGCTGCACAAATACAATCAAAGCCCTTGGTGGAGGTATGCACTCTAACCAAAATCTAATCATCTGTTCCCCGTGACATTACACACCTTTCCTGAAAATTTCATCAAAATCCGTCCATAACTTTTTGAGTTATCTTGCTAACAAACAGACAGACAGACAAACCAACGCTGATGAAAACATAACCTCCTTGGCGGAGGTAAATATTCCAACAAGCATTATCCATCACATGCTTTAACACTTGATCAAATCAAAATCAGTTAATTTTATCTTTTCCATAATAGAAATAAAATTCCAACATACCATTACTTTTTATAATTTCAGCATTCATTAGTACATAC
Organism: Pholidichthys leucotaenia; assembly: GCA_020510985.1. Taxonomy (NCBI): domain Eukaryota; kingdom Metazoa; phylum Chordata; class Actinopteri; order Cichliformes; family Pholidichthyidae; genus Pholidichthys; species Pholidichthys leucotaenia. The sequence goes on from CM035838.1 coordinate 315,933,987, forward strand.
CTCCGAATGTACCTGCCGATAGACAGGTCACATCTTTGACTGCTTTATCCACTGTCGAAGATTGTTTCAAAAACGCTGATAGCAAAGAATAGTTGCTCCGCCGAATGGCAAGGTAGTGGGCATGTTTCTTCACTTTTGATGCGTGGTCTGACAGCGCCACACATCCACGCAATCCATAGTTAATCAGCTCTTTACAATACACACAAAAAGCTTTTCCTGCCACGTCTGGTTTCTTCAGAAATTGTCCGAGTGTTTCTATTACCTCGTCAAACTTTGAGCCAATTTTCACTTTTACCGTCACTTTTCTCTCAAGCCATTTCCATCGGAACTTATTTTTGACACTTTTGTCTATTTCTGCCACTGATGACTCCTGATCCTTCGATAAAAATTTCATAATTCCGCTGAAAATATTACCGAAAGCTCAAAATTCCAACACCAACACACTGCCATGAATTTTTGACAAAGCATACAACGAGCCATTTGATTGGTCCAAATTTGCAATTATCCAATCGCAGGGCCGTTTACACATAACATCCGGGTTATTGCGGGAGACTCACCCGGGAAAACGCCGAGCGCTGATGTAATTGTGTTGATTTTCGCTAAAATCAGTGACAATAAGGTACCTTACCATCCATCTTCCATCTTCTACCGCTTTTCTGGAGGTCCGGGTCGCGGAGGCAGCAATTCAAGCAGAGAAGCCCAGACTTCCCTCTCCCCAGCCACCTGCTCCAGCACCGCCATGAATTTTTGACAAAGCAACAACGAGCCATTTGATTGGTCCAATCATTTGCAACTATCCAATCGCAGGGCCGTTTATCACGGGAGACTGTCACTCAGGGAAGCGCCGAGCGCTTATGTAATCGTGTTGATTTTCGCTAAAATCATAAATCGGCGGAAATCCGCGGATCGGCGGAAAATTGCCATCCCTGAACATACCTGTTCCCCATTTACATCTGAGACCTTGTAACACTAATGAGTCGCATGACACCGGAGAGGGAAAATGGCTTAATGGGCACAATTTGGACATTTTCACTTAGGGGTGTACTCACTTTTGTTGCCAGCAGTTTAGACATTAATGGCTGTGTGTTGAGTTATTTTGAGAGGCCAGCAAAGTTACACTGTTATACAAGCTGTACACTGACTACTTTACATTGCATCAAAGTGCCATATCTCATAGTGTTGTCCCATGAAAAGATATAATAAAATATTTACAAAAATGTGAGGGGTGTACTCACTTTTGCGAGATACTGTATATTGCCACACTGGTGTTGCTATTAGCCAGCTTTCTGCTCATATCACCAGTGACTTCTGACTCAGTGAGTGGAGAAGTTATTGTTTACATAGGAGCCAGCTGTTAGCATTGGGCTACCCCACGGCACTAACGCAAAGACCCGATATCCCACAAGAAATCAGGCGAAAACGAAGGAGATGTCGAGCTGCAGTGAAGCAATGTGCGAGGAGAATAAGGTACAGACCCATCCTACCATCCGTTATTATGGGAAATGTGACATCGCTGCTTAACAAGACAGACAACCTCCTGTTACCCGCACAGTGAAAATGTGGTCTGAGGAGGTGGAGGATGCTCTGAAGGACTGTTTTGAATCCACTATATGGGAGCAGCTTTGTGATCCACCATCACAGTCTACATCAACTTCTGTGTGGACAACACCGTACCCACCAAAACCATACAGTGTTTCTCTAACAACAAACCCTGGATCAACCCTGAGATAAAGTCACTGTTGAAGGAGAAGAAAAGGATCTTCAGATCAGGAAGCAAGGAGGAGCTGAAGTCCGTACAGAGGGGGCTAAGGAGGAGGATCAGAGAGGGGAAGGACAGCTACAGGAAGAAGTTAGAGGACGGACAAGCTGCAACAGAGTGACATCAGCGGTGTCTGGAGAAGCCTCAAAACCATCTCTGGGCACCAGAATACCTCCTCCCAGGCCACGGGGGGTAGGGAGTGGGTGCCACGGCCTCCCCCCACCCCCACATACATCCCCCACTGTTTTCCCCCCACAGACCCAACCCCCTCCTCCCAGCACACAGCATCCCTTCCCCAACCTGACCCTCACTAAGACCCAGGTGAGAGCTGAGCTGAGGAAGATCAAGGCGAGGAAGGCTGCAGGTCCAAATGGCATCAGCTCGAGGCTCCTCAAGTCCTGCACAGTCCAGCTGTGTGGGATCGTGGAGCACATCTTCAGCCTGAGCCTGAAGCTGGGGAGGGTACCACAGCTGTGGAAAACATCCTGTGTGGTACCCATACCAAAGACCCCTCACCCCAAGGACCTGAACAGCTACAGACCAGTGGCCCTCACATCACACCTAATGAAGACCCTGGAGAGGCTGCTCCTCACCCACCTCCACCCCCTGGTGGGACCAGTAATGGATCCACTTCAGTTTGCCTACCAACATGGCATCGGGGTGGAGGATGCAGTGATCTTCCTTCTACATCACTCCCTGTCCCACCTGGAGAAGCCTGGGAACACCGTGAGGATCACGTTCTTTGATTTCTCCAGTGTTTTTAACACCATCCAACCAGTGATCCTGAGGGACAAGCTAATGTGCAAAGGGGTGGACAAGCACCTGTCATCATGTATCCTGGACTACCAGGATTGTGTGTCTGACACCATCATCTGCAGTACTGGGGCCCCCCAGGGAACAGCTCTGGCTCCCTTCCTGTTCACCCTCTACACTACTGCCACAAGTGAGGACAACCCCTCCACAGCACCAGTAAACATCCAGGAAACAGACACTGAGATGGTGGCATCTTACAAGTACCTGGGTGTTCACCTGAACAATAAACTGGACTGGTCACACAACACCAACACACTCTACAAGAAGGGGCAGCGCAGGTTGTTTCACCTGAGGAGACTAGGGTCTTTTGGAGTGCAGGGCACTCCTGGGCACTCCTGAAGGGGCACTCCTGAAAACCTTCTACGATTCGGTGGTGGCATCAGCCATCACATTTGGAGTGGTCTGCTGGGACAGCGGCATCACAGCAGCTGACAGGAAGAGACTGAACAGACTGATCAAAAAAGCTAGCTCTGTTCTGGGGCGACGCCTTGACCCAGTGGAGGAGATAGGAGAGGAGGATGGTGGCTGTCATCTCTGCTGGAGTCTGAGTCCCACCCCATGCAGGACATGCTGAATGCACTGAGGAGCTCATTTAGCGGTAGGCTGTGCCATCTTAGGTGCACAACAGAGAGGTTCTGCAGGTCCTTCCTACCTACGGCTTGTATGGTAAAATACCTCTATAAAGGATGAGGCCAGGTGAATGGACGAACTCAGCTTTATTGAACTAATGCAGTAACACGGACACACAGCAGACACCAGGCAGAGGGCACCGGTCAAAGAGAATGTGTAATGGATGCCCTCTGCTATTTATAGGGTGATGCAGTGGCGGAGCAGGAAGTGGCCGCCACTTCACCACACGTCACAATAAAGATGTTAAGCCCCAACACCACATGGCTGTCAGACTTTATAACCTAACCAGGGCTGCTCGTATTGAATGTACTAAACGTAACAATTTTGCACAGTAGAAATCGTCCTCTCCAATACACTAGGACAATAACAATCATTACTGAGGGTGACAACAACACTGATTCAAATGTGAAATATACTGTCTGGATACATATTCATATTCTGCAGGGTAACTTAAACCATAATGCTGTTTATTCCATCTAGCTGCAATGTTGCTGCGCTGTGTATATATCTGTGTACATATGTGTATTCATCTGCGGCTAACCAGTTCTTATTATCTTATTAACTATTGCTCTATGTGCTGCTATCCCTTTGCTGTTGTAATCCTGACATTTCCCCATTATGGGACTAATAAAGGCTTATCTTATATACAGCGGGGGAAATAAGTATTGAACATGTCAACATTTTTCTCATTAAACAGATTTCTGATAGAGCCATTGACCCAAGATTTTCACCAGATATCAGTAACAACCCAAGTAATCCACACAAAGAAATTAAGACAACTGTGTTCACAAAACAAGTTATATTTGATAAAGTGGAATGACACAGGGAATAAGTATTGAACACATGAAGAAAAAGAGGTGCAAAAAGGCATAAAAGCCATGAAACCAGCTGAAATCCATCAGAATTTAAGAAGCCATCCCATCACCCATCAGTGCAAATTAATTTCTGTCATGACATATTAAGTTTTGACAGCTCACGTGCACAATGCCAAACACAGGAAGGAACCACAAAGAGGGGCACGTTTGACAATTTTATTAATATCAAAATCCAAAGCGCACAGCTACAGAAACAGTCACTCGCCTGAGGAAAGGACCTGTGGAGAGAAGATGAGAGCAGTGAGCTGAGGAGTAGAGTAAGGGGAAATGGGCTAGCCAAATTGCCACTTACTTGAGAAATCCAGAGAGGACCGGCAGGACCCAGCGGGGAACAGACAAACCAGTAGTGTAAGGGGGAAAGGTGAGCTGATGGTGCCTGACCGGGTGAAGTTGATTGCTGAGGGAACGGTGTGGTGAGGAAGGAGAGCGCACGCAGTCCCGGAGACACACCTACACAGTGGCAGCAACCTGAAAAGAAGGAGAAGAGAGTAATGGTTAACGGCGTGTTAATGTATTACGGTTTGTTTGCTTGCCTGAGAACGGGCAGTATACTCAGACGAGCCAGCGTTGACTGCGTGAAGGAAGCCTCATGTACGCTGGCTGATGAGCAGGCGCAGGTGTGTCTTCTGCCTCAGGTGCCGTGATGAGTTTGTGAAGGTGAGACCGGAGGGGAGGGGTGCGCTCTCGCTGCCCATGACAATTTCAGCTGGTTAAGTCCTGACTGATGGCCTTTAAAAAGGTCTGTGAATATCAGATTGTAACACCACAAAGAAATCATGATGGGTAGAAGCAAAGAGCTCTCTCTAGACCTTCACAATCTTATTGTTGCAAAACATAATGATGGCATTGGTTACAGGGGCGCGCTCTCACTGCCCATGACAGGGCCCCCCCTTCTAGGAACGCCTCCTGGCGGTCCGGAGGGCTTGTCCGGGTGAGCACGGTGGAAAGCCCGGAGCATCCCCTTGTCCAGTATCCATGACAGGGGGTCCAGGATTGTTCCTCCGGGCCGTAGCCCTCCCAGTCGACGAGATATTGAAGACCCCGGCCCCGACTGCGAACATCCAGAATTTGCCACACCGTGTAGGCGGGGTGGCCGTCGATGATGCGGGGAGGGGGAGGTGGCTTCGGGGGGGGGGGGGCAGAGGGGCTTGATGTGACTAACGTGAAAGGTGGGGTCCACCCTTAGGGACGGAGGCAGCTTAAGCTGAACCGACACGTCGTTAATCACCCGGGAGATGTAATAAGGCCCAAAAACCTCTTCCGGTTCTGGCGCCACACGAGTTGGCTGCCTTTTGCCGCTGTTGCAAAAGGCAGATAAAAGGAAGATAAAAAGACTCAGAATTGAGTCTTTTTATCTTCCTTCTTCTTTCTGATCTGGTGATGGCTTTCTGATCCGGCACACCTTTCACTCTATGTGTATCACGGACACACAGATCGCGCCCGGGGGTCTCCTGAGTCGGCGGACAGAGCCTCTGTTTACAGCGGGAGACGATGCAGCGGGGAGGAGCTAGCTAGCACTCGGTCGCCACCCGGTGCTAACGGAGAGGCTCGACATACCGGGAGAGCTGAAGCGGGAGCGACGCGGGTGCCGGGCTGGAGTTTAGGTGGCGTGCAGGAAATATAACACAGAATAATAAAGAGCGATGGCAAGAACCAAGCAGACCGCCTGTAAATCTACTGGAGGAAAAGCCCCCAGGAAGCAACTGGCCACCAAGGCTGCTCGAAAAGGCGCTCCGGTCGCCGGCGGAGTGAGGAGTCCTCACCGTTGCAGGCCCGGTGCCGTGGCTCTGAGAGAGATCCGTCGCTGCCGGAGGTCCACGGAGCTGCTCATTCGTGGGCTGCCCTTCCAGCACCTGGTGAGGGAGATCGCTCAGGACTTCAGGACCGACCTGCGCTTCCAGAGCGCCGTCATCATGGTTCTGCAGGAGGCCAGCGAGGCCTACCTGGTGGGTCTCTTCGAGGACACCAACCTGCGCGCCATCCACGCCAAGAGGGTCACCATCATGCCCAAAGACATCCAGCTGGCCCGCCGCATCCGCGGAGAGAGAGCTTAGACTTTCTGCTGCACATCCACCAACCACAATGCTCCGCACTGTGTGTCTATATATATATATATATATTAATATGTACATATGTATACTAGCTGCTCTTGTTTTTTTTCTTGCCTTCTGATTGTTGCTGAGTGTTGCTATCCCTGTGCTGTTGCAATCCTGGGATTTCCCCATTGTGGGACTAAGAAAGGCTTATCTTAGCTTATCTCATCTTAAGCGGGGGGGACAGTTTCCTCGACTTCTCTTTAAGAGGAATCTGGCTCACTGCCAGCCAGACCTGCTGTCCCACGGTATATTTGGGGGCCGGGACCCACCTCCTGTCAGCAGCGGCCCGGGTGTGCTCCATGGTGTGGGCCAGGGCAGCCCGAGTCGACCTCCAGACGCGTCGGCAGCGCCGAGCGTGAGCCCCTACGGATGCAACCGAGACCTCCCTCTCGGCCATTGGAAGTACAGGCGGCATGTACCCTAATGATGCCTTAAAAGGGGTGAGTCCAGTAGCTGAGGATATAGCAAAGTTCATGGAGTACTCCACCCAGGTCAGATGCATGCTCCAAGATGATGGGTTATCAGCTACTACGTACCGCAAGGCAGCTTCCAAGGACTGATTGGCGCGCTCTGCCTGCCCATTGCTCTGTGGATGATTTCCTGAGGAGAGACTTACAGTAGTTCCCAGGGTCCGGCAAAAGGCCCTCCAGACCTGGGACGTAAACTGTGGACCCCGGTCAGACACAGTGTCAATAGGGATGCTGTGGATCCGGATCACGTGATTGGTGAGGAGGACCGCAGTCTCCAAGGCCAATGGGAGTTTAGGAAGGGCCACAAGATGGACTGCCTTGGAGAAGCAATCCACGGTGGTCAGGATCACCGTCTTGCCGTGGGAGGAGGGCAACCCAGTCACTAAGTCCATGGCGATGTGGGACCACGGCCGACCAGGGATGGGGAGAGGATGGAGAAGTCCCGATGGTGGGGAGGAGTCAGATTTACTCCGGACGCATGTCTGGCAGGCTCTGACATACTCCTGGATGTCCCGCTGCAGCGTGGGCCACCAGAACACCCGTTGGACAAAGTCAATGGTCCATGAGATTCCAGGGTGGCATGCGAAGCAACTGGCATGACCCCATTGGATGACATCACTGCAGAGGGCGGCCAGGACAAACAGACGGTTCCGGGGGCACCCTACTGGCACAGGCTCCTGGGACTGGGCTTGGCGGACCCTCTGCTCGATATCCTGAGTAAGGGCTCCAAGGACGCATGAAGGTGGTATGATGTTTTTTTTGGGGGGGGGTGGGGTGGGGGGGGGCTATGTCCCTGGAATCAAACTAGCACGAGAGTGCGTCCGGTTTGGTATTCCGGGTGCCAGGCCGGTAGGTGATGGTAAAATTAAATCGTTGGAAGAATAACGACCAGCGGGCCTGCCTGGCGCTCAGTCGGCGGGCCGACCACAAGTACTCAAGGTTCTTGTGGTCGGTCCACATGACGATGGGGTCAATGGCCCCCTCTAACCAATGTCTCCACTCCTCTAATGCCAACTTAATGGCCAGCAGCTCTCTGTCCCCTACGTCATATCAGCTCTCTGTCCCCTATGTCATAGTTCCTCTCAGCTGGCGTGAGCCGCCGAGAGAAATATGCGCATGGGCAAAGCTTCTGATTGGGGGCATGCGCTGTGACAGTACAGTGCCAACCCCCGAATCAGACGCATCCACCTTGAGGACAAATGGAAGCTACGTGTTGACCTGAGCCAAGATAGCCATTTCTGTGAATTGGCGCTTTAATTCTTTAAACGCCAGTTCAGCTGCCTCAGTCCACCGAAAGGGGACTTTAACGGAGGTCAGCTGCGTCAAAGGCAGTGCGATCCCACTATAGTTCCTGATGAACCTGTGATAGAAGTTTGGAAACCCGAGGAAGCGTTGGGGCTCCCTGCGGGAGTAGGGAGATGGACAATCTAACACTGCCTTTATCTTGTCCAGGTCAGCAATCAGCTCCCCCTCAGCCACGATGAAGCCCAAGAAGGTGGTGGATGTTGTGGAGAACCCACACTTCTCAGCTTTAATGTAAAGCTGGTTCTCCAATAGCCATTGTAAAACGGCTCTGACATGGACCTCATGTTCCTCTGGCGAGCGGGAGAAAATCAAAATATCATCATGATAGACAAAAACACATTGGTATAGCATATCGCGGAGGACATCACTTATTAACCGCTGGAAGACGGCGGGGGCATTAGTGAGCCCAAATGGCATCACTAAGTATTTGAATTGGCCCTGGTGTGTTTTAAAGGCTGTGTTCCATTCATTACCCTTGCGAATGCGGACCAGATGATATGCATTCCTTAGGTCTAACTTGGTAAACACCCGTGAGCGCTGAAGGAGCTCGAACGCTGAATTGATCAAAGGCAGAGGGTACTTGTCTTTGATGGTAATAGCGTTGAGCTCCCAGTAGTCGATTTACGGGCGCAATGAGCCATCCTTCTTTCTGACGACGAAGAATCCGGCTCCGAGCGGAGCCGAAGATGGCCGAATTAGGCCAGCGTTCAGTGACTCCTTAATATACTGCTCCATTGCCTCCCTCTCTGGGCCAGAAATACTATACAGCCGGCTGCACAGCAGCCTCGCCCCCGGGATGAGGTCGATAGCACAATCATAAGAGCGGTGAGGCGGCAGCGACAATGCTTTCCACTTGCTAAAGACCTCGCTCAAATCGTAATAAGCCCGAGGGACGAGGCTGAAGTCTGGCGGCTCAGCCCGAGAGGGAGGGACAGACAGCAATGAGGAGCATTCAGCTGAATGCATACAGTGGGCCATACAAAACGGACTCCAGGCAGAGATGGTATTTTTGGCCCAATTGATTGGGCTTAATCCTCTGGAGCCACAGATAACCTAGAACCACCAGGGATGATGAAACGGGGAAAAACAGGAACAACATTTCCTCCCGGTGGTTCCCAGAAAGAAGGAAGGATATGGGCACTGTGCTAAGAGCGACCACCGCAACCTCACAGCCAGATATGGTGGTGATTCTCTGATCACAGGGCAATTTACGTGTGGGAATGCCCACCTGTTTCACGAACTCAGCAGACAGGAAATTACCTTCTGACCCCGAATCGATCAGCGCCATAACCCTCCTCTCGATCCCCGGCAACTGTACAAGGGCCGAAATAGAAAAATTACCGGGGGAAGTGGATTTGGTCCCGCCCGCCAGACCCCCCATGGCTACTAACGGGCCACGTCTTTTTGGTCACTGGCGGCACTCGTCCAGACTGTGGTTAGGTGAACAACAGTACATGCACGCACCGACCCTTTGCCTTCGCTCATCATCAGGTAAGTGCCGAGAAAGCTTTGGTTCAGGCGACGAGCTGGCGCTACCAGTACCAGTAACCACGGCAGGTACACGCTCGGCGCGCGGGCAAGAGGAGGACACGCGGTCATGGTACCGATTGTCCAACCCAACTGCCTGATCTATGAGGCCGTCAAGTGTCTCCGGGACAAGGTGGACCGCCAGATCATCACGGAATTGGTCGTTCAACCCATGGAGGAACGGGCTGCGTAACGCAGTCTCGTTCCACCCTGAATCGGACCTCACAACCTGGAACTCCACTGAGTGCTCAGCCGCTGACCGGGAACCCTGGCGGAGTGTCATCAGGCGGCTCATCACATTGCCCTGACTCTTGGTCCGACCAAACGCGCAAGTGAATGCGGCCACAAATTGGTCAAATGTATAACGATGCCCCTTGAGGTTGTCTAGAGTGGACTGTGCCCACTTCAGGGCTCGATCCCTGAGCAACAGAGTGAAAAACTGGATCCGAGCGACGTCCCGCGGATACTCCCCTCCAACTACATCTGAACTTGAAGAAGAAAAGCCTTACATTTCCCCACGTCCCCCGCGTACGGGGAAGGCATGGGAATGGAGGTTGTACGGCACACTGAAGTGCGCAGAGCAGGCTGAAGGGGGGCAACCGTGGGACGCGCTGTAGACCACAGCATCATCATGTTTAATACCTGCTGCGTCAGCGCAGCGAGCTGATGCTCGGTCGCTGCTATGCGTTCCAGAGCTGACAGCTCCTGTGATGAGGCACTGGCTGAGCTACCATCCTAGCTGTCTCGTTCTGTCATGACATATTAAGTTTTGACAGCTCACGTGCACAATGCCAAACACAGGAAGGAACCATACAGAGGGGCACATTTGACAATTTTATTAATATCAAAATCCAAAGCGCACAGCTACAGAAACAGTCACTTGCCAGAGGAAAGGACCTGTGGAGAGAAGACAAGAGCAGTGAGTTGAGGAGTAGATTAAGGGGAAATAGGCGAGCCAAATTGCCGCTTACTTGAGAAATCCAGAGAGGACTGGCAGGACCCAGTGGGGAATAGAGGAACCATTAGGGTAAGGGGGAAAGGTGAGCTGATGGTGCCTGACCAGGTGAAGTTGATTGCTGTGGGAATGGTGTGGTGAGGCAGGAGAGCGTGCACAGTCCTGGAGACACACCTACATAGTGGCAGCAACCTGAAAAGAAGGAGAAGAGAGTAATGGTTAACGACGTGTTAATGTATTACGGCTTGTTTGCTTGCCTGAGAACGGGCAGTATACCCAGACGAGCCAGTGTTGACTGCGTGGAGGAAGCCTCCTTATGTACACTGGCTGATGAGCGGGCGCAGGTGTGTCTTCTGCCTCAGGTGCCGTGATGAGTTTGTGAAGGTGAGACCGGAGGGGAGGGGTGCGCTCTCGCTGCCCATGACAATTTCAGCTGGTTAAGTCCTGACTGATGGCCTTTAAAAAGGTCTGTGAATATCAGATTGTAACACCACAAAGAACTCATGATGGGTAGAAGCAAAGAGCTCTCTCTAGACCTTCACAATCTTATTGTTGCAAAACATAATGATGGCATTGGTTACAGGTGCATTTCTAAACTGCTAAATGTTCCAGTGAGAACTGTTGGAGCCATCATTCGGAAGTGGAAAGAACATCATTTTACCATAAACCGGCCTCAACAAGGAGCTCCTCAAAAGATGTCTGACAGAGATGTCAAAAGAATTACCAGAGGAGTTATCCAAGAGCCTAAGATCACTCGTGGAGCACTCCAGAAAGACCTGGAGCTGGCAGGTACTGCTGTTTCAAAGAAAACAATAAGTAATGCACTCAACCGACAAGGGTTCTATGCTCACTCACCTTGCAAGACTCCACTGCTGAAGACGAACCATGTTGAAGCTCATTTAACATTTGCTGGACAATATTTGGGCATGCCAGTAAAGTACTGTGACAATATAGTCTGGTCAGATGAGACCAAAATTGAACTTTTTGGATGCCACAACACACAGCATGTTTGGAGGAGAAATGGCACTGCACATCTCATCATTGATGTAGTGGTGTTTTTCAGCACGATACAGACAGACTTCATATAATTTAAGATGAATGGACAAATGTACAGAGATCCTTGATAAGAACCTGTTCCCATCTGCAAAGATGCTGAAAATAAAACAAGGGTAGATATTTCAGCAAGATAACGATCCCAAACACAGCCAAGGAAACTCTCAACTGGCTTCAGAGAAGGAAAATAAAGCCGTTAAAATGGCCCAGTCAGTCACCTGACTTGAATCCAATTGAAAATCTATGGAACGAACTGAAGATCAGAGTTCATAGAAGATACCCATGGAACCATCAAGATTTGAAGACAGTTTGTGTGGAAAAATAGGCTAAAACTACTCCTGAGCAATGCCTGCACCTAGTTTCTCCATACAGGAGGAAGATAGAAGCTGTTACTACCAACAACAGCTTTTCTACTAAATATTAAATGAATCCTATCAAGTGTGTTCAATACTTATTGCCTGTGTCACTCCACTTTACTAAATATAACTTGTTTTGTGAACACAGTTGCCTTGATTTCTTTGCCTGTATGGATTACTGGGGTTGTTATTGATATCTGATGAAAATCAATTGCTCCATCAGAAATATGTTTAGTGAGAAAAATGTTGACTTGTTAAAACATTTTCCCCACTGTATATACTGTATATATATATGCAGTATATTTCACATTTGAATGAATACACAGGTTTGTTGCAGCCTTCAATAATAGTGATATTAACCAGTGGATTTGAAAAGGAACATTCTTTATTTGTGTTATATCCAGCCTCTATGAGCAGTGCAGATTGTGAAGTCTGACGGCAGCAGGTAGGAAGGACCTGCGAAACCTCTCCCTTGTGCATTTTGAATGGAGCAGCCTGCTGCTAAATGAGCTGCTCAGTGTGTCCCACATCGGGTAGGACTTGGACTCCAGCAGAGATGACAGCTTAGCCACCATCCTCCTCTCACCTACCACCTCCACTGGGTTGAGGTGGCACCCCAGAACAGAGCTAGACTTCTCAATCAGCCTGTTTGGTCTCTTTCTGTTGGCAGCTGTGATGCTACTGCCCCAGCAGACCAATCCATACATGATGGCTGATGCCACCACAGAGTCATAGAAGGTCTACAGGAGTACCCCCTGCACTGCAAAAGACCTGAGTCTCCTCAGAAGAAACAGCCTGCGCTGCCTCTTCCTGTAAAGTATGTTTGTGTTGTGATAACTATGACAGTAGTGGAATCTGAGTGGGGAGACCATGAATTTGTGTATAAACAGGTTTATCTAACAAAAAAATTAGACTGTGGTGACACAAAGGAGATGACACTTGACCAAGTACTTCGGGGTGTTGGGGGGTCAGCCAAGGGTGCCAGAGCGCTGGGGGGTATGAAGTAAATAAAGATGTGCCTTTCGCCCCCGCCGTGCAAGGCTCACACCTGAGGACGCAGGGGCACGAATGTATTGTACTAAGCCTTGCTTTGTGACGTGTATGTCGATGTGTGTTCACGCTTCGTAACTGGTATGTTAATGTGTTTACCATGAGTACCACAGGCAGGAAGAAAATGTATAAAGGAGTTCACTTTGGGCGGTGCAGTGGTTAGCACTGCACCAGCACAGCAACTCACCCTTGGCCATGGGATCCCTGGTTCGATCCCAGCCCCTGACCAACAGTGATCTGCGTGGAGTTTGCATGTTCTCCCCGTATCTGCGTGGGTTTACTCCGGGATTTCTCCGGTTTCCTCCCACAGGCCAAAAACATGCAGGTTAGGTTAATTGGAGACTCTAAAGTGGCCCTAGGTGTGAATGTGTGTGTGAATGGTTAAGGGATAGCACCGTACCGTGGCTGCTTCATCCATCCAGATGGATGCCCTCAATTTCCCCTCTGGGGATCAATAAAGTATACAAAATAAAAAAAAACAAAACAACAAAACTTTGGCACTCAGAGTCAGTCTGTTCTGTGTTGGAGGAGAAATAAAGTTCTGCGTCATCAGCTCATGTCTCATCTGCTTTCATCCTCCACAACACTACTGTAATTTGCAATGTAAATGAAAAAAAACTAAGCTATAATTATCAATATGAAAACAAAAATGCTTGAAATATTGTACTCCATGTTCAATGAATAAAGTATGTGTGTACTGTATGAAAGTTTACCTTTTTGTAAAAAATAATAGAAAAAAACATTTTTTTTTCCATATCATTTTAATTCTTTGAGCTGCACCTGTTTATTGTTCGAGCAGGACTTTGAAGTAGCTATTTTAAATCAACATGAGTGTTAGAAGTTTAAAAAAAAAGTGTACAAGAAGACAACCTGTAGTTGGAGTGGGGATTTTTTTAATCGCACAATGCAGTTTTTAGACATTATTTTTAAATAAGTTTTAAGAAAAATATTTTCCATTTTAAAAATTCAAGCATTAACATAAAATACATGGGGCTGTGGGAAAACAGTGGCTGGATGCAAGAACAAGGTCCTGAAGAAAACCGTTCCAAATCAAACCAGTTATGCTAAAGGAAGTGGAGTCACAGTCACCTTCCACAGCTCCTGCAGAAACAGGTAACACTGAACATTATTAAAATACTGAGTGTTTGTCATGCCCTGACTTTAGGATGTTGGCAGACACAGAAAAGAAAAGAAAAGAAAAGAAAAGAAACCCTATCACTACTTTAAAGTGCTTATAAAGGAAGGTTTTCTTTAAACCAAATCCATAAGTACAGTCATCACTGAGATATAATAATAAGAAGTAATAGTTCTCTCACCAGTTGCTCAATGCGTTCATAGAGGAAAAACTGTGCAAAGTTCGAAGTGAACTGTTCCACACTGAAGGTACATCGTCCATCCACCAAGTCCTGAAGTTGGGAGAGACACTTTCTAAAATGATCGTAGGCCTCGCATGAAACATCCATGTGTCGCAGAGTGAAGTTCATCCTAATGTAAGACAATAAACACAGCAAGAAGCCACATAATACACAGAAGATTGATGTGGTAAGATAAATTACTTGACAAGTAATATAAAGTTCTTACAAAACAAACTGCAAGGATATACTGAGTGAGCTGAGAAGGTATTCAGATCCCCTCCACTTTTTTATCAATTTCGTTACATTGTAGCCTGATGCTACAATCTTCTAAATTATTTTTTTCTCAATAATCTACAATCGGTAGTACCCTATAATGACTAATTTAAAACAGAATTTTAGGATTATTTGTAAATTTATTAAAAAGAAAAAACTGAAATACCATATGTGCATACGTACTCAGACACTTTGCAAAAACACTTGAAATTTAGCTCAGGTGCCTCCTATTTCTCTTGATCATTGCTGAGATGTTTCTACACATTTTCTGGAGTACACCTGTGGTAAGATAAATTGATTGGGCAAGACTGGAAGAGATACACACCTTTCTATAGAAGGCATATCAGAGCAAAAACCAAGCCATGAGGTCAAAGGAACTGCCTACAGAGCTTAGAGACAGGGTTGTTGCAATGCACAGATCTGGGGAAGGCTACAAAAAAAATCTGCTGCACTGAATGTTCCCAAGAGCACAGTGGTCTTCATACTACTCAAATGGAAGAAGTCTGGCACAACCAGGACTCTTCACAGAGTTGGTCAGGGAGAAGGGCCATAGAGGGGTGACCAAGAACCCGGTGGTAACTCTGATTGAGCTTCAGAGATCCTGTGTGGAGATGGGACTAAGTTCTAGAAGAACAGCCATCACTGCATCCCTCCACAGATCTGGACTTCATGGCAGAGTGACTCGACGGAAGCCTCTCAGTGCAAAACACAAGGACAATTCTTAAATGGCCCTACATGATCCCAGATCAGATTGAACATCTATGGAAAACTCTAAAAATTGCAGTGTGGAGACACCATCCTTCAAACCTGAGACAGCTTGAGCAGTTTGTGCAAATGCAGACGTTTCATTGTGAAGTGCATAGAGCTATTGTTGGCAGTCACTGGTGCAAAAAAAATGGTGCCACAAAATATTAAATTTAAGGTTACCATCTTTTTTGTCCATCCATTTTAATTTGATAATATAAATCTTGTGCAGTGCCCATATGATCCCATTTGAACTGGTGACATCATAGAAGTGATGGTTGCACCAAAGAATTGATAGCACCTATTAAGAACATCTAAGAAGTTCTT
Organism: Pholidichthys leucotaenia; assembly: GCA_020510985.1. Lineage (NCBI taxonomy): Eukaryota > Metazoa > Chordata > Actinopteri > Cichliformes > Pholidichthyidae > Pholidichthys > Pholidichthys leucotaenia. The sequence goes on from CM035838.1 coordinate 315,949,575, forward strand.
ATAAGGAGTTCTGAACAACTCCTTATAGGTCTTCTAAGGAAGACCCGGTTCCAGAGCTCCGATCAGACCCAAATTTTTATCATTTTATCCCACCGGCCTCCAGAGCCTGCCCTGTAAATTTCACCCCCCAGCTCCCAGTGGCAGTACCTTTTCCATCTCGGTGTTCATTTAATAGCTCCCCTATGGACATTCATTAAAGATTTTCCCCTACTAAACCTCCACATATCTGGAGAGGCTGAAATTCGGGGATGCACACTCTCATAAGCTCAACAAAGCACGTATCAAATCTGACGTCAGTCTGACGAACGGTTCGAGAGCTATGCATAGAAGTGACAGAATGAGCCAGACACACACAGTGTAGTACTCAATGAACTGGCGGGAGTAATAGCAAACCCCAAGAAAGCTGCGGAGCTTTGAGATGTTGGTTGGGGACTTGATGTCCTGTATCCCTTGAATTCATGACACCTGGGGTAAGACTTGGGTACTACTAAGAGACCAACATAATTCACCTTGGTCTTGGCCCATTGACACTTGGCTAAGGAAATCTTAGCACTGGCTTGCGTGAGCTGGCCAAGGACATGGTCAATTTCGGTGATGTGAGCATCCAGGGTGGCGCTCCAAATGAGAATGTAGTCCATGTAGACGAGGTTGCCTCTTCCTCTGGCATCTGAACACGCCTTGTTCAGGAAGATGTTAAACTCTGCTGGAGAGTTAGTGTACCTGAATGGGTATTAGGTGAAAATGTATTGGTGGTTCACGAATGTGAATGCCAACTTGTGTTCGTCTTCTGTCTGAACGGAGATGGCCCAGAAGCTGGAGGCAATGTCTCGGGTGGAGAAGTATTTGGCGTCTTTGACTCAAGGAGTTCTTGCTCCAGCTGAGTCATGGGCCACCTCAAGAGAGGAACCTGTTGGTTCAGTTTCCTAGTCAATGGTGAGTCGCCATTTTTCGTTTGGCTTTAAGACTGGCCACAAAGGGGCCCAGTAGGTGCTGTTGCATGGCCTGATTATGCCTCGATCCAGGAGATCATCGATTATCTCCTGGACTGGACCGTAGGAGGCCAGAGGAATCTTGTATTGCCTGATGTACGTTGGTTGGGCGTCAGGCGGGGTTGGGATGCAGACCAAGTGGATTGTGGTTAGTCCGCAATCAAGAGAGTCCTTGGAGAATGAGGTCTCGTATTTTAGGAGGACTTGATGAAGGTTTTGGCATTCTTCATCATTGATTAGGGCGTCGGCCTCAGCTACTACCTGTCTAATCTGTTCAGCGGTAGTCGGTCCTTTCTCTGAAGGAGCGTCACTGGGCCTGCCAAAGGTAGGCTAGTCGGAAACCACGGAGAGGACATCGATGGCCTGTATCAACATTTGGTCCTGATTTGTCAGGTCAACACATCCCACTGATCGTTTGTCAGTGGTGAACACTGAAACCAGTGCAATAGCTTTGGAAGGCTGGTGTACACGGCTTGGGATTCGAACGTAGTGGGAAATAGAGGGGACAGAATCTCCCCAATAACGGGAACAGTTAGTTACACAGAGGGGTGTGGCTCTGGACACCATTATGACTTCGGTTGTGGGGCTGTTGAGGGGCAGGACAGTGGTCCTTGCCTCAGGGCTTAGGAGCGGTATGGCCTCCAAGGTCAAGCCTAGGTGAAAAAACAGTGAAGCGAGTTGAAAGAAGGCTTGTGAGTGGCTTAATTTTTGTCCGATCTGGACGTGCAGTTGGACCAGGAAGTTTTTGGTATTTGCCGGCACTGTGTAGTGTTGAGAGCTACAGATGTGGACAAAATTGTTGGCACCCCTCTGTTAATGAAAGAAAAACCCACAGTGGTCACAGAAATAACTTGAATCTGACAAAAGTGATAATAAATAAAAATTCTATGAAAATTAACCAATGAAAATCAGACAATGCTTTTTGAATTGTGGTTCAACAGAATTATTTTAAAAAACAAACTCATGAAACAGGCCTGGACAAAAATGATGGTACCCCTAGAAAAGATTGAAAATAATGTGACCATAGGGACATGTTCAACCAAGATGTGTCCTCTAATTAACATCACAGGTGTCTACAAACTTGTAATCAGTCAGTCGGCCTATTTAAAGGTTGACAAGTAGTCACTGTGCTGTTTGTTGACATGGTGTACCACACTGAACATGGACCAGAGGAAGCAAAGGAGAGAGTTGTCTTAGGAGATTAGAAAGAAAATTATAGACAAGCATGTTAAAGGTAAAGGCTATAAGACCATCTCCAAGCAGCTTGATGTTCCTGTGACTACAGTTGCACATATTATTCAGAAATTTAAGATCCACGGGACTGTAGCCAACCTCCCTGGATGTGGCCGCAGGAGGAGACAGATAATACGAATGGTAACAAAAGAGCCCAGAAAAACCTCTAAACACATTCATGGTGAACTCCAAGGTCAAGGTACATCAGTGTCAGATCACACCATCCGTCGTTGTTTGAGCCAAAGTGGACTTCATGGGAGACGACCAAGGAGGACACCACTGTTGAAAACAAATCATAAAAAAGCCAGACTGGAATTTGCCAAACTGCGTGTTGACAAGCCACAAAGCTTCTGGGAGAATGTCCTATGGACAGACGAGACAAAACTGTAACTTTTTGGCAAGGCACATCAGCTCTATGTTCACAGACGCAAAAATGAAGCATACCAAGAAAAGAACACTGTCCCTACTGTGAAACATGGAGGAGGTTCTGATATGTTCTGGGGCTGCTTTGATGCATCTGGCACAGGGTGTCTTGAATCTGTGCAGGGTACAATGAAATCTCAAGACTATCAAGGTATTCTAGAGAGAAATGTGCTGCCCAGTGTCAGACAGCTTGGTCTCAATCGCAGGTCATGGGTCTTGCAACAGGATAATGACCCAAAACACACAGCTAAAAACACCCAAGAATGGCTCAGAGTGAAACATTGGACTATTCTAAAGTGGCCTTCTATGAGCCCTGATCTAAATCCTATTGAACATCTGTGGAAGGAGCTGAAACATGCTGTCTGGAGAAGGCACCCTTCAAACCTGAGACAACTGGAGCAGTTTGCTCATGAGGAGTGGGCCAAAACACCTGCTGAGAGGTACAGAAGTCTCATTGACAGTTACAGAAATCGTTTGATTGCAGTGATTGCCTCAAAAGGTTGTACAACAAAATATTAAGTTAAGGGTACCATAATTTTTGTCCAGGCCTGTTTCATGAGCTTGTTTTTTAAAATAACTCTGTTGAACCACAATTCAAAAATATGATTTTCATTGGTTAATTTTCATTGAATTTTTATTTATTACCACTTTTGTCAGATTTAAGTTATTTCTGTGACCATTGTGGGTTTTTCTTTCATTAACAGAGGGGTACCAACAATTTTGTCCACGTCTGTAAGTGCCTGGAATGCTTCGGGGCTAATTTGGTCTGATTTCAGGTTGTCTGACTCAGGTAGAGAATGGGGTCTTGGACTTAAGTGCATGACCACAATACATTGTTTATGGTGTCTACCTGTACACCCAGTCGGACGAGAATGTCACTTCCAATGTATGCTGCATGTGGTAGGTTTGGAATGACCAAGAACGGATGGTGAAGCAGTCTATGATTCCACCAGAGCTGCAAAGCACAGACACCTGGGGTGACCCAGGTCCTGTGTGAGCGCAGCTCAGCAGGGAAGTGAAAAGGTTTTTGAGTTCGTGAGGATGTTTGTTGGCCAGAGTGTTAAAAAGTTCTTGGCTGTTTGCCAATTTGTCAGCCCAAAGAGACAAGCCTATGTTGTCCATCTGAGACTCCTGAAGAACCAACCCTTGAACCACCTGTGGACAGTACTCATGGTCTGTCTCACTTGGCTTTATGGCGCAAAGGTAAGCGTTGTGATCGGCCAGGGGCTGTTGGTACGTTGTGGTGGTTGAGATTGAGGGGTCACCCTGACCTTGGCAGCGTACCCTTGTGGGGTGGATTGAACCGACAGTCCCGTTTGGGCAAGACCACGGGTCTTGGGGGTGTTTAAGGAGTAGCACTGGGTTGCAGCTCCTTCCGGTAAGGCCGTAAGATGAGGATGATGTACCTGAGCCCATAGTCTGAGGCTCTTGAAGTCGATCAGTGGCTCAAAGCGATTCAGTAAATCTTTGCTGACTAGGAATGGAATGGAATCAAGGTTGGAGACATAGATCGGATGGATCATGGTCATGAGACTGATGGAAAGTTTCACTATCGACATAGCCGAGAGGGCAGTGTCACTAGGTGCATGGGGCGAATTGCCAAAGAGCAAGGTTGGAGCTTTAGGTCCTTGTGGGCCCTATTGGCAGCTCCCTTCAGTTGAAAGAAGAGGGTATGTGACATGAGCGTAATGTCAGCGGCGGTGTGTAACAGAGCCTCATGGATCAACACATCCTCGAGGTTCAGCAACAGGTAGAACTTGCGTGCTATTCCCCTTTCGGTTACATCACAGAGAAACTGTTGGACCAGGGGTTCCACGTGGATTAGAGGACTGTCATCCTCAGGATAGTGACTTCTGGTTGGTAGCTGAACTACCAGGACAGCACTGGACTGCGTTAAGTCCTTGGGCTCCTCCTCCTCCTCACTCGAGTGAGTCGGGCATGATGCTGCCTGTATCTTCAGTGGACGAAGGAGAAGATTTCTCCTGGCTAGCCTCTTGCGACTTGGCAAATTCGGCCAGGGAGTTCACAACAGTTATAGCCAGGAGGTCAGCCTTCTTGTCTTCCTTCTCTCCCAGTAATTCAGCCAAAAGCTTTTATTTGCATCAACATCTTCTTGGTGAAGGGTAGAAGTTTCCTTCTTCACCCACGCTCTAAGCTTGAGTTTGGCTGGCTCAGATTTCACCTCTGCTCCTGGGTTTTTATGGTGAGATGGGGGAGGTGACCTTCTGCCGCAGTTGCGCGTGTCGTGTGGTCAGTATCTCCCATCTTGGTTCCCAGGGGCATGGTCTTGTGACCTGTCTGGCGAGGCCTTCTTCCAACAGTAATCGTGCTTGGGTGAGGACGGCCTGGGATAGGACCTGGAGGACCTTGATTGTTTCTGGTCCTGGTAAGGTTGACCAGAAAGGCATTTGGAACTGCCTTGGAAACGCTGAGAAGGAGATGGAGCACGGCCGGTGGCTATTCCATCATTTTGAAATGGAGATCTTCCTCCATGTCCCGATAGTTTTGAGACCTGAAGTAGGCCCAAAGAAGCCTCTGGTAGTAGGCTTGTGGAAGCTCTGACCGACCTTGCTTCACCGCCAGGGCTGCATTCAAGATTCAAGGATTTTATTGTCAATACTACTATACGTGCAGGAGATACAGGAGAACTGCAATGACGTTTCTCTCTCTCTTTGTTGGTGTGCATAATATAAAAAGAAAAGAAATAACACTGGAAAAAAGAAAACAACAACAGCAGCCTATGTACAGTAATGCAACCCATAGTGCAAACAGCAACAAGATAGACCCAGACCTCCCATAGTGCAAACAGAGATAAATGATTAACGATGATAAAACCCAGCAATCCTATATACAGACAACTAGAGATGTAATACCTGTAGCTGCACTTCAATGCGGTAGTGTAGGTGCAGTTAATAACAGATAGGACTGGACGTGATCAGTATGGCAGTGACAGACAGACAGCAGCAGATGTGGCATTTGTGCAAATGGTTGCAGTTAAGTGCAGAGACATACAGCAGCAAATATATTACTGTTGGTGTGCCAGTCTTTCTGTGCCAACAGCTGAGGTAGTTATTGTGCGGGTGATTGTGTTACTGTCCGGGGGGGAGGAAGTGGGCGGAGTTCAGGGTCCTGATGGCCTGATGAACAAAGCTGTTAAGTAGTCTTGTGGAGCGGGCCCGGAGGGTTTGTTACCTTTTCTCCGAGGGCAGGGGGCTGAAGAGGGAGTGTGACGGGTGGGAGGTGTCGCCTGTGATGTTGATGGCTCTGTGGGAGGCGGGTGAGGTAGATGTCTGGGGGGGGGGGCAGAGGGGCACCGATGATCTTGCTGGCTGCTTTCACTGTGCATTGTAGTGTCTTCCGGCAGGAGGCAGTGCAGCTTCCATACCACACCGTGATGCAGCTGGCGAGGATGTTCTCAATGGTGCCCTGGTAGAAAGAACACATGATGGGGGGGTGGGACTCGTGCTCTCCTCAGTTTGCGGAGGAAATGGAGGCACATTTGAGACTTCTTGGCCAGTGATGTGGTGTTGTTGGACCAGGAGCGGTCCTCAAAGATGTGCACCCCCAGGAACTTGGTGCTGCTCACCTTCTCCACAGCTGCACCATCAATGATCAGAGGGGGGTGTTGTGTGTGACCCCTCCTGAAGTCGACCACAATCTCCTTGGTTTTTCCCACGTTCACAAAGAGGTTATGCCGTACAGCTTGTAGGTGGTCGTCCGAGAACTCATGATCAAGGGCTTCACATAAAAGTTCGCAGTCCAACCTGATGTGATCGGGCTGCCCATTAATGAATTTGGAAACCTCGCGGCTAGCTGTTAATCTAATCAGGTATATTCAGTCATTAATCGTAACGCTGTGATAGTTCTGCAGGTAGAAATCAATGTTGTGCAGGTAAGCTTGGGTGTCCGGTGAGCCAGTGGGTTAAGCATCAAACTGGGTAATATGGCAGGCTATCTTATCAAAATCCTGATCTGAGAGAGAGCATACGTGCTTTTCACATGACTGGGGTGGTCTCCCATAGTTGAGGAAGGCGCCAGATGGAGGCACCCAGTGGGGTGAGGGAGTTGGTTCTTCCTTCAGCCGAACTAACCTGTCCACGGTTCGGTAGAGTGGCGGGCGAGCAGCTGGTAACTCGGATACTCGCAGTGGTGCTTGCGACCTTTCTTCCCCTAGCTCCCTGAGGCCTTGGCAGGCTTCTTGTAGAAGTGCTAGTCTGTTCATACTCACCCTTCAAATGTTCCATTTGATCTTCTACTCCAAGTAGAACACTCCAAGTTCCTTCTTGGTGTCTTGGAGTGCACCTTCGAGCCCGGTGTTGTCCTGTTGGGAGTGTGGCGTTAGCGTCGACTAACTGGGCCCTCTCGGTACTCACCTCCATCTACACCCTTAACCACTTGCACTCCGTTGTTCCGCGGGCGGGCAAGTCTCTGCGTCCTAGGGCGCACGAGGGCGCACTCGTGCGCATGACGCATGATAAGGGTATTGATGGTGGTGGTGTAGGTGGTGTGGCCTCCAAGCGCCACCGAAAAAAAAATCTGTAAACACAGCCGCGAACAGATTAGTTCATCTGATTGACCTCTCATTCGACTAATAAGAGCCTTGAATTGGGTTTCTGAAACCTTGAAGAACCAATGAATGAAAACCTAGGAAGGAGGACCCGCCTCCCAACGCTTTGAATGCAGTGAGCCAATTGAAGCAGAGAAGTTCGTGAGCTGTTTTTTTTTTAAGGCTGGGTGAAGACTGGCTGCTGCAGCGGATCAAAAAAGGACACAGGAAGAGCTCCACAGACCCAGCAGCATGGAGACCATCCACAAATGCAACCTGTGTGACAGGGAGTGCCATTCGTGGATCGGCATGTTCGGCCACAGGCGGTGCTTATTTTGTATTGGTTCCAGCAGAGTAGACGCTATGATTTCTTCCATGGTCATTATAGACCGACGGAGGCTGACGACGAAGGCTGAGTGACACACACGCCTTCGCCAGTCTTTTTTTAATTACTACTGTTATTTGTTTTGAAAAATCGTTCGCCAAAAACCGCAATCATGGAAGCACAAAACCGCAATAATGGAATTATGTTTTGATCGAGTCGCGAGACCAGAACCAGAGTGGACCAGCGTCGCGTTCGTCTGACAATGAGGAAGACAAGTTCGCCAAGACTCCGCTGTGAAGAGGTAAGGTGTTATAAGCTAAATTATTCTCTATCCCTGAAAATTGTAATCCAAAATGACTTTTGACCGATCAGTAAATTACAGCTGTGCGGTTCACGAAGTCTGAAGTTCGTGCGCCGCGGTACAAGGGGTTGCGCGCAGTGTACAGGCTGTGAACGCCCCCCCCACCCCCGCTATTCTTCTGCAGCGAGGGGGGGGGAGCCGCGGTGACTGCACTGCTGTCCTACATCACCACATAAGGCTAATCCGTTGTGTAGTGATGGCTAAAGTCCATCCTCTGTAGCGAGCGGGGGGGGGGGGACAACCCCCCCCCCACACACACACAGTAGCGGGGGGGGGGCCGCTGTGACAGCGTTGCTGTGGAAACATGCAACGAGTGTAATCTGTCATGTAGCGAGGGCTGAACTCTGTCCTTGGTAGCGGGGGGGGGACAACCCCCCCCCCCCACACACACACACAGACACAGCCCTGAGTGTAACCTTTCCTTTGAGCCTAAAATGAAGCTTCTACATTGAATCATTCAAAAGTTACAGACGTTTTTCCAAACTGTGCCATTTGGCACAATTTGGCACAGTTCCAAAACGCCTGGGAACAGCCTGAGAACAAAGCCGTGTAAAATATTCATTTTTTGTGGTATTGTTACCAAATTTGGATCTCAGCTGGACAACACTTGGTTCTACATTTCTGTTGCATTTTCCAGCCGGATCGGACAGCTGTGTTATTTACAAGCATTTGTATGAAAAAAAACACTGTGTCCAAATTTTTTTTCTTCAAGTTCAGTATGTTTAGATGACTGTAACTCAGTGGCCGGAGCACGTAGAGAGATTATGTTTTTTTTGCCAAAAAATTCAAAGTGTTTTCTTTTAAATGAGACCAACCCCATGAAGATGCTGCAAAGGGTTGAAGAACAGCTTTCGATTTACTTTGGGCATGTTATTTTTTGGCATTTTTAGGAAAATTGCCCGGAGTGCAAGTGGTTAAGGGCAGCTGTGAGTTGAGTTTCAGTCGCCGCGTTCTCAGCGCGGGATTGCTCAAGCTGCACGGCTAGTTGCTTATTCGCTTCCTGGAGGGAGATGACAAGTGCTTTGCGGTGGTTGAGACCAGAGGCGGCTTTGGAAAGTAGGTCCTGGCTTAGTTTTAGCTGTGCCACTAATACTACCGCGAAGCATGTTACTGTTTTGGGCACATCTTTATCTTTTGGGGGCTTGGTTATGATCTGGCCCATGAGTTCCTCTGTGAGTGATGAGAGGTCCTCGGGGCTAGCTTTCCTAATCTGTTCCAAGAATTTCAGTATTAGCGTTGTGGCTAACTAGATATATAATGCACAGTGAAGTTTAAGATTGTTTTTATCTGACAGAAACGTCACCCGTCGTCCTTCAGGCAACGTTTGTAATTCCATGACAGTCCAAGTGTCCTGCTTTCTGGAGGAGAAGAATGGGATTCAGTAATTCCTCACCTAGGTGTTGATAAGAATTCTGACAGAGTCGACAGGCTTAGACCCAAAAGCAACACGGATGGAGGCGGAGAGTAAAGTGACAACAATCTTTATTACAAAACTGTGCAACAAATGAAGCAATAATAATTTGCTGTGAGGATCTGGAAACCCTGTGAGGAGAGAGCAGAACAGGAGTGAGTATAATGGATGAAGTTGGGAGAATAATATTGTACATTTATGCTTACAGGTCTGCTGGTGAGACGCCACTGAACCAGGGTAGCTGATCCTCTTCGGCTGGGGAGTTGGTGACAGGGAAGGAGTACACCAGTGTTGGGAAGAGGTAGTGGTATTCATGGAGAAGAGCTGCAATCAGGCTGGCCAGGTCTGGATAAAGGGAAAGGAGTGAAGGAGGCAGTGCAGGCAAATGGTGGCAGGTCGACCAATGTTGGGAGTGTGGAGGAGAATGTGCACAGTCTGGATAATCCAGTCCGTATTGCGAGTCCAAGATCTTATGGCAGACAGGGGTCAGAGCACGGCAGGCAAATGAGGCAAACTGAGGTCAAAAGCGTCAGGCAGGCAACAGGGTCTAAAACAGGCAGCGGTGAGAACACAGCAGGCAAGTCAAGAGTTCATATTATGTAGGCAAGGCAAGGATATGATCAGATTGAGGGTCTACGGCGACCAGACAGAGCAGTGGGAGAGCTCCCTATTTAAAGGGCTCCTAGATTGGCAACAGGTTGTGATCAGGGCTGCAGGAAGAGCGCTAATCAGAGGGGAAAGAGGGAGAGAGGCAGACACACAGAGTAGGCAGGAACCCGTACAGTACTCCCCCCTCACGAACGCCTCCTGGCGTAACACGGGGCTTGTCAGGATGGTGTCAATAGAAGTCAGAGATGAGGAAGTCATCCATTATAAAGGACCTAGGAATCCATGATCATTCCTCTAGCCCATACCCCTGCCAATCAACCAAAAACTGGACACTGCGCCCCCTGCAGTGGGCATCCATAACACGGGTTACTGCGTAGACCAGTCCACCATCTTGGGTTGTGGCGGCAGCTTGGACAGTGGGTAGACTAAACTGTTGAACACCGGCTTGATCTATGAGATGTGAAAAGATGGATGGACACGGAGTGCGGCAGATAGATTGAGCCTTACAGAGGAGGGGTTGATGATGGCTGTTATAGCAAACGGACCCACAAAGCGGGGGGCCAATTTCCTGGAGTCCGTCATAAGGGGAAAGTTTCTAGTAGACAGCCATATCCTTTGCCCGACTCGATAAATAGGGGCAGGACACCTGCGTTTGTTAGCCCACCTTGAGTTCTCCTCCACAGAGCACAGCAGCACCACCTTGGTGTTTCTCCAGAAGCACTTACAATGTGCTATGTGGCCTGCGACAAATGGGACAGACACCTCTTCTTCAGTAATGAAGAAAAGCGCGGGGGGGGGAGGTTATACCCAAGGGATGCCTCAAAGAGGGTCAATCTGGTGGCAGCAGAGATGGAGGAATTGTGGGCATATTCCACCCAAGGGAGGATTAGCGTTGATTAACGCTGGCGTCTGTTAACGTCCGTTAACGTCTCGTTGCGTCATCTTGTCTGCTTTTGTTTGTTTTTATTGATTTCGTTTTTAATTTTTTATCTCTTTTTGTTGATATTAGTTTTTGCTTGGTGTTAGCTTAGTTTAGGCCTAGCAGAAAAGCCCGATCGGACACACGGGTGGGTCGGACCCCTGGCTGGGCTGTTTTTACCGGGCTACGCTAACCTGCTAACCTGTTTTTTAAGCCTTTTTAGCTGTTTTTAGCTAACCTGTTTTTAGCTGCTTTTGGCTGGCTGGCTATCCACCTATCGCCGGGAACGTCATGGCTCCATCCCCAACGTGTGTCAGCTGTGTGTCCCTTCTCAGGAAGGTTTCTGAGTTGGAAGTTAGACTCTCCAACCTCTATAAGATTCGAGAGGCCGAAGACCACCTTGACACCATAATTCTCGGGCAAACAACGGCCCCGGCAACCGACTGGCAGCTGGCAGAGACGGCTACTTACCTGGGTGAGTTCAGGGCATCTCCTCCTACTTCCACCCCTGCTCCGGTTTCTTCTGACATCCAGGACCACAGCAATAGACACTGGCTTCTACTCGGGGCTAAACCCAAAGCCCCGGTTGGTTTTTCTCATCCTCAATGCGCGCCCTAGACCTTGGTTAGACCAGCAGGCAATCATCGTCAATCGACCAGACAGGGCCGTGCCTCTTCTCTTCCCCTGCTACTGGAAAATAGATTTGACATCCTTTCTCTGGAGGATTTTCCCCACCTGGACGCTGGCTGTCCGCCCGTGGCCGCCCCTCCTCCTCCCTCTCCTTCTCCTTCAGCGGCAGCTCAAACCCACAAACCCCGGATTAAGACTACTTTAGGTGTGCCAAATTACACACCGGCTCCAAAAAGAGGAGAGCGCATCGCCCCACCATCACAACAACACCTTCGATAAGATTGTTCACCACCTCAGAAACCACCGACAAAGCCCCCCCAGACGATGCTGGTAATTGGTGACTCAATTATGAGGAACGTCAAAAGCAAGTACTGTGTGACTAAATTTTTTCCTGGGGCTAGTGTCTGACATTGAGGCTTTTACCCCTGACCGATTAAACGAATTCCCCCACATTAAAACTGTCATAGTATATGTTGGATGCAACAACATCCCAGATGAAGCGTCAGAGATCTTAAAGAGTGACTTCAGGAGCCTTCTGTCCACTCTTATGAACTGTGGCAGATGAGTGTTTATCTCTGGACCTTTGGCACCTTTCAGACGAGGTTGCAATTTTTTTAGCAGAATGCTCAGTCTTAATACTTGGTTATGATTTACATGTCCTACTTTTAACATTGGTTTTATTGACAATTTTAACCTGTTTTGGAACCGCCCATCACTTATGAGGCCTGATGGCATCCATCCGAATAGACTTGGTGCATGTGTTTTAAGGGACAATCTGTTCTATTCCATTCAGCGTTTTTTAATACAGTGACTGGGATTTGGTGCGTTAACTCACTCCGAAGTTCCTGGGTCTGCCAACAGCCCTTTTTTGTTTCCACTTCTCATATTAATCCCATTAATTCAAATAATCCTCACTGTTTGGTTCAGTCTTCGATTTATAACCCTACAGAGATTGTGTCTGTCACCCGTTACCCAAAATATTATAACCCAAGACAAATACAACACAACTTGATAAATACACGTCTTTCTGCAGCTCCTCCTCATCCACCACCCCTCATCTTTGCCCGTCTTCTCCTTTAGAGAACCTTTGTCTACTCCCCCCAAAGTTAATAAAAATATAATGCATAAACATCCCAAAGTGTTTAAACAAAATGTTGGTAAAACTCAAATCAAACCTCAAGTCTCTAAATTTATTAATTTAGCCTCTGTTCCTCCTCATAATTTAAAAATTAAAGGTGGTTTACTAAATATTAGGTCTCTAACTCCCAAGTCTCTACTAGTTCACGATCTATTAATTGATCATCAGATCAATTTAATATCCCTCACAGAGACTTGGCTAGGGCAAGCTGATTATTGGTTTGAATGAATCAACTCCCTCTGGTTATCTAAACCAGTGATTCTCAACTGGTGGGTCGCGACCCAAAAGTGGGTCGCGGACCTGTTTTCAGTGGGTCGCGGGCTTTTGCCTGGGCAAATAAAATAGCAAGAAATAAATCAACATAGTGTCATTCACACTCCTTAACAGTAGATGGCAGTAGATGGCGAGCGACACCATATTTCGCACCATAGAAGAAGACTCGCAACGTTTGTTTGTATATGCTAATTGAGCATGGCGAAACGGACTGGATACGCGATCCCTTTGGAATCGACATGGAAAGCGTTATGTTGCCAAGCAACGAAGAGAGTCACCTGGTGGAGCTATCATGTGACCGCACGCTGAAAAAGAGGTTCACGGAGGTAAGCCCCTCGCAGTTCTGGTGCAGCGCTGTGATGAGCGAGTATCCTTCTCTTGCCATTCGAGCAGTAAAAACCCTCCTACCTTTCTTACCTATCTCTCTGAGTGTGGCTTCTCAGCTCTGGTTCAGTTGAAGACAAAACAGAGAAACAGACTGGACATTGAGCATGACCTCAGAGTCGCTTTGTCTAATATAACTCCAGACATTGAGACTCTTGTCAAGAGCAAAAAACATCCCCAGTTCTCCCATTAATTCCTCCAGACTCAGGTCTATGATGTCACTATTACAGGTTTTAGTGAGTGTTCCTTCATTTTCTTCAAAGCATATACAGTGATCCCTCACTTATCGCGGTTAATGGGTTCCAGAACCGACCGCGAAAAGTGAAAAACCGCGAAGTAGCGTCACCCCAATGACGTCATCCATAAACAATACGTACGTTCATTCTCTCACTCTCATATGATACGTGTGTGTGTGTGTACGTGTACATACATACGTAGATGTAAACAAAGTGTACATAAATATGTTTTTAGAACTCTTTTATTCTTATAACAAGATACGTAACTCAAGATGAAAATGATTTACTGCACAGGTTAATGAGAGCTTTACTTCTCCTCAGGTGACGCCTCATCGTGAGGTGCTGGAGGCGCAGGATCATCGAGGGCAGCTTCCGATAGAGCTGAAGCTGCAGGAGGCGGCGTAGTGCCTCGACGGGAAGACTATTTCGCACAAAATGGCACAAGAGAACAGCAAAAAGTTCCATGCGGCGAGACTAAGTAACACGAGCGATAAAAAGCAATGAATGCGGTCTTTCTTCCCTTCATGGGTGCTCGGCAGGAAGAGGAGGTGGGTGAGACGTCTCGGCCAATCAGCTTGCGGGGTGAAACGTCTCGGCCAATCAGCTTGCGAGATTTCCGAGCCCAGCCAACACGACAACAGCGAACAGAGAGTTGTGCTGCTCTCCGTGTTGACACGTGATGGTCTAATGTAGTCTCCCTGCCTTCTGCTAGCGCCCGCCCATTATTTCTCAATTTTGAATTTTTGATGAATATTTTTGAAAAATCCGCGATGCACTGAGGGCGCGAAAGGTGAAGCGCGAAGTAGCGAGGGATCACTGTAACCTTATCAGTAGGTAAATACTGAAAAAACAATCAGAAGAAAAGTCAATTTTGAGACTTGAATTCTTTTGAATTGCACTTTTTGTTTAATTTTTAATTTAAAATGCAGCTAATTCAGCATTAAAGGGAATTGTTCCCTCTGTTGTATTGCCACTTACTGGTAATTTTGGTTAATCATTAAATTTGTTTTGTGTTTGTATACTGTGATATTCTGTTCTTCCACCTCATGTTCAAAATGCACAATCTTTACATTCAATAAATTTGAGAATTTGAAAATCTTTGATTTGGGTCGCGGCTTGTCATTGAGGGGTGATGGTGGGTCCCAAAGCCAGACCAGTTGAGAACCACTGATCTAAACTATCATAATCCCAGAAGTTCTGGTCGTGGAGGTGGAGTAGTAGCAATTTTCCATTCTAATTTACTAGTTAATGTAAAGCAAAAATCATGTTTTAATTCCTTTGAGGGCCTGGTCCTCAGTGTGGGGCATGTTGGCTATCTTGGCTTGAACCCAATTTTCTTTGCCATAGTTTACCGCCCTCCCTCGGCCTACTCAGAGTTTTTATCCAAATTTGCTGAATTTTTAGCTGATTTAGTGCTGAAATCAGATAGAATAATTATAGTAGGGGATTTTAATATACATGTTGATGTAGATAGTGACTGTCTTAATAAGGCATTCAATTCAATTTTAGACTCAATGGGGTTTTCCCAGAAAGTAAAAAAGTCTACCCATTATCTCCACCACACATTGGACCTTGTTTTGACTTATGGTATAGAAATAGATAATCTGGTAGTGTCTCCTCATAATCCAGTACTGTCAGACCATTGTCTGTTAACCTTTGATTTCACTATTTCTGATTATTTGACTCCTAAAAAAAAATATTACTACAGCAGATGTCTTTCAGATGACGTTATCAAATTTTTGCAGATTGTCTCTTCTATACCTTGAGTCAACACAACGGAAATAAAAAATGGAGAGCCTGCTCCTTCCGTAATTGATAGCATGGTAGACAGTGTTACAGCCTCTCTGCATCAGACTCTAGATTTGGTGGCCCCTTTAAAAAAGAAAAAGTCTAACCTGAGATTTCTAACCCCTTGGTTTAACACAGAAACTCGTACCTTAAAACGAAAGACTCATCAATTAGAAAGAAAATGGCATTCTACTAATTTAGATGAATTCTATTTAGCGTGGAGAAATCATCTCTTAATTTATAAAAAAATCTCTCAGAAAAGCAAGAACAAGTTATTACTCTGCATTAATAGAAGAGAATAAGAATAACCCCAGGTTTCTTTTCAACACTAGCTAGGCTGACAAAGAGTCAGGACTCGGTCAATCCTCGCATCCCCCTTGAGCTTTCTAGTCAGGACTTTTTGAACTTTTTTAATCATAAAATTTTACCTATTATAGATAAAATCAGTCAGATTCTTCCCACCGTAAACTTAAGCACATTAACTACTACAACTCCTTCAACTGATATCTGTTTAGATAAGTTTACTCCAATTGACCTTTTAGAGTTAGATAAAATAATCTCCTCATCTAAGCCTTCATCTTGTCTTTTAGACCCTATTCCTGCCAGGTTATTTAAAATAGTCTTCCCAATTATTGGTAGCCATATTCTTCATATAATTAATTCTTCTTTAACTTTGGGTTATGTACCGCAGGCTTTTAAAATTGCTGTAATTAAACCCTTACTCAAAAAGCCAATGCTCGATCCAGGAGTTTTGGCTAACTATCGACCAATCTCTAATCTGCCTTTCATTTCAAAAATCTTAGAAATAGTTGTTGCTGCGCAATTGTTTGACCACTTGCAGGGAAATGGTTTATTTGAAGAGTTTCAATCTGGGTTCAGAGTTCATCACAGCACTGAACCAGCCTTAGTGAAGGTCACTAATGACCTCATCGCATCTGATAATGGACTTGTTTCTGTACTTGTCCTTTTAGATCTTAGTGCAGCCTTTGATACTATCGATCATGACATTCTACTTCATAGATTAGAACACTATGTTGGACTAAATGGAACTTCGCTGCAGTGGTTTAGATCTTATTTGTCCGATAGACTTCAGTTTGTTCACATTAATGATGAGTTTTCTTCCAACTCTAAGCTCAGTTACGGAGTTCCACAGGGATCTGTGTTAGGCCCTACTCTTTTTAGTTTATATGCAAACGCAATCAGGGTAGACCAAGGCTCAGATTTAAAGACACTAAAAAGAAACTTGAAGAAGTTGGACACAGACAGGAGTTCCTGGCAGCGGAAGGCTAAGGGCAGAGCTGTGTGGAGGAATCTGATCAGACCCAAATGAAACAGTCATTGCGCTCACGACAGACTGCTATGATGATGATGCTTCCGTTAGGCAATATCATTAGAAAGCACTGTATACATTTTCATTGTTACGCAGACAACACACAATTATACCTGTCAATGAAGCCCGATGACTGTAATCAATTATCCAAGTTAGATGCCTGTCTTAAGGAAATCAAAGCCTGGATGACTTGTAGTTTTCTGCTATTAAACCCAGATAAGACTGAAGTCATTCTTCTTGGTCCAAAAAACCTTAGAAATTCCTTTCCAAATCAGACTCTTAATTTGGATGTCACTAGTCTCAGTCTGAATAGTTCTGTGAGGAACCTTGGAGTTATTTTTGATCAAGATCTGTTCTTTAATTCACATATTAAATTTGTTTCTAAGACTGCCTTCTATCATCTGCGCAATATTGCCAAGATTAGGAACATCTTGTCTCTGAATGATGCTGAGAAACTGATCCACACCTTTGTCAGCTCTAGATTAGATTACTGTAACTCGTTATTGTCAGGTTGTCCTAAAATATCTTTAAAAAAGTCTTCAGTTGATCCAAAATGCTGCTGCAAGAGTTTTAACTGGTTCTAGAAAGAGAGATCATATCTCTCCGGTTCTGGCCTCCCTTCATTGGCTTCCCATAGAGTCTAGAATTAAGTTTTAAATCCTTCTTCTCACTTACAAAGCTCTTAATAATCAGGCCCCCTTATATATAAAAGATTTAATATTACCCTATCATCCTAACAGAGCACTACGCTCCTAAAATGCTGAATTACTTGTAATACCCAGAATCTCCAAAAGTACAATGGGAGGCAGAGCCTTCTGCTATCAAGCTCCTTTTCTGTGGAACCAGTTACCACTCTGGGTCCAGGAGTCAGACTCGATCTCTGCTTTTAAGAACAGGGTAAAATCCTTCCTTTTCAATATAGCCTACGATTAGGGAGGGATCTTGTGTCTCTTAACCCCCCTTTTGTTTTGCTGTTAATAGATTCAGACTGCCGGGTGACCTCCAATAACGTACTTGGCTTCTTATTGTTCCTGTTCTTTATGTCTGTTCTCTTCATCCTCTCTATCCCCTCACCCCCAGCCAGTCGCAGCAGATGACTGCCCCTTCCTGAGCCTGGTTCTGCTAGAAGTTTCTTCCTGTTAAATGGGAGTTTTTCCTCTCCACTGTCGCTAAGTGCTTGCTCACAGGGGATCATCTGATTGCTGGGTCTTTCTGCAATTGTGGGGTTTTCCCTGCATTTGGTAGTGCTATGAGATGACTTTTGTTGTGATATGGTGCTATATAAATAAAGCTGAATTGAACTGAACTGAATTGAATTGAAGGGAGGAAGGTTCTCCAGGCGGATGGGTCAGATGATGTGATGCAGGGCAGCATGGCCTCCATCTCCTGATTAGTCCATTCCCACCGTCTGTTGCTCTGCGGGTGATAACCGGAGGAGAGGCTGGGTGTGGCCCCGATGGACTTACAATGTTATACCTTGGAGATAAACTGGGGGTCATGGTCCGAGACAATGTTGGAAGGGACGCCGTGCAATCTGACCACATGAATTGACAGGAGCTGAGCACTCCAAGGCCGATGGAAGTTTTTTCAGTGGCACGAAGTGTGCGGCCTTGGAGAATCTGTCTATGATGGTGAGGATTATGGTGTGGCCATTGGATGGGGGCAGACTCGTAACAAAGACAATGGCGATGTTGGACCAAGGCCGACTAGGAAAAGGAAGGGGCTGAAGCAGACCAGCAGAAGGGGAGGTGGGGGTCTTGCCTGTGGAGCACTGAGGGCAGGCTTTGATGTAGTCATGGACATCCTGGTCCATGGAGAGCCACCAGAAGATGCGGTGGACGAGGGAGAGGGTTCTGGTAACTCTTCGGTGGCAGGAGAATTTGGCTGTGTGGATCCAGTGGACAACATCATCCCTCACTGTCGCTGAAATGAAAAAGCGGCCCTGTGGACCCCCTCCCGGGTTTGGTTCGGCAACCTGTGCCTCCCTGATGCACCATTCAGTCTCCCAAGAAACAACTCCCACTATGATATTCTCGGGCAGGATGGTTGCCTCCTCAGAGACCGACGGGTTGGCTGTGAACTGGCATGAGAAGGCATCTGGCTTAAAGTTCTTAGAACTGGGCCTGCAAGTGAGGGTGAAGTGGAACCTTGTGAAAAGGGCCCATCTGGCTTGGCGGGGGTTGAGTCATTTGGCTGATCAGATGTATTCTAAGTTCTTATGATCAGTCCAAATCAAGAAGGGCTGGGTAGCCCCCTCCAGCCAGTGACGCCATTCCTCCAGGGCCAATTTCACCACTAGCAGCTCCCAGTCACTGATGTCATAATTTCTCTCAGCTGGGGACAAGCGTTGAGAGAAATACGCACAAGAGTGTAGTTTAGCATTGGCGACCAAGCGCTGTGAGAGGACTGCTCCCACCCCAACATCAGAGGTGTCCACCTTCACAACAAACTGAGGTCAAAAGTGTCAGGCAGGCAACAGGGTCTAAAACAAACAGAGGTCAGAGCACAGCAGGCAAGACAAGAGTTCATACTATGTAGGCAAGGAAAGGATATAATCATGTTGAGGGTCTAACGCGACCAGGCAGAGCAGTGGGAGCGCTTTCTATTTAAAGGGCTTCTAGATTGGCAACAGGTCGTGATCGGGGCTGCAGGGAGAGCGCTAATCAGAGGGGAGAGAGCGAGAGAGGCATACACACAGCAGGCAGGAACCCTTACAAATTCAAAGAGGTCTACCTGAACGCAAAGGCAGCGTCGGGTGTTGAAAGAAAAGAATAGATAATGAGCAGATGTTCATCATTGTTCAAAAGGGGCTGTGAAGAGTTGGGAGTTGGTTAACAGAAAAACAGATCAAGGTTCCTTTTGTCTTGATGCTGATGAGTGTTACTGAGTCTCTGGGTCAACCTGGTACAGGTTCAGGTTCAGGTTACTTTATTTGTACCCGTAGGTAGATTTGTTTTGCAGTCAGGTGACATCCATATTTACAAACCACAATTACATTCAACATAAACACAAACACAGGCACACATGAAGCTGACTATAGACATGATAAAAGTACTCAAGGCTCCATCAATCAGGACATAAGACAAAGAGATAAGAGAAAAAAACAAAGAGAGAAGAGAGAAGGGTCATATTAAAAAGTTAAAGACTAGTCAAAGAGGTTAAAAACTCAAAAGTCTAAAACCCAATAAAAGATTTAGAACCCAAATTAAAAAAAACTACAAAAATAAGTAAATATAAAATGAAACTCACTTCCGGTTATGGCTGCCACGTAGGACGGACGTGTCTCGCTCTGCTCTGCTCCTGGAAAAAAAAAATCGGCAAATAACTCTCTCATTTGGGACAGAACGTATCCCAGCATTTGGGTGAGGATATGTCGGCGAAGCCTAAGGCTGGAAAACCAGGAAAAGGAAAAAGCGAGCGGCCGAAACAGTCCAAATTAACGGACTTTCAGGTCTGTGACGCAGCAAACAAAACTCCATATATGGCGGAGGAGGCTGGCAACGCTGCGATTTCTGCGGGGAATGGCGCAGATGCGCTGATGGCAGCCATGAGTTCAATGAGAGCGGACTTTTCCTCTAGATTTGATGGGATTATGACAGCGTTGGAAGGAATAAGAAAAGAATTGGGTGACTGTGTAGAACGAACGGCGCAGATGGAGCTCCGTCTCGCTAGTGCTGAAGATGACGTCACCCGTCTTCAATTAAAGGTGCGCACTTTGGAAAAAAAAAATAAATCTCTGGAAGATAATATTTTGGATTTGGAATCTCGGTCGAGACAGAATAATTTGAGGCTGGTGGGTCTTCCAGAGGAATCAGAAGGTCGGGACGTATGTTCCTTTCTGGAAAAGTGGATTCCGGAGGTGCTGGGCAGCGAGGAGTTGCAATCAGCAGTGGTTCTGGAAAAAGCACATCGTATTGGCCCACGGAGAGATAAGGGACCGCCGAGGACCTTAATTATGAAGTTTCTTAGCAACAGAGACAGGATGAAGATCTTCAACGCTGCACGTGCTAAAGGAGAGATTAAACACCAGGACCAGCAGGTGCGGTTCTACCCAGATTTGGCCACAGGAATCCAGCAATTGAGGAAGCAGTTTGATCCTGTACGTAAGGAGCTGCGCAACCTTGGGATTCGTCATGGTGTAATCTATCCTGCGAGACTGCTGACCACGTATGAGGGCAGAACCCACATCTTCAAGACCCCAGAGGAGGCGCAGGAGTTCATCAAGAAGATCAAAGAAGAAGAAGAGACTGGTGGGAGCTAAGCATGAACAAAATATAAGGTAGAATAATTAAGCATTTGCATAGGCATCTGACTGACTTGAAGTAAATAGTAAGTTTACAAAATATAGATTGTATTATATATTAAAAAAACAAAACAAAAACAAAACAAACAAACAAAAAAAAAAAAACTATGATGTACAAAGTTGTTAAAAATTTTGGAGTTAAGTTGGAAAACTACAGAGGAGAGTTAATGTTACGTCATTAAAAGCAGTAGAGTTAGGGTGATTGGGAGGATGAAGAAGGAGTGGCTTAGGCTGTTCCCCGTGGGTGTGGAACGGTCGATGGCTATATCGGGAGACAGAATTTTTCTTTTGATTTTGGGGGGTTTGCCACAAGTGTGGGATGGGGAAATTTGTTTGTGTGTAGTTTGTAGGATGAATGTTCAACCACTCATGTTTTTGCTTCTCTGTATGAGCATGTTTACACTGCAAGGTAATCCCAAACTCTCTATTGATCATGGACCAAAGTGTTAATCTTAATTTAACTTCATGGAATTGCAGAGGTCTACAAAATTTAAAAAAACTTAAACAAGTTATGAATAAAATAAAGGACATGGGTTCAAGAATTGTGTTTTTACAAGAAACTCATCTGATAGAGGAGGATGTTAAAAGAATTAGGAGTAGATGGCAGGGAAGTGTATTCACCTCTTCATTTTCATCCCGAGCCAGGGGAGTTATGACTCTCATACATAAATCAGTTCCTTTTCAAGTGAAAAATGTAATTGGAGACAAATTTGGAAGATATGTAATCATTCAAGGTTCTTTGCTATTAGAAAATATAAATCTTGTGAACTTATATGGTCCCAATATAGATGATCAGAAGTTCTTTGCTAATTTATTTCTCATCTTATCATCACTTACAGGGCAACATATAATAGCAGGGGATTTTAATTGTACATTGAATCCAGGTGTGGATAGATCAACAGGACTGGATTGTACGCACATTGGATGTAGGATGACTATTAATCATTTTATGAAAGAATTGAGATTGTTAGATATATGGAGAGAAATGAAACCACAAGTTAAAGCCTATTCTTGTTATTCCAGTACCTACAAGACATTCTCACGTATTGATTATTTTTTGATTTCCACAGAATTAAGGTCCAAGATTCAAAACTGCTTTTATGATAACATCGTGATCTCTGATCATGCACCCTGTTGTCTAATATATGTAGATAAAAAATTGACAAAGGAATCAGGTAGATGGCAATTTCAGCATAAATGGCTTCAGGATGAGGAATTTGTCAAGTATATAGAAAAACAGATAGACGAGTTCTTTGACATCAATACTACACAAATATCAGCATGTGTAAAGTGGGAGGCTTTCAAAGCTTTTATTAGGGGACATATTATTAGTTATACAGGATCAAAATCTAAGAAGACTCGAGAGGAGAGAGCTAAATTGGAACATAAAATAAAAAATCTTCAGGAAAAAGTGTATGCAGGAAGTGACCCAAGGTTGGAGAATGAATTACTGATTTTGAGAGCTGAATACGACAAAAAATCAGCGAATACAGCTGCCTCGAGTCTTCTAAGATTGAAACAATCTTTTTATGAACAAGGTGAAAAATCAGGAAAATTATTAGCATGGCAGATTAAACAATTGGAAATTAAAACACCAATTACCAGTATTATAAGTAATGGACAGGTAGTTATAGATCCTTTAGAAATTAATAGAGCCTTTAGAGATTACTATGAAAAATTATATGATACCAAAAATGAACCTGATTTAACAAAACTAAATGGGTTTTTGAACGAACTATCTATACCGTGTATTCCAAATGAAAACAGGGAGATATTGGAGTCTAAAATTAGTCAAGAAGAAGTTGGGCTAGCCATTGATAATATGAAATCAGGAAAAAGTGCAGGACCAGATGGTCTTCCAGTTGACCTTTATAAAAAATTTAAGAATAAATTAATAAAACCTTTTTTGGAAATGGTTTTAGAAGCATTTCAAAATAATAATTTACCATCATACATAAATAATGCCTTAATTATACTGCTGCCAAAACCAGGTAAGCCCTCTAATAAATGTGAAAATATGAGACCAATAAGCCTATTAAACGCCGACCTTAAGATAATCTGTAAAATTTTAGCAAGACGAATACAAGAAATTTTACCAAATATTATTAATCGAGATCAGAATGGCTTTATAAAGGGTAGACAAGGCTTCCATAATGTAAGAAGACTATTTAATATTATTTATTTTAATAAAGAAGCACCGGATACAGCTCTCCTATCATTGGACGCCGAAAAGGCCTTTGATAGAGTTGAATGGCCCTTTCTTTTTGAAGTCCTACAAAGGTTTGGACTTGGAAATAATTTCATAAAATGGGTTCAAATAATATACAATAATGCTACAGCAGAAATCCTAACAAATAACAATATTTCAAAACCAATAAAAATCAATAGAGGATGTCGACAAGGCTGTCCACTTTCACCTTTACTGTTTACTATGGCAATTGAACCTTTAGCGATAGCGATACATTTACATTCACAAATATATGGAATTAAAGTTGGACCAACAGAACATAAAATCTCCCTGTACGCCGATGATATAATTTTGTTTATGTCGAATCTAAAAAAATCAATTCCAACCTTGTTGAATTTAATAAAGAATTTTGGGGAAATATCAGGATATAAAATAAATAAAACTAAATCTTCAATATTAATGCTAAATGAGACCCAGAGAAATCACCCAGCCCCTGAGGTAAATCAATTCAATGTTGTAAATCAGTTTAAATATTTAGGAATCCAAATTATGCCTAAGCTAGAATCAGTCGCCAGTGTCAACTATGAAGCCTTAATGTCAGATATCAGTGAGTTAACTCAGAGATGGATGTCACTACCAATGTCGATGATCGGGAGAATCAATATACTTAAAAGTAATATTTTACCTAAAATACTTTATTTATTTCAATACATTCCCTTATCACCACCTTTAGATCTATTCTCAAGAATAAAAAAAAAGTTAGTGGAATTTATATGGAACAACAGGAGGGCTAGATTACGTTTGTCTTTATTATATTTACCATTTGATCGTGGAGGTCTGAAATGTCCAAATTTTATGTTGTATTATTGGTCGGCACAACTGAGGTCTATGACATATTATTTTTCATCAAATGATCTCCCTCACTGGACTGAAATGGAATCATACAATTTACCTTTACCTCTTCCCATATTCATATACTCAGATTCGGCAAAAAAATTACAAAAACAAGTTAAAAATCCATTTGTAAAGCATATGATCAAAATATGGTGTGAAGCTAAAAACTATTTAAAAGAACCACAGTTATTGTCACAATTTAGTCCAATATGGGGTAATCAATATTTTAAACCAGGGAGAGCGGACGCTGTATTTAAAGTATGGAATTTAAAAGGGATACAAAAGATTCAGGATTTATATTTGCCATGTGCAGACAACATAATGTCTTTTGAAGAGCTGAGGATCAAATTTAATCTCAATAGAACACATTTTTTTAAATATCTTCAACTTAGAAACTTTATTCGATCAAATCAAAATAAAGCTCTCACTCGACCTATTTATTCATCCTTGGAAAAAATGATGATGAAAGATAGTAAAAGAAAGGGTATTATTTCAGAGTTTTATAACTCATTGACACTATCTTCAAGTGAAAATTCACTGAAAAGATTAAACTACTGGAAAGAAGATCTGCAAATTGAAATTTCGGAGGAACAATGGGAATTGGCTTGTACAGAAGCTCAAACCAAATCAATAAATGCACGCCTTAAATTGATACATTTCAAATGGTTAATGCGGATGTATGTTACACCGGAGGAGTTAAATAGATATAACAAAAATATACCAGATACATGCACAAAATGCATGGAAAGTAAAGGAACCCTATTTCATTGTTTATGGGAATGTAGATTAATAAGAATGTTTTGGGAAGAGGTGAGGGTAACAATTGAAAAAATAATCTCAAAACAAATCATATTGAATCCTAAACTGTTTTTGTTGGGTCTGTACCCAGAAAAGCATAATTTTAATAAAAGTGAAAGAACATTCATAGACCTCAGTTTGCTTAATGCCAAAAAATGTATTGCACTATTATGGAAAAAGACTCATAGACCAGATGTGACTCAGTGGTTAAGACAGATGTTAACAAACCTTCCATTAGAAAGAATAACATATATACTGAAATCAAAGGAAATTGTGTTTGAGAATATATGGAGACCTTTTATTGATTATGTAAAAAATTTAAACATAACTCTTGAAGAAGAAGGTGAATGATGTGTGTGGACCTAGTAAATTCCAAACTGGTGAACATAATATGTATACTTATGTATTGGATTGTCTAGACTAAACAGAGGAGCATTGTTGAAGATTTGATTTTGTTGGTGGCTGTTGGTGTTTTTAGTGCATTTTTTTTTTTTTTGTAGTACTTTAGTGTTAGTGTTTGATTGTTTGTATCATGTTTGTTAAAAAAAAAAAAAAAGGTTCAATAAAGATATTGTGGAAAAAAAAAATATAAAATGAAACTAATAAATAGGTAACTAAATTATGTGCAATATATTGTTACAACTTGTTCAACTAGGGCGGCGCGGTGGCGCAGTGGTTAGCACTGCGGCAGCACAGCAACTCACCCTTGGCCGGGGGATCCTGGATTCAATCCCAGCCCCCGACCAACAGTGATCTGTGTGGAGTTTGCATGTTCTCCCCGTGTCTGCGTGGGTTTACTCCGTGATTTCTCCGGTTTCCTCCCACATGCCAAAAACATGCAAGTTAGGTTAATTGGCATCAAGCTGGGGATTCTAAATTGTCCTTAGGTATGACTGTCAGAGTGAATGGTTGTCTGTCTCTCTGTGTTGGCCCTGCGATGGACTGGCGATCTGTCCAGGGTGTACCCTGCCTCTCGCCCAAAGATGCTGGGATAGGCTCCAGCCCCCCCGCCACCCGAAAAAAGGATTAAGCGGAAGAAGATGAACGAATGAATGAATGAACTTGTTCAACTCTTTGACAGCAGCAGGAACAAAGCTGTTTTTGTAGCACTGGGTTTTACGTTTTGTGACAACAAACCTCCGTCTGGAGGGAAGAAGCTGAAAGTGGCAGTGCAAAGGGTGGGAGTCATCATTTAAAATGGAGGTAGCAATCCTCTGTACTTGTCTGGTGTACAGGGATGTCATGCTCAGCTGTGACTCACCAAGCAAACGACTGGACCATCTAACAACCTGATCCAAGGATTTCCTCTGTTTCAGTTTTATCTGACCAAACCATGACACTAAAGAAAAGGATAAAACAGATTCAATAAAAGCCCGATAAAACATTGTCATTATGGTTCGGTCAATTTGGAAGCGTGCAAGTTTCCTTAAACAATGCAAATGTTGCTGACCCTTTTTGCATACCCTTTCACAGTTCTCTTCAAAGTTTAAATTACTATCAATAATCGTCCCAAGATATTTGTAGGATTTTACACATTCATTGGTCTGGCCTTTTAGTACAATGACTTCGTGCCTGGGAGTTTTCCTCCTAAAGTCAATAATCATATCTTTAGTTTTTGTCGTATTCAGCTGCAGGTAGGAATCCTCACACCAGTGAACAAAATCATCAACTACTAGGCCGTGGCCACTCTCACCATCCTGGAGGAGACTGACAACAACTGAATCATCAGCATACTTTATAATGTGTCCGTTGACATGTCTGCTCCGACACATGTTTGTGTACAGGATGAAGAGTAGTGGTGACAACACACAACCCTGTGGAGAGCCAGTAGAAGAATACTTTTGGTCAGACAATGTACCATTGACCCTTACTCTCTGTGTCCTGTTGGTTAAAAAATCCAGAATCCAACCCGCCAGATTATTACTCAAATCAAATTTTTGCAGGAGCCTTTCAACTAAAATATGAGGTTGGATTGTATTAAAGGCGGAAGAAAAGTCCACAAATAAAAGCCTGGCGTGTGTCCCATTAAAATCCAGATGTTCAAAAAGCATGTTAAACAGAGTGACAGTGACAGGTACTGATTCAGTGATCTCTCTCTCTCTCTCTCTCTCTCTCTCTCTACACACACACACACACACACACACACACACACACACACAGTGGATATAAAAAGTCTACACACCCCTATTCAAATGCCTCAAATGCCAGGTTTTTGTGAAGTAAAAAAATGAGACCAAGATAAATCATTTCAAAACATTTTCCACCATTAATGTGACATATAACCTGTACAGCCCAATTGAAAAACAAACTGAAATCTTTTAAGTAATGAATAGTTAACAGTCAGTTTTGGCCATTTACCAGTCAGCTGTAGATGAAGAGGGATTTCCTCTTTCAGCACAACAATGACCCCAAACATACATCCAAATCAAGAAAAAATTGATTTCACCAGAGGAAGAGTAAAGTTTTGGCATGTCCCAGCCAGAGCCCAGACCTAAATCCAACTGCTGTGCACAAGAGATGGCATCATAATCTGACAGATCTAGAGTGCTTTTGCAAGCAGGAGTGTGCAGATATTGCCAAGTCAACATGTAGCATGACAACAGAAGTCTACCAAAAATGACTGAATATTGTAATTAAATGAAAAGGTACAACCAGCTTATTGTATATATAGGTGGGAAACATTTTAAAATGATTTATCATGGTCTCATTTTTTGGGTCACAAAAACTACTTTATCTAAAGATAAGTTAATCCCTTCCACACCATGTGGGACACCATGTGGTTTATGAGTTGGCGCCCATCTCCGTTTCACTGATCCTAGGCCACACAGCTACTGTGAGTAGTGAAAGCTACAGTGTGTGTGTGTGTGTGTGGGGGGGGGGGGGGGGGTCAGTTATCCGGTAGCTCTATGCGTTAATTTTCCCTTCCCCGTTCTATTATGCTGAGCACCAAGCCAGAAGATGGAAAGTACCATTTTTACACTGGTGTGAAAAAGTGTTTGCCCCCTTCCTGATTTCTCTTTTTTTTTGTTTGTCACACTTAAAAGTTTTAGATTATCAAACAAATTTAAATATTAGACAAAGATAACACAAGTAAACACAAAATGCAGTTTTTAAATGAAGGTGTTTATTATTAAGGGAAAAAAAATCCAAATCTACATGGCCCTGTGTGAAAAAGTGATTGCCCCCTAAACCTAATAACTGGTTGGGCCACCCTTATCAACAACTGCAATCAAGCATTTGCGATAACTGGCACTGACTCTTTTACAGCACTGTGGAGGAATTTTGGCCCACTCCTCTTTGTGGAATTGTTGTAATTCAGCCACACTGAAGGGTTTTTGAGCACAAACCGCCTTTATAAGGTCATGCCACAGCATCTCAATCGGATTTAGGTCAGGACTTTGACGAGGCCACCCCAAAGTCTTCATTTTGTTTTTCTTAAGCCATTCAGAGGTGGACTTGCTGGTGTGTTTTAGACCATTGTCCTGCTGCAGAATCCAAGTGTGCTTCAGCTTGAGGTCACGAATAGCTGGCCAGACATTCTCCTTCAGGATTTTTTGGTAGACAGCAGAATTCATGGTTCCATTTACCACAGCAAGTCTTCCAGGTCGTGAAGCAACAAAACAGCCCCAGACCATCACACTACCACCACCATATTTTACTGTTGGTATGATGTTCCTTTTCTGAAATGCTATGTTACTTTTACGCCGGATGTAATGGGACACACATCTTCCAAAAAGTTCAACTTTTGTCTTGTCAGTCCACAGAGCATTTTCCCACAAGTCTTGGGGAATCTTTCTTATGGTGGAGTCATGAACACTGACCTTAATTAAGGCAAGTGAGGTCTGCAGTTCTTTGGATGTTGTTGTGGGGTCTTTTGTGACCTCTTGGATGAGTCGTCGCTGTGCTCTTGGGGAAATTTTGGTTGGCCAGCCACTCCTAGGAAGGTTCACTACTGTTCTATGTTTTCACCATTTGTGGATAATGGCTCTCACTGTGGTTCACTGAAGTCCCAAAGCTTTAGAAATGGCTTTATAGCCTTTTCCAGACTGACAGATCTCAATTACTTTTGTTTCTCATTTGTTCTTGAACTTCTTTGGATTGCAGCACGATATCTAGCTTTTGAGGATCTTTTGGTCTACTTCACTTTATCAGGCAGGTGCTGTTTAAGTGATTTCTTGATTGAGAACAGGTGTGGCAGTAATCAGGCCTGGGTGTGGCTAGAGAAATTGAACTCAGCTTTCCAAAGATGTGATAAACCACAGTTAATTTATGTTTTAACAGAGGGGCACAATCACTTTTTCCCACAGGGCATGTAGGTTTGGATTTATTTTTTTTTTTTACCCTTAATAATAAACACCTTCATTTAAAAACCGAATTTTGTGTTTACTTGTGTTATCTTTGTCTAATATTTAAATTTGTTTGATGATCTAAAACATTTAGGTGTGACAAACATACAAAAAAATGAGAAATCAGGAAGGAGGCAAACACTTTTTCACACCACTGTATATGGTCTTTGGTATGACCCAGCCAGGATTTGAACCCACAACTAGGAGGTTGTGGGGCAGATGCTCTACCAACTAGGCCACCACTCCGGTTTATCTAAAGACAGTGAGGTGAATAAGATTTTTCAGCATGAAAAACATTGATTCTGATGTTTTCCCCTTACCTTTTCTCTATGGAGATGAAGACTGTGCAGGTGTGATTAAAGTTACTGCAGAGTCGGTACAGTGTTCTGAAAAATCCATCTGTCAGATCATCATCATAGCACACTGGTGACAAAAATATAATTAATGTACTTCTTAGTGAGTGCCTCTGTTTTGTATTTCAGCTCATTTGGAGCTGTTTCTTTAATAGTCTATTCAACTTTGCTGCATCAGAATGTTTCCTTATCTGTAAGCCTTATTTGACAAGATTTTAAAAATCTTAAAAAAAAACAACTGATCTATTATGAGTCCTAATGCAATGTAATGAATGTTTTTCAGTCGTAGTGGACAAAAGCTTTAATCATGACAAGCTTAATAACCTACCATCGGCAGCAATGATGACATTTGTGTTGTTGTGAAGATCAGCTACCTCTTCCTCTGTCCAATTGAAATCTGTGTCTGGCTCTACAAAGAAAATATACAAGGAAAGAAAGATTGTTTTTGGTCAGACTCTAGTGGTTACATGTTGTCTTTATAACTCATAAATCAATGCTGGACAATTAAGTTTTTCCATCTGCAATAAAGATCCACTGGAGAGAGTGAGAGAAAATCGGTGGGGTGCAATGCTTGAAGAGTGATGAAACCTTCTTTGCCTGGTAGCATATCTTGAAAAATACCAAATTAAAATTCCATCAGATGGAAAAGCCCTTGATCTGCAGCCCAGGAAAGAAGCAGCTGCAACGGACAGGTTTGTACCACTGTTCCTCTGGAAGTAAACTAGCTGACCAAAATGTTACCCAGCTCCTCTGCAGATGAAATTTAAGCTATTTGACTTTGCAGACCATATAATGCCACAAAATACTACATAATGCATTAAAATAAATGGGAGAACCCCAAAAACATAAGAGTTCTTTAAAATCTCAGTGTAATGTGTACTTCTGAAGTTACAGGTATTTTTCTGGTAATAACATTTGAGTTCAATTATAAATGGTCATCATGAGAGGACCAGCAGAAAGAAAGTCCCCAGGGCACGTATTGACAAAGTGTCCTGGCACTAACCCTGGATTTCCACTGATTCTGGATGCGGTCCATTATGGCTATGATACGATATGACTCTTGCAGCCATCCCTATCAGCTCCATTTGTGTTTTGAAGTGGCATCTATGCACAACAATGGCAAATTATTTGCATTTTTTGACCAATTAACAAGTGAAATTAGATAATTTCCCACAGAACCCGGAACATACCAGGGCACCCTGGTTGAAAAACACTGTCCTAGAGGACTCAGAGTATTTGTGCATATGGGCCCAGAAGATTTCCACATCAGCTGACCTCGACGAACTGGAGAAGAGCAAAAATGAAGCTAAGAAAGTAAGCTAAGCAGCATGAGCTTTAAACTGCTTTCAGACTTAGAAAAGTAAATTAAGCTAGTGAAGAAAACTGATCTAGCATGCATGGGTATGTTTATTGTTTGTGTTGCTTAGAATCAATTAAGTTCCCATACAGTCACTGAACTGAACAGTCAATACTATATTACAGAGTTGGGTGCTGTATCAAATATTACATTAAATATGATACTTTTATAAACAATATGTTACTTTTCATATACTTCCAAATACTACTTATAGAGTTTTGGAATATCAGACAGTATTAAATCAATAGCAATATAACTTTTCAAATTTTTTAACAAGTAAAAAGGCCAGTGTGTCAGAAGGTAAAGAGGACAACCTCTTTGATCAAAACTGAATGCCTAGATTTCAAACACAGCTTGACTTTTTCAATTTCAATCCTTTAACATAATAATGGTGCAGACAACAAAATAATGCCGTGTGTCGAGGCCTAACACTGCAGGTTTGAACAGGATTCCTGATACCTGTGCAAAAGTCATCCTGAAGCCAATCCAGACGTCTCACTCTCACCTCCCCACCTGTTGGTCAGAACAGATGTACGGTATATGACAGGTAAATGTATGTTGGAACTGGGCAATTAAGGAAGGACATTTCTCAGCAGAAGTCAACAAAAGTGTCTGTTTTTTCGAAAAGAAACAAAAGGCACAGTTAACGTTGTTCTGTCTCCAGCTAGCAAATAGGATTTTTAGCAGGTAGCTCACATAAACCTTAACCTGACACCCTAACTGAGTAAATGGAATTTACATTAAACAATGTGAATAATAGTGAGGAAAGAATAATACAGTGAAGATTTGATTCATTTCACTTTTATTTATATACAGCCAGTTTACAACATCAGTCAATCTAAAAGTATAGGTTGTTAAATTTTGAGGATTATAACCTTTCAGGTTATCTTGTCTTTCCATGAGAATGAAGCGGCATGAAATAAAGCAGCGTTGGTGAAGGTTTTAAGCAGGTTTATTAAATCATACCGCCTTCACGGGAACATCCGCCCCAGCCCAAGTATGAGCAGACTGGAGCGGCGTTCCTCAGGCTCTCAGGCAAAGAGACACAGTGTGTGTGTCAGCAGCAGTTGAAGGAATCAGAGCAATGAGAGAATGAACATGAAAATCAGACAGCTTATATACTCAGCTCAGACAATACATCAAAGACATTCACAGCAGTCGATCTGGGCATTTGCATATGAGAGGCACAGACAGTACAGGATGCATGAACACAATGCATGAGTGGGACATTAACATCACAGCAGTGAAACCATGCATGAATGGCAGATTACTTCACAGCATGCAGCGGAAAAAACCAGAAGAGCGAGCTGTCTGTCCCAGTCTGTTGTGGGGGTTGCCACACCGCTCCCCCCCAGAGGGCAAGGCAGGCGGCCGAGACCTCGATATTGCAGCTTTGGCAGCGAGCAGGGAAAGCTCTCTGCAGGAGGAGGGGGAGGGAGGAGGGGGGTAGTACGTGCCGGCCGGGACTGTGAAATCGTCCGAGCTGCGCAAAAATTGCTTGCTGGTCCGCGACGTCGAGGGGCTGTCCCGTTGAACGTGCGGAGGCCCACAAGAAGAAAAATTAGTCTCTGACTCCTCTCGTGGCCATGAAGAAAAGCAGGAGCGGCTGTAAGAAAAAAAGAAACAAAAGCAGAGGGACTTGGCGTGTTGACTTTAGGTGCAGGCACAACCTTAAAGCCTGCAGGGACCGCAGACTGCTGAATTCCCGTTGAGCGCCATGGCTAAGACCATAAAATCCAGTGAGCAAGCTGCGTGCCTCAGGTGTACGAGCAAGCCTGAATGGCCAGTGTGCAGCGGCGAAGAAGGAAGGCGGTCAGTGGAGCCGTATGTGTCCCGTGCGTGGTGCGCCGTCCGCGTAACCCCCGGTGCGTGTGCCGGGGCTCCGTGCGTGGGTGGGCCAGCTGGAGAGGAGAACCAGGGTCAGGAATCTTGGTGGAGATTGGCGCAGTCGGAGCCGATAATCATCTATGTTGAGCAGTGGCTGCAGATTAGTCATGGTGCGTTGGAGCATTGAGGGGAAATAGACGATCTTTGTCCCTCAGGCTCGGGTAGATGCGTAGGATCGCTGAGAGGGAGGAGGAGCGGTGAGAAGGAGAAGACGTTCTGTGTCCCTCGGCCGGTCCAGCGTGGACGTCCCGATCTCAGGCGAGGGTCGTGCCATGACGTTTTCTGCAGTTTTCCTGGTCGTGGGTGATGTCCGGAGAGTAGCTCGCCTGTGTTGGCTCCGCGTCGAGGTCTCCCTGAAGCAGAAGGGAGGGCAGATTGTTTGCGTCAGGCTGCTGTGTTCGCTGGCAGCGTGTTTTTTTCAGCGTCGGGTCGCCAGCATGGCCGTCCAGACCAGAAGGTTGCGTTGCACAAAGCGTGTGCATTCTCGGGGTCACCAGTGAAGCGGCATGAAATAAAGCAGCGTTGGTGAAGGTTTTAAGCAGGTTTATTAAATCATACCGCCTTCATGGGAACATCCGCCCCAGCCCAAGTATGAGCAGACTGGAGCGGCGTTCCTCAGGCTCTCAGGCAAAGAGACACAGTGTGTGTGTCAGCAGCAGTTGAAGGAATCAGAGCAATGAGAGAATGAACATGAAAATCAGACAGCTTATATACTCAGCTCAGACAATACATCAAAGACATTCACAGCAGTCGATCTGGGCATTTGCATATGAGAGGCACAGACAGTACAGGATGCATGAACACAATGCATGAGTGGGACATTAACATCACAGCAGTGAAACCATGCATGAATGGCAGATTACTTCACAGCATGCAGCAGAAAAAACCAGAAGAGCGAGCTGTCTGTCCCAGTCTGTTGTGGGGGTTGCCACAAGATGTTCATTATGGCTCGAAGGTGTCAACACGTACGTGTGGAGTTTCTTCACCTGCACTCTGTAGACAGTCCAAGTTTCAGCACCGTCGCTGTGATGTTGTTCTGTCCAACAGAGTGTGTACATTCCATTCAATAATCTTTCAGCTATGCTATATCAGGTGATCTAAAAGGGGAATACCATCTTGGATCCAGTCTACCCTTCAGTTTAAGTTTTAGTTAAGATTTTATCTCATTGAGCTAGTTGTATACAGGGTATCATCTATATAGCAACTGTTTTTAGATGCAACATTTTTTAAAATAATATTACCAACAAAAACCATGTATAAGGTGAAAGGTAAAGGACCTTGCACAGAGCCTTGTCAAACTATATGACTCAGTGAGTTTTAACATGAACAAACTGGAATCTACCAGATATGAAATTAACCATTGTAAGTTCAACAGAGTGTTCTTATCTGAAATAAGATTTTATCAAAAACAAAACCAAGATCTCTATCCATCCATTTTCTAAAGCTTTTTCAGAGGTCTGGGTCATGGACGCAGCAGTTCGAGCAGAGAAGCCCAGACTTCCCTCTTCCCAGCCACCTGCTCCAGCTCTTCAGAGAGGATACCAAGATGTTCCCAGGCCAGCTGGGAGAAAGTCTTTCCAGTGTGTCCTGGGTCTGCCAGGGAGTCTCCTCCCAGTGGGACATGCCCTAAACACTTCAAGTGGGAGGCGTCCAGGAGGCATCCTGATCAGACGCCCAAACCACCTCAACTGGCTCCTTTCAATGTGGAGAAGTAGCGGCGCTACTTTGAGCCTCTCCTGGATGGCTGAGCTCCTCACCCTATCTCTAAGGGTGAGTCCAATAATCCAATGGACAAAGCTCATTTCAGCTGCTTGTACCAATCTCATTCTCTCAGTCATTACCCAAAGCTCATGACCATAGGTGAGGGCAGGAAGGTAGACTGAACAGTAAATCGACAGCTTTGCTTTAGAGTTCAGCTCCTTCTTCACCACAACAGACCGGTACAACGTCTGCATCACTGCAGATGCTGCTCCGAGCCATCTGTCAATCTCCCACTCCATTTTCCCATTACTTGTGAATGAGATCCCAAGATACTTGAACTCCTCCACTTGGGGCAGGACTCTGTCTCTAACCCGGAGAGGACAAACCCCCTTTCCTGGCTGAGGACCATGGACTGATTCTCATCTCAGCTGACTCGCACTCAGTAGCAAACTGTCCCAGTAAGATGTAACCCAGTGTTAAAAACGTGATGGAATTGTGAATGTCAATACCGCTTTAAGAAGAAGGGGGGACATTCATTTCACAATGGGAGTAGATAGTTTAACGTGAATTAAATTATAAATATTGACACCGCTTTTAGAAAAGAAAAACACCCATTTCAAAATGGGAATACATAATTTGAATGTGAATATTTAAATAAATTAGTTAGTTAGTTAGTTAGTTAATTCCCTTCCACATTTGTGGAACACCATTGGTGTATGGGGCGGCGCCTATCTCCATTTCACTGACCCTAGGCCACACAGCTACTGTAAGTAGTGAAAGCTACAGTGGGGGGTCAGTCCTCTGGTAGCTCTGTGTGTAACTTTACTTTCCCCGTTCTATTATGCTGAGCACCATGCTAGAAGGCGGAAAGTACCATTTTTATATGGTCTTTGGTATGACCCGGCCGGGATTTGAACCCCTGCCTCCCGGGTGTGGGGCGGATGCTCTACCAACTGAGCCACCACTCCGGTATTTAAATAAATATATATTCATAAATAGTTAGGAACATTTTCTAGAAGGTTCTGATAAAGTTCCTAGTGTTGTGTGTTGATATTTTGAGTAACCAATGGCTGTGCCATTGCTGGGTCACGCCACCCAATGGGTTAAGCGCTCTCTCCCTGGGTCTGGGATGACTTGCATTTTTGGCTTAGTCACACCAGACGCCGAAAGACAACAGACCAGATTGAGAGAGACGGTCCTTGGTGATATGGCGACGCTAGCGTGCTGGTAGCAGCCTTTGCCTGGATAAAACTCTTGAAATTGATTGGGATCCAAAGGCTGTCAACGCCGTTGAGCGCGGGAATCCCATTGACGCACGAGCCACTTAGCATGGTCAGGTTCTCTTTTTTTTTTTTTTTCTTTGGACTGGTTTGACCAGAGCGTGGATCTCCAAATCTGGATGGCGAGCCGAAGCCCGAGTCCTAGAAACTGCTAGAGGTGACCCCACTGGTCACCTGGAACTGATACAAAAGGACTGAACACATTGTAAATATAATTTGAGTTTATGGATTGTGTTTTCTTTTATCGCGCTGTGTATTTATTTTTGTGTACATATTTGTAAATAATATACACTGTTGCAAGTTCCATATACGGCTGTGTATGTGTCATCTGTTGTTGCACCTCCCAGGCTCCTACGAACCCAGAGTCGGTCTGACCTGGCCCAATTATCCCTCTGCCCAGGTAGAAAAGTTAAGGTAACTACACTGCCATAACACAATACTACCAAGAAGGGTACTACACCTAAAGTGAGTAGGGTGAGTGGGTGTTAGTAAGGGTTACACACACAAAAATCTGGCAAGCGCAGGTGTTAGTAGGTGTCACCCTGTATATGTTACAGTGGTATTAGAAAGACCTGTAGGTCATTGCTCGATGAAGCCAACAGGACAACATCGTCTGCAAACAGCAGAGATGAGATCCTGTGGTCACCAAACATGACACCCTCCGTTCCTTGGCTGCACCTAGAAATCCTGTCCATGAATATTATGAACAGGATCTGTGACGAAGATCAGCCCTGACGGAGTCCAACTCTCACTGGAAACAAGTTCAACTGAGTGTTGCCAATATGAACCAAACTCTCACAACGACTGTATAGAGACCGGATAGCTTGTTGCAACAAGCCCATTACCCCATATTCCCACCACACACACCCAACAAAAAACCACGAGGGACGTGATCAAATTCCTTCTCCAAGCTCACAAAACACATGTAAACTGGTTGGGAAAACTCCAACGAAAAAGACTTGGTCTGATGTGCCATGACCAGGACGAAAACCAAACTGTTTCTCCTGAATCCAAGGTTCAACCAACGGCCAGACTCTCTTCTCCAGTACTCTGGCATAGACCTTCTCAGACAGGCTGAACTTGGACGAAAGCTGGAACACACTCTCCAGTCCCCC
Source organism: Pholidichthys leucotaenia (assembly GCA_020510985.1). Lineage (NCBI taxonomy): Eukaryota > Metazoa > Chordata > Actinopteri > Cichliformes > Pholidichthyidae > Pholidichthys > Pholidichthys leucotaenia. Next base: position 315,986,392 of record CM035838.1, read on the forward strand.
TTCTTGAAAAAAGGAACCACCATCCCCCAATTTGCCATGTCAAAGGCACTGTCCCCAACCTCCACGCGATGATGCAGAGGTGTGTCAACCATGACAGCCCTACAACATCCAGGGTCTCGAGGTACTTCAGGGCAAATCTCATCCACCCCTGGAGCCTTGCCACCAATGAGTTTTTTTAACAACTTCAGCAACCTCAGCCCCCATGATGGGCGAGTGGTCCCCCTCGTCCTCAGACTCTGCTTCCACAATGGAAGACGTGCCAGTGGGGTTGAGGAGAACCTTGAAGTATTCCTTCCACCGCCCGACAGTGTCTCCAGTCGAAGTCAGCAGTGCCCAATCTGCATCATACACAGTGTGGACAGGGAACTGCTTCCCCCTTCTGACTTGCCAGACGGTTTGTTAGAATCTCTCCGAAGCCGACTGAATGTCTTGCTCCATGGCCTCAATGAACTCCTCCCACACCCGAGTTTTAGCCTCAGCAACTGCTTGAGCTGCACGCTGCTTGGCCTGCTGGTACAACTCAGCTGTTTCAGGAGTCCCACAAGTCAACCAAGCTCAGTAGGACTCCTTCTTCAGCTTGATAACCCCCCCCACCTCTGGTGTCCACCATTTGGTTTAGGGTTGCCACTACAAAAGGCACCGATGACCTTTTGACCACAGCTCTGAGCAGCCGCTTCAGCAATGGAGGTGGAGAACATGGCCCATTCAGACTCTGTTGCTGTGTTTGAAATGTGCACTCCTTCCTCATATAGTGTCGTCGTCGGCCTCCGTCGGTCTATGATGACCATGGAAGAGAATCCTAAACATCTACTCTGCTGGAACAGCACCGCCTGCGGCTGAATAGGCCGATGCGCGAATGGCAGTCCCTGTCACACAGGTCGCACGTGTGGGTGGTCTCCGTGCTGCTGGAGCTGTGGCGGTTCTTCCTGCAGGTCCTTTTTTCATCTGCTGCAGCAGTCAGTCTCTCTTCACCCGCCTTGAGCTGTCTGGTCAGGGTGCCTCTCCATTTGGAGCGGTCCGTTGCAAGGACCTCCCAGCGCTCTGTGTTGATCTCCAGGGCCTTCATGTCTCTCTTGCAGATGTCTCTAAAGCACAGCTGTGGGCAGCCAACGTCTCTCCTGCCAGTCGCCAGTTCTCCGTAGAGGACGTCTTTGGGGATTCTGCCATCCTCCATACGGTGAACGTGGTCTAGCCAGCGGAGCCTGCGCTGCCTGAGTAGAGTGAACATGGAGGGAAGGCCGGCGCGGGACAGAACTTCTGTGTTGGGCACTTTGTCCTGCCAGGATATGTCCAAGACGGCGAATGCAGCGCAAGTGGAAGGAGTTCAGTCTCTTTTCCTGCCGGGCGTATGTTGTCCACGTCTCACTCCCATAGAGCAGTGTGCTGATGACGCAGGCGTTGTACACTGCCATCTTCGTCTTGACAGAGAGTTTGGGATTCTCCCACACTCGTGTGGTGAGGCGAGCGAGTGTGAAGGCTGATTTTCCAATCCTCTTGTCGATCTCTGTATCAAGGGAGAGGTTGTTGCTGATCGTGGACCCCAGGTACGTGAACTGATTTACGACCTCCAGCTCGTAGTCGTTGATGGTGATGGTTGGTGGTACTTTCGTGCCTTGCGCCAAGACGTTAGTCTTCTTCAGGCTGATGGTAAGCCCGAAGTCCTTGCATGCCTGGGAGAAGCGGTCCATCAGGGTCTGAAGCTCCTGCTGTGTGTGGGTCGCGACTGCAGCGTCGTCTGCGAACAGCATGTCTCTGATTAGAGCCTCGCATACTTTGGTTCTGGCTTTCAGGCAGGCGAGGTTGAAAAGCCTGCTGTCAGATCTTGTGTGCAGGTAGATTCCCTCTGTTGCTGTGCTGAAGGCATGCCTCAGGAGCGTAGCAAAGAAAATCCCAAAGAGGGTTGGCGCAAGTACACAGCCCTGTTTCCCTCCGCTGCGTATGTTGAATGGCTCTGAGACGTTGCCATCGTGCTGCACTATCCCCTGCATGTTGGTGTGAAACGATTCGATGAGGCTTTGCAACTTTGGTGGGCATCCTATCTTTGGCAGGATCTTGAAAAGGCCCTCTCTGCTGACCAGACCGAACGCTTTGGTGAGGTCGATGAAGGTGACGTACAGGGGCATGTTCTGTTCTCTGCATTTCTCCTGGAGTTGGCGGATGGAGAATATCATGTCTACCGTTGATCGCTCAGCGCGGAAACCACACTGAGACTCGGGGTAGACACGTTCGGCAAGCTTCTGTAGACGAACGAGAACAACTCGTGCGTAGACTTTGCCAACAACGCTGAGGAGGGAGATGCCCCTGTAGTTGTTGCAGTCGCTTCTCTCCCCTTTGTTTTTGTAGAGGGTGATGATCTTGACGTCCCTCATGTCCTGTGGTACGGCACCTTCCTTCCAGCACTGGCAGAGGACGTCATGCAATGGCAGCAGTAGGGCGGTCTTGCAGTGCTTGATCAGGTCGGGGGGTATAAGATAAGATAAGATAAGATAAGATAAGATAAGCCTTTATTAGTCCCACAACGGGGAAATTCCAGGATTGCAACAGCACAGGGATAGCAACACTCAGAGCAACAATCAGAAGGCAAGAAAAAAAAAAAAAAAAAAAAAAAAACAAGCAAGCAAGAGCAGCTAATATACATATGTACGTATTACTATAAAATATATATATATACACACACACACAGACACACAGTGCAGAGCATTGTAGCTGGATGGAATAAATATATGAATATATGAACACACAGTGCAGAGCATTGTAGCTAGATGGAATAAATATGTAAATATATAAACACCCACAGTACGGAGCATTGCAGCTAGGTGGAATAAATATGCAAGTATATAAACACACACAGTGCGGAGCAATGTAGCTAGATGGAATAATATGTAGATATATAAATATATAAACACACCCAGTGCTGAGCATTGTAGCTAGATGGAATAAATATGTAAATATATAAACACACACAGTGCAGAGCATTGTTGCTAGATGGAATGAAACAGCATAACCGTCTACTTAGTTATCCTACATGGTATGATTATGTGCCCATACATATTCTCACCCTCCATAGCGACCGGTAAGTTCCTAGTTGTATGCCGGAGGGGACCATTGTGTAAGTCTATTGCATCTTTTGCATTCAAAAAACTATTAGTTTGTTACGTCTTTTTGCTATCTCTGCGAGCAGCCCTGCTTAGGTTGTACAGTCTGACAGCCGTTGGTAGGAAGGACCTACGAAACCTCTCGGTTGTGCACCTGGGATGATGTAGTCTGCTGCTAAATGAGCTCCTCAGTGCATTCAGTATGTCCTGCATAGGGTGGAACTCGGACTCCAGCAGAGATGACAGTTTAGCCACCGTCCTTCTCTCTCCTATCTCCTCCATCGGATCAAGGCGCTGCCCCAGGACAGAGCTAGCTTTCTTAATCAGTTTGTTCAGTCTCTTCCTATCGGCTGCAGTAATGCCACTGCCCCAGCAGACCACTCCAAAAGTGATGGCTGATGCCACCACCGTGTCATAGAATGACTTCAGCAGCGCCCCTTGTACACCAAAAGACCTGAGTCTCCTCAGCAGGAACAGCCTGCGCTGTCCCTTCTTGTAGAGTGCATCAGTATTGTGTGACCAGTCTAGTTTATTGTTCAGATGAATACCCAGGTACTTATAGGATGTCACCATCTCGATGTCTGTTCCCTGTATATTTACTGGTACTGTGAGGGGCTGCCCATGCCTGCGGCAGTCCACCACCAGCTCCTTAGTTTTCCTCGCGTTGATCTGGAGGCAGTTCCGATGGCACCAGTCCACGAAGTCCTGGATAAGCCCTCTGTACTCAGCTTCATCTCCATTGGAGATGAGGCCAACGATCGCAGAGTCATCAGAGAACTTCTGTAGATGGCAGTGTGTTGTGTTGTGTGAGAAGTCCGCAGTATAAAGAGTGAACAGGAAGGGAGCCAGCACCGTTCCCTGGGGGGCCCCCGTGCTACTGATGATCGTGTCGGACACACAGTCCCGGGTTCTCACAAACTGAGGCCGGTTCGTGAGGTAGTCCAGGATCCATGATGACAGGTGCTGGTCCACCCCTGCGCGCAGCAGCTTGTCCTTCAGGATCATCGGTTGGATGGTGTTGAAAGCACTGGAGAAGTCAAAGAACATGATCCTCACCATATTCCCGGGCTTCTCCAGGTGGGACAGAGAGCGGTGAAGGAGGAAGATCACCGCATCCTCCACCCCAATGCCATGCTGGTAGGCGAACTGGAGTGGATCCATCGCTGGTTCCACCAGGGGGCGGAGGTGAGCAAGGAGCAGTCTCTCCAGGGTCTTCATCAAGTGGGACGTCAAGGCCACCGGTCTGTAGCTGTTCAGGTCTTTGGGGTGGGAAGTTTTTGGTACAGGTACCACACAAGATGTTTTCCACAGCTGTGGTACCCTCCCCAGTTTCAGGCTCATGTTGAAGATATACGTCACAATCCCACACAGCTGGTCTGCACAGGACTTGAGGAGCTTTGCGCTGATGCCGTCCGGTCCCGGCGCCTTCCTCGCCTTGATCTTCCTCAGCTCCGTCCTCACCTGGGTCCTGGTCAGGGTCAGGATGGGGGGCTGTGTGTTGGGAGTGGGGGGGTGTTGGTGGAGTGGGGAGTGGGCAGCAGGACTTGATTTCTTTAGAGGCAGCAGTGGTTGTTGTGCAGTCAGGGGGGAGGGCGGTTGGTCAAATCTATTGAAAAACAGATTCAGGTTGTTCGCCCACTCCCTGCCCCCTGTGGCCTGGGGGGAGGTATTCTGGAGCCCCGAGATGGTTTTGAGGTTTCTCCAGACCCCGCTGATGTCGCTCTGTTCTTGTCCTCCATCTTCTTCCTGAAGCTGTCCTTGCCTTCTCTGATCTTTCTCCTCAGCTCCCTCTGTACGGACTTCAGCATCTCCCTGTTCCCTGACCTGAAGATCCTCTTCTTCTCTCTCAGAAGTGTTTTTATCTCAGGGTTGATCCAGGGTTTGTTGTTTGAATGACGCCGTATGGTCTTGGTGGGAACGGATTTGTCCACACAGAAGCTGAGGTAGCCCGTGAAGGTGTGAATGAGGCCATCGATGTCCTCACCATGTGGATCGCAGAGCTGCTTCCAGGCGGTGGCTTCAAAACAGCCCTTTAGGGTGTCCATTGTCTCCTCAGACCATGACTCCACAGTGTGCATGGCCGGAGGTTGTCTGTGCACTAGGGGTTTGTACACCGGCCGGAGATGAACCAAGTTGTGATCCGATCTCCCGAGTGGGGGGAGTTGTGATGAGGTGTACGCCTCCTTAGTGTTTGCGTAGAATAAATCCAGTGTTTTATTGTCTCTAGTGTGGCATGTGACATACTGGGTGAACGTGGGTAGAATGGGAGACAGTGAAACATGGTTGAAATCGCCTGAGATGAGGAGAAGAGCATCTGGGTGTTCTGTCTGCAGCCTGCTGGTTACTGAATGGATGACGTCACGTGCTGTCCCAGCGTTCGCCGTCGGATTTGCATAAACAACAATGCAGATCACGTGTGAGTGTTCTCTCGGGAGATATGTAGGCCTCATGCTAACAGCTAGCAACTCAATGTCTTTGCTGCAGTGTCGTTGTTTAACAGTGATATGTCCCGGTCTGCACCAGTTGTTGTTAACATACATTATCACTCCACCGCCCCTAGCCTTGCCACTGTCTGGTGTTCGGTCAGCTCGTATCATGTGAAAACCCTCCAGCTCAATGTTAGCATCTGCTGCTAGTTCAGTTAGCCACGTCTCAGTAAACAAAAGGAGAGAGCACTCCCGGTATGTGCTATCATAACGGGAGATAGCCGCTAGCTCATCTAACTTTCCCAGTATCGACCGTACATTTCCCATGACAACAGATGGAAGGGAGGGTCTGTACCTTATATTTTTTGTCCTCCGCCTTACTCCAGCCCGGCAGCCGCGGCGTTTTCGCCTCAGTTCTCTCGGTATGTCGAGTTTTTCCAATGGGACCGGGTGGCGGTTGAATGCTAGCAGCTGTTCTCTGCTGTATCGTATCCTGCTATAAACAGTGGCTCCGTCCACCGGCTCAGGAGACATTTAGGACGATCTGTGTGTCCGTGATATAAGTGGGGTGAAAAAAAAAGACGGATCAAAAGAGAGAGGAAGGGAAAAAGACTCGGAATCGAGCCGCTGTTGCAAAAGGCAGCCGACTGGTGTGGCGCCGAGAGAAAAAAAAAAAAAAAAATGCCGTCGTTGCCGGGTGCCTTGCCAGCGGCCAAGCTATCAATGGCCTTGCTGAGTTCGTCGATGGTTGGCTCGGCGTCAAGTTCGTCCATGGATGGCAGGTAATTGATGGCATCAAGGGCTGACGGTGTCACGGTGTTCTGTCTGGAGTAGAGGTCGGAGTAGTGCTCCACCCATCTCTCCATCTGCTTGTTCTTTTCTGTGATCATCTCCCCAGTGGAGGATTTGAGGGGGGCCGTCTTGCTCTGAGCTGGACCAAGTGCTTTCTTGATGCCATCGTACATACCACGGATGTTCCCTGTTACAGCAGCGGTTTGAATGTCTTGGCTGAGCTGAGTCCAGTACTTTGGCACAGCGCCGAGCAGTCTGCTGAACTTTGCTTCTCGCAGCCCTGAGAATCTGGAGAGTCTTCTCGTTTGGGTACTTCTTGTACTCAGCAAGAGCTGAGCGCTTGGCTTCAATGACGGGGGTCATCTCGGTCAACTTGGCATCAAACCAGTCCTGTGACTTCGAGGTCTTCCTCCCAAAGGTAGCCAAGGCTGTGCGGTGGATGGTGTTTCGCAGCTCTTCCCACTTCTGCTTTGCAGATTCTCCTTCTTGTGGTACACCAAGTTCCTTCTCAAAGGTGGTGTTACGTGTGGCTCTCGCGAGCCACACAATGAGAGCCGAGGGCGAGCCAGTGAGTTTGCGATGTTTTATTGTGATAAGGGAAAGGGAATAAGGAACACGGCCTCGTGGGGCCAAAAAGCACAAATTATCATACAGGTGTAACATTCACATCTAATGCAGAAATGATGAGCAGGTGGCTGGTGCCAGGCGAAGGGGTTCCAGCCTACGATGTGCGAAGTCACAGCCCCGAATGATCGGAGCTGCTCCCTTTAATACTCGTTAGCAGCGCCTCAGCTGATGAGGGTTAATTGGGCTCCAGCCGTCTCGTATAACTTGACAGCTGGGAGTCCGCTGAGACGCTGTCACAGTAAGAGCTGCGCTGAGGAGAAATATGGCATGGAGCGCCGGATGACACGGCGTCTCATCCCATATGACACAGCCCCCTCCTCACAGCCGGACTACGAACGGCTCGTAACACCCAAGACCCCCCCGCCCACCTACGGTGGGCGGATGGGGCGCAGGTCAGGAGGGAGAGAATCAGAGAAAAAAACAATCGGCAATAAACCAATACAGAGTACGAGGGAAGAACCCAAACACAATACTCCATAAAACACAACATGAGAGAGAAAAAAAAAACAGAGAAAGGAAAAAAAAACAATCGACAATAAACCAATACAGAGTACGAGGGAAAAACCCAAATACAATACTCCATAAAACACAACATGAGTAAGAAGAAAAAAACCCATTTAGGCAGAGGGCAACTGTGGGAATAACAGCCCGAAACACAGGGGAAAGAAAAAAACAAAAAAAAAAACCCACAATACTCCATAAACCACAACATGCGGAAGAAAAAAAAAAAACATTTAGGCAGAGGGCAACTGTGGTAATAACAGCCCGAGACACAGGGGAAAAAAAAAACAAAAAAACCCCCACAATACTCCATAAACCATGTACAGGCAAATACAAAGAAAATCAACCCCGGAGACCCCAAAATGAGAGGAAAAACTCCCAAGGTGAAAATTAACCATTACAGCCATCCCTCAAACAGGAGGAGGAAACCCAAAAAAAAAAAAAAAAAAAATCACGCTAAACGCGGAACAGTAATAAGAACTTAGCTGTACCCACCCAAACACAAGCACAGCAAAGGAAATTCAGTTCGGGGGGTCTCCCCGCACCCAGCGTCCATACCGCCAACAGGGGTGAAGGGAAAAGTTCCGGCGGCCTACCCGAACCCCAGGCCAGAAGACACAGTTCCTCGGGAGGCCGAACCAGATCGCCGAACAGGAAGTCTAGCGGGTCGGGTGGCTGCACCAACGAGCCGAATGGGCACGGCAGACCCTAAGGCGGCCGACCCGCATCGCTCAACCACCAGGCCCGTAAGGAAGAGAGAGAGGTCCAAATGGGCCCTAGTGGAAGAAGCTTGGGGGAGAGCTGATTACGAGGTGGTCCAACGTCTGATGGCAGGGGATCAGCAGCTCCCTCACCGGACCTGGACACCGCTAGTGCCGAACCCACGTCAGACCTAGATTGGGTCTCTGTCGAACCCACGTCGGACCCCGATTGGGTCTCCGTCGAACCCATGTCGGACCCCGATTGGGTCTACGTCGAACCCACGTCGGACCCCGACTGGGCCGGCACCGCACCAGAACCGACCTCTGATCTCGAACCTGGACCCTCTGGCACCACGGGCGATGGCAGCTCCTCGCCGGCGACCCTGAGAGAAGGCTCAGGAGAGAGAACAGAACCGGGATCAGGATCACCGGCAGCGCCAGAACCCAGCGAGATAAGCTCGGACGCAGCGGATGGCTGCACCCAGCTCATCTCCCCTAGAGACAGGCTAAAGTGCTCTAAAGTGAGGAGAAGAAAGATTAGATAGAGCACTTGCCTGATCTCGGGTTCTGACGCCGTCCAGGACTGCGAAGATCCGGGTTCAAGCGTCAGGAGGTTGTCGTCAGGCTCCCAATCAGCTGCGTTGGGCTCCACAGCTGGCATGATGGAAAACGCAGCTTGTGAGTCCTCCGGCACCGGTGCCCATGCCGACGGCCCACACGGCGTGGTGGCAGGAGAACCTCGTCCCGCTGGATCGGACCGCTCCTCCATGGAGACCCGGGGACGCTTAGTCGTCGGCATAGGCTCCACGCAGCAATCCGCTTTCCTCCTCCGTCCACGGCGTAGCTGCGGAACCGGAACCAGGCTGTCCAGAACCGCAGGCCCCCTCTTCATCCCACGATGTTGGCTTGGCGCCGGGGACCGCTCAGCGGAGGGAGACACAGAGGATGCAGGATTAATAATTACAGCTACAGCAGGTGGTGGGAGTTCGGGGAGCTGCGAACCCCAAACTCCACCTCCAGGAGTTTGACAGAGCAAATCACAAGGTGAGTGTGAAAGAACTGAGACTTGCCTGTCTCCTGAAGGCTGGATGGTGCCTGCTGTCGTGGACGTTGCTCCTCCCTTTCCCCGCCGGGCGGTAACGGAGGACCCCTGGGAGGACGTCGGGGAGCTGCTCGTGTTGATTCCGGGATGGAGCTCACCAGGTCAGGATTCTGGACGCACACAGCAGCCGGGGAGCGCGTCGAGGAGGAGGGGGCGACAGCAGAGATGAGCCGGGTCCGGAGCGCTGGCGTAACAGCGGAGGGAGGTGGCTCGGGAGACGAGGCTGTGGGATCTCCTCTCAGAAGAGGTGCAGGAGGGACAGCTGCATGGGGGAATGAGACCTTGCGGCGACCCGGAACTGGATCCAGACGGGGTTCATGCTGAGAAGAATTGGCAGTGTGACAACGGCTACTCACAGGGGGCGAAGCGAAGGTGAGACCCGGAAATCGCCGCTCCTGAGCAGAGACAGAGGCGAGGAGGGCGTCGACCTCGGAGAAGTCACGCAGCCCTGGACTCCTCTCCACCAGTCTAACTGCCGCCGCCACATGCTTCATAGCTGAGGACAGGTGCACAGCGGAGCGAGCAGCAGCCACTCGGTCCCGGACCTTAATTGCCGTCAGCTGCAGATCCTCCGGGGGAATCCCGAGTGACGTCGTGCTGGATGGGGAAAGCCCTCTGGATGGCGCGAACTCCCGGGCCGGAGCGGAGGCAGGAGCGGGATTCCGAGGCGAAGGGAGACATCTCCTCCTCTTCGGCTTCCTGCTAGGGTTTCCCTCCAACCCACGGAGCTGTTCTCGCTGTGCAGCTATGGCATCCCTCCTGGCACAGACCTCAGGGTGGTTGGAATGGCGAGGGAGACTGTCCAGGAGATTCTCAGCATAATCTAGGTGCCAGCATCTTTCGTAGGGGTTGTCGTACAGGGAGGCAGTGAAGAGCGTCCCGTCGACATCTTCCAAGATGGCCGTCAGCTCGTCGCCTTGGCGCCGAACGTGACTCCTGGGAGACGGCATGCTCAAAGAGCAGACACCCAGACAGGGAAGACACAAGTCCAAACGGCAAACTCACGGTCGCCGGCAACTCGCCTGGCTGTGACTTACTGTTATGTGTGGCTCTCGCGAGCCACACAATGAGAGCCGAGGGCGAGCCAGTGAGTTTGCGATGTTTTATTGTGATAAGGGAAAGGGAATAAGGAACACGGCCTCGTGGAGCCAAAAAGCACAAATAATCATACAGGTGTAACACTCACATCTAATGCAGAAACGATGAGCAGGTGGCTGGCGCCAGGCGAAGGGGTTCCAGCCTACGATGTGCGAAGTCACAGCCCCGAATGATCGGAGCTGCTCCCTTTAATACTCGTTAGCAGCGCCTCAGCTGATGAGGGTTAATTGGGCTCCAGCCATCTCGTATAACTTGACAGCTGGGAGCCCGCTGAGATGCTGTCACAGTAAGAGCTGGGCTGAGGGGAAATATGGCATGGAGCGCCGGATGACACGGCGTCTCATCCCATATGACAGGTGGAGGCAAATCGCTCAACAAGTTCTGGTTGAGCCATCTTGCTGGTGTCAATCCGTGCCTTTCCAGGCTGTCTAGCACGATGGAATTTCTTCAGCTGCAGCTTGACCTTGCAACACACCAATGAATGGTCTGTGTCGCAATCTGCACTCTGGAACGAACGGGTGATTAGCACGTTCTTCAGTGAGGTGCGCCTGGTCAGGATCAAGTCCAGCTGGTGCCAGTGCTTTGAGCGCGGATGTCGCCAGGAAACCTTGTGTTGGGGCTTGGTCTTGAAGAACGAGTTTGTGATGCACAGATCGTGATAAGTGCAGAACTCGAGCAGCCACTGTCCGCTGTTGTTCATTCTGCCCACGCCAAATGGTCCAAGACAGGAGAGCCAGGAGTCGTAGTCAGCACCCACTCTGGCATTGAAGTCTCCAAGGAGAATGAGTTGTTCAGAGTTGGGGATGATCCTGACAGCGAGATTCTCGTAGAACTCGTCTTTTGCCTCTGGTGTGGCTGTCAGTGTTGGGGCATACACACTGACAAGGGTGACTGGGCCTTGAGTGGTGTTGAGGCGGAGGATGAGGAGTCGTGCAGAGCCATTGCTGCCCGGTTCCACCATCTTCAGCAAGGTGTTCTTCACTGCGAAGCCCACTCCGTGTTCCCGGTGTTCGTCGCTACTCTTTCCCTGCCAGTAGAACGTGTAGTCCTTCTCTCTCAGTGTGCCTGCGTCAGCCAACCGTGTTTCCTGGAGAGTGGCGATATCCACTTCCAGTCTCTTCAGCTCATTATTGATGATGGCAGTCTTCCTGGTGTCGTTGATGTCCTTGAGGTTAGCAGCGAGTCCTGTCATCATAGTGCGGACGTTCCAAGTTCCCAGTTTTAGAGTTGGTCTCTTTTGGGTTTTTTTTGTCTTGCCTGGTGTGAAAGTTCTCAGCCTGCCGTTCGGACTTCTCGTCATCCCCATGCACCCAATGAGGAAAGCAGGCTGTGGCGGGACAACACCTTATTGACTGGGGGCTGCCCAGCTTGAGGCGGGCGGTAGCTGTCCAGTGAGATCCGATGATCCCTCCCACCGTCGGGAACAACCCCTGGCGCCGCGCTCTACGCCAATTGAGCGGTGGCTTATAACCGGTAACTGTCATTCCCCGTGTTTTGTCTACGCCAAAGGCGAAGCTGGAGTGTCCTCTCCAGTGATCTGGTGTTCTACCTTCCAGCGTTGGGCGCTGGTAGGATTCAAGCCTGGGCAGGAAGATATGGAGGACAAGATGTTGCCCATAGAGCATGTCCCCCCTTTCCACGTCACTGATGAATCCAAAGGAACAGCAGGGCTGCTACAGTTTGGCACCAGCGCCGTCGCAGGAGCTTCCAGAACGATGTTGAGCACAACAGAGAACTGCCTTAGGGACTCCGACTCCGGATTTTTCCTCAGGGTTGACTCCTGAAGCCTTTCCCGTGACCGGGCGTGCCGCAAGGCAGCAGAGGTTTGAAATCAGGGTTTGCCTTCCCCTAGATGGGCTACCTTCCCAGGTTGACAAGCCACCATCTACCCGAAGCATCTGGTTTTAAGGCGCCAGATCAGAGATCCATATAGTGTACTACATAGTGAATCAGCCATTTTGTAGTGCTGTTCGAAATTTTAACTGAAAATTTCATTCACTATATAGTACACTCAAAATATCCCACAATGCATTTTGAAAAGTAGCGTATAATGGATGGTCACTACATTAGCCAATATATCCCATAATGCAATGTGCAGCTAAAAGCAGTGAGAGGAGAGCTTCACATGTGTAAATGTTTGGGAGTTCATTGTGCAATCAAATATTCAGTTTTCAACAACTTTCCCGATGAAACGACTTGATTTAATACATATTTACTACAAATTTCATGCAGGTATTGATTTTTTACCACCGTTAGTGTGTTACGTTTTACTGTCTCACCATGGTGACGTCATTAACTGTGCCGCAAAATCAAGCCCAGTAGTGTTATATTGAGTTTTGTCATGAACTCCTCGTGTGTTGAGGGGTGAAAGGATGAGGATTTACGTGCGGGGTTTTCACCACACGCACATTTATTAAACTCAACAACTGACAAACAGTTCCAAGTCACACATTTCACTGTAGCTTAAGGAGTCCTCCAGGACACTCAACAGTCAAAAGGTGAGGACCACCGGGGAAAACACACACACACACACAGATAATACTCACTGGAATGGAGCTGTCCGAGTAGTCCACATAAAGCACCAAGTGAAAGCGATCCTTTAATGGCGTGACTTCATACAACGATAAACGACCATATGTGAAGTGCAATGGTCCAGCAATGCTTGACTGGGAAAAGACTCCTTAAGTACACGCATTGCTGGGGATGGAAAATTGGCCGCACCTGGGCGAGGAGCGGGGAGATAGCAACTGGGAGTGGGAACAGGTGGCAGTAATAGAGAGGGGGCGTGGTTGGACCGGCAGACAGTTAGACAGCACTCACACCAGCGTGAGCCCAAGAGGCTGCCTCCCCGCTGCCGGCCAGAAAGCAGTGGCCATGGGCACGGCAAAGCACATAGAAATACATATAAGCATACATACAAGGTGGCACCGAACCCACAGCAAGGCCAGGACCGAGCCAGGGGAAACCAAGCCGGCTCGGTTCCTGACAGAGTTTACTACATAGTACACTATATCTAAATTCACTATATAGCGAGTAGGAAGAGAGTGAGTGAGTGAACATTCCAAACACAGCTTATGTCTCCAGTCTCCCTCGGAATGTGGTCAAAGCTCCTCCAGAGGTGTGAGTTGGAGATCTCTCGGATGGGGGCTTCAGCCAGACATTCCTAGCACACCCTCACTATCCATTTGGGTCTGCCAGGTCTGACTGGCATCCTTCCCCCGTAAACTAAGATCTAAAAAGACAAATACAGACTTCTTATCAGATGTTATAAAAGGATATTATCAATGAAGAACACTGTTGAATTACTTTTATTTTTAAGGAATAATGAGAAATGTAACTGTTTCAACTTTTAACAATGTTCTGAACGTCCCCTGAGTTTCTTCCTCACTGCAGACATCTACTGTATGTGATCTTCCACTTGTTACTGTGATGATCACTGGATATACTGTAAATGTACTTCCATAAGTACTTCCAACTGTACTTCTACCAACTGAGCCACCACCGGAGTGGTGGCTCAGTTAGTAGAGCATCCGCCCCACACCCGGGAGGCAGGGGTTCAAATCCTGGCCGGGTCACGCCGAAGACCATATAAAAGTGGAACTTCCTGCCATCCAGCTTGGTGCTCAGCAATAAATGGAATGGAGGAGGGAACTCTGTGGCGGCGCCTTGCATGGCAGCGGCCCTCTGATTCTGCACTTGGGGTGTGTGTGATTTACACTGTAGCTAGGTAAAGCACAATCTCGTTCTGCTGTACATGATTGGTTGTACGGTTGAATGACAATAAGGGTGATTTAATTTAATTTAATTTAATAAGGATGTGAGTCTGACGGTCTTCAAAATCGATCTGACAACAACTGAGCTGCAGAAGAATTTTTGATGGTTTATTTTGTTATTTGCCTTTATTGGATTGGACGGTGGAGAAAAACAAGAAATATGAGTAGAACAGGGGAGAGACACCCAGGAAAAAATGCTTGTGGTGGGATTCAACCAGGGACGGCAGGTGAACAAGATTTGGTATTATATTAATACCAATTTGTTTTTTACTACTGTTCTTGTATCACATAATATGGTGATGTGAAGTCTGGTGAGAAAATCTAAAGGTTATGAGGTTGTGTTTCACAGTGAATACCAGCTATTATGATAAACAAGTGTAAGCTATGAAAAGTGTATATATCAGATGGTAGATTATTTTACAGGAGGTGCTGCAGGTAAACAACACTGGTTAAAAAGCACACACACTGCCCACTTGCTAATGGAGAGGTAGTCTTATCAGGTACAACAGTATCGGACACCACTGTGGTAAGTACTTCCTAGTGCTGTCACACATTTTAGAAAATAATTTAAATTGTCTTATCTCACCTGCAGGCTCCAGCAGGTGAGTGTTTAATGTGACATTTCTCTTGCACATTATTAGAATGTCTTCTCCTACATCTGTAAATAAAGAATTGAAATCAAACAGAAAAAAACAGTAAAGAGCATGTCACCACAATAAAGAACATATTCAGGCATGCAATGTATTTGAAAAAAGTTGGGATGGCAAGGCATTTAGCACTTTGTGATGTTGCCCTTAGCTTTCACAACATTTAAGGCATTTTTCTAATCGAGGATACCAAACAATGAAGCATTTTCAGGTCTTATTTTGTCCCATTCTTCCTTCAGACATGTTTTACTGTGTGCAACAGTACAGTTTCAAAATTCTCCATGTGTTCTCTATTGGAGACATGTCAAGACTGCAGGCAGGCCGGTGCATTACCTGTATCCTCATCTTTCATGTCTTTGTGCAAAATGTAGTTTTGTATTGTTCATGTGGATGTCCCTGGAAAAGATATGTTGCTCGCAGATATTCATGTCTTTCTCTGCATTAGCGTTGCCCTCAAAAAAGTATAAATGACCTTTGTCAAGGGCACTGACACGGCCCCATATCATGACATACTCTGGCTTTTGGACTTGTTATTGGTAACAGTCTGGATAGGTTTTTTCATCTTTGGCGACAGGCAGACTGAGTACATTTCTTCCAAAAAAGATCTGGAATCCTAACCACAATACATTTTTCCACTCTGAGCCCAGAGAGGTCATGAACACCATTTCTGGACAAGGATAATGTAAGCCTTCTTTTTTCCACAATAAAGACTTAAGTGGCATTTGTGAAAGTAACTCCATATTCTAGTACTTGACAAAGGTTTACATCCTTTGTCCCTGTGGTTATATCAGCTATTGATACCGATATTAATGCTGTGCTGTCTAAGGGTGTGGGTGTGTTTTAATCAATACAATAATAAAACTTTCTATTCTATCATGTCAAGCAACCAACACAAAAGAATAGCTTCTTGAAGACATTGTACCTGTGCAGTAAACCACTTTGGCTACGGTTGCCATAACGATACTAGTCAGTCCTGTTCCTGCTCCTAGCTCTACCACTTTGGCTCCTCTGAACAAGGCTGGGTTAGACAGGATGAAGTCAGCCAAGAAGAATGCACCCCGCCACACCTGTTGTAAGAATAAAGAAAATATTCACAAAGTTAACTTTTGCACCTTCCATCTATCCATCCATCCATCCATCTTCTACCGCTTTTCCGGTGGTCCAGGTCGCGGAGGCAGCAGCTCAAGCAGAGAAGCCCAGACTTCCCTCTCCCCAGCCACCGGCTCCAGCTCTTCAGAGAAGACACCAAGGCATTCCCAGACCAGCTGGGAGACACAGTCTCTCCAGCGAGTCCTGGGTCTGCCCCGGGGTCTCCTCCCAGTGGGACGTGCCCGAAAACCCTCAAGCGGGAGGCGTCCAGGAGGCATCCTAATCAGATGCCCATACCACCTCAACTGACTCCTTTCAATGTGGAGGAGCAGCAGTTCTACTCTGAGCCTGTGCCGGATGACTGAGCTCCTCACCCTATCTCTGAGGGTGAGTCCAGCAATCCTACGGAGAAAGCTCATTTCAGCCGTTTGTATCCGTGATCTTGTTCTTTCGGTCATTACCCAAAGCTCGTGACCATAGGTGAGAGTAGGAACGTAGATTGACTGGTAAATCGACAGCTTTGCCTTTGAACTAAGCTCCCTCTTCACCACAACAGACCGGTACAACGTCCGCATCACTGCAGATGCTGCTCCAATCTGTCTGTCAATCTCTTGCTCCATTCTCCCCTCACTCGTGAATAAGACCCCGAGATACTTAAACTCCTCCACTTGGGGCAGGAGCCTGTCCCCAACCCAGAGAGGACAATCCACCTTTTTCCGGCTGAGGACCATGGACTCGGACTTGGAGGTGCTGATTCTCATCCCAGCCCATCCCCCCCCCTCATGGATCGTCACCTTATCGTGGTGGGGGGATTTGTGTGCCCCAGTGATCCCAGGAGCTATGTTGTCCAGGGCAATTTGCCTCTGATAGGGTCACCCAAGACAAACTGGTCCTGGGTGAAGGGCCAGACTAAGAACGAACCCACAGACTCTCATGATAAATTCTAGATCAAGGATTCAGTGTACCCCGCCCAGTATGGGGTTACCGGGGCCCCACCCTGGAGCCAGGCCTGGGGGAGGGGCTCGATGGCTAGCGTCTGGTGGCCGGGTTTCCACCCATGGGACCCGGCCGGGCTCAGCCCGAAGGAGTTACATGGGTCCGCCCTCCAGTGGGCTCACCCCCTGCAGGAGGGATCATGGAGTTCCGGTGCTATGTGGATTAAGTGGCGGTCAAAAGCGGAGACCTTGGCGGACTGATCCCAAGTTTCTAAACTTTTGCACCTGTTTTACATATTTTTTTTTACGGAAAAAAAAATCAGTAATGAGTTTTTTTCTAAATAAGATTTCTAAATAAGATTTCTAGATAAGATAAGATAAGCCTTTATTAGTCCCACAATGGGGAAATTCTACAAGCTTAACAGTGAACTGTGTGAAAAGAAAGGGGCTTGTTTCACAGTCGTGTAGAGTGTAAATGGTGCATTTCACTTGCCAATTTTGCACAACATTGAAAAACTTTCTTGCATCAGTTGTTACACTAACATAAAGGTCACAAATAGCTCTTGTTTGATGAATGTAAATACACAAACACAAGAAATTAGATAATATAGCAAATTTCTTGAAATTACTGCATCAAATAACAGAAACTGGAATAAAGATTAAAGACTGACCTGTTTGCCAACATCCTCTAAGGGGGTGGCCATTGTGTGCTCTGGAAGCAGAGTAATACAGCAAACAGCATATATTTATTCATAAGTCTATTAGACGTGGCTTGTTAAATAAAGGTAAAAAAAAACAAACAAACATAAAAAACAGTCACATTCTAGCAAACTGGTGCAGTGATTAGCACTATCTAACCACATCAAGAAAGCCCTGGGTCTGAATAAGCCATCTGGCTAAGGCCTAAATAGCCAACCTTTTTTTTTTTATAACACATTCATCCTGTGTGATATTAACGTCCTATGTTTTCAGTCCTGTCTGTGGCTGCCACATCCGTTCCCGGAACAAAATCAATACTAACGCATGCGCAGTGCTTTAACTTTGTGTGACATATTTTCCTTTTTACAGCAGTTTATAACAGCTGTAAAATATGTAGAAATAACAGCTCAAACATGGTAGATTTAACAGAAAATCAAATCCCAGCTGGGTCATACCAAAGACCATATAAAAAATAGTACTTTCCACCTTCTAGCTTGGTGCTCAGCATAATAGAATGGGGAAAGGAAAGTTACGCGCAGAGCTACCAGAGGACTGCCCCTCCCCCCCCCCCCCCACTGTAGCTTTCACTGCTTAGAGCAGCTGTGTGGCCTATGGTCAGAGAAGCGGAGATAGGCGCCACCCCTATACACCATATGGTGTCCCACATGCTGTGAAAGGGAACTAACTTAATTAACTAAGTAGACTTATACAGCAAACTCACATAAAGGCATGTGTAAGTATTTACAATGAGTAAATGATCAGTTGCATATTGCATCATACTGTATGGGTTAGTATACTAGCAAGAACAAAGGTTTATTTCTCCCCCACTTCTTTACCAAATTAGATCTTCTGCATCTCCATTCTAAAAGAATATCTTGAGGAAGCTCGAGACCAAGAGAAAACAACAAAGCACAGTGCAGTTATGGATGGACAACAAAAACATTATTTTGTGTGTGTGTGTGTTTACACCTAATTATTTATAAAATAACTGATTTAATTATTTAAACTGCTTTAATGTTATGCAGACCATGACATACTGAAACCTCCTGGTTGTTTTAATAAATACAAATGGAGCAAAAAATGAAACAAATAATGAAAATGATTTTGATAGTTCAGAACCTGTCCTTGCTGAGGATTTATATTGTTTGGACTGGAATACCAAAAAAAAAAACCTTAAGAACTTTACATAATCTACAACTTTGAATTTGCCTCTGTAATTATTTTCTTTAATCTTTAGCTGGTATAGCCCATTTTATGTTGTATTGTTATGAGTTTGTTCAATAAAGTTCTTTAGTTTTTTAAATAATAATTCATGATTAATAGCTGACTAACTATTAACCCTAAAACAAAAAAGTAATCAATTCAAAAACTATAGACTGGCAGCTGTAAATTGTATTCAGTGTTGGTATGTCATTATTCTCGTCATCTGTTTTGATGAATTTATTCACGACACCCAGGACTGATTTCAAGTTATGCAGTCTAGACAGGGATTAGATTTCTGTTTTTTTTAAACTTTTAATATTTAGTCTCACCTATGGTCATGAGCTTTGGGTAATGACCAAAAGAATGAGATTGCGTATACAAGTGGCTGAAATGAGCTTTCTTCGTAAGATTGCTGGACTCACCCTCAGAGATAGGGTGAGGAGCTCAGTCATCCAGGAGAGGCTCAGAGTAGAACCACTGCTCCTCCACATTGAAAGGAGCCAGTTAAGGTGGTATGGGCATCTGATCAGGATGCCTCCTGGACGCCTCCCACTTGAGGTGTTTTGGGCACGTCCCACTGGGAGGAGACCCCGGGGCAGACCCAGGATTCGCTGGAGAGACTATGTCTCCCAGTTGGTCTGGGAACGCCTTGGTATCCCCTCTGACGAGCTGAAGCAGGTGGCTGCGGAGAGGGAAGTCTGGGCTTCTCTGCTCGAACTGCTGCCTCCGCAACCCGGACCCTCCGGAAAAGTGGTAGAAGATGGATGGATGGATGGATGGATGGATACTAAGTCTGTGTTGTAGTGTTTTTAGTGTTTTGTTTCTTTTATTGTGGGGACCATGAGTCAGAATAAAGCTTTAATTGAATTGATATCCAGGCCCCTTTTTCTATGTATTACGTTTACATAGCCACTTTTATTAGTAAATCGTTTTCATTTAATTCTTGTTCAATTCTTGTACATGTCCAGAGCTTTAATTGTAAAGGGTAAAAACAGGAAGTGGCTTGCAAGCATTAAAGTTTTTTTTCCTAATTTTGAGCAAAAACTAACCCTTGTTAGTTTTACACTACTCACAAAAAGTTAGGGCTATTCAGCTTTCAGATGAAATTTCAGGATGCACCTAAAATGCACTATAACCTTTATAGGTGAACTTAATTTGACCTTCCCTAGCCTTTTGAATGCACATGTCCAACTATTCAATGTTTCAGTACTTTCTGCGTAACTTGCTGTTGTCTAACAAGGTGCTTGACGGCAAAATTCACAACACGTGTTTGATCCATGAATCGACCACTAAATTTTCTGGTTCAATTGGAGTTTGTATTTAAACCACCCTCTTCATCATGTTGTTCACATTTTGATATCATGAGACCAAGACAATACCTCACAATTGATCAATAGTACCTCACGACTGTGAGGCTTCAAACAGGATGTCCTCAGAGGGAAGTGGCCACTGAGCTTAGAGTGTCAGAGTGTCATCAACAGGTTGCAACAGAGAGACTGGAAGAGTCACAGAAAGGCATAGAAGTGGACCCCCTTTGGCCACATCCCATGCTGATGACCGCTTCATTGTGAACAGTGCCCTGCAGAACCGGATGATGAATGCCACTCAACTCCAGGCACATTTAAGGGAGGTGAGATGCACCCAAGTGTCACGTCAGACCATTCAAAACCATTTACATCTGCATGGTCTGCATGCTAGATGACCTACAAGGGTACCTGACCACACCATCAGGCACAGGCATCATCGTTTGGATGGGCCAGAGAGCATTTACGCTGGACAACGGACTAGTGGGTTTCAGTGCTGTTCTCTGATGAAAGTCGACTCACACTGAGCAGAAATGATGGCCACCAACGATGTTGGAGACGTCAAGGAGAACGTTATGCATCAGTCACTGTTGTCACCATGTTACAGTCTGGGCAGGTGTATCTAGTTAATACAGAACTGCCCTACACCTTGTGAATGGTACAGTGACAAGCCAACACTACCTGAATAACACCATTAATCCAGTCACTGTGCCCCTGCATGAACAACACAGGCCTAATTTCATCTTCATGGCCGACAATACTCCAGCTCATCGAGGTTGCATCATTTGGGAACGGCTGCTGGAGGCTGGGGTACCTCAAATGGAGTGGCCTGCACTTTCTCCAGACCTGAATCCCACAGAAAACCTATGGGATCAGCTGAGTCCCTGTGTAGAGGCTCGTAACCCTGCACCCTACAACCTCAATGACCTGAGGGCCGCCCTTCAAAAAGAGTGGAATGCCATGCCTCAGCAGACAAAAAGTTGACTTGTGAACATCATGAGACGTCATTGTCAAGCTGTAATTGTTGCTCAAGGGCACATGACAAGTTATTGAGACACTGACATTTTTTGTTGTGGTATCTCCACCACTGTTGTTGGCTTTTGTTTCAATAGATTGTTTGAGATGAAGAAATCACCATTGCATGCTGCTACTTAAATGCCTTACTTTCATGATGTAATATCACTGTAGCGTGAACTTTTTACATTTTCCATAAATTTCACCCGAAAGCCAAATATCCCCAACTTTTTGTGAGCAGTGTATAATTATTTTTGTCAACTCAATAAACTGTAAAAATAATTAACACACTTATGTAAGATACATTACACCCTGCCGCTAATATGACAGTTTGTGCATGTGCATGGTACCGATCTTGTTCCAGGAACTGATATAGCAGCCACACTGTCCTCCACTTGGCAACCTGCATGATTTCGACTGCAATATCATTTTAAAAAGCTAGTTGTCACAAATGCATAACATTCTTTTAAATTGGCTGTAGCTGTCTGATTGTGGCT
This sequence comes from Pholidichthys leucotaenia, assembly GCA_020510985.1. NCBI lineage: Eukaryota > Metazoa > Chordata > Actinopteri > Cichliformes > Pholidichthyidae > Pholidichthys > Pholidichthys leucotaenia. The sequence continues at coordinate 316,007,895 of CM035838.1, forward strand.
GGTAGTTAAAAATGCTTTGTCAGCAAGACAAAAAAAAAGCACAAATACCACTACAAGTCATTCATTTGCACCGTTGATGAACAAATCTTTTCTATTTTCTGTTATGCAGGAACAACGTACACACCAATTTTTATGTGTTCATGATATTAGTTAAACAAAATAGTAAAGTAGAAGTTTTTACCAATCCATATGACATCTTTGGAGTTATGACCCTCAGCAGAATTTCCCTCTTCCTGTTCAAGTCCAAGATCAGACTGGTGAAGAATGACTGGACAAACCAACTCTCTCCGACTACCACCTGCAAGATTTCTCTTTGGTCTATGGAAACAAAACATGATTAAGAAAATAAATAGTCATATATAGAAAATTTTGACATCATGCAAGTGCTCATCTTTAAACATGATCAAGTCTCTGCTCAATGGCTGCCTATAGAATTTGAATTACACTTAAAATTCTCTTCATAGTCCAGAGCCTGAGCCAAAGTCTGATTCTTTTTAAAGCAACATTATGTAAAAGTTTCCCCTTAAAGTTTCCAGAATAATTTAAATGATATACATGTCACTTTCAAAATAGCCCGAGCGGTCCTGCATCACCTACAACAGCACTATGCAACTTTTCTGTTCCTGGTAGGAAGACTGAAAAGATGACTACTGACACCTTTTACGCCCTGAGCCCCTGTAGCCACAAACTAACAAAGCACCTGATGATTGGCTAATGGTTCTCAGGCAGTAAAACATGCCAGTTGTATTCTTTTTAGTCTTCCTACCAGAAAAAGGAAAGTTACATAGATCCGATTTAAGGGCACATTCTCTTTAAGGAGAGCTGGACTGTGCAAACAAATTCCATAGTTTATTTCTCCTCTCTCTGCATCACTGGCTATCCTCTATTCACATTGTTTTGAGCACAGCCAGGCTTAAGCACTGCTATTTCTTGTAGATACAGTGGTGTGAAAAAGTGGTTGCCCCCTTCCTGATTTCTCTTTTTTTTTGTATGGTTGTCACACTTAAATGTTTCAGATCATCAAACAAATTTAAATATTAGACAAAGATAACACAAGTAAACACAAAATGCAGTTTTTAATTGAAGGTGTTTATTATTAAGGGTAAAAAAAAATCCAAATCTACATGGCCCCTGATGTGAAAAAGTGACTCCCCCCCATGTTAAAACAAAATTAACTGTGGATTTATCACATCTTTGAAAGCTGAGTTCAATTTTCTAGCCATTTTCTAAAGAATTTGGGACTCCAGCGAACCACAGTGAGAGCCATCCATCCATCCATCCATCTATTTTCTTCTGCTTAATCCTTTTTGGGTCGCGAGGGGGCTGGAGTCCTATCCCAGCATCTTTGGGCGAGAGGCAGGTACACCCTGGACAGATCGCCAGTTCCATCACAGGGCCAACACAGAGAAACAGACAACCATTCACTCTCACATTCATACCTAAGGACAATTTAGAATCCCAGTTTGATGCCAATTAACCTAACTTGCATGTTGTTGGCATGTGGGAGGGGGAAACCAGAGAAATCCCGGAGTAAACCCCCACACAGACACGTGGAGAACATGCAAACTCCACACAGATCAGTAGTTGGTCGGGGGGCTGGGATCAAACCCAGAGATCCCCCAGCCAAAGGTGAGTTGCTGTGCTGCTGCAGTACTAACCCTCCGCCACCACACTGCCCCCCAGTGAGAGCCATTATCCACAATAGGCAAAAAACATGGAACGTGGTGAACCTTCTCAGGAGTTGGGCCGACTGACCAAAATTATGGTTCTGGGGCTGTTTTGCTGCTCAGGACCTGGATGCCCTGCTGTGGTAATGGAACCATGGATTCTGCTGTCTACCAAAAAATCCGGAAGGAGAGTGTCCGGCCCATCTATTCATGACCTCAAGGCTGAGCACACTTGGGTTCTGCAGCAGGACAATGATGAAAACAAACCAGTAAATCCACCTCTGAATGGCTTAAGAAAAACAAAATGAAGACTTTGGAGTGGCCTCGTCAAGGTCCTGACCTGAATCTGATTGAAAAGCTGTGGCATGACCTTAAAAAGGTGTTCCATGCTCGAAAACTCTCCAATGTGGCTTAGTTACACAACATTCTGCAAAGATGATGGGCAAAATTCCTCCACAGCGCTGTAAAAGACTCATTGCCAGTATATCGCAAACGCCTGATTGCAGTTAGTGCCTACTAAGGGTGGCCCAACCAGTTAGTAGGTTTAGGGGCAATCACTTTTTCCACACAGGGCCATGTAGCTTGGATTTTTTTTTCCCTTAATCATAAACACCTTCATTTAAAACTGCATTTTGGTGTTTACTTGTGTAATCCTTGTCTAATATTTTAAATTTGTTTGATGATCTGAACATTTAAATGTGAGAAACATACAAAAAAAAATGAGAAATCAGGAAGGGGGAAAACACTTTTTCACACCACTGTATGTAGTGTATACGTGCATGTGCTTATACACAAGAACTGTGCCATGCAGGTCGACCTCTTCTGGAAGTTCAAAAGTCAATCAAAATCAGCTGTGATTAAGCACAGTACGGCATGATCATGTTGACCAAAAGAGGCAGACTTTAGCTTAGGCCTGGGTACAAACTTTATAGTGTGGGTAGGCCTCCACCACTAACCGTTTCCAATTCGCTTGGCTTTGACCTGCCTGGAGAGGTCAGCTTCAGGTTGGCATGCTTTCTCATGTTGCGGTGTTTTGGCCACTGCACTAAAAACAATATAAGTGCATGATGGCTCGAGGCATGGGAGGGTGGACAATCACCTTCATAACTGCGCTGAAACTGCCCTTAAGCATCTCACTGTAACATCATCACAACAGAGCACTACACTCTACATACAGGAGTACCTGTATTTCCAAAGGTCAAAAAATGGAGGTAGAGCTTTCAGTTATCAGGCTTCTCTCTCAAAGCTACAGAGAAATGACAGTGCCTGTTCCAAAAGTCAACTTGTGCAGGCAGAAAATAGACCTGCTGGTCTACACTGCACCAAGCTATCTAATGCTGATCATGCAGGTGGTAGACCCATCAAAAGAGAGACTAATATGATTCATCTGAGATGGGCTTGGTAAACCCTGATAGATGCCATACTCTGAGATTTTATGTAATCAACCCAACAGGTAATAATTGCCTACATTTTTTATAATACCTATGAGTTACATCAAGGTCTCCATCCTCATCCAGGATTCGTGCCATATTTGCTTTACTTTTCTCTCCATCTTGTCCATGAATGTCTTTTGTCTCTTCCTTTGGCTCCGTGTGTTCAGTTTCCTTTTCCAAACCTTTTCCAGTGTCATCGCTGTCTTCGCTTTCTGCCAAGATCTTGAACTTTGATAAGAAAACTGGAAAAATAAAAGAAAATAAAGAAGTGCACATAGAATGCATATTGGATTATTCATTTATTTGTTTTGAACATCATACAATAAAAGGAGAAACATAGGCAAACAATTGAAAAACCCTTGACCAACATTCTAAACAGGTATACGATGAAGTGCAGAACTTAACTAGTCCTAACCCTTTTTGACAATGATTAGTACATTATTCAAGTTACAGTTGCCCTCAGAATACTTGATTGGTAAAATTAATTTTCTCTTTAATTTCACTTATTTCTTCCTTAAGAGGTTTTGCTGCTGGGCAAAAATATAAATCTAAAGTAGTTTTTTTTAGCTTGTATTTAGTATTTACTTACAGTGTATGCATGTTAAGTTACTGCCAATATTTTGTCAATACAGATACACCAAATTCTTTTAAACGGTTTGCTTTGGGCTTGTTTGCCACAGACAGAGCTGCTTGTTTGTTGAACAAACTCTTGCAACACTGCTGCTGGTGGCTTATTTGGAATATGCTGATTAGTAACCATGTAATCTAGCCTCTGGCGTAACTAATTATAAAAGTGAGCTAATGGCTAGCTACCTAGCACTTGATGGGTATCTCCACTTTCATTTAGATCCTATGTGCCGCCTTCTTATAGCCATCTTCAGATGAAATAAAGAGTAAGTAAGCATTACATTATGAGGCCTCGGGACAAACTGTATGCTGTGAGGTTTCAATCCAAACTATGGGCCTATGAATTTTAAAACTGAGCTAATGAAAAAAACTAGAGCTAATGCAGCTAACACAGCTATCTGTTAGCATGAACCCAAAACACAAGCTCAATTTCAAGGTTGGGAAGTCTGTCTCTTTTCAAAAAGTACCTCAATGTAGAAATTAAGGTCCACAATACAATCCTCACATATAAGAAGCCACCAACAGTTACTGTAATTAAAGATCATTACACTACCACATCTGCTGCTGTATGTCTTGCACCTTACTGCAACTATTTGCACAAATGCCATACCTGCTGCTGTCTGTCATTGCAATACTGATCATGTGCAGACCAATCTGTCACTGTCTGCACCCCTGCTACCGCACTGAACTTGAAATGTACTGGTATTACATTTACTGTACATAGGATTGCTACGTGGCTTTCTTTTTAACCTTTATTTGCACTATGGGTAGCATTACTGTACATAGAGATTGTTGTTTTCCATCCTTATTTCTTCTTGTCTTATATATTGTGCACACCACTAAGAGAGAGGAAAAACGGCATTTCAATTCTACTGTAGGTCCTGTACATATGGAAGTACTGACAAATAAATCAAAATCAAACAAATCTTTGAATCTTTGAATCTTTAGAACACAGCTGAAGTTAGTTGTGGGGGAAAAAATCATTTTTCTGATGCATCATAATGCAGACATGAACGATTCTGAATCTATGCACAAATGTCAAGATTCTGATTCTTAAATATTAACAGCATAATTAATTTTAATGGAATGAAAAAAGCTGAACTCTTCAACACAGAAGTTAGCGCCCGCCCAGATAGTCTCACACAATAGGCGTGAAGCCCGGCACAAACTCATTTTATTTAAGACTAGGTGTTCAAATCATTTTGCTGGAGCATCGCTATCATACTGTGTGGACATTTGGACCATAGTTTACATCCAATGCACGTGCGTGAAACACACATGCATGTTTTGACCAAAACGTGGAACCACCGAACAAAGCAGGTAGAAATGCTTCTATTTTTCATAAGAAGTCTAACATTTATACTGTATGTCAGTAAAAAAAAAGACGCATCAAAATCCATCAAGAATCAATCTAGCACGCTAGAAGAAACTAGATGCTAGCTTGAATTGTGAGGTGCCTAAAGATTCTCACCCCTAGCTGAAGTGGAGTGATACATATCTGGTGAAACATTCAAGTATGGTAATGGTAATATAGTTACTCCTTGAATTCTCATTGTCCAGTCAAATTGCTTGGTCAAAAGTAACAGTTGTATAAGACACACTGATTCACTTAAGGAATTAAACATATATATAATCATACACACCAGGCTGTCCGACATTGTTGAGACGTGTCATCAGGTGTCGGGCACTTGGCAAGAGCATGTGAACATCTGACAGCACAGTATCATACTGAAAGATAATCCTTTCCATGGATCATTATAGTATAGACCAGCAGACAACCTTAGCAATCTTCTCTGCTTTTACCTAGGCAGGCTGGGCACAAACAGGCCAATAGTTAAAAAAAAAACACACACACACAACAAAAATTCTTGTATTCTATTACATACATGGCATGGATCCTCTTGTAAAAGAGATCTCTGATCTCAGTGAGGTTTTCCTCCTGGTAAAATAAAGTAAGAAAAACATACTGAGAATAAACATACTTTACTCATTCCAAGATGAATAGAATAGAATAGACTTTATTGTGATTTTACAGTTGTACAGCACAACAAAATTGTGGGAGCATTTACAGAATTGCAGCAGCAAAGGGATAGCAGCACTCAGAGCAAGAGAGAATGGTTATAACAGTTGTCATAAATATGCTTGATTTTGGTGAAAAATGATTTTCTAATGACCTCTATTCATAAAAAAAAATCAACATTGCCTTCTACAGGTACAGTGATCCCTCGCTACTTCGCGCTTCACCTTTCGCTCCCTCAGTGCATCGCGGATTTTTCAGAAATATTCATCAAAAATTCAAAATTGAGAAAAAATGGGCGGGCGCTAGCAGAAGGCAGGGAGACTACATTAGAACATCAGGTATCAACACGGAGAGCCGCACAACTCAAAATCCACCTCTCTGACCACCGCTCCATTCCTCTCCGCCCACCTCTTTACTGCTCGGGAATCTCGCAAGCTGATTGGCCGAGACGTTTTACCTCTCAAGCTGATTGGCCGAGACATTTTACCCAGCTTCTCGCCCTGCCGAGCGCCCATACCCAGCGAAGGAAGACCGCATTCATTGTTCTTTATTGCTAGTCTCGCCGCGTGGAACTTTTCGCTGTTCTCTTGTGCCTTTTTGTGCGAAATAATCTTCCCGTCGAGCCACTACGCCGCCTCCTGCAGCTGCCCTCGACGATCCTGCGCCTCTAGCACCTGACAACGAGGCGTCACCTGAGGAGCAGTAAAGCTCTCATTAACCTGTGCAGTAAATCATCTTCATCTTGAGTTACGTATCTTGTTAAAAAATGAAAGAGTTCTAAAAACATATTTATGTACACTTTATTTACATCTACGTATGTATGTACACTTACACACACACGTATCATATGAGAGAGAGAGTGAGAGAATGAACGTACGTGTTATTTATGGGTGAGTCACATTAGGAGGTGACGCTACTTCGCGGTTTTTCACTTTGTCGCTGGTCGGTTCCTGGAACCCATTAACCGCGAAAAGTGAGGGATCACTGTACATCTCAAATAATTAGAATATCATGAAAAAGTTCAATTTTTTTGTCACTCATTTCAGAAAGTGAAACCCATATATTATACTAACGAGTGGGACAAAATTGTTGGTACCCCCTCTGTTAATGAAAGAAAACCCACAATGGTCACAGAAATAACTTGAATCTGACAAAGTCGGAAATAATAAAAATTCTATTAAAATTAACCAATGAAAATCAGACAATGCTTTTGAATTGTGGTTCAACAGAATTATTTTACAAAACAAGCTCATGAAACAGGCCTGGACAAAATGATGGTACCCTTAACTTAATCTTTTGTTGCACAAACCTTTTGAGGCAATCACTGCAATCAAACAATTTCTGTAACTGTCAATGAGACTTCTGCACCTCTCAGCAGGTATTTTGGCCCACTCCTCATGAACAAACTGCTCCAGTTGTCTCAGGTTTTGAAGGGTGCCTTCCTCCAGACAGCATGTTTCAGCTCCTTCACAGATCTTCCAATAGGATTTAGATCAGGGCTCAGAGAAGGCCACTTTAGAATAGTCCAATGTTTCGCTCTTAACATTCTTGGGTGTTTTATAGTTGTGTGTTTTGGGTCATTATCCTGTTGCACGACCCATGACCTCGACTGAGACCAAGCTGTCTGACACTGGGCAGCACATTTCTCTCTAGAATACCATCGATAGTCCTTGAGATTTCATTGTACCCTGCACAGATTCAAGACACACCGGTGCCAGGATGCAAGCAAAACAGCCCCAGGAACATAACAGAACCTCCTCCATGTTTCACAGTAGGGGAACAGTGTTACTTTTCCTTGGTATGCTTCATTTTTGCAGTCTGTGAACATAGAGCTGATGTGGCTTGCCAAAAACTTCCAGTTTGTCTTGTCTGTCCATAGAACATTCTCCCAGAAGCTTTGTGGCTGTGTCAACATGCAGTTTGGCATATTCCAGTCTGGCTTTTTTATGATTTGATTTTCAACAGTGGTGTCCTCCTTGGTCATCTCCCATGAAAGTTGCACTTTGGCTCAAACGACGACGGATGGGTGTGATCTGACACTGATGTACCTTGACCTTGGAGTTCACCATGAATGTGTTTAGAGGTTGTTGCTGGCTCTTTTGTTACCATTTGTGTTATCCGTCTCCTCCAGCGGCCAATGTCCAAGGAGGTTGGCTACAGTCCCGTGGTCTTAATTTCTGAATAATATGTGCAACTGTAGTCACAGGACATCAAGCCTGCTTGGAGACGGTCCTTATACGCCTTTACCTTTAACGTGCTTGTCTATAAATTTCTTTCTAATCTCCTAAGACAACTCTCTCTTTGCTTCCTCTGGTCCATGTTTAGTGTGGTACACACCATGTCACCAAACAGCACAGTGACTACTTGTCACCCCTTTAAATAGCGCGACTGACTGATTACAAGTTTGTAGACACCTTGTGATGTTAATTAGATTAAACATCTTGGTTGAACATTTTCCCCATGGTCACATTATTTTCAATCTTTTCTAGGGGTACCATTCATTTTTGTCCAGGCCTGTTTCATGAGTTTGTTTTTAAAAATATCTGTTGAACCACATTCAAAAGCATTGTCTGATTTTCATTGGTTAATTTTCATAGAATTTTTATTTATTACCACTTTTGTCAGATTCAAGTTATTTCTGTGACCATTGTGGGTTTTTCTTTCATTAACAAAGGGGTACCAACAATTTTGTCCACATCTGTAGATTCATTACACAGTGATATATTTCAAGTGTTCATTTATTTCAATTTTGATGATTATGGCTTACAGCCCATGAAAAACTCAAATTCAGTTTCTCAAAAAAATTGAATATTACATGAAATTAATTTTAAAAAGTAGTTTTTTTAATACAAATGTGGACCGACTGAAAAGTATGTCCATGTACACACTCAATACTTGATCGGGGCTCCTTTTGGATTAATTACTGTATCAGTGTGGCGTGGCATGGAGGTGATCAGCCTGTGGCACTGCTGAGGTGTTATGAAGGTCCAGGTTGCTTTGATAGTGACCTTCAGCTCGTCTGCATTGTTGGGTCTGGTGTCTCATCTTCCTCTTGACAATCCTCCATAGATTCTCTATGGGGTTTAGGTCAGGAGAGTTTGCTGGCCAATCAAACACAGTGATGCCACGGTCATTAAACCAGGATTTGATACTTTTGGCAGTGTGTGTGTGTGGGGGGGGGGGGGGTGCCAAGTCCTGCTGGAAAATGAAATCAGCTTCTCCATAAAGCTTGTCAGCAGAGGAAAGCATGAAGTGTTCTTAAATTTCCTGGTAGGCGACTGCGCTGACTTTGGTCTTGCTAAAACACAGTGGACCAACACCAGCAGATGACATGGTTCCTGAAATCATCACTGACTGTGGAAACTTCACACTAAAACTCAAGCAACTTAGATTCTGTGCCTCTCCACTCCTTCTCCAGACTCTGGGACTTTGATTTACAAATGAAATGCAAAATTTACTTTTATCTGAACAGAGGTAATCTGCTGGTGTTGGTCCACTGTGTTTTATTAAGACCAAAGTCAGCACAGTCGTCTACCAGGAAATTCTAGAGCACTTCATGCTTCCCTCTGCTGACAAGCTTTATGGAGAAGCTGATTTCATTTTCCAGCAGGACTCGACACCTGCCCCCCCTCCCCCACTGCCAAAAGTATCAAAACCTGGTTTAATGACTATGGCATCACTGTGTTTGATTGGCTAGCAAACTCTCCTGAACTAAACCCCATAGAGAATCTATGGAGGATTGTCAGGAGGAAGATGAGCGACACCAGACCCAACAATGCAGATGAGCTGAAGGTCACTATCAAAGCAACCTGGACCTTCATAACACCTCAGCAGTTCCACAGGCTGATCACCTCCATGCCACACCACACTGATACAGTAATTAATCCTAAAGGTGCCCCGACCACGTACTGAGTGTGTACATGAACATACTTTTCAGTCGGTCCACATTTGTATTAAAAAAACTATTTTTTAAAATTAATTTTATGTAATATTCTAATTTTTTGAGAAACTGAATTTGGGGTTTTCATGGGCTGTAAGCCATAATCATCAAAATTAAAATAAATAAACACTTGAAATATATCACTCTCTGTGTAATGAATCTATATAATATATGGATTTCACTTTCTGAAATGAGTGACAAAAAATATTGAACTTTTTCATGATATTCTAATTTTTTGAGATGTACCTGTATTATCTTATTCACTGTAGAAATTCAAAATGTAGGCAAATATCTAATGATATGGCCTGCCAACATGAGAATAATAAGTGTATCAGCACTTTTTCCCCTTTTAAAGGTCTGTTGCTGAATTAATCTAAATATTTTATGACACCAGTCTGCTTAGGGTATCAGCTATCTCCACTCATCCAGCCTGGTTGTGAGGACAGTCATTTAGCTGTTAGTGATTGCTGCCCTGAACACTTTCTTTACACTGAAAACTGAGTTGCGAAATTTGAGAAAAATCTGTGATTGCCATTATGGCCCCAAATACTGGGATTTGTGATGTAATTTACATTGTATTTTTTTAACTGACCCTTTTATCATTCTACTTGCTTTGTTATCAAATGCAGGGTAAAATTATCATTTTGAAATATTTATTTCTCAACTCAAATATTAATGTGCAATAAAAAAGACAAATAAGTTTTTACAGCATTGTTTAGAAAATAATGTTTATATTAATTAAACTGGAATCTTGGCATTTTGTGTGCCTATATAACTGCAGAGACTGACAAAATGATTGTGAATTGATTAATTGTGCAGCCCTGCTTGATACAGCGTTTCCTTATTTTTTAAGTGTTTTGGATTATGGGGACATTGTATGCATGTATGCAGCTGCCTCTAATTTGCGATGCTTGGATTCTGTTTATCACAGTGCTTAACGGTTCACAACCAACTCAGTGTCGCGTATACATCACTATAATCTTTATAATGTAGTCTCCTGGCCTTCTCTTGGCAAAAGGAGAAAACAGTACTGGTTCATTTTTATCTACAAAGCCATATTGGGTAATTTGCCACCATATCTCTAACCTTTTATTTCCTATAAACGACTGCTATGACTCTCGTTCCTCTAAGTGGCTGTTGTATAGTATTCCTCGAGTGTTCAGTGAACTTGGAAAAACAGCATTTTCTTATTATGCTCCTTGGCCTTGGAATGATCTTCAGAAAACATTACAATTAAATCAAATGGTTGAACCTAACAAAAACAAAACCTTGATAAGGAGATACTGTATATTACAGAGGAATGTAAATGCTTTTCCTGAGCTGAAATTTTTTTTTTTTGGTAATGTTTTTATCAGTTTTTACCTATTTATTTTATTATTACCTCCACCCAGGGAGGACGGAGGTAATGTTTCTAGTGATGTTGGGTTGTCTGTTGGTTGGCAGTTATAGCAACATAACTCAAAAAGGTATGAACAGATTGTGATGAAATTTTCAGGAAAGGTGTGTAATGGCACGGGGAACAGATGATTAGATTTTGGAAGTGATGCGCATCACGATGTGGAGGCAGGAATTTTTTGAATATCATTTTATATATTAATCTGGCGCATTTCATGTACTGCCCCTTTAAGACGTGTCCACGGAGTTACGTGCATGGTCACGCCATAGAGCTATGCGACTCGGCGACCCAGAAGCCAAGCACTGCAGGAAAAGTATTACGGGGCGTGTCCATCAAACTCATTTTTTCTGCTGTGGGCAACTATTTTCTTTTCATTCTCTATGTGGTCCAGCATTTACTGCGCTGAGCACACTCGGCGCTGACACGCTTTGAGTGTGCGCTTTTTGGTCGCGGTACTCAGGGCTGAAAAAAGTTCAACTTTTCAGACTACTTACAGTTGCACTCGTCAATGTCAGACCTTTCTAAGCAGCCCAATCAGAATAAGGAAGGGCGGGACAAAGACGCCAGTACAGGAAGACAAGAACAGGAGGTGACGGTGGAGGAGGTGGAGGCTGAACTTTGCTGCATCAAATGAAAGCACCAAGGTGCTGATGCCTCGGTGCCAGAGCCTTGGCAGAGGTATGCATTCTCGGATCATCACCAAAATGTTATGGGTTCGTCTCTAGCCCAAGGACCATCTCTGGTAAAAAAAAATTTCATCCAAATTCACCCAGTAGTTTGAGTATTCTTGCTAACACACGCTGTGAGAAGATAAGGGCCTTGGTGGAGGTATGCGTTCTGGGCTCATCACCAAAATGTTATGGGTTCTTCTCTAGCACAAGGACCACCTCTGGTGAAAATTTCATGCCAAATCATCTAGTAGTTTTGGAGTACACGCATGTGTAGTGAGAATAATCTGCAGTTCACTATGCCCATACTGGTCGGCGGCAGCCAAGAGCCACCAAACTGATTTAAACAGCTGCAATCCAAACACAAAAGAAGAGCACGGTGCAGACTTTTTAAATGGCGGAGGCAATGGAGGGTATGTGAATACAATGACAATCAAGACAGAACAGGCGCTTTGCTGTTTAGTGGCAGAGGAAGAGAACAGATGGGAAAAAAAGATGGGCATTTGTTCACCCAGTATTGGCAGATTGCTCAATACTTCCCTCTGGCGGGAGTTTCTGGGCATATGCGCAGTTCACTGTAACTATTTGTGGGCGAGGAATGATGGGACTTGTACTGCTGCCTCTAGTGGCCCAGGATAGTTATTACAATACTGTTCCATTGACGCTAAAAGGTCAGTTATTTTTGTATTTATTTTGAAAACAAAGCCTTATCTCAAAATTGTGGCAAATTGAAAGTCAAGAAAACATGGCCATACAATGACAAGCCTTTAGCTGCACTCAATTTTGACTGGGTGAGCTGAAACAGACAAGTGGACAGGGCCACACACAGACACATTGAGCAATTACTGTATACACATACACATTACTGTATGCCTCCATTTTCACCGAGGCATAACAGCCCATTACTCTTTGATCTGACACTGGAAGGATATCATGATCAAAATTTGAAAGCAAACGCTTGGAGGAACATGTCCGCATCTGTCGGCATGCCAGGTGAGCGTTTGTGTCTTTGTCATGGTCATATTTCTTACAAGTTTGTTGTGGTAGATAATATGGATACTATGCAAATTTGTAGTTGATAACGGCAAAAAATGGTATGATACCACACTGTTGTGTAATATTCCTTAACTAAAGGGCCTATATAGCGTCTTTCAATCAAATTTTCAGGAAAGGTGTGTAATGGCACACTGAACACATGATTAGATTTTGGTGATGATCTCAAAATGCATACCTCCGCCAACGCTCTTATCTTCTCACAGAGTGTCAGCAACAATACTCCATAACTGCATGAAATTTTCACCAGAGGTGGCCCTTGGCCCAAAGATGAACTCACTAGATGTTGGAGGTGATCCATGAGTGCATACCTCCGCCAAGGAACTATCTCGCAATGTACAGATGGATGGCGATATGGACGGACAAAGGGACGGAGGGACAGAGCCTTGGCAGAGGTATGTGCTCTCTGAGTGCCCTCTAGTGTTTATTAGTTTCATTGTTTTAAATTGTTTTAGATGTGCTGACTTTTGTTGTCCTATTATTCTATAAACTGGTGTGCCATCTTGGCCAGGTCTCCATCGAAAAAGAGATGGCAATCTCAAGGGACTTCCTGGTTAAATAAAGGTTAAATAAATTATAAAATATATTACTATTTTTTGATCAGATATTTTTTTTTAATGAATGCATTATAAAGATGCAACATACCTTGATACATTTATTCCATTTTTGGTGAAATGACTAAGCACAGTCTTTCCTGTCACTGAATATTTGTCTTGAACCAATGCTCAACCAGTTGATAATGGACTTTGGTTTAGTACACCGCCATAGTATTTGTTGTTGAAGCACAGCCTTTTTAAAAACCTCCACCAAGGGGGGTTATCTGATTGGTTTGTTTGACTGTGTGATTGCAAAACAAACAAAAAATTACAGGACAGATTTTGATTACATTTTCATCAGAAATGGCCTTTGGACCAAGGATGAACCCGTTAAGATTTTGGGGCAGGTTCAGATCAGTATGCATATTCTGGATCGCTTTTTCATACTTTTTTTTGTAATCTTGACAGAGCTATGTGCTCTCTGAATGCAATTTATATCAGTTATGTACTTTGCTTGTACATCGAACAGGCCAGCTTTCTGTAAAAACTCTCAAGTAAACATAGTTTTAACATATAAGTTACTCAAGTACGAGTAGTCACCAAAAAAGTTAGATGAGTAGGAGTAAGAAAGTGTCTACTAAAAAACTTACTTGAGTAGTAATGACTTTGTCTTTTTCAAGTAAATTTACTACTTTTTCTTAGTAAATCTGAGACTATTCTCATAAATCTGAGTGAGCAAATGGCTTGTTCATAAATTTGAGACATTTTTCTTGTATATTTTCAAATTTTTCCTCATACCTTTGTGATTTTTTAATCATAAATTTTCAGCTTTTGGTATAATAAGTGTAATAATTTATTTATTATAGATGTGTTACTTCTTATGAAAAACAGCATATTTCAATATAAATTTAGGATCATTTTCTCAAAAACTGCAAGTGTTTTTTTTCTTATTCCTTTGCAACTTTTTATCTGTAAATTTACTACTTCATCCTACCTGTGATAGTCTATGAGAAATAATATGCACAAACTATTCACATGTACCCTCTAATTACATAATCCAAATCATGTACAGAAACTAGACACCGTCCATCCATCTTCTACCACTTTTGCGGAGGTCCAGGTCGTGGAGGCAGCAGTTCAAGCAGAGAAGCCCAGACTTCCCTCTCCCCAGCCACCTGCTCCAGCTCTTCAGAGAGGATACCACGGCGTTCCCAGAGCACCTGCAAGATGTAGTCTCTCCAGCGAGTCCTGGGTCTGCCCCGGAGTCTCCTCTCAGTGGGACATGCCCTAAACACCTAGGAGGCATCCTGATCAGATGCCCATACCACCTCAACTGGCTTCTTTCATGTGGAGGAGCAGCAGTTCTACTCTGAGCCTCTCCTGGATGACTGAACTTCTCACCCTATCTCTAAGGGTGAGTCCAGCAATCCTACCAAGAACGCTCATTTCAGCCACTTGTATCCGTGATCTCATTTTTTCGGTCATTTCTCAAAGCTCATGACCATAGGTGAGGGTAGGAACGTAGATTGACCGGTAAATCGACAGCTTTGCCTTAGAGCTTAGCTCCCTTGTCACCACAACAGGCTGGTACAATGTCCGCATCACTGCAAATGCTGCTCTGAGCCATCTGTCAATCTCTCACTCCATTCTCCCCTCACTCGTGAATAAGACCCCGAGATACTTAAACTCCCCCACTTGGGACAGGAGCTTGTCCCCAACCCAGAGGGGACAATCCACCTTTTTCCAGCTGAGGACCATGGACTCGAACTTGGAGGTGCTGATTCTCATCCCAGCCGGTTCACACTCAGCGGCAAATCGTCCCAGTAAGACCTGTAGGTCATTGCTGGATGAATCTGCAAACAACAGAGATGAGATCCTGCAATCACCAAGCATGACACCTTCCATTTCCTGGCTGCGATTAGAAATCCTGTCCATAAAAATTATGAACAGGATCGGTGACAAAGGGCAGCCCTGGCAGGGTCAAACTCTCACTGGGAATGAGTCCGACCGAGTGTTGGCAATATGAACCAAACTCTCACAACGGTCGTATAGAGACCGAATAGCTCGTAATAACAAGCTCGATACCCCATACTCCCGAAGAACCCCCCACAAAAAAACATGAGGGACGCAGTCGAAGGCCTTCTCCAAGTCCACAAAACACATGTAAACTGGTTGGGCAAACCCCCACGAACCCTCAAGGATTCTCGAGAGGGTAAAGAGCTGGTCCGATGTGCCACAGCCAGGACGAAAACCACATTGCTCCTCCTGAATCCGAGGTTCAACCTACGGCCGGACTCTCCTCTCCAATACCTTGGCATAGACCTTCCCAGGGAGGCTGAGGAGTGTGATCCCTCTAAAGTTGGAGCACACCCTCCGGTCCCCTTTTTTGAAGAGAGGAACCACTTACCCCAGTTTGCCATGCGAAAGGCACCGTCCCCAACCTCCACGCAATGTTGCAGAGGTGTGTCAACCATAACAGCCCTACAACATCCAGAGCCTTGAGGTACTCAGGGCGAATCTCGTCCACCCCCAGGGCCCAGCCACCAAAGAGATTTTTAACCCCCTTGGCGACCTCAGCCTCTGTAATGGGCGAGTCATCCCCCTCGTCCACAAGCCCTGCTTCCTCTGTGGAAGGCGTGTCAGTGGGATTGAGGAGATTCTTGAAGTATTCCTTACACCACCCGACGATATCCCCAGTCAAAGTCAGCAGCACCCATCCGCACCATACACAGTGTGGACAGGGAGCTGCTTTCCCCTCCTGAGCCGTCGGACAATTTGCCAGAATCTCTTCGACACTGACCGAAAGTCTTGTTCCATGGCCTCACCTAACTGCTCCCACACTCAAGTTTTTGCTTCAGCAACCACCTGAGCTGCACTCCGCTTGGCCTGCCGGTACACCTCAGCTGCTTCGGGAGTCCCACAAGCCAACCAAGCTTGATAGGACTCCTTCTTCAGCTTAATAGTCCCCCTCACCACTGGTGTCTTCCACTTGGTTTGGGGGCTGCCACTACGAGATGCACCAATGACCTTGCGGACGCAGCTCTGGGCAGCCGCTTCAACAATGGAGGTGAAGAACATGGCTCATTCAGACTCTATGTCTCCAGACTCCCTCGGAATGTGGTTGAAGTTTGTCCGGAGGTGGGAGTTGAAGGCCTCCCGGACAGGGGCCTCAGCCAGACATTCCCTAGACACCCTCACTATACGTTTGGGTCTACCAGGTCTGAATGGCATCCTCCCCTGCCATCGGATCCAACTCGCCACCAGGTGGTGATCAGTTGACAGCTCTGCACCTCTCTTTACCCGAGCGTCCAAGACATACGGTCGCAGGTCTGATGACACGATAACAAAATCGATCATCAGCCTGCGACCTAGGGTGTCCTGGTGTCAAGTGCACATATGGACACCCTTATGCTTGAACATGGTGTTCGTTATGGACAAACTGTGGTTAGCACAGAAGTCTAATAACTGAACACCACTCAGGTTCAGATCGGGCAGGCTGTTCCTCCCAATCACCCCCCTCCAAGTTTCACTGCCATTACCCACATGCGCATTGAAATCCCCCAGTAGGACAATGCAGCACCCCAGTCAGAGACTCCAAAAAGGATAGGTACTCTGAACCATCATTTGGTGCATAGGCACAAATGACGGTCAGGACCAATTTCCCAACCTGAAGGTGTAGGGAAACTACCCTTTCATCCACTGGGGAAAACTCCAATGCCGTTGCAGCAAGGTGGGGGGATACAAGAATACCCACCCCTGCTCATCGACTCTAGCCCGGGGCAACTCCAGATTAGGCCAAGTTCCAGTCCCTCTCCAGGAAACTGGTTCCAGAACCAGAGCTGTGCATTGAGGTGAGCCCAAATATATCTAGCCAGTATTTCTCAACCTCGTGCACCAGCTCAGGCTCCTTCCCCACAAGAGAGATGTTCCCCACCCCAAAAGTCAGTTTAAAAAGGCAAGGATAAGACCGCCAAGGTCTCTGCCTTCGACCACCACCTGATCCACATAGCACCGGACCCCCATGGTCCCTCCTGCAGGTGGTGAGCCCACTGGAGGGCGGACCCATGTAACTCCTTCGGGCTGAGCCTGGCCAGATCCCATGGGCAGAAACCCGGCCACTAGGCGCTAGCCATCAAGCCCCTTTCCCAGGCCTAGCTCCAGGGTGGGGCCCCGGTAACCCCAAACTGGGCGGGGTACACTGAATCCTTGTTCTAGCATTCATCATGAGAGTTTGTTGGATCGTTCTTAGTCCGGCACTTCACCCAGGACCAGTTTGTCTTGGGTGACCCTACCAGAGGCAAATTGCCCCAGACAACGTAGCTCCTGGGATCACTACGGCACACAAATCCCACACCACGAGAAGGTGATGGTCCATGAGGGGTAAAACTAGACACCAGTGTTAAGTAGTAATATGCCGGCTGGGGCAACTAGGGTGTAGTGAGAGGTGACGGACCGTCCTTCCGGTGGTGACGTCACCCGGGGTATAAGGGGCACAGCAGGAAGAGGCCAGTTCTTCTTCGTCGTTGACCCTCGGCTTGTAAGGGTGTGTCGGTTTTAGTGACAATAAAAGTATGCAACCGTATCCTCAGCCTCCTCATTGCTTTCCTCAAGATATAGACATTACATTTGGCGACAAGGTGAACACAGGTATGGAACGAGCTGTGACCTCTTTTTAGCCGTTTTTGGAGGTACCAGGCGAGCCTCCTGTGCCATGGGCTAGATGGTACGCGGCGTTTCAAAATTACTTGGTGGCCCTTAACCTCGGGGAGCTCGACAAGGCGCGTGCGAGAGCGATATTGGCCCATAATCTTGGGATGGAGGGTCAGAAGATCCTTCACATGTTGGGAGAGGCTGATAGTTTTGGGGACGTGGTGGAGCTAATCGTGCGCCACTTTCGCACCACAGACAACGTCATAGTCCGACGGATAAAGTTCCGGCAGCGACACCAGTAGATGGGGGAGTCAGGGGAATGCCACTTTGGAGCCCTGGAGGAAGAGATGGTCCGTGATCAGTTGGCGGAGTGTGTTCTTTGTTCTGCGGCATGGTCGAGACTCCTGACCTATCTGGATGAACTGACATTGATCACAGCTACTGAAGTAGTGAAACAATGTCAGGCAGCAGAAAAATTGTCCAAAGACCTCCGTGAGAGAGACATGTTGAGGCAAGAAGAATCAAATTGGAGGACACTGGCTGTGGGCTCGGACAGTGAGGACAGCACGAGTGAGGAAGAATATGCCGCCGCTGTGAGAATTAGGTCCGCCCCGGGTACGCCAAAATTTTATGGCTGTGGGTCCACAAGGCACCGGTACAAGTTGAGTGTCCGGTGAAGGGCAAGCGGTGTGGGAAATGCGGTCTTCTGCATCACTTCGCCAGAACATGCAAGAATTTCGAGCGGGAGGGCTGAAGACGTGGAGCGGATTCCCCCATCGTGGCTCCTACAGTTATTCATACCGTCTCCCTGACTACCAGTGGATACATCTATTGCAACGTGCTGCTGGATGGAGTGGAGGTGTTGTTGTTGGTGGATACGGGAGCGGTGGCTTTGGCGCCGAGTTGGACTATCGTGAGGAGCCTATTCCCACACTACCGTGTGAGAGGACTATCAGCGTCGTACTGTGGCGGAGACAAATTGGTCACTGTGGGCTCGCTGGATTTAACGGCCCAGTACAAGTCGGTGGTGATGGTGAATGTCTGGTTGGTGGTGACAGCCAGGGGAGAGAATATTATGGGGTACAATTTGTTCTACAGCCTGGGTGTTAAAATCACCAGTGGTGTTGGGCTGGTATGATGACTGAGGGTAATAATTAACGTATTTTATGGTTATAGAATTGAGTCATTTGTTTGTTTTTTCTTCTTTCATTCTTTCTTTCTTTCCTTTCACAGCTATATATACATTTTAGGGTGTGTTGGCCTGTGTTTTAAAAGAAAAAGAACAGAGTTCCCAACACTATTTTTGCTCTATATTGAATACATTTTGATGTGAAGTGCCTGGTTTTTGGGTGGGTGTGTTGGGGTGGGGGCTGCCATTGAGTGTGTATATGGATGTTGCTTGTTATGGTTTGTCGTAAGTTTGAAAGTTTATGTATATATATACTCGCGTATTGTTCGGGGATTATTTTCTTTTAGGAACACGGCTGGGTTTTTTTTTTTTCTTCTTTTGGACTTTTAAGAATAAGACGGCAGAATAATCTGCCTGGCCATGTAGGGGGTGTCAGCAGTCCACCTTGCCCCCCGGTTTATCTTGTGTGAATGAATAGGCATGTTTGTTTATTTTGTACATATGGTTTTACTTGTAGTTTGTGAATCGGGTTCAGATTTTGGGAGGGCAAATTGGTGTGCTTGCCATTTTTCTACGGGGGAGGGGGGGTTAAGTAGTAATATGGCGGCTGGGGCAACCAGGGTGTCGTGAGGGGTGACGGACCGTCTTTACTGTGGTGATGTCACCCGGGGTATAAGGGGCACAGCAGGAAGAGGCCAGCTCTTCTTCGTCATTGACCCTCGGCTTGTAAGGAGTGTCCTAGTGTGTGTCGGTTCTAGTGCCAATAAAAGTACGCAACCATATCCTCAGCCTCCTCATTGCTTTCCTCAAGATATGGACATAACAGCCAGCAGTAATAATTTTAATATTTCCTGAGCCAAGATAGCAGAACAATAATTTACACTGATTTCAATTACATAAAATGATAAATTCAATAAAATTACCAATGCGAATTCTGCAATTTCTGGTAATAAATCAATATGCACATTTCTAATCAGTTTTCATTTCGGCAAAATCAAATGTAACTCAAGACTACCACCAAACGTGCTTGTGTGAAAGTACAATTTTCCCTCTAAATATATTCAAGTAAAAGTGAAAAGCATCCTGAAATAAAACCACTCACAAAAGTATAATTCTGTCCAAAAGCTACTGGCGTATTTGTACTTGAAGTAGACTTGGAGAGCCGATTTGGGTCAGGGTCCGACTTCACCTGCCCCCAATGAAACTAGTTAAAATCAACAGTGGTGTACAATGTACTACTTGCACTTCTAGCACCATATGTCTTTGTCTGTCAGTGGTACACACACCGGCAGTGTCCAGCCTTTATCTCCGAACCTGTGCCACAGTATTTTAAACAGAAACTCCCCCATACTACGTTGTCAACTCGAACATATCAACACAAAAGGAACGCACAGCTCAAGCGCTTTCTTGTTTATTTAGTACTAAATGGGCGCTTGTACATGTTTCTGCGGTGTGCACAATATGGAATGAGATTTAATATGCGTAAATAGTAGCTATATACTTAAGTTTGATGGAGTCTATCAGTGTTTGTCGCTTAGTGTACATTTGTGGGATTGTGTAAGTGGGGACTTACCACACAAGCAGCGGCCTCGACAGCAGCGGTGCCGGATGGCCATTTTCTTCTTCTGTTAGCCAGACTAGAGGGACATGGTTGTGCTACTGCCATCTGCTGGTTGGTACATGCATTACTTGTTTCAACACTCCTGTCTTTTTGCCAGATTGGTATCCGAAACAAGATCGGTACCCACCATCAATATATGAAAGGGCCTAGGTACATAGGTATATTCACAGAAATATAATTGTGTGTGTGTTCAAAAACTATACATTTACTTTTTGAAGACATGATTTAATTAAAAAAAAATCTGCAAGTAATTCAAAATCAACTGTAAATTAAATACATTTGTCACAATGTAAACACATAGTTTTGACCATGCGGGGTACCCATCTTGTTTGGAGCACCAATTTGGCAACCAGTTTGTATTCTTGTAAGGGGAAGAGTTCAAACAATGGAAAAAGAATGGGGCTGGGATATGGCTGGGGTTATCTCCCCTCCCAACAACAACAACAAAAAAAATTAACTTGGAGCATTAAAAGATATTAAACCATTAGATGGAATAAAAATTTAACCAGCATCCACAGACCCTTGCAAATTTGCAAGAAATATGTGGCAAATTTACAAGAAAACTCACAAATCCGTTAGAGAAAAAGTTGCAAATTTAAAAGAGAAAAAAGTCCACTTTTACTTTACTCTAAATTACCGTTTTAGTTTCTTCTAAATTTTTACCCTTTTCTATTTAAAACTGTTTTTACCCTGCTTTTATTATATTTTTCCCCAGTACTCGCCCTGCATACCCAGTAATTTGAGGGCCATATGATAAAGTTCTAACATTCTTTCTTACGAATTTAATATTTAAAAAAGTGTGTTTTTGTATAAATTTGCAGTTTTATCACCAATATGTTTTACACTGTAAAATCTCCTTGTGTCCTATTACTTTTGTCTCATACATTTTTGACTTAAAACATTTTTTCTTTTAAATTTTCAACTTTTTTCCCTCTTAGAAAAATTAGTATGATGAAAATATAATACAGACTTGCTACATGTACTGTACCCTCTGTTATGTATGAATAATGAAAAAGTCAGAGTCGACCTTCATGCAGCCAACAACAAAAGCCTTTATTATAGAGAACCAAACACAAGGGCCGTGCCTGCCTAACATCACGCCAGGGGCAGGTACAGCAGCACACACACACGCCACAATCACTGCACCACAATTCCCCTCCCCCTGACAAGTGTAAGGCCACACACACAATTAAGGCCCTCTCCAATTTAGGACCCAAATCAGGCACTGACCGCTTTTGTCTCATCCACCTGGACCTTGCCTCTGCCCGAGCCCGAACCCAGTCTGTGACTCCAAGTGGGGCCTTGCACGGCCTGCGGTGTCTCCACCTGGCACTCCTCCAGTGCCACTCGGTCCTGCCCGACTGCTTGTAGATCCGCTGCTGCCCCTGCCTCTGTGGTCCCGTGTTCACCAGTCCTCCACAGCCGTGCTCCTGGGACATCTGAGACCACTGTTTGGGCCTTGCTCGCTGCCGCAGGTCCTCCCCCATGCTGCCCAGCACCTACATCCAGGGCAGCCTGGACACTGGCACCAGGGTCCTCTCGTGGCGACCCTGAGTGAGACACAGCCTATCCACTTTCCGGAGTGCCCAGCAATGGTTCATCCTACACTGCATCATCCTGGACCCTTGGAACCGGTCAGTCCCACAGTCCGCCAACTGACAACTCCTCCCCAGCGCCGCTCCTGATGGAGAATTCAAGGCCATAAAACAAGTTGCAGCCCATGATGTTAGAGCCATAGGCTGTCACAATGAACTCCACAGTGGCAATCATCACTAACTTGTACCGAGCCATCAACATGATGGTACCCACCGTGGCCAACCGTCCTCCTCCATAGCCGCAAAGCGGCGCTGTGAAACTTCCAATCCTGTAGTGGAGAAAACACTGTCTGACTGTAGCCCAATTCAGCACAGAACTCTCTGCTCCCTTGTTGACCAACATCGGTACTGGGACTCCATCCAGAATTACTGTGCAGCGCGTGCACCCATCGGTACTCGGAGACACCGTGTGCACCACCATTGAAGCGGGAGAAGTTAAAGTGTTGCGCGGGCTCTCTTGTCCAACTGACTGGCACATCCTCATGAAATGGTGGAGATGGCTGCAATTTCCACAGCGCTTCCCTCTTGCCGCACACTCCCTGACCTTGTGGTGGTGCTTCATGGACCCACAACCCATACACCTGGGCTTCTCCGAGGCAGACCTCATCTATACAGCGTTGGCACTCTCGGCGTCATCTTCAACACTCCCATCGCTGTCCGGGTCCACTACCTGTGTGGCCATGGGGGATCTTGAACCTCCCAGTGAAAGGTGCTCATTTAGCTCCCGAGTTAACTTACGTATCTGCTGCTTCTAGCTGTAGCGCTAACTCGACAGCCCTTGTCAGTGTCAACTCCCCTGGGAACGTGAGCAGCTTGGAGCAGACTGCGGCACAGTTGGTGTGTTCCGCCAACTGGTTGTGCACCATTTCTTCTTCTAACAGCCCGAACCAGCATTCAGCGGCCAACTGCCTTAAGTCCGACACAAACTGCTGGATCAGTTCGCCCACCTGTTGGCGGTGCTGTCTGAACTTAATCCGTCGAACGATGACATTGTCTGGCACTCTGAAATGGCGGACCATTAACTCAACTACTTCTTCGTACGTGTCCGCATCTCCAAACGTGCCCAAAATTCTTTGTCCTTCCATTCCCAGGTTGTGTACTAATAATGCACAAGCTTGCAGTTTCGCCATTCTTCCCAGGTCCAGCGCTACCATGTACGTCTGAAAAGCCTCATTCCAATAAGGCCACAGCACACGCAGCTCCCCCGGGAGCTCCAGGAATGGACGAATTGGTGTTCCACATGCCTCCATGAGTTTACCTCTTGTCGCCAAATGTTATGTCGTAACTCATAGACAAGGACAAGGCCAGGAGTGGAGCTGAACACTATTTTAT
This sequence comes from Pholidichthys leucotaenia, assembly GCA_020510985.1. NCBI lineage: Eukaryota > Metazoa > Chordata > Actinopteri > Cichliformes > Pholidichthyidae > Pholidichthys > Pholidichthys leucotaenia. Next base: position 316,031,562 of record CM035838.1, read on the forward strand.
TAAGGAAATAGGGCTCTGTACACCCAACCAAACATGCAGCCGCTTGGCAGAGAAAAGGCGGAAGAGACCGCCCCTCTACCAGCAGCCCCTCTTATACCACTGGAGATGGCAGAACCGGAAACTGGGGCCGCCATCCCATACCACACAAATAAGAGCTCCGAGATGAACAAGAATAACACAGAATAAATACTTCACACTCTAAACACTCCGGCCCCCGGTGGCCGAACTCCAGGGAAACACGAAGCTTGCTTGTCGGCGCCGCTCACCGACCCGGGCACCTCACCGCTGCTCCCAGCACCCTCATTTCAGGAACTCCATTGCACTGTCTCCATGCCCGGTCGTAGCTGCTCTCTCCCGGGGCTCTCAGCTTCGCTCTGGTCAGCGTCACTCTCCGACCCATGCACCTCGACACTGCTGTCAGCATCCTCGTCCCAGGCGCTCTGCTGCGTTGACTCCATGTCCGGCTGCAGCTGTTCTCTCTCGGGGCTCTCAGCGTCACTCTCGTCGGCTCCACTCGTCGGCTCCACTCGTCGGCTCCACTCTCCGACCCAGGCACTTGGTCACTGCTCTCAGCACCCTCATCCCAGGCACTCTGCTGCGTTGTCTCTGCGCCTAACTGTTGCTGCTCTTCCCTGGGGCTCTCAGCCTCCATGGTCCCGCTCACTCGCTGCCTAGCCTTCAGCTGCAAGGATGACTCCTACTGCTCTCCCTCCCCGCTGTTGTCGCAGACCACGCAGTCCAACTCATCAGCGCTCCAGTCCTCCACCTTCCTGCGCTTCGCGGCTGGACCACAGTCTTCAGTGACCGGGGACTCTCCCCCTCCCAGTCCCAGTCCCAGTCCCACCACGAAGTCTAGCTGACAGCTTGGAGCTCTCTTTTGGCACGCAGTTAGCTTTGCAGCTAACCTGCCCATAGGCACCGAATGGGCCGTTAGCTTCTCCAAGCTAACTAGCCTAGTCACTCTTGGCGCCAATACTCCCGCCACCCACAGCTTCGTGGTCCTCGTCTGCCCGGCGAAGAATTCAGCCTGCCGCTCGACAGCATCCTCATACAACTCCGTCACACCCAACGTACCGAGAATTCTTCGGCCCTCCATGCCGAGATGGTGAGCCAAAAGCACTTGTCGTCAGACGTCACGCTAGGGGCGGATACAGCAGTACACACACACGCCACACTCATGACACCACACCCTCTACAAAACACATAAAGTAGCCAAATACTATCTGAGCCATAACAGAAGGACAATTTTTTAAATACACTTTTCATGAAGGACTTTTAACATCATCTGGGGTAATTAATAGATTAAATTGTTTTTTGACAAAGCTGAAAGATTGTTCAATCTTAAACAGACAATGTTCAATGTTCAACTTGATAAAATATTTGTGATGACTCGCTCTGGGCCATTATCATCCACAGCTGCGCGCACACCGGCTCCTCATCAGGCCAGGACTATATAACCTCACTCTGCCTGCAGGCCTGCACGGAGCCGTCTGTCTCCCTGGCTTCATGAAACGCTTCTCAAGACTTCCTAGCCAACCTCACCACGATCGTCCACCTCGCCACCTCAGCATCAATGCTTGGAGGAAATCCTCTCCGAACCAAGTAAGCCTCACCTTTACTCATCCGTTCTCTCTCCTCTCCACCCTCTGCACGGCTACAATGATGCTGGGACAGCGTGCGCTGTCTACCTAGCCAACGGGTGCTCACCATCTGCCTGGAACAGTAAGCCACAATTACACTTGAGTGAGTGTCCATCTTGCACCTTGCTAATTGTGTGACTTTGCTCCGTCCATAGGGTTGCCAGGCTGCACAGCGCTCTGCTCACTCCCAGCTGCTCGGAGTCTCCAGCCCACACTCGCATACACAACACATTCACACATTCACACACAGAGCACTGGTTCAATAAAGATAATTGTATCCACTTCTGAGTCCGTGTCTGTTCCCTGGGTCAGCCATCATGTCAGTATGGCTCCGTCAGAACGACCCAGCGAACAGCGCGTTATCACAACAACTTAACAACTTAGGGGCTCGAGTGGATCAGATTACTTACCAACAACAGGTTATCTTGAATCAGTTGACTCTAATTAACAGCTGGTTGGATCGCCTGGCAGGGCAGCAGATGTTTCCACCGGCGTCAAGCAGTGTTACAGCTCCCGCTAGCTATTCCACTAGCCAGGCTAGTCAAGCTACCCCAGCCCCACTCACTCCTGTTCCCACACCCTCCCGCTTTAGCGGAAAACTAGGGGAGGCTCGTGGGTTCCTCCTCCAGTGTGAGGTAGTCTTCCAGCGGGTTCCCGGGGATTTTCCATCTGACCATAGCCAGATAGGTTACATTACAAACCTATTGGAAGGGCATGCGCTAGCGTGGGCATAAGCTGTGATGGCTAGGGCGAGCTATGCTAACTTAACCTACAGCCAGTTTGTTAGCGAGTTCAAAGAGGTATTCGACCACTCCGACCGGGACAATGTGCTCACCACCCGGCTGTTAAATCTTCGACAGGGGGGCAGGTCCGTGGCGGACTATGCTGTCGATTTCTGGGTGGTAGCAGCAGAGGTGGGGTGGGAGGATGCCTCGTTGTGCAGTATCTTCATCAGGAGCTTGAGCCCTAGCCTGCGGGATGAGTTAGCCCGCTTGGAGAAGCCAGCGAAGTTAATGGCGCTTATTTCCCTTGCCATTAATTTAGATAATAGGCTGAGGGAGGAGGCATCCGAGCGGAGAATTTTCGGTCGCTTGAGTTCCCAGGCCTTGCGCTCCCCCCAGACTCCGTTACTGGCCTTGTCTTCCTTAGAGCCAGCTGACACACAGGAGCCTATGATCATGGGGCAAACTAAGCTTTCCCAAGCTGAGAAACAGCATCGTAGGGAGCTAGGCTTGTGCATGTACTGTGGTAGTGACGAGCACGAGTTAGAAGCCTGCCCCATTCGGCCAAAAGAGGGGGTCCGTGCGTCGCAGTAGGGGGACTCACGGACCAACCTCGGCCAAATCCCCTCTCCAAATGCACTATACCCATCAGATTCATACACAATAAAACTGAACATTGCACACACGCCCTGGTTGACTCGGGAGCTGAGCAGAGCTTCATCTCGGGGGAACTGGCAACCCGACTGGGGCTTCCCTGCCATCCTTTGAAGACTCCCCTACGGCTCATTGCTCTGTCCAGAGCGCCATTAGCGATTGTGACTAAACAAACGGCTCCTGTCTCAGTTATCATCTCCGGTAATCATCGGGAGGATCTCAGCCTGTTCGTCCTGCCGGTTGCCTCCTCCCCGGTCATCTTGGGTTATCCCTGGCTCCGGCTCCACAATCCCTCTTTTGACTGGCGCGCAGGAGGCGTGGTGTCCTGGAGCGCCTTCTGCCTCAGCGCTTGCCTCCAGTCTCCCGCATGTGCTCCCTCCACACCGTTGGTCAGCCCCATCTCTCCTCCTCCCAATCTGTCCAGGATGCCCACTGAGTATCATGATCTAGGGGCAGTTTTCAGTAAGGCCAAGGCGTTGTTGCTTCCCCCCACCGGCCCTACGACTGTGCCATTAATCTCCGGGCTGGGGCCCCGCTGCCTTCGAGCCGCCTCTACAGCCTGTCGGCGCGAGAGCGGGAAGCTATGGAGGCATATATTAAGGAGTCCCTCAGCTTGAGCATTATCCGCCTGTCTTCCTCGGCGGTAGGGGCCGGGTTCTTTTTTGTACGGAAGAAAGATGGCTCCCTATGGCCGTGTATAGACTTCCGTGCCCTCAATGAGATTACCATCAAGGACAAGTACATGCTGCCCCTGATGGACATGGCTTTTGATTCCCTCCAGGGGGCCTCGATCTTTACCAAGCTGGACCTCCGGAACGCATATCATCTGGTGCGCATCAGGGAGGGGGATGAGTGGAAGACTGGTTTCCGGACCCCAAGCAGCCACTTCGAGTACCTGGTGGTGCTGTTTGGGCTAACCAACACTCCGGCCGTCTTCCAGAGACTGATCAATGATGTTCTTCGTGACTTCCTGGGATCATTCGTCTTCGTCTACCTCGACGACATCTTGATCTTCTCCCGATCCCTGGATGAGCACCGCGTTTACGTGAGAAGGGTCTTGCAGCGTCTCCTGGAGAATAAGCTGTACATTAAGGCTGAGAAGAGTGAGTTTCACACCTCCAAGACCTCATTTCTCGGCTTCACCATCACTCATAATCAGATCATCACGGACCCTGACAAGGTGAAAGCCGTTGTGGACTGGCCTCCCCCCTCCTCTAGGAAGCAGCTGCAGCAGTTCCTGGGTTTAGCCAACTTTTACCGGCGCTTTATCAATAACTACAGTGCCGTCGCTCTTCCCCTCACCTCCCTGAAGACGCCTTTCCAGTGGACGGAGAAGGCTGCAGCCGTGTTTGCCAAGCTCAAGACCCGGTTTTCGTCCTCCCCCATCTTGACACAGGTGGATCCCACGCTACAGTGCTTGGTGGAAGTGGATGCTTCGGACTCCGAGGTGGGGGCCGTTTTGTCCCAGTGTTCTCCGGTGGATGGGGAGGTCCGGCCTTGTGCGTCTTTCTCCCGCCGACTGTCCCCGGCGGAGAGGAATTACGACATCGGGGATAGGGAGCTCCTGGCGGTTAAGCTCGCGCTGGAGGAGTGGCGTCACTGGTTGGAGGGGGCCACCCAACCCTTCGTTGTTTGGACAGATCATAAGAACTTGGAGGACCTAAGGATGGCCAACCGTCCGAACGCCCGCCAGGCCCGCTGGTCCTTGTTCTTTGGCCATTTCAACTTTACCATCACCTACCGTCCCGGGTCTAAGAACACTAAGCCTGATGCGCTCTCCAGGCAGTTCTCCCCTGACACAGCGGAGGCGCCCGTTCTCCTAATCCTCCTGTCTTCATGCATCATGGGCGCCCTCTTGTGGGAGATCAAGGAGAGGGTCCTGAAGGCGCAGGAGGTGGAACCGGACCCGGGCGGGGGGCCAGCGGGCAAGTTGTTCGTTCCATCCACAGTTCGTGGCGAAGTGATCCACTGGGCCCACTCCTCCAGGCTGGCATGCCATCCGGGGGGTTCTCGCATGGTCAGGATTCTCCAGAGGTCATTTTGGTGGCCATTGCTCCAGAGGGACGTCGCCGATTACATCCACGCCTGCCCTCAGTGCGCCACTGGCAAGACGCCTTCCTCTCCTCCGGCGGGGCTGCTTCACCCCCTTCCTGTTCCTGGCAGGCCTTGGTCACACATCACCTTGGACTTCGTTACCGGCCTCCCTCGGTCTGATTTACACACCGTCGTCTTCACTATCGTGGATCGCTTCTCCAAGGTCGCCCACTTCATCCCCCTACTGGGACTGTCCATGGTGAAGGAGACAGCAGATCTGCTGGTGCAGCACGTTGTCAGGCTTCATGGCATACCTGTGGATATCGTCTCTGATCGGGGGCCACAGTTCGTGTCACAGGTATGGAAGTCGTTCTGTAATGCTCTGGGGGCTACGGTGAGCCTGTCCTCTGGCTACCACCCTCAGAGTAATGGTCAATGTGAGAGAGCTAACCAGGAGCTGGAGGCTGCGCTGCGGTGTGTGTGGTCTCGTCTAATCCAGCCTCATGGAGCGCCCAGCTTCCATGGGTCGAGTATGCCCATAACTCCATGGTGTCTTCAGCCGTTGGCATGTCCCCTTTCGAGGCCTCCCTGGGCTACAACACCCCGCTCTTTCCCCAAGAGGAGGGGGACATCGCCGTGCCTTCTGTACAGGCCCATCTGAGACGCTGTCGGCGGATATGGAGGACAGTCCAAACGGCGCTTCAACGCACGGCTGAATGTAACTCCAGAGTCGCTAATCGCCGCAGGAGGCCGGCTCCATCCTACCAGGTGGATCAGCAGGTTTGACCGTCGACACAACATATTAACCTGAAGGGTGAGAGAAGGAAATTGTCGCAATGATTCATTGGCCCATTTCCCATCGCTCGGATTATTAATCCTGTAGCTGTGCGCCTGTCTCTCCCCTACTCCCTCTGCATCTATCCCACATTCCATGTGTCCCAGATCAAACCCTTCTTTCCCAGTCCTCTCTGTCCTCCTCCCAGGTCTCCACCTCCACCGGTCGTGATCGACGGCGACCCAGCGTGGAAGGTCACCTCTATCCTGGATGTCCGCCATTGGGGTCATGGCATGCAGTACCTGGTGGACTGGGAGGGGTATGGCCCTGAGTGGCGCTCCTGGGCGCGTCCATCCTTCGTGTTGGACAAACAACTCATCAGGGACTTCCACCGGACGCACCCAGGTAGGCTGGATCGGGTGCCAGGAGGCACCCCTCGGGAGTGGGGGGGAGTACTGTGATGACTCGCTCTGGACCATTATCATCCACAGCTGCGCACACACCGGCTCCTCATCAGGCCAGGACTACATAACCTCACTCTGCCTGCAGGCCTGCACGGAGCCATCTGTCTCCCTGGCTTCATGAAGCGCTTCTCGTGACTTCCTAGCCAACCTCACCACGATCGTCCACCTCGCCACCTCGGCATCAACGCTTGGAGGAAATCCTCTCCGAACCAAGTAAGCCTCACCTTTACTCACCTGTTCTCCACTACTCCCCTGTGCACAGGCGGAATCTCCTGGCAGCGGAATCGTCCCTCTCGGCGGCGGTCTCCGCTCTCTCCTCTCCACCCTCTGCACGGCTACAACGATGCTGGGACAGCGGGCGCTGTCTACCTGGCCAATGGGTGCTCACCATCCGCCTGGAACAGTAAGCCACAATTACACCTGAGTGAGTGTCCATCTTGCACCTTGCTAACTGTGTGTCTTTGCTCCATCCATAGGATTGCCAGGCTGCACGGCGCTCTGCTCACTCCCAGCTGCTCGGAGTCTCCAGCCCGAACTCACATACACGACACAGCATATTCACGCATTCACACCCAGAGCACTGGTTCAATAAAGATAATTGTATCCACTTCTGAGTCCATGTCTGTTCCCTGGGTCAGCCATCATATCAATATTGTGTAGTATCCAAGTATTGAAGGCAGGTTATCTGCATTGTTTGTGCATTTTTAATTATTTGATTAGGATGTATTTATTTAGGAATATACATCTTAAACAATTAAAACAAGGTCATCTGTCAGTAACAGATCCAAATACTGTGGGTCCTACAGCGGGGGTGGAGGGGGGTTTCATGTTAAACTTCAGAGGCAAGAATCCTAATTCAAATACATCAGTTTATGAAACAGTGAAAACATTCAGCAGAAAAAACAATTATCGTAGGCTGTGCATATTATGCAACTAAATTATTAATTTTATATACATGACTTGATAATTATAAAAAAAAATGCAACTAGATAAATTAAAAGTTTTTAAATTAATTTTCTCCCTTAAAGAATTATTTTACTTCATTTTCAATTGAATTATTAAAGTATTACGTCACATTAGATGGAAAAAAAATCTGAAATTATTATTTTTTGGTCTCATACATAAGATAAGCCTTTATTAGTCCCACAATGGGGAAATTCCAGACAAAACATAAATCACACATACATCACATACATCACAAAAACCTGGCATTTTCATAGGGGTGTGTAAACTTTTTATTCTCACTGTACAAGTAGCAAACTTGCATCAGCTGTGTTCAATAAATTACTTCTTTTATAATGCCAGCATGAAATTTGAATTATGAACAGCTTTTCATAAAAAAAAGTGCTGTAATTGTTGCATTTGATATTCAGATCACTTTCCTTGTCAAATCAAGTCTGGCAGAGAAGAATATGAAATAATTTTTACAAGTTGAAGAAAACTAAATGTGATGATTTGATATTTTTATAGCATCTTTTATTGGGTGTCTCTTTCTAAAAGCTTTGTGTAGTAACTACCTATTACATTGGCAACACATTAAACATTTAATTGGATTACATTTTAACAAGTACATTTTAGGATTAAAAAAAAGAAGAAAAGAAACCAACAATAAAAGACCAGTGAAGATATTTTGGAGAAAATGCTGCGTTCACATTCTGGAGGTGAAATCCACTCTCCTGACCAGGGACTTGTTTACCTCAGATATGGATCGACATCCTACAGACACAGACAGAAACATGTGGTTCTGATAATTTGTCAACTTTACACAAGAAAACACACAATCGTCAACAAACAAGTTATTTACTTTACAAGTTATTGCTAGATATCTACAGTATTTTCATCATCATGTACAGTAGTTGACCCGTTACCTGACAGGGCCATCGCCAGTCGCAGCTCCTCTTTTAGAAGTTCCAGAAGCTCGATTACTCCCTGTTCACCCTGGAGACATCGAAAAACCAAGCTAAGTTTTTTGTTTTCACAGCTTTTATTTATTCATTCATTCATTCATTCCATAATTTGTTTATTTTATCCACTTTACTATATAAGTTGTGACATGAAGTTCCTTGGCACCAAGAACAAGGTATGCAGCAATATATCAATGGATGCAATGCATCAGTATCAGCCAATATTCGCCTCGTAGTCAGATATTTGCCTACTGGGAAATAAGATGGGATTCAAAGTTGGCAGTAGCTGGTATTTATCTGCCGTCTCCCAGTTGTGTGGTATTGATTTTGCCCTGAAACAGACTTCTTCTTCTTCCTTCGGCTGCTCCCTTTAGGGGTCGCCATAGTGGATCATCTGCCTCCACCGCACCCTATCCCTTGCATCTTCCTCTGTAACACCAACCCTCTCCATGTCCTCCTTCACTACATCCATGAATCTTTTCTGTGGTCTTCCTCTTTTCCTCCCGCCTGGCAGCTCCATCTTCAACATCCTTTGTCCAATATATCCACTACCCCTCCTTTGCACATGTCCAAACCATCTCAGCCTTGCCTCTCTTACTTTGTCTCCAAGCTGCTCAACCTGAGCTGTCCCTCTGATATACTCATTTCTAATCTTGTCCCTCCTAGTCACTCCCAATGAAAATCTTACCATCTTTAACTCTGCTACCTCCAGCTCCACCTCCAGACTTTTTGTCAGCACCACCGTCTCCAAACCATACATCATAACAGGTCTCACTACCGTCTTGTAAATCTTCCCTTTCACTCTTGCTGCTACCCTTCTGTAACAAATCACCCCTGACACTCGTCTCCACCCACTCCACCCTGCCTGCACTCTCTTCTTCACCTCTCTTGTGTATTTTCCATTGCTTTGGATGGTTGACCCCAGGTATTTAAACTCATCTACTTTCACTACTGCTACTCCTTCCATCTTCACTGTTGCACCTGCCTCCCTCTCATTCACACTCATGTATTCTATCTTGCTTCTATGGACTTTCATTCCTCTTCTCTCCAGAGCATACCTCCACCTTTCCAGGTTCTCTTCCACTTGCTCCCTATTCTCACTACAGACCACAATATTGTCTACAAACATCATGGTCCATGGAGACTCCTGCCTGACCATCGCCATGGCAAACAAGAAGGGCCTCGGAGCTGATCTCTGATCTAACCCCACCTCCACCTTGAATCCATCCGTCACTCCTAAAGCGCATCTCACCACGGTCTTGCTGTCCTCATACATGTCCTGCACCACCCTCACATACTTCTCTGCCACTTCTGACTTCTTCATACAGTACCACACTTCCTCTCTTGGCACCCTATCATACTGTATGCTTTCTTGAGATCCACAAAGACAGTGCAACTCCTTCTGACCTTCTTTATACTTCTCCATCAGCACTCTTAAAGCAAGCATTGCATCTGTAGTACTCTTTCTTGGCATGAAACAATACTGCTACTCACTGATTGTCACCTCTCCTCTTAACCTGGCTTCAACAACTCTTTCCCATATCTTCATAGTGTGGCTGATCAACTTTATGCCTCTGTAGTTACTACAGCTCTGAGCATCACCTTTGTTCTTGAAAATTGGTACCAAAATACTTCTTCTCCACTCCTCAGGCATCCCCTCATTCTCCAAGATTGTGCTAAACAATCTGGTTAAAAAGTCCACTGCCATCTCTCCTAAACATCTTCATACCTCCACAGGTATGTCATCTGGACCAACTGCCTTTCCATTCTTCATCCTCTTCAAAGTTGCCCTCACTTCTGCCTTGCTAATCTTCGGGACTTCCTGGTTCACCATCTTTCCCTCATCCATCCTCCTCTCTCTCTCATTTTCTTTATTCATCAGCTCTTCAAAGTACTCCTTCCATCTTCTGAACACACACTCGTCATTTGTTAGTACATTACCATTTCTGTCCTTAATCAACCTAACCTGCTGTACATCCTTTCCAGCTCTATCTCTCTGTCTAGCCACTTGATCTAAGTCCTTTTCTCCTTCCTTAGTGTCCAGCCTGTCATGCAACTCACTGTACAAAAGCAAAAACAACATTTATTTTTCCAAACTGTTAATCATGCATGAGTTCTTTGGGACACAAAGGCTAAACCAAAGGGGATCCTCGGTGGACATTTAAACATACGGAGCATAATCCCCAAAAGAGATGAGATTTCGGTGTTGCTGTTGGACTCAAATCTGGACTATCTTTGTCTTTCAGAAAGCTGGCTACACAGGAACATAGACACTAATATGATCGATATTGTGGGTTATCAGTGTTTTAGAAAAGACAGGCAGGTAGGGAGGGGAGGAGGTGTTTTAATTTACATCAAAGAGAAACTTAAATGTCAACTGGTTGATTTGAATACTTCACTTGAATGTTTAGCTGTTAATGTATGTCTCTCACCGGTAATGAATTTCAACATTGCAGTATTGTACAACCCACCGTCACACAATTCTTCTTTTTATAATGAATTAAGTGATCTGGTTAAACAACTTGAGAGGAGCAGAGAAACAATATTTTATGGTGACTTTAATATTAACTGGTCTGATAAAAAGGACAAACAGAAACTGAAAAGCCTCATGACTAAATTTAATTACCAACAAATGATCAAAGGACCCACCAGGATAACCAAACAATCTAGAACACTTATTGACATGGTATTTGCTAATAAACCAGAACGAATAACCAGAACCTATAATCTTGTAACTGGTCTCTCAGATCATAACATGGTTCTTGCTGTCAGAAAACTTACTAAAAAGCGACTACAGTATTTTGGGGGAGTCGATATTGACAAATTAAATTTTATTATTCCCAAATCAAAAACTGCGGAGTTTGAACATTACTTAGAGAATCAAAATTGGGAGCAGCTCATGTCAATATATGAAGTAGATGATTGTTGTAATTTTATAACTGCAACAATTACAAAGTCTATAGAAAAATTTACAAAGCAAATTAAAAGTAGACAACAGAAGATTAACCTACCATGGTTAAATAATGAAATAAGAAAACTTATGAAGAGGCGAGACTCTGCATTGAAAACATCATTAACCTCTAAACTACAAAATGATCACCTTGTGTACAAAAGTTTAAGAAATAAAGTGGTACAAGAGCTGCGAAAATCAAAAGTATCTTATTACAATAAACTGATAGATCATGCAAAGGGTAACAACAGTTCCCTATGGAGGCATTTAAATAACTTAACTAATAAAAAAAATGTTCAGAAGGGGGTAAAGGAGCTCAGAATCAATGGCAAGACCATCAGTGACAAGGCTACATTGGCAAATGAATTTAATTCATATTTTGTGAACTCTGTGGAAGACTTAACAAAAAACTTTGTGCTGCCAAATGTGCTCAACAACACAAAATCAATACTTTCAACAGATTCTTTTCACATCGATGAGGTAAATGAGGAGTTAATTGCTGGTATTGTTAAAACACTGTCAAACTCGACTTCCGGTTATGGCTGCCACGTAGGACGGACGTGTCTCGCTCTGCTCTGCTCCTGGAGAAAAAAATCGGCAAATAACTCTCTCATTTGGGACAGAACGTATCCCAGCATTTGGGCGAGGATATGTCGGCGAAGCCTAAGGCTGGAAAACCAGGAAAAGGAAAAAGCGAGCCGCCGAAACAGTCCAAATTAACGGACTTTCAGGTCTGTGACGCAGCAAACAAAACTCCATATATGGCGGAGGAGGCTGGCAACGGTGCGATTTCTGCGGGGAATGGCGCAGATGCGCTGATGGCTGCCATGAGTTCAATGAGAGCGGACTTTTCCTCTAGATTTGATGGGATTATGACAGCGTTGGAAGGAATAAGAAAGGAATTGGGTGACTGTGTAGAACGAACGGCGCAGATGGAGCTCCGTCTCGCTAGTGCTGAAGATGACGTCACCCGTCTTCAATTAAAGGTGCGCACTTTGGAAAAAAAAAATAAATCTCTGGAAGATAATATTTTGGATTTGGAATCTCGGTCGAGACAGAATAATTTGAGGCTGGTGGGTCTTCCAGAGGAATCAGAAGGTCGGGACGTATGTTCCTTTCTGGAAAAGTGGATTCCGGAGGTGCTGGGCAGCGAGGAGTTGCAATCAGCAGTGGTTCTGGAAAAAGCACATCGTATTGGCCCACGGAGAGATAAGGGACCGCCGAGGACCTTAATTATGAAGTTTCTTAGCAACAGAGACAGGATGAAGATCTTCAACGCTGCACGTGCTAAAGGAGAGATTAAACACCAGGACCAGCAGGTGCGGTTCTACCCAGATTTGGCCACAGGAATCCAGCAATTGAGGAAGCAGTTTGATCCCGTACGTAAGGAGCTGCGCAACCTTGGGATTCGTCATGGTGTAATCTATCCTGCGAGACTGCTGACCACGTATGAGGGCAGAACCCACATCTTCAAGACCCCAGAGGAGGCGCAGGAGTTCATCAAGAAGATCAAAGAAGAAGAAGAAACTGGTGGGAGCTAAGCATGAACAAAATATAAGGTAGAATAATTAAGCATTTGCACAGGCATCTGACTGACTTGGAGTAAATAGTAAGTTTACAAAATATAGATTGTATTATATATTAAAAAAACAAAAACAAAAACAAAACAAACCAAAAAAAACAAAACTATGATGTACAAAGTTGTTAAAAATTTTGGAGTTAAGTTGGAAAACTACAGAGGAGAGTTAATGTTACGTCATTAAAAGCAGTAGAGTTAGGGTGATTGGGAGGATGAAGAAGGAGTGGCTTAGGCTGTTCCCCGTGGGTGTGGAACGGTCGATGGCTATATCGGGAGACAGAATTTTTCTTTTGATTTTGGGGGGTTTGCCACAAGTGTGGGAAGGGGAAATTTGTTTGTGTGTAGTTTGTAGGATGAATGTTCAACCACTCATGTTTTTGCTTCTCTGTATGAGCATGTTTACACTGCAAGGTAATCCCAAACTCTCTATTGATCATGGACCAAAGTGTTAATCTTAATTTAACTTCATGGAATTGCAGAGGTCTACAAAATTTAAAAAAAACTTAAACAAGTTATGAATAAAATAAAGGACATGGGTTCAAGAATTGTGTTTTTACAAGAAACTCATCTGATAGAGGAGGATGTTAAAAGAATTAGGAGTAGATGGCAAGGAAGTGTATTCACCTCTTCATTTTCATCCCGAGCCAGGGGAGTTATGACTCTCATACATAAATCAGTTCCTTTTCAAGTGAAAAATGTAATTGGAGACAAATTTGGAAGATATGCAATCATTCAAGGTTCTTTGCTATTAGAAAATATAAATCTTGTGAACTTATATGGTCCCAATATAGATGATCAGAAGTTCTTTGCTAATTTATTTCTCATCTTATCATCACTTACAGGGCAACATATAATAGCAGGGGATTTTAATTGTACATTGAATCCAGGTGTGGATAGATCAACAGGACTGGATTGTACGCACATTGGATGTAGGATGACTATTAATCATTTTATGAAAGAATTGAGATTGTTAGATATATGGAGAGAAATGAAACCACAAGTTAAAGCCTATTCTTGTTATTCCAGTACCTACAAGACATTCTCACGTATTGATTATTTTTTGATTTCCACAGAATTAAGGTCCAAGATTCAAAACTGCTTTTATGATAACATCGTGATCTCTGATCATGCACCCTGTTGTCTAATATATGTAGATAAAAAATTGACAAAGGAATCAGGTAGATGGCAATTTCAGCATAAATGGCTTCAGGATGAGGAATTTGTCAAGTATATAGAAAAACAGATAGACGAGTTCTTTGACATCAATACTACACAAACATCAGCATGTGTAAAGTGGGAGGCTTTCAAAGCTTTTATTAGGGGACATATTATTAGTTATACAGGATCAAAATCTAAGAAGACTCGAGAGGAGAGAGCTAAATTGGAACATAAAATAAAAAATCTTCAGGAAAAAGTGTATGCAGGAAGTGACCCAAGGTTGGAGAATGAATTACTGATTTTGAGAGCTGAATACGACAAAAAATCAGCGAATAGAGCTGCCTCGAGTCTTCTAAGATTGAAACAATCTTTTTATGAACAAGGTGAAAAATCAGGAAAATTATTAGCATGGCAGATTAAACAATTGGAAATTAAAACACCAATTACCAGTATTATAAGTAACGGACAGGTAGTTATAGATCCTTTAGAAATTAATAGAGCCTTTAGAGATTACTATGAAAAATTATATGATACCAAAAATGAACCTGATTTAACAAAACTAAATGGGTTTTTGAACAAACTATCTATACCGTGTATTCCAAATGAAAACAGGGAGATATTGGAGTCTAAAATTAGTCAAGAAGAAGTTGGGCTAGCCATTGATAATATGAAATCAGGAAAAAGTGCAGGACCAGATGGTCTTCCAGTTGACCTTTATAAAAAATTTACGAATAAATTAATAAAACCTTTTTTGGAAATGGTTTTAGAAGCATTTCAAAATAATAATTTACCATCATACATAAATAATGCCTTAATTATACTGCTGCCAAAACCAGGTAAGCCCTCTAATAAATGTGAAAATATGAGACCAATAAGCCTATTAAACGCCGACCTTAAGATAATCTGTAAAATTTTAGCAAGACGAATACAAGAAATTTTACCAAATATTATTAATCGAGATCAGAATGGCTTTATAAAGGGTAGACAAGGCTTCCATAATGTAAGAAGACTATTTAATATTATTTATTTTAATAAAGAAGCACCGGATACAGCTCTCCTATCATTGGACGCCGAAAAGGCCTTTGATAGAGTTGAATGGCCCTTTCTTTTTGAAGTCCTACAAAGGTTTGGACTTGGAAATAATTTCATAAAATGGGTCCAAATAATATACAATAATGCTACAGCAGAAATCCTAACAAATAACAATATTTCAAAACCAATAAAAATCAATAGAGGATGTCGACAAGGCTGTCCACTTTCACCTTTACTGTTTACTATGGCAATTGAACCTTTAGCGATAGCGATACGTTTACATTCACAAATATATGGAATTAAAGTTGGACCAACAGAACATAAAATCTCCCTGTACGCCGATGATATAATTTTGTTTATGTCGAATCTAAAAAAATCAATTCCAACCTTGTTGAATTTAATAAAGAATTTTGGGGAAATATCAGGATATAAAATAAATAAAACTAAATCTTCAATATTAATGCTAAATGAGACCCAGAGAAATCACCCAGCCCCTGAGGTAAATCAATTCAATGTTGTAAATCAGTTTAAATATTTAGGAATCCAAATTATGCCTAAGCTAGAATCAGTCGCCAGTGTCAACTATGAAGCCTTAATGTCAGATATCAGTGAGTTAACTCAGAGATGGATGTCACTACCAATGTCGATGATCGGGAGAATCAATATACTTAAAAGTAATATTTTACCTAAAATACTTTATTTATTTCAATACATTCCCTTATCACCACCTTTAGATCTATTCTCAAGAATAAAAAAAAAGTTAGTGGAATTTATATGGAACAACAGGAGGGCTAGATTACGTTTGTCTTTATTATATTTACCATTTGATTGTGGAGGTCTGAAATGTCCAAATTTTATGTTGTATTATTGGTCGGCACAACTGAGGTCTATGACATATTATTTTTCATCAAATGATCTCCCTCACTGGACTGAAATGGAATCATACAATTTACCTTTACCTCTTCCCATATTCATATACTCAGATTCGGCAAAAAAATTACAAAAACAAGTTAAAAATCCATTTGTAAAGCATATGATCAAAATATGGTGTGAAGCTAAAAACTATTTAAAAGAACCACAGTTATTGTCACAATTTAGTCCAATATGGGGTAATCAATATTTTAAACCAGGGAGAGCGGACGCTGTATTTAAAGTATGGAATTTAAAAGGGATACAAAAGATTCAGGATTTATATTTGCCATGTGCAGACAACATAATGTCTTTTGAAGAGCTGAGGATCAAATTTAATCTCAATAGAACACATTTTTTTTAAATATCTTCAACTTAGAAACTTTATTCGATCAAATCAAAATAAAGCTCTCACTCGACCTATTTATTCATCCTTGGAAAAAATGTTGATGAAAGATAGTAAAAGAAAGGGTATTATTTCAGAGTTTTATAACTCATTGACACTATCTTCAAGTGAAAATTCACTGAAAAGATTAAACTACTGGAAAGAAGATCTGCAAATTGAAATTTCAGAGGAACAATGGGAATTGGCTTGTACAGAAGCTCAAACCAAATCAATAAATGCACGCCTTAAATTGAGACATTTCAAATGGTTAATGCGGATGTATGTTACACCGGAGGAGTTAAATAGATATAACAAAAATATACCAGATACATGCACAAAATGCATGGAAAGTAAAGGAACCCTATTTCATTGTTTATGGGAATGTAGATTAATAAGAATGTTTTGGGAAGAGGTGAGGGTAACAATTGAAAAAATAATCTCAAAACAAATCATATTGAATCCTAAACTGTTTTTGTTGGGTCTGTACCCAGAAAAGCATAATTTTAATAAAAGTGAAAGAACATTCATAGACCTCAGTTTGCTTAATGCCAAAAAATGTATTGCACTATTATGGAAAAAGACTCATAGACCAGATGTGACTCAGTGGTTAAGACAGATGTTAACAAACCTTCCATTAGAAAGAATAACATATATACTAAAATCAAAGGAAATTGTGTTTGAGAATATATGGAGACCTTTTATTGATTATGTAAAAAATTTAAACATAACTCTTGAAGAAGAAGGTGAATGATGTGTGTGGACCTTGTAAATTCCAAACTGGTGAACATAATATGTATACTTATGTATTGGATTGTCTAGACTAAACAGAGGAGCATTGTTGAAGACTTGATTTTGTTGGTGGTTGTTGGTGTTTTTAGTGCATTTTTTTTTTTTTGTAGTACTTTAGTGTTAGTGTTTGATTGTTTGTATCATGTTTGTTAAAAAAAAAAAAAAGGTTCAATAAAGATATTGTGGAAAAAAAAAAACACTGTCAAACTCAAAAACTAATGATATCTACAATATGAGCACTTCCTTTCTCAAAACGCACAGCAAAATATTAATCAAACCACTGACTCATCTCATTAATTTCTCCATTAGGTCTAGTACATTTCCATCTGGTTGGAAAAAAGCTGTCGTCATACCAGTTCATAAATCAGGCAGTAAAGACGATATATGCAATTACCGCCCAATCTCTATTTTACCAGTCCTGTCTAAGGTTCTTGAAAAAGTTGTAGCTACACAGCTGATAGACTATTTACAAGACAGTCAACTTCTTCATCCACATCAATTTGGTTTTAGACCAGGATACTAAACAGAAACAGCAAATTGTTGCCTTATTGAAAATGTCAAACAGTCCTTGGACAGGGGTAATGTGGTAGGGGCTGTTTTTCTAGATCTCAAAAAGGCTTTCGATACTGTAAATCACAGTTTGCTTTTACCCAAAATGGTATCTTTTAACTTCTCTCCAGATACATTAGAATGGTTTGCATCTTATCTCCAGAATAGAGAACAGTGTGTAAAAGTTCACCAGGATAAATCCTCATTTTTAAACAACCGTATGGGTATCCCACAAGGGTCCATTCTTGGTCCTTTACTTTTCAGCATTTTTATTAATGACTTGCCGCTACACTGCTCAGCTGCAACATGTCAACTTTATGCAGATGATGCAGTTATTTACACAGCTGCCAAGACTCCAGCACAGGCTGCAGATGTACTGTCCACAAGTATGGTTGATGTCCAAGAGTGGCTCTTCCAGAACCATCTATTGCTGAACCTTCAGAAAACAGTTTCAATGTGCTTTTCAATCAAAAAATGTAGCCTGCAATGTTTTAAAGTTAATATACATGATCAAGACATCAGTTTAGTTACAGAATTCAAATACCTTGGCATTGTACTAGATCCTCAATTCAAATTTAATCTTCATATAAAGAAAATTTCTAAAACAGTAAAAAAAAATCTGAACTGCTTTAAATTAATTAGATATTACATACCATACGAAGCAGCTGTACTGTATATGCATTCTATGGTTTTTTCTCATATATCATACTGTTTGACAGTCTGGGCTCAAGCAGCCCCTTCCACAATAAAACATATAGGGTCATTATATAATCAAACTCTAAAAATCTTGGACAAAAAGCCCATTAGGTGGCATCACTGTTATATTTAAAAAAAAAAAATACAATCTATTGAGTTTTGAGAGTTTCATTGACCTCTGTTTTCTGAAATTAATTTTTAAATGTTTCCATAAATCAGCGCCTGAGCCACTTGCTGGTTTCATCCAAAGACAGGACAGCAGCAGAGCTACCAGGAGTTCTGTTAACAATAACTGTAAAATATTCCACCGCAGAACCACATTTGGACAAACAGCTTTCTCTATAAAGGGCAGTCACATCTGGAACACAATGCCAAATGAAATTAAAACAATAACGGACTTTAAAACATTCACTACAAAGGTTAAAAACTGATTGAAAAATAAACAAGAATGTACCCATGTATGAAATGATTGTCTGCAGGGTGAGAGAGAATGAAGGGAAGGAATGAATGTGTTTGTTTATAGTGAGTGACGAAGGGAGGGAGGCCTGAAATAGGCAAATGTGAGTCAGGTTTTTATATTGTGTATTTATAATATTTATAATATTTATAATTGTGTATTTATAATGTATTTATAATCTTTTTTGCATTGATGTATGTGGTTATTGTTTATTCTGTTTTCATTTTTTCTTTTCCTTATCCTTTTTTCTTCTTACTTGTTTCTCCTTTCTAAAGCCCATCCAGGGACAAGAGTTGCAAATTAGCTAATAGCTATACACTCTTTGTGCAACACATCAGATTGATTGTCATTTGATTAATTGTCTATGTTTATTGCACTGTCCCTGTCAAATAAACAAATAATCTAATCTATATGCCTTTTCCTTTGCCACCTCTCCCTTTGCCATGCGCCTAGATTCTAAATACTCCTGTCTACTTTCCTTGTCTCCCTGACTATCGCACTTTTTCTCTGCTAACCTCTTCCTTTGGATACTTTCCTGAATCTCATTATTCCACCACCAAGTCTCCTTGTCTTCCTTCCTCTGTTCACTGGATACACCACATACAGTACCTTTCTACCTGTTTCCCTCAATATTTTTGCTGTACTTTCCCAGCCATCTGGTAATTCTTCCCTACCACCCAGAGCATGTATCAACTCCTTCCTGAACTCTGTGCGACCTTCATCCTTCTGTAACTTCCCCCACTTAATCTCTGGCTCTGCCTTCACTCTCTTCTTCTTTTGGTTTTTCAAAGTCCTCCTACAGACTACCATCCGATGCTGTCTTGCTGCATTCTCCCCTGCCACCACTTTGCAGTCTCCTATCTCTTTCAGATTTCTCCTTCTGCATAAGCTGTAGTCCAACTGTGTGCACCTTCCTCCACTCTTGTAAGTCACCCAATGTTTCTCTCTCTTCTTGAAGTACAGTGGGGTAAAAAAGTATTTAGTCAGCCACCAATTGTGCAAGTTCTCCCACTTAAAAGATGAGAGAGGTCTCCAATTTTCATCATAGGTATACCTCAACTATGAGAGACAAAATAAGAAAAAAAAAATCCAGAAAATCACATTGAAGGATTTTTAATAAATTAATTGGTAAATTCCTCAGTAAAATAAGTATTTGGTCAATAACAAAAGTTCATCTCAATACTTTGTTATATACCCTTTGTTGGCAATGACAGAGGTCAAACGTTTTCTGTAAGTTTTCACAAGGTTTTCACACACTGTTGCTGGTATTTTGGCCCATTCCTCCATGCAGATCTCCTCCAGAGCAGTGATGTTTTGGGGCTGTCGCTGGGCAACATGGACTTTCAACTCCCTCCAAAGATTTTCTATGGGGTTGAGATCTGGAGACTGGCTAGGCCACTCCAGGACCTTGAAATGCTTCTTACGAAGCCACTCCTTCGTTGCCCGGGCGGTGTGTTTGGGATCATTGTCATGCTGAAAGACCCAGCCACGTTTCATCTTCAATGCCCTTGCTGGTGGAAGGAGGTTTTCACTCAAAATCTCACGATACATGGCCCCATTCATTCTTTCCTTTACACAGATCAGTCGTCCTGGTCCCTTTGAAGAAAAACAGCCCCAAAGCATGATGTTTCCACCCCTATGCTTCACAGTAGGTATGGTGTTCTTTCTCCTCCAAACACGACAAGTTGAGTTTTTACCAAAAAGTTCTATTTTGGGACTTCCGGTTATGGCTGCCACGTAGGACGGACGTGTCTCGCTCTGCTCTGCTCCTGGAGAAAAAAAATCGGCAAATAACTCTCTCATTTGGGACAGAACGTATCCCAGCGTTTGGGCGAGGATATGTCGGCGAAGCCTAAGGCTGGCAAACCAGGAAAAGGAAAAAGCGACCCGCCGAAACAGTCCAAATTAACAGACTTTCAGGTCTGTGACGCAGCAAACAAAACTCCATATATGGCGGAGGAAGCTGGCGGCGGTGCGATGTTTGCGGGGAATGGCGCAGATGCGCTGATGGCTGCCATGAGTTCAATGAGAGCGGACTTTTCCTCTAGATTTGATGGGATTATGACAGCGTTGGAAGGAATAAGAAAGGAATTGGGTGACTGTGTAGAACGAACGGCGCAGATGGAGCTCCGTCTCGCTAGTGCTGAAGATGACGTCACCCGTCTTCAATTAAAGGTGCGCACTTTGGAAAAAAAAAATAAATCTCTGGAAGATAATATTTTGGATTTGGAATCTCGGTCGAGACAGAATAATTTGAGGCTGGTGGGTCTTCCAGAGGAATCAGAAGGTCGGGACGTATGTTCCTTTCTGGAAAAGTGGATTCCGGAGGTGCTGGGCAGCGAGGAGTTGCAATCAGCAGTGGTTCTGGAAAAAGCACATCGTATTGGCCCACGGAGAGATAAGGGACCGCCGAGGACCTTAATTATGAAGTTTCTTAGCAACAGAGACAGGATGAAGATCTTCAACGCTGCACGTGCTAAAGGAGAGATTAAACACCAGGACCAGCAGGTGCGGTTCTACCCAGATTTGGCCACAGGAATCCAGCAATTGAGGAAGCAGTTTGATCCCGTACGTAAGGAGCTGCGCAACCTTGGGATTCGTCATGGTGTAATCTATCCTGCGAGACTGCTGACCACGTATGAGGGCAGAACCCACATCTTCAAGACCCCAGAGGAGGCGCAGGAGTTCATCAAGAAGATCAAAGAAGAAGAAGAAACTGGTGGGAGCTAAGCATGAACAAAATATAAGGTAGAATAATTAAGCATTTGCACAGGCATCTGACTGACTTGAAGTAAATAGTAAGTTTACAAAATATAGATTGTATTATATATTAAAAAAACAAAACAAAAACAAAACAAACAAAAAAAAAACTATGATGTACAAAGTTGTTAAAAATTTTGGAGTTAAGTTGGAAAACTACAGAGGAGAGTTAATGTTACGTCATTAAAAGCAGTAGACTTAGGGTGATTGGGAGGATGAAGAAGGAGTGGCTTAGGCTGTTCCCCGTGGGTGTGGAACGGTCGATGGCTATATCGGGAGACAGAATTTTTCTTTTGATTTTGGGGGGTTTGCCACAAGTGTGGGAAGGGGAAATTTGTTTGTGTGTAGTTTGTAGGATGAATGTTCAACCACTCATGTTTTTGCTTCTCTGTATGAGCATGTTTACACTGCAAGGTAATCCCAAACTCTCTATTGATCATGGACCAAAGTGTTAATCTTAATTTAACTTCATGGAATTGCAGAGGTCTACAAAATTTAAAAAAACTTAAACAAGTTATGAATAAAATAAAGGACATGGGTTCAAGAATTGTGTTTTTACAAGAAACTCATCTGATAGAGGAGGATGTTAAAAGAATTAGGAGTAGATGGCAGGGAAGTGTATTCACCTCTTCATTTTCATCCCGAGCCAGGGGAGTTATGACTCTCATACATAAATCAGTTCCTTTTCAAGTGAAAAATGTAATTGGAGACAAATTTGGAAGATATGTAATCATTCAAGGTTCTTTGCTATTAGAAAATATAAATCTTGTGAACTTATATGGTCCCAATATAGATGATCAGAAGTTCTTTGCTAATTTATTTCTCATCTTATCATCACTTACAGGGCAACATATAATAGCAGGGGATTTTAATTGTACATTGAATCCAGGTGTGGATAGATCAACAGGACTGGATTGTACGCACATTGGATGTAGGATGACTATTAATCATTTTATGAAAGAATTGAGATTGTTAGATATATGGAGAGAAATGAAACCACAAGTTAAAGCCTATTCTTGTTATTCCAGTACCTACAAGACATTCTCACGTATTGATTATTTTTTGATTTCCACAGAATTAAGGTCCAAGATTCAAAACTGCTTTTATGATAACATCGTGATTTCTGATCATGCACCCTGTTGTCTAATATATGTAGATAAAAAATTGACAAAGGAATCAGGTAGATGGCAATTTCAGCATAAATGGCTTCAGGATGAGGAATTTGTCAAGTATATAGAAAAACAGATAGACGAGTTCTTTGACATCAATACTACACAAACATCAGCATGTGTAAAGTGGGAGGCTTTCAAAGCTTTTATTAGGGGACATATTATTAGTTATACAGGATCAAAATCTAAGAAGACTCGAGAGGAGAGAGCTAAATTGGAACATAAAATAAAAAGTCTTCAGGAAAAAGTGTATGCAGGAAGTGACCCAAGGTTGGAGAATGAATTACTGATTTTGAGAGCTGAATACGACAAAAAATCAGCGAATAGAGCTGCCTCGAGTCTTCTAAGATTGAAACAATCTTTTTATGAACAAGGTGAAAAATCAGGAAAATTATTAGCATGGCAGATTAAACAATTGGAAATTAAAACACCAATTACCAGTATTATAAGTAATGGACAGGTAGTTATAGATCCTTTAGAAATTAATAGAGCCTTTAGAGATTACTATGAAAAATTATATGATACCAAAAATGAACCTGATTTAACAAAACTAAATGGGTTTTTGAACGAACTATCTATACCGTGTATTCCAAATGAAAACAGGGAGATATTGGAGTCTAAAATTAGTCAAGAAGAAGTTGGGCTAGCCATTGATAATATGAAATCAGGAAAAAGTGCAGGACCAGATGGTCTTCCAGTTGACCTTTATAAAAAATTTAAGAATAAATTAATAAAACCTTTTTTGGAAATGGTTTTAGAAGCATTTCAAAATAATAATTTACCATCATACATAAATAATGCCTTAATTATACTGTTGCCAAAACCAGGTAAGCCCTCTAATAAATGTGAAAATATGAGACCAATAAGCCTATTAAACGCCGACCTTAAGATAATCTGTAAAATTTTAGCAAGACGAATACAAGAAATTTTACCAAATATTATTAATCGAGATCAGAATGGCTTTATAAAGGGTAGACAAGGCTTCCATAATGTAAGAAGACTATTTAATATTATTTATTTTAATAAAGAAGCACCGGATACAGCTCTCCTATCATTGGACGCCGAAAAGGCCTTTGATAGAGTTGAATGGCCCTTTCTTTTTGAAGTCCTACAAAGGTTTGGACTTGGAAATAATTTCATAAAATGGGTTCAAATAATATACAATAATGCTACAGCAGAAATCCTAACAAATAACAATATTTCAAAACCAATAAAAATCAATAGAGGATGTCGACAAGGCTGTCCACTTTCACCTTTACTGTTTACTATGGCAATTGAACCTTTAGCGATAGCGATACGTTTACATTCACAAATATATGGAATTAAAGTTGGACCAACAGAACATAAAATCTCCCTGTACGCCGATGATATAATTTTGTTTATGTCGAATCTAAAAAAATCAATTCCAACCTTGTTGAATTTAATAAAGAATTTTGGGGAAATATCAGGATATAAAATAAATAAAACTAAATCTTCAATATTAATGCTAAATGAGACCCAGAGAAATTACCCAGCCCCTGAGGTAAATCAATTCAATGTTGTAAATCAGTTTAAATATTTAGGAATCCAAATTATGCCTAAGCTAGAATCAGTCGCCAGTGTCAACTATGAAGCCTTAATGTCAGATATCAATGAGTTAACTCAGAGATGGATGTCACTACCAATGTCGATGATCGGGAGAATCAATATACTTAAAAGTAATATTTTACCTAAAATACTTTATTTATTTCAATACATTCCCTTATCACCACCTTTAGATCTATTCTCAAGAATAAAAAAAAAGTTAGTGGAATTTATATGGAACAACAGGAGGGCTAGATTACGTTTGTCCTTATTATATTTACCATTTGATCGTGGAGGTCTGAAATGTCCAAATTTTATGTTGTATTATTGGTCGGCACAACTGAGGTCTATGACATATTATTTTTCATCAAATGATCTCCCTCACTGGACTGAAATGGAATCATACAATTTACCTTTACCTCTTCCCATATTCATATACTCAGATTCGGCAAAAAAATTACAAAAACAAGTTAAAAATCCATTTGTAAAGCATATGATCAAAATATGGTGTGAAGCTAAAAACTATTTAAAAGAACCACAGTTATTGTCACAATTTAGTCCAATATGGGGTAATCAATATTTTAAACCAGGGAGAGCGGACGCTGTATTTAAAGTATGGAATTTAAAAGGGATACAAAAGATTCAGGATTTATATTTGCCATGTGCAGACAACATAATGTCTTTTGAAGAGCTGAGGATCAAATTTAATCTCAATAGAACACATTTTTTTAAATATCTTCAACTTAGAAACTTTATTCGATCAAATCAAAATAAAGCTCTCACTCGACCTATTTATTCATCCTTGGAAAAAATGATGATGAAAGATAGTAAAAGAAAGGGTATTATTTCAGAGTTTTATAACTCATTGACACTATCTTCAAGTGAAAATTCACTGAAAAGATTAAACTACTGGAAAGAAGATCTGCAAATTGAAATTTCAGAGGAACAATGGGAATTGGCTTGTACAGAAGCTCAAACCAAATCAATAAATGCACGCCTTAAATTGAGACATTTCAAATGGTTAATGCGGATGTATGTTACACCGGAGGAGTTAAATAGATATAACAAAAATATACCAGATACATGCACAAAATGCATGGAAAGTAAAGGAACCCTATTTCATTGTTTATGGGAATGTAGATTAATAAGAATGTTTTGGGAGGAGGTGAGGGTAACAATTGAAAAAATAATTTCAAAACAAATCATATTGAATCCTAAACTGTTTTTGTTGGGTCTGTACCCAGAAAAGCATAATTTCAATAAAAGTGAAAGAACATTCATAGACCTCAGTTTGCTTAATGCCAAAAAATGTATTGCACTATTATGGAAAAAGACTCATAGACCAGATGTGACTCAGTGGTTAAGACAGATGTTAACAAACCTTCCATTAGAAAGAATAACATATATACTGAAATCAAAGGAAATTGTGTTTGAGAATATATGGAGACCTTTTATTGATTATGTAAAAAATTTAAACATAACTCTTGAAGAAGAAGGTGAATGATGTGTGTGGACCTTGTAAATTCCAAACTGGTGAACATAATATGTATACTAATGTATTGGATTGTCTAGACTAAACAGAGGAGCATTGTTGAAGACTTGATTTTGTTGGTGGTTGTTGGTGTTTTTAGGGTATTTTTTTTTTTTTGTAGTACTTTAGTGTTAGTGTTTGATTGTTTGTATCATGTTTGTTAAAAAAAAAAAAAAAAGGTTCAATAAAGATATTGTGGAAAAAAAAAAAAGTTCTATTTTGGTTTCATCTGACCATATGACATTCTCCCAATCCTCTTCTGGATCATCCAAATGCTATCTAGCAAACTTCAGACGGGCCTGGGCATGTACTGGCTTAAGCAGGGGGACACGTCTGGCACTGCAGGATTTGAGTCCCTGGCGGCGTAGTGTGTTTCTGATGTAGCCTTTGTTACTTTGGTCCCAGCTCTCTGCAGGTCATTCACTACGTCCCCCCGTGTGGTTCTGGGATTTTTGCTCACCGTTCTCGTGAACATTTTGACCCCACGGGGTGAGATCTTGCGTGGAGCCCCAGATCGAGGGAGATTATCAGTGGCCTTGTATGTCCTCCATTTTCTAATAATTGCTCCCACAGTTGATTTCTTCACACCAAGCTGCTTACCTATTGCAGATTCAGTCTTCCCAGCCTGGTGCAGGTCTACAATTTTGTTTCTGGTGTCCTTTGACAGCTCTTTGGTCTTGGCCATAGTGGAGTTTGGAGTCTGACTGTTTGAGGTTGTGGACAGGTGTCTTTTATACTGATAACGAGTTCAAACAGGTGCCATTAATACAGGTAACGAGTGGAGGACAGAGGAGCCTCTTAAAGAAGAAGTTACAGGTCTGTGAGAGCCAGAAATCTTGCTTGTTTGTAGGTGGCCAAATACTTATTTTACTGAGGAATTTACCAATTAATTCATTAAAAATCCTTCAATGTGATTTTCTGGAATTTTTTTTCTCATTTTGTCTCTCATAGTTGAGGTATACCTATAATGAAAATTGGAGACCTCTCTCATCTTTTAAGTGGGAGAACTTGCGCAATTGGTGGCTGACTAAATACTTTTTTACCCCACTGTATGTGTTCACCACAGCCATTTCCATCCTTTTAGCAAAATCCACAACCTTCCTGTCCTTCCACATTTCTCTCCTTAAGACCACACTTACACAGGACCTCCTCATCCCCTCTGTTCCTTTCACCTACATGTCCATTAAAGTTCTCTCCAATCACCACTCTCTCCACCCTGGGAACATTCTCTACCACTTCATCCAACTTACTCCAGAATTCCTCTCTCTTCTACCTGACATCCAACTTGTGGGGCATACGCACTGACAACATTCAACATCACACCTTTGACTTCTTGCTTCAAACTCATGATTCTGTCTGACTCTCTCTTTACCTCCTGAACACTCTTCACATACTGTTCTTTCAAGATGACTCCTACTCCATTTCTCTTCCTATCTACACCATGGTAGAACAGTTTAAACCAGCCTCCAATGCTCTAAGCCTTGTTTCTCTTTCATCTGGTTTCTTGAACACACAGTATATCTACTTTTCTTCTCTCCATCATATCAGCCAACTCTCTGCCTTTACCAGTCATAGTCTCTACATTTAATGTCCCTACTCTCACCTCCACACTTCTACCTTTCCTTTTCTCCACCGGCACCCTGTCGGTTAACAACACCGGTGGCGGTCGTTGTTAACCTGGGCCTTGACTGATCCGGTATGAAAGTCTCATTTGTTATGATCCACATGTTTGATTTGGCAAAGGTTTTACGTCGGATGCCCTTCCTGGTGCAACCCTCCCTATTTACCTGGGCTTGGGACCGGCACTAGGAGTACACTGGCTTGTGCACCCTCTGTGGCTGGGTTATCACAGCCACAGACTACAGCTGCAAATTTAGAAAATATTCAGCTGAGCTATTTTAATTCGGTTTACTGTTTATGTTCTGTTATTTTTCTTCTTGATCCTCTGACAATGAAGATCGAATAGTTGAAAAGTAAAATAAAAGAAACTGCCAACTTACATCAGTATCTGTCACGCCGCGCCGCTCATCAGCGGCGCCACCTGCACACACACCTGCACATCATCAGCGGCGAGGGATATAAGCTGCCTCGCCCTGAGCTTCGGCCTGAAGCCGTTAGACTTCCCCATGCATCGCTGTGAGTTCCTTCACCCTCAGCGGATCTCTCTGGTAAGAAGACCTTACCTCCTTTTTCTCCCAAGTCTGCTCCCCTGTGCACAGGTGGATTTCCCGGCGGCGGACAACGCCTCTCCATCGCCTGTTCCTCGCTGCTGCACCGGGCTCTCCAGGTGGCTGTCTACCGGACCTCGTCCCTTGTTGTGCCAGTCATCTGTCCTCTCCAAGTAAGCTCCTCTCTCGCTCTCATATCTCCTGTGTTGGTGTGTGCCCGTCACCCTTCTCCTTGTGCTTTTCCCATAGGGTTGTCCGGCTGTACGGCCTCCTGCCTCTGTGCCCGAAGCAGACGCCGCCACCAACACATTTACATCCCGCAGACACACATTCATACATTCCTGTTGTTAATAAACTATTTGAACTACTCTGAGCCTGTGTGTGTGCGTCTCCTGAGCCGTGCGTTATGTCAGTACGGCTTCAGCAGAGCGGCTCGGCAGACGGCGGGCTCGCACACCGTTTTTCCACTCTCGAGGCTCGAGTGGATCAGATAGCCTATCAGCAACAGGTGATTTTTAATCAATTGATAAATATAACTAACCGGTTGGGCTGCTTGGACCCCCAACTGCCGTTCCCCCCGGCTCGTCAGGGTGGCGCGGCTCCTGCTGCTCCAGTGGCCGTCCAGCAGGCTCCGGGTGCACCGGTTCGGCTCACGCCCATTCCAACCCCCGCCCGCTTTAGCGGTAAGCTCGGCGGAGCGCGGGGGTTTATTATGCAGTGTGAGTCCGTTTTCCACCGTGTGCCCGGGGACTTTCCCTCAGATCATAGCCGAATTGGTTATATCGGGAATCTCCTGGAGGGGCGAGCATTAACATGGACCTATGCCGTAATGGCGAGGCCCAGTTATGCCACCCTCACATATGACCAATTCGTGAGACGCTTCCTGGAGGTCTTTGACCATTCTCTTACCGAGACGGTCCAGGTCGATCGGCTTCTCGCCCTCCAGCAGGGAAGCCGGTTGGCAGCGGACTACGCGGTCGACTTCCGGGTAGCGGCGGAGGAATTAGGCTGGGAGGAACGCTCCCTCTGTGGCCTTTTCCTCCGCAGTCTCAATGATGATCTGAGGGATGAACTGGCTGGGCGGGATATCCCTGAGACGCTAGCGGAGCTAACATCCCTAGCGATCAGTTTGGACAACAGGCTGCGCGAGCGCTCCTCGGGATGGAAGTCGTCTTCTTCTCGCCCTCGTGGAGTCTCGCCGCGCCTGTTCCAAGCTCGCCCCCTGGCGGCGCCACCACCATCGTGCCCCGAGGAGTCGGAGCCGATGGTGACGGGTTGGACAAAGCTTTCCCCTGCGGAGAGACAACGCCGCCGTGAGTTGGATCTCTGCATGTATTGCGGAGATGACCAACACACAGTGAAGCTTTGTCCACGGAAAGCCAGTCGGCAGGGTCCGCGAGTCACTGTAGGGGGCCTCGCGGACGTCAATCGGTTAAGTTCTTTCACACAATTGAAGCTGCCCATCCGTTTCTGCCACAACCCCACTGGGCATCTCACCCACGCACTGGTGGATTCGGGTGCGGAAGGCAGCTTTATTTCACAAAGCCTGGCAACCCGATTGGGCATCCGCTGTCAGGCACTCAGGAATCCTATCTCCCTGGTCAACCTCTCTCGTGCCACCCTTGGGAGAGTTACGCACCAGACCACCCCCGTTCCGGTTATTATCTCTGGTAACCACCGGGAGGAGATAATCTTTTACGTCCTGCCCAACTCTGTGTCGCCCGTCATCCTGGGGTATCCCTGGCTACGCCTCCACAACCCCGTTCTGGATTGGAAGTCCGCCGGGGTGTCGGCATGGAGCACGTTCTGCATGGGCACCTGTCTTCAGTCCGCTGCCTGCTCTCCGTCCGCTTCTCCCCCTCCTACGGACGCTGCGCCCCCGGACCTGTCCCTGGTGCCACTGGAATTTCACGACCTGGGTATGGTATTCAGCAAATCTAAGGCGATGTCTCTTCCTCCTCATCGGCCCTATGACTGCGCAATCAATCTCCACCAGGGGGCACCCTTACCTTCTGGATGACTCTACAGTCTATCGGCGCCGGAGAAGGAGACAATGAACTCATACCTTAAGGAGTCGCTGAGTGCTGGGATAATCCGCCCATCGTCATCACCTGTGGGGGCAGGATTCTTCTTCGTTGGAAAGAAGGACGGATCCCTCCGTCCTTGCATTGACTATCGTGCCCTTAATGACATAACGGAGAAGGATCGTTACACCCTGCCCCTCATGGACACCGCTTTCCACTCCCTCCAGGGGGCGACTTGGTTCACCAAGCTGGATCTACGCAGCGCATACCACCTCGTCCGGATCCGGGAGGGAGATGAGTGGAAAACAGCCTTCCGTACCCCGAACGGCCACTTCGAGTACCTGGTGATGCCGTTCGGGTTGACCAACGCTCCAGCCGTCTTTCAGCGCCTCATCAACGACGTCCTCCGGGATTTCATCGGCCTCTTTGTGTTCGTCTACCTGGATGACATACTCATCTTCTCCAAGTCCAGGGACGAGCACCAGGTCCACGTGAGGCGGGTCCTCCAAAGACTGCTGGAGAACCGGTTATACGTGAAGGCTGAGAAGTGTGAATTTTACGCAAAGACAACATCCTTCCTTGGGTTCATCATCTCACACGACCAGGTGCTTCCGGACCCAGAGAAGGTGAAGGCGGTGGTGGAATGGCCTACACCTGCATCGAGGAAGCAGGTGCAACAGTTCGTTGGGTTCGCGAACTTCTACCGCCGCTTCGTCCCAAATTTTGGCACCATCGTCGGCCCACTGACCCGCCTCACGTCCCCTAAGGTCCCGTTCCGGTGGACCGAAGAGGCCGCAGCTGCTTTTCAGGCGCTGAAGGCGGAGTTCTCCTCCTCCCGGGTCCTTAGCCAAGTCAACCCCGCGCTGCAGTGCATCGTGGAAGTGGACGCTTCGGACACAGGAGTGGGGGCAGTGCTATCCCAGCGGTCGCCAGACAATGGTATCAAACGGCCCTGCGCCTTCTTCTCCCGGCGCTTGTCCCCGGCGGAGAGGAATTACGACGTGGGTGACAGAGAGCTCCTTGCCATCAAGCTCGCGCGACAGGAGTGGCATCACTGGCTAGAGGGGGCGGACCTGCCGTTCGTGGTCCTGACGGACCACAAGAACTTGGAATATCTTAGATCTGCCAGGCGCCTGAATGCCCGCCAGGCGCGCTGGTCCTTGTTCTTCGCCAGGTTCCAATTTACCATCACCTTCAGGCCTGGCTCCAAGAACGGCCTGCCCGACGCCCTCTCTAGGCAATTCGCCCCTGAGGAGTCGGAGGACACGGTTCACACCATCCTACCCAGGTCGTGTGTCGTGGGAGCCGTCACCTGGGACATCGAGAGCAAGATCCGGAAGGCGCAGGAAGTGGAACCTGACCCTGGCGGCGGACCGCGAGGGGGAGGCTATTCGTGCCATCCACGGTTCGAGGGGAGGTCATCCACTGGTTGCACACCTCCAAGCTCACCTGTCACCCTGGCTCCTCCTGGATGATTGACCTCCTCCAGCGGTCCTTTTGGTGGCCGGGCCTGTGGAGGGACGCTGCCCGCTACGCCCGGGCCTGTCCAGTTTGTGCCACCAATAAATCGGGTAATGCCCCTCCAGCGGGTTTGCTCCAGCCTCTGCCCGTCCCTGGCAGGCCCTGGTCGCATATCGCCCTGGATTTCGTCACCGGACTCCCAGTCTCGAACACCTATGACACCATCCTGACCATCGTGGACCGCTTCTCCAAGGCGGTACACTTCGTTCCTCTACGAGGTCTCCCTACTGCCCTGGAGACGGCGGACCTCCTCATCCAACACGTGGTCAGGCTGCATGGGATTCCGGTGGACGTGGTCTCGGACCGAGGGCCCCAATTTTCATCAGAGGTTTGGAAGTCGTTCTGCAACGCCTTAGGAGCCAAGGTGAGCCTCTCCTCTGGCCATCACCCCCAATCCAATGGGCAGTGTGAGCGGACCAACCAGGAGCTGGAGGCTGCGCTCCGCTGTGTAACGGCGTCCAAACCTACGTCCTGGAGTTCCCACCTCGCCTGGGTTGAATACGCCCATAACACCGCTCGCTCTTCTGCTACAGGGATGTCCCCCTTTAAGGCTCCCTGGGTTACGACCCCCCGCTGTTCCCGGCGCAGGAGAGTGAGGTAACTGTCCCCTCAGTACGGGCGCATCTCAGGCAGTTCCGCTCCATCTGGGCGTCAGCGCGCAATGCGCTTTTACGCACGGCGGAGCGCAACAGAGCCGTGGCGGACCGGCACAGAAGACCTGCCCCGGCGTACAGAGTTGGTCAGCAAGTCTACGTGTCGACCCAGGACGTGACCTTAAAGGGCGAGAGGAGGAAGCTGGCACAGCGCTTTATGGGTCCATACCCCATCACCAGGATCGTCAACCCTGTGGCTGTGCGTGTAGCTATTCCCCCCTCCCTCCGCATCCATCCCACCTTCCACGTGTCCAAGGTGAAGCTGGCAGTCTCCGATCCTCTTTGCCCTCCTCCTGCTGCGCAACCCGCGCCCCGGATGATTGGTGGCCATCCGGCCTGGTCCGTCGCCTCCATCCTGGACTCCCGGCGCCGGGGTCGTGGGTTGCAGTACTTGGTGGACTGGGTGGGCTATGGGCCTGAACATCGACAGTGGATACCCTCGTCGTTTGTGTTGGACCCGTCGCTCATCGCTGATTTCCACCGAGCGCACCCAGAGAAGCCATCGCCAGGAGGCGCTGCTAGAGGGGGGGAGTACTGTCACGCCGCGGCGCTCATCAGCGGCGCCACCTGCACGCACACCTGCACATCATCAGTGGCGAGGGATATAAGCCGCCTCGCCCTGAGCTTCGGCCTGAAGCCGTTAGACTTCCCCATGCATCACTGTGAGTTCCTTCACCCTCAGCGGATCACTCTGGTAAGAAGACCTTACCTCCTTTTTCTCCCAAGTCTGCTCCCCTGTGCACAGGTGGATTCCCCGGCGGCGGACAACGCCTCTCCATCGCCTGTTCCTCGCTGCTGCACCGGGCTCTCCAGGTGGCTGTCTACCGGACCTCGTCCCTTGTTGTGCCAGTCATCTGTCCTCTCCAAGTAAGCTCCTCTCTCGCTCTAATATCTCCTGTGTTGGTGTGTGCCCGTCACCCTTCTCCTTGTGCTTCTCCCATAGGGTTGTCCGGCTGTACGGCCTCCTGCCTCTGTGCCCGAAGCAGACGCCGCCATCAACACATTTACATTCCGCAGACACACATTCATACACTCCTGTTGTTAATAAACTATTTGAACTACTCTGAGCCTGTGTGTGTGCGTCTCCTGAGCCGTGCGTTATGTCAGTATCAGCCTAAATAAAAAAAATAATTGGTGCATCAAAAAAAAATCTGATAGTTTTTATTGTACAGAAATGGGAAAAAAAGGTAAAATGCAAATCAAAAACTTCATTTTTGGGGGTTTTGTTCTAAAAATAAAAGACTGGTGGAAGTTGCTGAATATTAATATGATCAAACAGTGGTGAGAACTGGGTTCAGACCATGTTTGTTCAGGCCAAGGAGAGTGGGTGGTTCACCTGGCAGGCAAGACCCCACAGCACCGGTCGACCAATGAAGACGGCCTTCGCACCCAGAGCCAGTGCCTTCAGTACATCTGTGCCACGCCTCACTCCTCCATCCATGTAGACGTCACAGCGACCCTGCACTACCTTCACCACCTCTTCCAGCACGTCCAGCTGCGCACACACAAACAAAATGAGTAGGTAGGTAAAAAGCAACAAAAAATCCACAGAACTCATCTTAAAACCCATTTTTATTCTCTGGTTTTTGACCCAGTTTGAGATACTGATTTTATTTGTTCTTATTGTCTGTATTGTAAGACTACTGTTTTGTTTGTGCTGTTTTGTATTTTTTTTTTAGCTGTATTTCATTGTTTTTATGTTTTATGTTTTTATATTTTATTTATCGTTGATGTACAGCACTTTGTGTCAGCTGTCGTTTTTCAAGTGCTTTGTAAATAAAGTTGGATTGGAGAAAGATAATATACAGTGGTGTGAAAAAGTGTTTGCCCCTTCCCGATTTCTCTTTTTTTTGTACGTTTGTCACACTTAAATGTTTCAGATCATCAAATAAATTTAAATATTAGACAAAGTTAACACAAGTAAACACAAAATGCAGTTTTTAAATGAAGGTGTTTATTATTAAGGGAAAAAAAATCCAAACCTACATGGCCCTGTGTGAAAAAGTGATTGCCCCTAAACCTAATAACTGGTTGGTCCACCCTTAGGAGCAACAACTGCAATCAAGCGTTTGAGATAACTGGCAATGAGTCTTTTACAGTGCTGTGGAGGAATTTTGGCCCACTCACCTTTGCAGAATTGTTGTAATTCAGCCACATTGGTGGGTTTTCGAGCATGAACCACCTATTTAAGGTCATGCCACAGCATTTCAATCAGATTCAGGTCAGGACTTTGACTAGGCCACTCCAAAGTCTTCATTTTGTTTTTCTTAAGCCATTCAGAGGTGGACTTGCTGGTTTGTTTTCAATCACCGTCATGCTGCAGAACCCAAGTGAGCTTCAGCTTGAGGTCATGGACAGATGGCCGGACATTCTCCTTCAGGATTTTTTGGTAGACAGCAGAATTCATGCTTCCATTTACCACAGCAAGTCTTCCAGGTCCTGAAGCAGCAAAACAGCCCCAGACCATCACACTACCACCACCTTATTTTACTGTTGATATGATGCTCCTTTTCTGAAATGCTGTCTTACTTTTACGCCGGATGTAATGGGACACACACCTTCCAAAAAGTTCAGCTTTTGTCTCATCAGTCCACAGAGTATCTTCCCAAAAGTCTTGGGGATCATCAAGATGTTTTCTGGCAAAACTGAGACAAGCCTTTATGTTCTTTTTGCTCAGCAGTGGTTTTCATCTTGGAACTCTGCCATGCAGGCCATTTTTGCCCAGTCTCTTTCTTATGGTGGAGTCATGAACACTGACCTTAACCGAGGCAAGTGAGGCCTGCAGTTCTTTGGATGTTGTTGTGGGGTCTTTTGTAACCTCTTGGATGAGTCGTCGTTGCGCTCTTTGGTTAATTTTGGTCAGCCAGCCACTCCTGGGAAGGTTCACCACTGTTCCATGTTTTCACCATTTGTGGATAATGGCTCTCACTGTGGTTCACTGGTGTCCCGAAGCTGTAGAAATGGCTAGAAAATCGAACTCAGCTTTCCAAAGACGTGATAAATCACAGTTAATTTATGTTTTAACAAGGGGCAATCACTTTCTCACACAGGGACATGTAGGTTTGGATTTTTTTTTTACCCTTAATAATAAACACCTTCAATTAAAAACTGCATTTTGTGTTTACTTGAGTTATCTCTGTGTCATATTTAATTTTGTTTGATGATCTGAAACATTTAAGTGTGACAAACATACAAAAAACTGAGAAATCAGGAAGGGGGCAAACACTTTTTCACACCACTGT
The DNA here is from genome assembly GCA_020510985.1 of Pholidichthys leucotaenia. NCBI lineage: Eukaryota > Metazoa > Chordata > Actinopteri > Cichliformes > Pholidichthyidae > Pholidichthys > Pholidichthys leucotaenia. The sequence goes on from CM035838.1 coordinate 316,066,890, forward strand.
AAGAAACAAGAGAATAGAACAGAACAGTCAGTGACAGGATAGCTTATTTCGGACTGATGAAACCACGACAAGGTCATGGAGAGCCCCCTTTTTCTACATAAACCATAGGCTAAGTGAAAGTTGAAATGTTACAGTGTGGAGAAAAGAAGCAGGCGAGGCAACGAGCTAGACAGCACACAAACTTTATTCCTTCTCCAACATTCAGTACAGTCAAAAACCTCGGGTCTTCATGCACCTTCCTTTTATAACCTTTAATTCTGTGTATAAAGGCCTAGGAATCGCAACAATCATACAATGTGTGGAACAAAGACATGCGTGGCACATTAATAACACAAAGCGTCAGAACCGCTTCTCACACCTTCTCCCCCTCTGGCGTCTCTAGCGTTTCCCGAACTCCCCGGGGGGTGAATAGTCTTTTCTGCCCCGTCTGAGACCCCCCGGTAGTACTTCCTCCTTCAGCGCATTGTTCCCTCCTCCCCCCGGCTCCCCACTCTGGGTGGAGAATCCCCACATCATGCCCCCACACAGCCCCCCCCCCGAACACCCAGAAAGGGCACTAACCCCCCTGTCCTTTGGGCTTGAGCCAGCGCCCATAGTGGCTGTAGCGGGGGGGGGTCGCCGAGCCAGTCGAAACGCACTGCTGGCGAGGTGTACAGGAGGGCGCATCAGTCTGTGGAGGGAAAAAGGGGGGGGGGGGAACACATTAGCTTTGCGAGAGCAGCTCCCTGCAGAGGGATCACCAACTTGCAGAGCCACCAACGGTAGGCGTCTGCCCCGGGGAGCTTGGGCCAACACCACCTGCTCATCTGCCAACACAAAGGCGGTCTTCAGCCTGTTGATGCAGATGGTCTCCCTATGCCCCCACCAAGTCTAATACAAAATGCTTCGCCCCCGGTTCCAACACCCTGAATGGTCTGTCGGATGGTGGGCACAGCGGGGTCCGGTGCGCATCGTGCCCGACAAAAACAAAACTGGTGTTCTGTAAGCTTTTTGGGACAAAGGTGCGGGGAAAACAATGGTGGGCCAGGTCTGGCACGTTAAAAGCCTCTGTACTGTGCAAAAATTGCGCGGTCGGCTCGGCCCCGGGCGCAGGGTTTTCCGGTAAAAACTCTCTGGAGATCCGCAGCAGCTGAGAAAAAACAAGTTCTGCAGGGGAGGCTGCCAAATCCTCCTTAGGTGCGGAGCGCAACCCTAAAAGAACCCAAGGCGGAGGATTGACCCAATTTGTATCCGTGAGCGAAGCTCTGACCGCTGCCTTAAGCAACCTATGAAAACACTCACATAACCCATTAGCCTGGGGGTTGTATGTGGTAGTACAGTGAATTCTGACCCCCAGGCTCTGGGCCATCACGGACCAGAGTTCCGAAATGAATTGTGGACCCCTGTCGGAAGTGATGTCCGATGGGGACCCGAAACGTGCCACCCAAGCAGACAAAAAAGCGCAAGCCACTTCCGCGGACGTGGTAGAAGCCAGTGGGACCACTTCAGGCCAGCGCATGGTGCGGTCTACGACTGTCAAAAGGTGCGTGAAACCTTGTGATGGCAGGAGGGGTCCCATCAAATCCACATGGACGTGGTCGAACCTCCTAGCTGGGATTTGGATCGGCTTGAGGAGGGCTCTGGTGTGCTTGTGCACTTTGGCCCGCTGGCACACAACGCAAGCTGCAGCCCACTCTTTCACGTCCTTTCGCAAGCGTGGCCAGATGAATTTCGCCCCCACTAGCTTCACCGAAGCACGCATGCCTGGATGCAAAAGGGAGTGGACTGACTCAAAAATGTGGTGGCGCCAAGAGCTCAGAACCACCGGGCGCGGGCGGCCGGTGGAGACATTGCAGAGCAAGGGGGGGGGGGGCACCCTTCTTGCACCACGCTGCTCTCCAGCCTTAACCCAGTACGCACCGACTGGAGCGCAAAAATGTCCACGTCCCCGGCTTGCTCCGCAGCCATGGCAGTGAAATCTATTCCCATGTAGACCAGGGAGACTAAGGCGTACGACAGGCAATCGGCCACAACGTTGAGCTTACCGGCAATGTGTTGCATGTCGGTAGTAAATTCCGAAATCGCGGGCAAATGCCGTTGCTGCCAGGCCGACCACGGTTCCGAGACCTTGGACATCGCGTATGTCAGCAGCTTATGGTCCACAAACGCAGTGAACTTGCGCCCCTCTGGCCAAAACTGGAAATGGTGCATCGCCGGGTGGAGAGCCAGCAATTCTCTGTCAAACGTGCTGTACTTGCGTTCGTTGTCGCCACAAAGTTCGACTGAAAAATGAGAGCGGCTGCCATGAACCTGAGACATACTGCTCCACCACTGCCCCTATAGCAACATCAGATGCATCCGTAGTGAGCGCTATCTGTGCAGATGGAGCCGGGTGGGCTAGCAACGCGGCATCTGACAGTGCTGTTTTGGTGTTGCCTGGACTTGCTCGGGAATCCAGTCAATGGTTTCTGCGGGCTTCTTTTTTTTTAAACGTGGCATACTACAGCTGCATCAGCTGGGCTGCCCAGGGAATGAAACAGTTATAAAAATTAACCATTCCCAAAAATTTCTGTACTGTTCTCACAGTCTGCGGACGCAGAAAGTCCAACACAGCGTGCACCTTATCCGGTAACAGAATCGTGCCCTCCGGCGAAATGTGGTGGCCCAAAAAATCAATCACTGGCACACCGAACTGGCACTTCGCCGGGTTAACTATCAGCCCATGCGCTTCCAACTTCTGGAAAACCATCTTGAGATGGGCGATGTGCTCCTCCTTGGATGTGCCAGCTACCAGGATGTTGTCTAAGTAGACAAAAACGAAGGACAAGTCACAAAGCACTGCATCCATCATTCTCTGGAAAGTCTGCGTTATGCTTTTTAATTCAAACGGCATGCGTAAAAACTTGAAAAGGTTGAAAGGAGTTATTACCGCTGTTTTTGGAACATCTTTCATGCACACCAAGACCTGGTGGTAACCGTGGACCAGATCCACTTTGGTGAAAACATGCCCCAGCCAGGTGCATGGAAAATTCTGGATGTGCGGGATGGGATACCGATCGTGTTCCGTAGTGTTGTTCAAGCACTGGAAATCGCCGCACCGTCGCCACGACCCATCGGCCTTAGGCACCATGTGAAGCAGGGATGCCCACGGGCTGTTGGAGTGCCTGACGATGCCCAACTGCTCTAAGTTGGCAAGCTCCTCGCATACGCTGGCCAGTTTAGCCGCGTCCAGGCGCCAAGGTTGCATAAACACCGGCGGGCCTTTTGTGGTTATAAAATGTTTGACCCCGTGTTTCGTTATTGTAGCTGAAAAAGTCGGGACCGTGAGTGCTGGGAACTGTGCGAGTCAGTGTTGGTACTTACCCCCTGGAGCTATAACGTAAACCAGTGTTGTTGACCCAGCTCCCCAAGCTGTGCAGGGCAGTGAGGTAAAAGCGACAACATCCACTAATCGCCTATTAGCAACATTGACTAACAATCCATAAGCACATAAAAAATCTGCACCTGAAATGGGGGCAGAACATGCAGCTACCACAAAGTCCCACTGAAAATTGCGTCCGTGCAAGCATATCGTCAGTGTCCATTCACCAAAAGTCCTGATGGTGGATCCATTGCTAACCGTGAGCTCAGGACCACTACCTCCTGCCACTCTGTCTGCGTTGACCGGCAGGATGAGGCTCTTCTGGGAGCCAGAGTCCACCAAAAACTGTCTCCCCAAACGTGCGTCCACGACATAAACCAGCTTGTTCCTGTCACCAGTGGTTGCAGCTGCAACTGAACAGTTGCAGCTGAACGTGCCATCTTCCCGGCTTCTTGAACTGGCATGGTGACAGGCAGCGTTGGGCATTCAAACTGAAGCGGCGATGATAGAAACAGATCGCCCCGTTCCTGCGTCTCCTGACGTCTGCTCCAGCTACCACCAATGGTTCCTCGACCTCGCCGGAGTCCCTCATGGACGCCGGTGCCGCTGCATTCACGCTAAGATTTCTGGTCATTAAAATGATGTGATCCACTTCTTGCGCCAGTGCGCGGTAGTCCTTGGTCACCAGCAGCGGCGAGTTGGCCAGGATTGCCCTCACTGCGACCGGTAGGTTCCTGAGGAACAAGTGGGCGAACAGGAAAGGCTCGTCATTCTTTCCCATCAGCGCCAACATGCTCTCCCCACAAGCTCCACGGCTGATCTGTCACCTAACTCCGAACATATTCGGAATCTCTCTGCCCTCTCACTGTCAGAAAGGGTGTAGCGCTGGAGCAGCATCCTCTTGAGCACTTCATATTTCCCCTGGGCCGGCAGCTCCTGCAGCAGGCTCGTCACCTGTTGCATGGCGCGTGCATCCAGCACAGCGACCACATAGTAATACTTTGTGTAATCTGTTGTTATCCCGCAGAGTGTGAACTGTGCTTCTATATGCAGAAACCACGCAGTCAGGTTGTGAAGCCAGAAGTCCGGGAGCTTGACTGAGACAGAGCACGTGGCGCTGGTGCTCTCCCTCCCAGTAGTCTCCGGTGCGGTGCTCAGCTCGCTCTCGGCACGTCTTGGGGTCAGCAATGTGGAGAAAGGAAGCAGGCAAGACAACAAGCTGAACAACACACAAACTTTATTCCTTCTCCAACATTCAGTACAGTCAAAAAACCCCAGGTCTTCATGCACCTTCCTTTTATAACCTTTAATTCTGTGCATTGAGACCCAGGAATCGCGACAATCATACAATGTGTGGAACAAAGACATGCGTGGCACATTAACAACACAAAGCACCAGAACTGCTTCTCACACCTTCTCCCCCTCTGGCGGCTCTAGCGCTTCCCAAACTCCCCGGGGGGCGAATAGTCTTTTCTGCCCCGTCTGAGACCCCCCCCTGGTAGCACTTCCACCTTCAGAGCATTGTTCCCTCTTCCCCCCGGCTCCCCACTCTGGGTGGAGAATCCCCACATCATGCCCAAAAAATATTAATAAAATTGTATTTAATGAAATAAATTCACTTAAATTGTGGGCACCCAGCACAATGCAGACTGATAATATTCACGCTCAGCAAGGATTTGCATATGACCAAAAGAACCACAGGAGACAGTCAGACGGGACTGAATGCATGCATCTTTTGTGCCAACCAATGTCATGCTAATCATGCGTATTGACCAATGTGTATTGGATGACAATTGATATGCTAATGTGCCATGCATTCTCTGTCTGTATCACTGTATAAAAGAGCTGACTTTACATGCCTCACTAACGCACTCAGAGCACACTCACAAGAACGCATACACAGCACTCAGTGCTGCAGTGTGTCTCACGATGATGGAGGAATAAAACTCTGAAACCTTCCAGCTCGTCGCATCTTGCCTGAACTTATTTTGTTCCTCCACACTGGTGACCCTTGACGAAGAATGGAACACCAGGCGAACACCCCGAAGATGACCCGGACGGGAAGCCTCAGCACGCGTCATGGTGCGACCCTCGCCTGAGCTTTTTACCTCCACACGAGGGAGAATGACCAGCTGCTCCCTCTCACCGCACTGTGGACACAGAGGACCAGAGAACGCCTGCAACCTCTTCATCCTCACCGGAGCGCAGCGCTGGGACCAAAAACGCACCATGAACAATATGAGCAACACACAGAAACAGCCTGAACGGGGACAATCATCGACGCTGACTGCGCTGACTGCGCTGATTTCCATCAACCTCCCTGACTCTGACTAAACTCCGGACAGCGGACCTTCCATGCACAGAAGCCCTGCACGCACTCTGCAAGGTTACGAGGACAGCACAACTTTCAGCTATGTGGTCACTGCGCCAAGCGCGCGCCACGCATGGGACAAAACCAGCTCCACAGACTGATACAGCGTCCTCCGCCGCTGCACATGTCTGAGTAAAACTGCCGATCGCCACCCTCGGAACCTTCAGGGCTGCTCGCGCACCTGGAGCGGATGTGCAGCCAGCACACAGGACTTTGTATGAGTTTTCTGGCTACGGCGCACAAGAGGAATTTAGCCGATTGCTTTCCTCGATGACTTTAGGGCTGTTTCCTGCACCTAAAGTCAAACTGCCGAGTCCCTGACACAGCTTCAGTTTATCACAGCCATCATGCATCCTCGGGGAATTTGGCCGCTCGCCTTCCCCACATCCTCGCTGGACCAAAACACGAGAGAAGTCAGAGATATAATTTTTTCACAGCTGCTGTGGAGCTCCGCCACGTTTAACGGGAAAAGTTCCTCACCATCGCGGACCCACACGCAATTTTTGCGTGGCCCAGACACCACATCCCGGGCTGGCACTCGCTTATTCCCACCCCCTCAACCTCCTCCTGCACAGAGCTTTTCCCGCACCTCACTCCCAAAGCCGGCCGATCGCCGTCTGGTTCCATTACGCACGACTGTACACCAGCCCGTGTGCCCACGATCCACGGCCGTTCAACGTGCTGGAACTCGAAGCGGAGTACACTGCCCTTTCCACCCCTCCCCCGTCCCCCTCACGGACTGACATGCTGTTCGGCAATTCTACCGGAGCTGGAGCCAAACGACGGGGGGGTCACAACCCCTTCTGACCGTTCTGGGGGGAGCGGTGTGGGCCCCCAGCACACGTGTGGGCACCCAGCACAACGCAGACTGATAATATTCATGCTCAGCAGGGATTTGCATATGACCAAAAGAACCACAGGACACAGTCAGACAGGACTGAATGTATGCATCTTTTGTGCCAACCAATGTCATGCTAATCATGTGTATTGACCGATGTGTATTGGATGACAGTTGATATGCTAATGTGCCATGCATTCTCTGTCTGTATCACTGTATAAAAGAGCTGACTTAACAAGCCTCAAGAACGCACTCAGAGCACACTCACAAGAGCGCATACACAGCACTCAGTGCTGCAGTGTGTCTCACGATGATGGAGGAATAAAACTCTTAAACCTTCAGCTCGCCGTGTCTCACCTGAACTTATTTTGTTCTTCCACAAAATGACCAAAGATGCAGTTGTTGCAGTTAAAATATTTCTATATATTTATATATTTTTTTAGAAATCTCTTCACCAGCCAGACAGCAGGAAAAACCTCGCTTATTTTGAAATCCAAATGTTGCCATGTTTAGTTTGTCGGATTAAAGTTCCCATTGTGGTGACACAAAGGAGATGACACTCCACCCAGTACTTCGGGGTGTTGGGGGTGCTAGCCAGGGGTGCCAGAGCACCGGGGGATATATAGTAAATAAAGATGTGCCTTTCGCCCCCGCTGTGCCAGGCTCACACCTGAGGATGCAGGGGCACGAATGTGTTAATGTGCATGTTGATGTATGTTCATACTTGGTAACTGGTATGTAAATGTGTTTACCCTGAGTGCCAGAGGCGGGAAGAAAATGTATAAAGCAGTTTGCTTTGGCACGTGGTCTTTCTGTTCTGTGTTGGAGGTGAAATAAACTTCTGTGTCGTCAGCTCGTGTTTCGTCTGCCTCTCATGCTTCATATTGGTGACCTAGAGCAGGGGTTCACAAATTTTTCAGCCCGTGACCCCCGAAATAACGGTGACAGAGACTGGCAACCCCCACTATCCCCGCAGGTGACTGATACATAAGAAAACTTGCGCACAGTTTGATATATCTATGGATTCATCTAACTGCAAAGCATGTTTCCCTTTCTTCACTCTGTCAGTCAGCTGACACTTTACGTCCTGGGCCATGTCCGTGACGCGCCGGGATACGGTCCTGTCAGACAGCGGCACTGCTTCTAGCTCCCGCGCCTATTTATCCTCACACATTGTCCGACTCATAGCAATAGCAGCATTTTTTATTAGGGTTTCTCTAATTGTATGTGGCATTTTAGCCTGTGCAATTAAATATGCCACCTTTGAGCTTTGGTAGTGGTTGTTGTTTGATTAGTTATGACTTTCTTTTGGCTTTGCAATTCTCTCTCCTTTTAGCGGGAAAAATCTGCTGGTTTAGCAGCAAGAGATGGGTGCTTAGTTATTAAGTTTCTGAGCATTTTTATGGGCTTTACACTCTCATATGCAAGCACCTCGGTGCACACTACACATTGGGGATGTTGTACTTCACTTATAACAATGAATGAATCCATACTGAATATATTCCTCTCAATACTTGCAACACTTGGAGGAAAGTTGGTCTGACTGATTATGGAGCCTTGTACGGTGCTGACCTCCTTCTCCTCCTCCCCCTGCGCCAGAAGTGGATGGGCTTTCTGACGGCATTTCTCCGCTCTCCTCTGCTGCCCTCTCCACTGGACTCTCTGCGTTGTCTTTGGTCGGTATTAACCAGCGTTTCATTTTTAAAAATACTATCCTAGGCTTAAAGCGTAGTGTGTTGATTTGAGCTGTTCAGACAAAATCTACTGGTGCACACTGACCTGTGTGTGACCTGTGATGTTTAATGTGGCGCAGTTAAAGTGACATGTCACTTGCTTAATCACCTCAGGAGGATTCTGAAAATCATCTTGCAACCACCCCCCCCCCCAGTGTCTCGAGACCCCCCGGGGGTCGGGACCCCCACTTTGGGAACCTCTGACCTAGCGACGTGAAATGGAAAACAGACCGAGCACTACCAGGGAGACACTCCCGCTGGAGTCTCCCAACTCTACATGCGCTGTTGCAGTCAGACTCTCGGACTTTTGGCTTCACGACTCGGCCGCTTAGTTTATTCATGTGGAAGCCCAGTTCGCCCTCCGTGGAGTCGTGGCAGACGACACAAAGTACCACCATGTGGTGGCATCGCTGGACGCACGCGCCACGCAGTGCGCCATGAGTCTACTCCAAGTCCTGCCAGCCCATGGAAAATACAGCGCTTTCAAGCGACTGCTGCTGCACCATGATACCCTTTCAGACGCAGAGAGGGCAGAAAAGCTCCTCACCCACTCAGAGCTAGGAGACAGATCAGTTGTGGACCTGATGGAGAGCATGCTTGCGTTGATGGGCATGGACGATGGATCTTTTCTTTTCGCTTACTTCTTCCTCAGAAACCTACCGGCTTCTGCAAGAGCGAGTCTCGCTAACTCACCGCTGCTGACTGCCAGGGACTACTGCGTGCTGGCAGAGGAGGCAGACCGCATCATCCTGGCAAACAAGGCTTTCAGCGTTCAGGCAGTGAGACCAGGATCTCCGGCGAAGCCCAGCGAGGTCAAGGAGCCAATGGTGGTGGCTGGGACGGCCACCCGGAGAAACAGGACTGGATGCTATGTTTTTATCACCACCGTTTTGGCAAGGAAGCACAACGTTGTCTGCCGCTGTGCCACTTCAAGAAAGTTGGGAAATGGGACAGCCAGTGGTCAGTAGCAGCTGCGACCGCTGGTGATAGGGAGAAGCTACTTTTCATCACGGACACATGTTCAGGGAGATATTTTCTGGTAGACTCTGGCTCCCAGAAGAGCCTCACTTTGCCAGTCAGCGCAGACAGACTGGCAGAAGGCTGTGGGCCGTCTTTAATGGCTGCAAACAGATCCCGCATCAGGACATTTGGAGAAAGAACGGTGACTGTATGTTTACATGGACGCAATTACCAGTGGGACTTTGTGGTAGCTGCATGTTCGGTCCCCATCTTAGGTGCTGATTTTCTGTGTGCTCATGGACTACTTGTTGATGTTGCCAACAGGCGTTTAGTGGATGCTGTATCTTTTCCTTCCTTGCCTTGCACAGCTCGGGGCAGTTGGGCCACCAACTCACGCAAATATTCTAGCTCCAGAGGGTAAGTACCAGTGTTTGCTTTCCGAGTTCCCAGCACTCACGGTGCCCACTTTTTCCTCTACAGCAACCAAGCACGGGATCAAGCATTTTATCACCATGAAAGGTCCGCCCATGCTTGCACGCCCTCACCGCCTGAATGCAGCTAAACTAGCCATCGCACGTGAGGAGTTTTTCTTTTTTTTTTTTTTTTTTTTGGACTTATTTTGTACCCGTAGGTAGATTTGTTCTGCAGTCCGGTGACAAGCCACCAGCTGCTGGCTGGTCGCTGCGTGCGCAAGCGCCCCTTAACTCCCTAACCTGCATGTTTTTGGCATGTGGGAGGAAACCGGAGAAATCCCGGAGTTAACCCATGCAAACACGGGGAGAACATGCAAACTCCACACAGATCACTGTTGGCCGGGGGCAGGGATCGAACCCACGATCTCATGATCCCCGCGATCCCCCGGCCAAGGGTAAACTGTGCTGCCGCGGTGCTAACCACTGCGCCACCGTGCAGCTAACTTAGGCATCGTTAGACACTCCAACAGCCCTTGGGCATCCCCACTGCACCCAGTCCGATGGGTTGTGGCGGCCATGCGGCGATTTCCGACGCTTAACAACGCCACGGGACATGATTGTTACCCCATCCCACACATCCTAGATTTTTCTGTGCATCTGGCCGGGACGCGCATTTTTTCAAAAGTGGATCTGGTCCGTGGTTACCACCAGGTCCTGGTGTGTGCAGAGGATGTCCCCAAAATGGCGGTAATAACCCCCTTCGGTCTTTTTGAGTTTTTGCACATGCCGTTCGGGTTAAAGGGCGCAGCACAAACTTTCCAAAGGATGATGGACGCGGTGCTCTGGGACTTGCCGTTCATTTTCGTCTACTTGGACGACATTTTGGTGGCTAGCGTGTCAGAGGAGGAGCACCTCGCCCATCTCAAACAAGTTTTCCATTGTTTGAAAGCACATGGGCTGATCGATAACCCAGCAAAGCATTAGTTCAGGCTGCCAGTAATCAACTTTTTGGGCCACTGCATCTCGCCAGATGGCACGATCCCACTGCCGGATAAAGTGTGCGCAGCGTCGGATTTTCCGTGTCCACAGACCGTTAGGGAGCTGCAGAAATTTGGGGGGATGGTCAGTTTTTACAACCGCTTCCTCCGCTGTGCAGCCCAGCTGCTGCAGCTGCTCTACAGCGTGCTCAAAAAAAAGAAGCCCGCGGATAGCATCGACAGGACCCCTGAACGGGTCCAGGTGTTCACAAATGCTAAAACGACGCTCGCTAATGCAGCTTTGCTGGCCCACCCAGCCCTGACAGCACGGATAGCGCTCACCACAGACGCCTCTGACGTCATGATAGGAGCCGTAGTGGAGCAGTATGTCTCTGGTTCATGGCAGTCCCTCGCCTTTTCAGATGTACTTTGCGTGACAACGAGTGTAAGTATAGCGCTTTTGACAGAGAGTTGTTGGCTGTCCACCTCACTACGTGTCATTTTCAGTTCTGGCTCAAGGGTTGCGAGTTTACCGCGTTTGTCGATCATAAACCACTGACCTACACAATGTCCAAAGCCTCGGAGCCGTGGTCAGCTCGGCAACAACGGCACTTGGCCACAATTTCGGAGTTCACGACCAACATCCAACATGTAGCCGGTAAACTGAACGTTGTGGCAGACTGCTTGTCACGCGCGCTGGTCTCTCCGGTATACATGGGCATCATTTTTCCGCAATGGCCGCCGACCAAATTGGGAATGCAGACATTTGCGCGCTCCAGTCTGCAGCTACCGGATTAAAACTTGGGAGCAGGGTGGTACAAGAAAGGTGCCCCCCTTGCTCTACGACATCTCCACCGGCCACACTTGTCCCGTGGTTCCGAGCTCCTGGCACCGCCGTGTTTTCGAGTCTGTCCACTCCCTTTCACATCCCGACGTGCGAGCCTCAGTTAAACTAGTGGGGTCCAGATTCGTTTGGCCTCACTTATGCAGGGATGTGAAAGAATGGGCTGCAGCGTGCGTTGAGTGCCAACGGGCTAAGGTGCACAAGCACACCAAAGCCCCCTTGAGCCTTTTCAAATTCCAGCCAGGAGGTTCAACCACGTACACATGGACTTAGTGGTTCCCCTTCTGCTGTCGCAGGGGTTCACACACCTTTTAACAATTGTGGACAGCAGTACGCGTTGGCCAGAGGTGGTTCCGCTGAGTTCCACCACTTCGGCCGAGGTAGCCCGTGCGTTTTTGTCATCTTGGGTCACACGGTTCAGATCCCCATCGGACATCACTTACAACAAGTGTCCGCAATTTGTTTCGGAACTTTGGTCCGTGATGGCTGACAGCCTGTGGGTCAAAAGCCACCGCACCACCAAATACAGCCCACAGGCTAACGGTCTGTGCGAGCGTTTTCACAGGTCACTTATTTTATTTATCGTTGATGTACAGCACTTTGTGTCAGCTGTCGTTGTTTTTAAAGTGCTTTATAAATAAAGTTGGATTGGATTGGCACTGTTGCTAGCATTTCAATCCTGCAGATGTTTGAAATAGTGTTTTAATTTTTTTATCAGCAGATTTAAATTATGTATGAATTATTTATAACTATTACTTTTTCTTTTTCAACCCATATGACAATCCTCATATAAGAAGTCACCAACAATTATTGAAATTAAAGATTATTAAAACCCAAATTAACATCAAGTGATACATATTCGGTGGAACAACCCTGTGCAGTTATCAGGGAATATAGTAACTCCTGGAATTCTTATTGTCCAATCAGATCGTTCACAAGGTATTAACTGTTGTATGAAAAAATTAAGATATGTAAATTGTTGATTTTGCATTTTCATATAATTTGTTAATATGATGGATGTGATTGGAGGGAAAGTTTTAAAATAAGTAGGGGTGGCTTAAATAAACAAATTGTGGATCTACACCTTTTGCAGAGTGAGAAGCAGAGAGAGAGAGAGAGAGAGAGAGAGAGAGAGAGAGAGAGAGAGAATGCATCTCTAACAACATCCACACACACATACTCACCGTGGCAGGGACCCCATCCAGTTGTCGAGCTCCGTGGTTGGACACCAGAATTCCATTAACACCATAGCTCAGAGCCTGAACAGCATCCTCAGCTAGCAAACAAATCATAATATCATGAGTGTTAATATGCAGAAGTTTTAGTCACAGGTTTGAAATGTGTTGCTCATAACCACTGATCCATGCACCAGAAGAGTCTTCAAGGCCATAACCTTTCAACTTAACAAAATTGTGTCAACACTGCACTCAAAGCTAATCAGATTTTTTTCAAAATATATTTCAAACTATTCAAATCCTATTCATGCAACACTTTATAATACCCTCATTGTAGGATTGTAATATATATATATAATATTAGTATGGCGGTGCCCTAGGCTAGGGAGGGGTGATGCCCTGCCTTTGGGGGGGGGGCATCACCTGGAGTATATAAGCCTGGAGCAGAAGACATATTGTCTCTTCGCTGGGACTCCTGTACTCGTGGTAGGGTCTCCCCGTGTGTACATAGTTCTTGATAATAAACATTATAAAACGTCACCTCGCCTCCTCGTTTATTCGGACACAACATTTGGCAATGAGGATAAACGGAGATGGAGAGGGCTGCTGCCTCTGGGTGAGCCGTTGGTCCTGTGGACCAGGTGTCAGGCAGCCTTCGAATACTATCTGTTGGCGTTAGACCTCGTCGATCTTGATAAATTATGCGCAAGGGCTATCCTGGTCCATAACCTGGATGTGGAGAGCCGGAGGGTCCTGAGCACGTTTGAAGGAGATGACCTATTCGGCCATGTGGCGAGGCTCATGGTGGGCTACTTTTGCGCCACTGAAAACATCATAAGGCGGCGCATGCAAGTCAAGCAGCGGAACCAGCGACCCGGGGAGTCGGTTCGACGGTTTGTGGTGGACCTTCGGCGGCTGGCGGGTGAATGCAAGCTTGGGACTTTGGAGGAGGAGTTGGTCCGCAACAAGTTAGCGGAACACGTGGCCGGCTCCTCGGCAAGAGTTCGCCTGCTAACTCGCACTGGTGAGTTAGCACCATTAGCAGGCATAGAGCTAGCACAAAAAAACGAGGCAGCAGAATGGCTGACAACGCATCTTAAGGACAGTGAAGCCCTGACAAAGAATGACACATGCAGGATGACCCTGGCCTTGAATTCGGACGATGGAAGCGACATTGACCGTGAGGCCATCGTGAAGTTGAGGTCCACCCCGGGGACGCCAAGAGGCTACGGCTACAGATCCAGCTGGCACCGCTATTGAGCCAGGGAGAACACAGCAGAGGGCAAGCGTTGTGGACGGTGCGGTCTGCTCCATCACTTCACCAGAGTTTGCTGCATTTTCGACAAGGAAGAATGGAGGTCTGCTAGGGATGGTGGAAAGAAGAAGGCACCCACAGTGGTCCACACTGTCTCTCCCAACACGGACGGGACACCGGCGCCAATGTTGGTGGACACGGGGTCGGCAACCTCCATTTTGAACTTGGAAAATGTAAGACGGTGTTTTCCCCACTACAATGTGAGTAAAACGTACATTGCCTGTCGTGATTATGGTAACGATCCCCTTGACATCTCGATGTCTCGAGAAGGTATTAATCTGATGGGTAGTGACTTGTTTTTGATTTTGTATACATTATTGATCCCCAGAGGGGAAATTGAGGGCATCCACCTGGATGGATGAAGCAGCCACGGTACGGCGCTATCCCTTAACCATTCACACACACATTCACACCTAGGGCCACTTTTTAGAGTCTCCAATTAACCTAACCTGCATGTTTTTGGCTTGTGGGAGGGAACTGGAGAACTCCCAGAGTAAACCCACGCAGACACGGGGAGAACATGCAAACTCCTCTCACTTCCGCTCTTCAAGGAGAGTAGACGCTTCTCTCTTTTCTCTCTGCTCTAGCTCCCCACTTCCCTAACTAACTGGATCCCAGCTTGCTGTCGTCTGTCTGCGTCTACTGCTGATTATCGAAAGAAATTATGGAATTGATAAGCTGGGCTTTGAACGCAATTGACACTATTTTTTCAACAAGGAATAGTGCTCCGGGAGAAGCTGTTTGCCCCGCAGGGACGGCTCCAGCGGGCTATTTACGGGTGACAAGTGTTTGGAGGATCTTGTGCCTGAGTAATCTCTCTATCGAAGATATTGAAGATTTGTATATCTTCGTAATAATGGTGACTGGGATCGTTCTGATTGGAACTGGGATTGTCCTGGTGTACCGCAAATTGCTGAAGATGGATACAACCTATCAAAATGCTGGCCACGCGAGGTGCATCCATCAAATTGAAAAAATGGAGAAGACTTTGATAGCGACAAATGGAGAACTGTCTCGGAAGGTGGATTACATCATGGTTACGCTTAAGTCTATCCACGACGGACTCAAAGCCCCGCAATGAAGGATTAAGCACTGAATCTGCAGAAGAAAATAAAGTTCTTTCTCTGTGATCAGTTCTATTTTGGCTCAATTTCCCTTACAAAAATCCTCCTGATAATCCCCAGTCTTTGTTTTTCAAAACACTGAGCACACGGCCTCCGGACAGTAGCTGCTTGGGACAATTGCCAAGGACAATTGCTGCAGCCAGACAAAACATCTTCTGCCAAAGTGTCCTTGTGCTCTTATTGATACAACACTGCTTCAACACTACATCCACACTGACCCAGAAACTGACAACAAGATAACATTCACTGCTCTCCTTGTGTCCTGTGAACTCTGGTCTTGAATGTGCATCGTGGGCTTTTTTTGTCTTTGTAATCATAATATTGATTACTTATGGTCAATATTCTGAATTCAATGATTTTTTTGCTCCTTCCCATTGTATGATTTCTTATCTGTACCATCCTGTTGGCAGGCGCGTTTCAGATGCAGCCGTGTCACTGGAAATGCAGGTTCATTTTCTGTGTCAAGTCAAATTCTCTCGTATGTTATCAGTGATCTGTTAATGTACTTGGCAATAAATCTTTTTCTGATTCTGATTCTGATTCTCCACACAGATCACTGTTGGTCAGGGGCTGGGATCAAACCAGGGATCCCATGGCCAAAGGTGAGTTGCTGTGCTGCCGCAGTGCTAACCACTGTGCCACCGGTTCAGTTTCGCCATCACACGCGTAGATATGGAGGAGTGGGCAGGTGGTGGTCTGTGTAACCATCCATTTTACGTGAGAAGTGGCAAAGAAGTGTGGGACTTTGGGTGGGCCATTCTGGGTGAAGAGGGACACCGCCAGCACCTTAGTACGCCGACAAGGCGGGGGTCCCGTGCCCGTTTGTGGTCCCATGGACGGTGAACTCGAACAGCATGGTTTGACCCCTGTGGTGGCAGAAAGGTCCGAAGAGCGTGAGCTACAGAGCTCCGGTGGCCGACAAGTTCTGGCTGCTGAGCCAACAGTGACTGGTGCTGCTCCGATGCAACATCATCTGGTACCCGGGGTACCACCAAACGGCACGAACCCTGACCGTGCCGATACCAAAAGCAAGGGACATGGCTCAAGTCAACTTGGCGAACCGCTGAGGAGTCATAAGGGTTCCAAATCGTGACACAGACAACGGAGAAAGCCAGTGAGCGCTCCCCTGGGTGAGGGTAATCACATGCACCCTAGGGTCGAGCCTCGGCTTGGTTGGGTGTGCAGTTCCAGGAAACTGACAGCTGGACAGGATAATCTGCGGGTGGTCCAGTCCAGCGGCGACGGCTACCTGAGTTTGGCTGATGGGTCGAGACAGCATCCCAACGAGCTGTGGCGCCGGAGCAGAAAAGGGCGTCTATGCAGTCCGTCTCCTGTCACAAAGAAACGGGGACATTCTGGAAGTGGACCGTGTGACGGACACTCCAGGGGGGCCTTCGGGAGACCCGGGTTGAATGTGTGAGGGCTTACGGTGTGTCTGATAATGTGCATTTATTAATAGATGTGTTTTGTTTATGGTTATTATGTTTAATAT
Source organism: Pholidichthys leucotaenia (assembly GCA_020510985.1). Lineage (NCBI taxonomy): Eukaryota > Metazoa > Chordata > Actinopteri > Cichliformes > Pholidichthyidae > Pholidichthys > Pholidichthys leucotaenia. The sequence goes on from CM035838.1 coordinate 316,083,472, forward strand.
ATTCTGACTGTATTCACATGTGGAAGTTGTTATGGAATGAGATGATGAGAACCATGTGGGTAATGTGTAACATATAAGTTGGTTCTTATGGTCATTTATCCTATTAGTGGTACAACTTAGGAGTGTGACATGTGGATATCGAGTTTGTTTTGTTTAAAAAAGAGAGAAATGTTCATAGATATGTGTTGCCACCTCTTTGTAATAGTAACTACTTACAGTATTTTTGCAATGTTGTGTTTTATTACTATTTCCAGCACTTGATGCTGTGTTTTAATTTCCCTGTCTGTGGTGTGGTCTTAATGGCTGTTTACATTCTTGAAAGTAAAAGGAATGTCTGCCACTGTAGTGGGGTGTTTAAGGGATTTGAAGCACAAGACCATCGTTGTTGTGTGACTGTTTAGTGAGTGTGAGGTGCAGTAGCGCCTGGGTGTGATTGGATATGTTAATTGCCCTATAGTGTGAATACTTCTGGGTTTTTTTTATTGTGGGGAGTTCTCTGTGTGTACGTATGTGTATTCTGCGAGTTTATGGGATCGGGTACCGTCATTGTGTATGTCTATGATTGTTGTGTGTATATGTTTAGCTTTAACGGGATTGATTTAGTTTGGTGAGTGGCCCTTTTTCTTTTCTAGGACTGTTGTTTGCATAGTTGAGAGCTCCGCTGGGCCAGTGTGGTGTGTGAATGAGTAGGCCTATACCCTCTTGTATTAGTATGTGAATCGGGTGTAAATTATTTGGTTGGGTAATTTGTGTTCTTGCATTTTTTCAAGGGGGGGGGAATGTAGGATTGTAATATATATATAATATTAGTATGGCAGTGCCCTAGGCTAGGGAGGGGTGATGCCCCGCTTTTGGGGGATGGCGTCACCTGGAGTATATAAGCCTGGAGCGGGAGACATATTGTCTCTTCACTGGGACTCCTGTACTCACGGTAGGGTCTCCCTGTGTGTACATAATTCTTGATAATAAGCATTATAAAACATCACCTTGCCTCCTCATTTATTCGGACACAACACTCATTAGTTCAGTTAACTTCACGTTGGGGATCTTTTCTGAGTAGAAAGTCTTTTTCCCAAAAAGAAAGTCATAGAAATACATATATATATATATATTAATAGAAATATTTTTAAAATCTACTTTTCGGATATCCCAAACATCAGGAAGTTAGTCATTGTTACGAATTAGATTTTTTTTTTAAACCAGACTGTCAGTGACAGAGTAGTTCATTCCTTCAGGTCTCCTGACTGTTGTCCTTAAGCACAGCCTAGATACAGACCCATCTAGGATGTGGTTAAAGTCAAGGTCTGTGGCCTAGGGGGCATAATGTTTTTCATGAAATCATAAATAAATCTTCTGATCTTTGACAATGACCTTGACCTCAACATCAATGCAGGCCTACCTGAGGGTCATTGTGAGTGAGTTTCGTGAGAAATGAGGTAATTGCCTAGGAGGAGTGATTTTCCTAAAATCATGTAAGTGGCCAGATCTCCTGACCTCTAACCTTGATATTGACTTTGAGAACAACTTGGATGCAGACCCTCTGAGGATGCTTGTGAATGAGTTTGGTGAGCATCGTGGCAAATGCCTAGGAGGAGTAGCAATTACCGTGAAATGTGAACCGGACAGACAGATTGACGGACGGAGACCACATCATCGCATTAGCTCCTTTCGGCTTTGTCAGAATGAGCTAAAATTTTATTAATTATTTTAAAAAACTGTAAATATTAGCTTAAGAATGTGTGTGCATGTGTTTACCATTGAGTATTCCTTTTACAATCACAGGTAGATGTGTGTGTTTTTTCAGCCAGGTAATATCATCCCAACAGATGGTCGGGTCTATAGCTTTGGCAACATAAACAGATAAGCCGCTGTCATTGCCGTAGTCTCCCTCAGAGAAAGCCAGGGAAGCTGTGGAGAAGTTAGACATGCTAGGGACAAACACCAAACACACAATCAGAGGACAGAGTTAAGAAACGAATGCATAGTTAGTTACATTGTACAATTTAAAATGATCACATAGGGCCTTATTCATAAATGACCTATAAGTAAAAATATGCAATTTTGAAAAAATTTGGGATGCTGTGTGAAATCTAAATCAAAATAGAATGCAGTGGGTTGAAAATCTCATAAACCTCTATTTTATTTACAACAGAACACAGAAAAGATATTGATTGTTGAAAGTGAGACATTTTACTAATTCATGAAAAATAGCTCTGAACTTGATCACAACACATCTTACATGAGTTGAACAGTGCCAACAATCTAATAGTAATATGATGACATTAACATGATTGGTTATAAAAGAGCATCTTAGAGCAGCTTTTTTCAGCCAGGGTTTCCTGGAATGTTAGGCTTCTACGAGAAATTTTCCAATTTCATTTCTTAGTTGGTCCAAAAAAAATTTAAAAATGATTTGTCTCTCACCCAAGGATGCTGAGATAGGCTCCAGCCCCACCCCACCCCCCGCAACCCGAAAAGGATTAAGTGGAAGAAGATGGATGGATGGATAGATTTGCCATCGTTGTGCATGGCTGCCTATGGAAACCATGCCAAGCAATGCAAATTATTTGCAATTTTCACAGAAATCCAAACAATCCAGGGAACCCTGGTTGAAAAGCACTGCCTTAGAGAGACAAAATCAATATGGTCAGAGGTTCAGTTATTAGCAATAAAATGTATCTCCAAATTGTGAAGCAATTTCAGAATAACTTTGAATATTCCATCACGTACAGTACATACTATCATCAAAAGACGTTGAGAATGTTTCTACACACAAGGGACCTGGCCAAAAATCAATTTTGGATGCCTGTGATTTTCGGGCCCTCAGGCGTTATTGCATTAAAAAAAAAACAAAAAAAAAACCAAGCATTATTCTGGCAAATATTCACTCATTTTGAATTTGATGCCTGCAACATGTTCCAGAAAAGCTGGGACAGAGGCAAGAAAAGACTGGGAAAGTTGAGGAATGTTAAAAAAACGCCCAAACATCTTTTTGGAACATTCCTCAAGTGAACAGGTTAATTAGAAACAGGCGAGTATCATGATTAGGTATAAAAGGAGCATCCCCGAAAGGCTCAGTCTTTTCCAAGCAAGGGTGGGGTGAGGTTCACCACTTTGTGAACAATTGTGTGGACAAATAGTCCAAGTTTAAGAACAACATTTCTCAATGTATGAGGGGTGGGGTGAAAAGTTCAACAGGCTGAAAAGTTCATAGTGGTCAAATTTGACAAAACGTGGCTTATTTTTCAACATAGTCTCCCCTTTGGTCCACACACTTCTGCCATCGGTGTTGCAGCGCTTGGATCCCTGCAGTTGAAAAATAAACCACATTTGGTCAAATTTGACCACTATGAACTTTGCAGCCCCCCCTCCGTACAATTGCAAGGAATTTAGGGATTTCATCAACTACAGTTCATAATATCATCAAAAGATTCACAGAATCTGGAGAAATTTCTGCACATACATAAGTGACAAGGCCAAAAACCAACCGTGACCTTTAATCACGCAGGCACCACAGCTTTAAAAACTGACATCATTCTGTAAAGGATATTACCACGAGGGCTCAGGAACAGTTCGGAAAACCATGTCAGTTAACAGTTTGTCGCTACAAGTGCAAGTTAAAACTCTACCATGCAAAGTGAAAGCCATGTAGGGCTGCAGCTATCCATTAATTGGATAAGCTTTTTGTGTCTTTTTCTTTTGATTGAAGACTTTTTGACTACAATCTTGCTGTTTATGTGTTAAGCAAACTTGCACTGACCAACCTGCGCTGAACCTTCTTCCCTAAATAGTGGTATCAGGTCCTTCCCTCCTGGTCCCCCCGAATTGCCCATGTCCTGGATAGGTCTGTGTGGTGGCTCTTGAAGCACTGACTGCAGCCACAGTCCACTCCTTGTGAATCTCCCCCAAATTCTTGAATGGGCTTTGCTTCACAATCCTCCCAAGGCTGTGGTTATCTCCGTTACTTGTGCACCTTTATCTGCCACACTTTTTCCTTGCACTCAACTTTCCATTAATATGCTTGGATACAGCATCCTGTGAACAGCCAGCTTCTTTAGCAACTATGTTTCTTCGGCTTGCCATCCTTGTGGAGGGTGCCAGTAACAGTCTTCTGGACTACTGTCAAGTCATCAGTCTTCCCCATGATTGTGTAAACTACTGACCCAGACTGAAAAACCATTTAAAGGCTCAGAAAACCTTTGCAGGTGTTTTGAGTTAATTAGCTGATTAGAATGTAACACCATGACTCTACAGTATTTAACTTTTTCACAATATTCTAATTTTTTGAGAAACTGAATTTGGGGTTCTCATGAGCTATAGGCCATAACCATCAAAATTAAAAGAAATAAATACTTGAAATACATCACTCTGTGTGTAATGAATCTAAATATGAGTTTCATTTTTTGAACTGAATTACTAACAAAAAAAAACAACTTTTTGATGACATTCTAATTTATTGAGATGTACCATACAGTCACTTTTTGCTCAATAAAGAAACATTCAAGGAAAACATTACTAATGAGATCTACTGTTATTGCCATTTTGCTTAGTCCATACCTTAGGTGTGGGGGCATTTTGAAGCGGTTGCGGACATCATCCAATCTTTTTCCCAGGTAAGGTGTATCCACTGTGAGAAATATAGCTTTATAGCCTGCCATCTCTGCTCGCCGTACCAAAGACAGTGTGAGATCTCTGTCTCTGTAGATGTAAAGCTGCATCCAGAGGATACCACCACCATCGCCAACAGAGGCTGATGTTGCTGACATCACTTCCTCAATAGTTGAGGTGGCCCAGGAGCTCAGCATCATTCCTATTCCCATTGCTTTGCATGCTAGGGACAAACATGGGATAACATTCCTGTTGGCATTAGGGGCTTTTTCAACATGGTTGTAAAATGTTATGACAGAGGGATTATTAGGCAAGCCTTTCCTTGTTTTGGCTACTCCCTTTCGGGGTAGCCACAACGTATCACCTGATGTTGCAAAGATCCGGGTGTCGATTTGGCAAGGATTTTTACGCCAGATGCCCTTCCTGGCACAACCCTCCCCATTTATCAGGGCTCGGAACCAGCACAGGAGTACTGACTGGACAACCAGCTTTCATTCCATTATACTGAGCACCAAGCTAGAAGGCTGGAAGTACCATTTTTATATGATCTTTGGTATGACCCATCTGAGGCTTAAACACAATCTCCCAGTTGCTGGGACAGATGCTCTACCATGTCTAATCTTGCCAGTGATTACTGATTTCCAGAAATTTAGATAACTCCATCCATCCATCCATTTTTTACCGCTTTTCCGGAGGTCCAGGTCGCGGAGGCAGCAGCTCAAGGAGAGAAGCCCAGACTTCCATCTCCCCGGCTACCTGCTCCAGCTCTTCAGAGAGGATACCAAGATGTTCCCAGGCCAGCTGGGAGGCGTAGTCTCTCCAGCATGTCCTGGGTCTGCCCCGGGGTCTCCTCCCAATGGGACATACCCAAAACACCTCAAGTGGGAGGAGTTCAGGAGGCATCCTGATCAGATGCCCAAACCACCTCAACTGGCTCCTTTCGATGTGGAGGAGCAGCAGTTCTACTCTGAGAATTTCCCAGATGACTGAGCTCCTCACCCCATCTCTAAGGATGAGTTCAGCAATCCTATGGATAAAGCTCATTTCAGCTGCTTGTATGCGCGATCTTATTCTTTCCCGATCTTATTACACTCTCCATTCCTTGGCTGCGCCGAGAAATCCTGTCCATAAAATTATGAACAGGATCAGTGACAAAGGACAGCCCTGGCTGAGTCTAACTCTCACTGGAAATGAGTCTGACTGAGTGTTGGCAATACGAACCAAACTCTCACAATGGTCATATAGGGACCAGATAGCTCGTAACAACAAGCCCAATACCCCATACTCTCACAGCACCCCCCACAACAGACCATGAGGGACATGGTTGAATGCTTTCGCCAAGTCCATAAAGCACATGTGGACTGGTTGGGCAAACTCCCACAAACCCTCGAGGATTCTTGAAAGGGTAAAGAGTTGGTCCGATGTGCCATGGCCAGGACAAAAACTACATTGCTCCTCCTGGATTCAAGGTTCGACCAGTGGTCGGACTCTCCTCTCCAGTACTCTAGCATAGACCTTCCCAGGGAGGCTGAAAAGTGTGATCCCCCTGAAGTTGGAACACACCCTCCGGCTCTCCTTCTTGAAGAGAAGAACCACTACCCCAGTTTGCCATGCCAAAGGCCCAAGTGTAGCGTGGCCGACTACTGATCGGAGGGTCAGGGGTTCGATTCCTGCTCTGTCTGCAGTCTGCATGGCAAAGTGTCCTGGAGCAAGACCCTGAACCCCCAGTTGCTCCTGGTGCGTCAGGGCAGTGCCTGGGCATGGCTGTTCTGCCGCCATCAGTGTGTGAATGTGTGTGTGAATGGGTGGATAGCAGGATCTGTAAAGCGTTTTGGTCATGTAGAGATCAGAAAAAGCGTTATATACACTGCTCGCAAAAAGTTGGGGATATTTGGCTTTTTTTTTTTTTCCACAATATCTTTATTGAACCTTTTTTTTTTTTTAACAAACATGATACAAACAATCAAACACTAACACTAAAGTACTACAAAAAAAAAAAATGCACTAAAAACACCAACAACCACCAACAAAATCAAGTCTTCAACAATGCTCCTCTGTTTAGTCTAGACAATCCAATACATAAGTATACATATTATGTTCACCAGTTTGGAATTTACAAGGTCCACACACATCATTCACCTTCTTCTTCAAGAGTTATGTTTAAATTTTTTACATAATCAATAAAAGGTCTCCATATATTCTCAAACACAATTTCCTTTGATTTCAGTATATATGTTATTCTTTCTAATGGAAGGTTTGTTAACATCTGTCTTAACCACTGAGTCACATCTGGTCTATGAGTCTTTTTCCATAATAGTGCAATACATTTTTTGGCATTAAGCAAACTGAGGTCTATGAATGTTCTTTCACTTTTATTAAAATTATGCTTTTCTGGGTACAGACCCAACAAAAACAGTTTAGGATTCAATATGATTTGTTTTGAGATTATTTTTTCAATTGTTACCCTCACCTCTTCCCAAAACATTCTTATTAATCTACATTCCCATAAACAATGAAATAGGGTTCCTTTACTTTCCATGCATTTTGTGCATGTATCTAGTATATTTTTGTTGTATCTATTTAACTCCTCCGGTGTAACATACATCCGCATTAACCATTTGAAATGTATCAATTTAAGGCGTGCATTTATTGATTTGGTTTGAGCTTCTGTACAAGCCAATTCCCATTGTTCCTCTGAAATTTCAATTTGCAGATCTTCTTTCCAGTAGTTTAATCTTTTCAGTGAATTTTCACTTGAAGATAGTGTCAATGAGTTATAAAACTCTGAAATAATACCCTTTCTTTTACTATCTTTCATCATCATTTTTTCCAAGGATGAATAAATAGGTCGAGTGAGAGCTTTATTTTGATTTGATCGAATAAAGTTTCTAAGTTGAAGATATTTAAAAAAATGTGTTCTATTGAGATTAAATTTGATCCTCAGCTCTTCAAAAGACATTATGTTGTCTGCACATGGCAAATATAAATCCTGAATCTTTTGTATCCCTTTTAAATTCCATACTTTAAATACAGCGTCCGCTCTCCCTGGTTTAAAATATTGATTACCCCATATTGGACTAAATTGTGACAATAACTGTGGTTCTTTTAAATAGTTTTTAGCTTCACACCATATTTTGATCATATGCTTTACAAATGGATTTTTAACTTGTTTTTGTAATTTTTTTGCCGAATCTGAGTATATGAATATGGGAAGAGGTAAAGGTAAATTGTATGATACCATTTCAGTCCAGTGAGGGAGATCATTTGATGAAAAATAATATGTCATAGACCTCAGTTGTGCCGACCAATAATACAACATAAAATTTGGACATTTCAGACCTCCACGATCAAATGGTAAATATAACAAAGACAAACGTAATCTAGCCCTCCTGTTGTTCCATATAAATTCCACTAACTTTTTTTTTATTCTTGAGAATAGATCTAAAGGTGGTGATAAGGGAATGTATTGAAATAAATAAAGTATTTTAGGTAAAATATTACTTTTAAGTATATTGATTCTCCCGATCATCGACATTGGTAGTGACATCCATCTCTGAGTTAACTCATTGATATCTGACATTAAGGCTTCATAGTTGACACTGGCGACTGATTCTAGCTTAGGCATAATTTGGATTCCTAAATATTTAAACTGATTTACAACATTGAATTGATTTACCTCAGGGGCTGGGTAATTTCTCTGGGTCTCATTTAGCATTAATATTGAAGATTTAGTTTTATTTATTTTATATCCTGATATTTCCCCAAAATTCTTTATTAAATTCAACAAGGTTGGAATTGATTTTTTTAGATTCGACATAAACAAAATTATATCATCGGCGTACAGGGAGATTTTATGTTCTGTTGGTCCAACTTTAATTCCATATATTTGTGAATGTAAACGTATTGCTATCGCTAAAGGTTCAATTGCCATAGTAAACAGTAAAGGTGAAAGTGGACAGCCTTGTCGACATCCTCTATTGATTTTTATTGGTTTTGAAATATTGTTATTTGTTAGGATTTCTGCTGTAGCATTATTGTATATTATTTGAACCCATTTTATGAAATTATTTCCAAGTCCAAACCTTTGTAGGACTTCAAAAAGAAAGGGCCATTCAACTCTATCAAAGGCCTTTTCGGCGTCCAATGATAGGAGAGCTGTATCCGGTGCTTCTTTATTAAAATAAATAATATTAAATAGTCTTCTTACATTATGGAAGCCTTGTCTACCCTTTATAAAGCCATTCAGATCTCGATTAATAATATTTGGTAAAATTTCTTGTATTCGTCTTGCTAAAATTTTACAGATTATCTTAAGGTCGGCGTTTAATAGGCTTATTGGTCTCATATTTTCACATTTATTAGAGGGCTTACCTGGTTTTGGCAGCAGTATAATTAAGGCATTATTTATGTATGATGGTAAATTATTATTTTGAAATGCTTCTAAAACCATTTCCAAAAAAGGTTTTATTAATTTATTCTTAAATTTTTTATAAAGGTCAACTGGAAGACCATCTGGTCCTGCACTTTTTCCTGATTTCATATTATCAATGGCTAGCCCAACTTCTTCTTGACTAATTTTAGACTCCAATATCTCCCTGTTTTCATTTGGAATACACGGTATAGATAGTTTGTTCAAAAACCCATTTAGTTTTGTTAAATCAGGTTCATTTTTGGTATCATATAATTTTTCATAGTAATCTCTAAAGGCTCTATTAATTTCTAAAGGATCTATAACTACCTGTCCCTTACTTATAATACTGGTTAGTGGTGTTTTAATTTCCAATTGTTTAATCTGCCATGCTAATAATTTTCCTGATTTTTCACCTTGTTCATAAAAAGATTGTTTCAATCTTAGAAGACTCGAGGCAGCTCTATTCGCTGATTTTTTGTCGTATTCAGCTCTCAAAATCAGTAATTCATTCTCCAACCTTGGATCTCTTCCTGCATACACTTTTTCCTGAAGACTTTTTATTTTATGTTCCAATTTAGCTCTCTCCTCTCGAGTCTTCTTAGATTTTGATCCTGTATAACTAATAATATGTCCCCTAATAAAAGCTTTGAAAGCCTCCCACTTTACACATGCTGATGTTTGTGTAGTATTGATGTCAAAGAACTCGTCTATCTGTTTTTCTATATACTTGACAAATTCCTCATCCTGAAGCCATTTATGCTGAAATTGCCATCTGCCTGATTCCTTTGTCAATTTTTTATCTACATATATTAGACAACAGGGTGCATGATCAGAGATCACGATGTTATCATAAAAGCAGTTTTGAATCTTGGACCTTAATTCTGTGGAAATCAAAAAATAATCAATACGTGAGAATGTCTTGTAGGTACTGGAATAACAAGAATAGGCTTTAACTTGTGGTTTCATTTCTCTCCATATATCTAACAATCTCAATTCTTTCATAAAATGATTAATAGTCATCCTACATCCAATGTGCGTACAATCCAGTCCTGTTGATCTATCCACACCTGGATTCAATGTACAATTAAAATCCCCTGCTATTATATGTTGCCCTGTAAGTGATGATAAGATGAGAAATAAATTAGCAAAGAACTTCTGATCATCTATATTGGGACCATATAAGTTCACAAGATTTATATTTTCTAATAGCAAAGAACCTTGAATGATTACATATCTTCCAAATTTGTCTCCAATTACATTTTTCACTTGAAAAGGAACTGATTTATGTATGAGAGTCATAACTCCCCTGGCTCGGGATGAAAATGAAGAGGTGAATACACTTCCCTGCCATCTACTCCTAATTCTTTTAACATCCTCCTCTATCAGATGAGTTTCTTGTAAAAACACAATTCTTGAACCCATGTCCTTTATTTTATTCATAACTTGTTTAAGTTTTTTTAAATTTTGTAGACCTCTGCAATTCCATGAAGTTAAATTAAGATTAACACTTTGGTCCATGATCAATAGAGAGTTTGGGATTACCTTGCAGTGTAAACATGCTCATACAGAGAAGCAAAAACATGAGTGGTTGAACATTCATCCTACAAACTACACACAAACAAATTTCCCCTTCCCACACTTGTGGCAAACCCCCCAAAATCAAAAGAAAAATTCTGTCTCCCGATATAGCCATCGACCGTTCCACACCCACGGGGAACAGCCTAAGCCACTCCTTCTTCATCCTCCCAATCACCCTAACTCTACTGCTTTTAATGACGTAACATTAACTCTCCTCTGTAGTTTTCCAACTTAACTCCAAAATTTTTAACAACTTTGTACATCATAGTTTTTTTTTTTGTTTGTTTTGTTTTTGTTTTGTTTTTTTTAATATATAATACAATCTATATTTTGTAAACTTACTATTTACTTCAAGTCAGTCAGATGCCTGTGCAAATGCTTAATTATTCTACCTTATATTTTGTTCATGCTTAGCTCCCACCAGTCTCTTCTTCTTCTTTGATCTTCTTGATGAACTCCTGCGCCTCCTCTGGGGTCTTGAAGATGTGGGTTCTGCCCTCATACGTGGTCAGCAGTCTCGCAGGATAGATTACACCGGATATTTGGCTTTTGGGTGAAATTTATGGAAAATGTAAAAAGCTCATGCTACAGTGATATTATATCATGAAAGTAGGGCATTTAAGTAGAAGGATGCAATGTTGATTTCCTCATCTCAAACAATTTATTGAAACAAAAGCCAACAACAGTGGTGAGGATACCACAACAAAAAATATCAGTGTCTCAATAACTTGTCATGTGCCCTTGAGCATCAATTACAGCTTGACAACTATGTCTCATGCTGTTCACAAGTTGACTTATTGTCTGCTGAGGCATGGCATTCCACTCTTCTTGAAGGGCAGCCCTCAGGTCATTGAGGTTGTGGGGTGTAAGGTTACGAGCCTCTACATGGTGACTCAGCTGATCTGATATGTTTTCTATGAGATTCGGGTCTGGAGAAAGTGCAGGCCACTCCATTTGAGGTACCCCAGCCTCCAGCAGCTGTTCCCTAATGATGCGATCTCGATGAGCTGGAGCACTGTCGGCCATCCATCCATCCATCCATCCATCTTCTACCGCTTTTCCGGAGGTCCGGGTCGCGGAGGCAGCAGTTCAAGCAGAGAAGCCCAGACTTCTCTCTCCCCAGCCACCTGCTCCAGCTCTTCAGAGGGAATACCAAGGCGTTCCCAGACCAGCTGGGAGACATAGTCTCTCCACTGAGTCCTGGGTCTGCCCCGGGGTCTCCTCCCAGTGGGATGTGCCTGAAACACCTCAAGTGGGAGGCGTCCAGGAGGCATCCTAATCAGATGCCCATACCACCTCAACTGACTCCTTTCAATGTGGAGGAGCAGCGGTTCTACTCTGAGCCTCTCCCGGATGACTGAGCTCCTCACCCTATCTCTGAGGGTGAGTCCAGCAATCCTACGGAGAAAGCTCATTTCAGCCGCTTGTATCCGCGATCTCGTTCTTTCGGTCATTACCCAAAGCTCGTGACCATAGGTGAGAGTAGGAACGTAGATTGACTGATAAATCGACAGCTTTGCCTTAGAACTAAGCTCCCTCTTCACCACAACAGACCGGTACAACATCCGCATCACTGCAGATGCTGCTCCAATCCGTTTGTCGATCTCTCGTTCCATTCTCCCCTCACTCGTGAACAAGACCCCAAGATACTTAAACTCCTCCACTTGGGGCAGGAGCCTGTCCCCAACCCGGAGAGGACAATCCACCTTTTTCCGGCTGAGGACCATGGACTCGGACTTGGAGGTGCTGATTCTCATCCCAGCCGCTTCACACTCAGCGGCAAACCGTCCCAGCAAGAGCTGTAGGTCATTGCTGGATGAAGCCAACAGGACAACATCATCTGCAAACAACAGAGATGAGATCCTGTGGTCACCAAGCATGACACCCTCCATTCCCTGGCTGCGCCTAGAAATCCTGTCCATAAAAATTATGAATAGGATCGGTGACAAAGGGCAGCCCTGGCGGAGTCCAACTCTCACTTGGAATGACTCCGACCGAGTGTTGGTAATACGAACCAAACTCTCACAACGGTTGTACAGAGACCGAATAGCTCGTAACAACAAGCCCAATACCCCATACTCCCGAAGCACCCCCCACAAAAATCCACGAGGGACGTGGTCAAATGCCTTCTCCAAGTCCACAAAACACATGTAAACTGGTTGGGCAAACTCCCACGAACCCTCGAGAATTCTCGAGAGGGTAAAGAGCTGGTCCGATGTGCCACGGCCAGGACGAAAACCACATTGCTCCTCCTGAATCCGAGGTTCGACCAACGGCCAGACTCTCCTCTCCAGTACCTTGGCATGACCTTCCCAGGGAGGCTGAGGAGTGTGATCCCTCTAAAGTTGGAGCACACCCTCCGGTCCCCTTTTTTAAAGAGAGGAACCACCACCCCGGTTTGCCATGCCAAAGGCACTGCCCCCGACCTCCACGCAATGTTGCAGAGGCGTGTCAACCATGACAACCCAACAACATCCAGGGCCTTGAGGTACTCGGGGCGAATCTCGTCCACCCCTGGGGCCCGGCCACCAAGGAGATTTTTAACCACCTTGGCGACCTCAGCCCCTGTGATAGGTGAGTCATCCCCCTCGTCCCCAAACCCTGCTTCCTCTGTGGAAGGCGTATCAGTGGGATTGAGGAGATCCTCGAAGTATTCCTTCCACCGCCCGACGATGTCCCCAGTCGAAGTCAACAGTGTCCCATCCACACCATACACAGTGTGGACGGGGAGCTGCTTTCCCCTCCTGAGCCGCCGGACAGTTTGCCAGAATCTCTTTGAGGCCGACTGAAAGTCTTGTTCCATGGCCTCACCGAACTCCTCCCATACCTGGGTTTTTGATTCAGCAACCACCCGAACTGCACTCCGCTTGGCCTGCCGGTACACCTCAGCTGCTTCGGGAGTCCCACAAGCCAACCAAGCTTGATAGGACTCCTTCTTCAGCATCTTCATGGCCGACAGTGCTTGATAGGACTCCTGAAGAAGGAGTCCTATCAAGCACTGTCGGCCATGAAGATGAAATTAGGCCTGAGTTAATCATGCAGGGGCACAATGATTGGATTAATGATGTTATTCAGGTAGTATTGGTGTATCACTATACCATTCACAAGGTGTAGGGCAGTTCTATATTGACTAGACACACCTGCCCAGACTGTAACACCACCACCACCAAAGGCTCGTCTGGTGACGACGGTGACTGATGCATAGTGCTCTCCTTGACATCTCCAACATCATTGGCGGCCATCATTTCTGCTCAACGTGAATTGCCTTTCATCAGAGAACAGCACTGAGCCCCACTGGTCCCTTGTCCAGCATAAATGCTCCCTGGCCCATGCAAGACGATGACACCTGTGCCTGGTGGTGTGGTCAGGTACCCTTGCAGGTCATCTAGCACACAGATCAAGCAGATGTAAATGGCTTGGAATGGTCTGAGGTGACAATTGGGTGCCTCTCACCTCCCTTAAATGTACCTGGAGTTGAGTAGCATTCATCATCTGCTTCCACAGGGCACTGTTCACAATGATGCGGTCATCACCGTGGGATGTGGCCAAAGGACGTCCACTTCTATGCCTTTCTGTGACTCTTCCAGTCTCTGTATCACTGTTGCAACCTGCTGATGGCACTGTGACACTCTAAGCTCAGTGGCCTCTTCCCTCTGAGGACATCCTGTTTGAAGCCTCGCATTGACGAGGTACTACTGATCAACTGTTAGGTGTGGTCTTGGTCTCATGATGTCAAAATGTGAACAGCATGATGAAGAGGACTGTTTAAATACCAATTCTAATTGAACCAGAAAATTTATTGGTCAATTCGTGGATCAAACATCTGTTTGTGAAATTTGCCATTAAGCACCTTGTTAGAGAACAGCAAGTTATGCAAAAACTACTAAAACACTGAACAGTTGGACATGTGATTTACCTGCAATTTTTCAGTTTGGGGTCAATAAAGTACATCTATGTGCATTCAAAAGGTTAGGGAAGGTCAAATTAAGTTCACCTGTAAAGGTTATAGTGCATTTTGGGTGCATCCCGAAATTTCACCCGAAAGCTGAATATCCCTAACTTTTCGTGAGTAGCGTAAGTGAACCCATCCATACAGCCATACATCCATCTTCTACCGCTTTTCCAGAGGTCTGGGTCGCGGAGGCAGCAGTTCAAGCAGAGAAGCCCAGACTTCCCTCTCCCCAGCCACCTGCTCCAGCTCTTCAGAGAGGATACCAAGGCGTTCCCAGACCACCTGGGAGACATAGTCTCTCTACCGAGTCCTAGGTTTGCCCTCCCAGTGGGACGTGCCCGAAACACCTCAAGTGGGAGGTTTCCAGGAGGCATCCTAATCAGATGCCCATACCACCTCAACTGACTCCTTTCAATGTGGAGGAGCAGCGGTTCTACTCTGAGCCTCTCCCGGATGACTGAGCTCCTCACCCTATCTCTGAGGGTGAGTCCAGCAATCCTACGGAGAAAGCTCATTTCAGCCGCTTGTATCCGCAATCTCGTTCTTTCGGTCATTACCCAAAGCTCGTGACCATAGGTGTGAGTAGGAACGTAGATTGACTGGTAAATCGACAGCTTTGCCTTAGAACTAAGCTCCCTCTTCACCACAACAGACTGGTACAACGTCCGCATCACTGCAGATGCTGCTCCAATCCGTCTGTCAATCTCTCGCTCCATTTTCCCCTCACTTGTGAATAAGACCCCAAGATACTTAAACTCCTCCACTTGGGGCAGGAGCCTGTCCCCAACCCAGAGAGGACAATCCACCTTTTTCCGGCTGAGGACCATGGACTCGGACTTGGAGGTGCTGATTCTCATCCAGCCGCTTCACACTCAGCGGCAAACTGTCCCAGCAAGAACTGTAGGTCATTGCTGGATGAAGCCAACAGGACAACATCATCTGCAAACAACAGAGATGAGATCCTGTGGTCACCAAGCATGACACCCTCCATTCCCTGGCTGCGCCTAGAAATCCTGTCCATAAAAATTATGAATAGGATCGGTGACAAAGGGCAGCCCTGGCGGAGTCCAACTCTCACTGGGAATGAGTCCGACCGAGTGTTGGTAATACGAACCAAACTCTCACAACGGTCGTACAGAGACCGAATAGCTCGTAACAACAAGCCCGATACCCCATACTCCCGAAGCACCCCCCACAAAAAACCACGAGGGATGCGGTCAAATGCCTTCTCCAAGTCCACAAAACACATGTAAACTGGTTGGGCAAACTCCCACAAACCCTCGAGAATTCTCGAGAGGGTAAAGAGCTGGTCCGATGTGCCACGGCCAGGACGAAAACCACATTGCTCCTCCTGAATCTGAGGTTCGACCAACGGCCGGACTCTCCTCTCCAGTACCTTGGCATAGACCTTCCCAGGGAGGCTGAGGAGTGTGATCCCTCTAAAGTTGGAGCACACCCTCCGGTCCCCTTTTTTGAAGAGAGGAACCACCACCCCGGTTTGCCGTGCCAAAGGCACTGCCCCCGACCTCCACACAATGTTGCAGAGGTGTGTCAACCATGACAGCCCTACAACATCCAGGGCCTTGAAGTACTCAGGGCAACCCTCGTCCACCCTCTTGGCCCGGCCACCCAAGAGTTTTTTAACCACTTTGGTGAACTCAGCTCTTGTGATGGGAGAGTCCTCCCCCTTGTTCTCAAGCCCTGCTTCCTCTGTGGAAGGCTTGTCAGTGGGATTGAGGAGATCCTTGAAGTATTCCTTTCACCGCCTGACGATGTACCCAGTCGAAGTCAGCAGTGCCCCATCCACATCATACACAGTGTGGATAGGAAACTGCTTCCCCTTCCTGAGCCGGTGGACAGTTTGCCAGAATCTCTTCGAGGCCGACCGAAAGTCTTGTTCCATGGCTTCACCAAACTCCTCCCACACCCGAGTTTTTTTCTTCAACAACCACCCAAGCTGCACGATGCTTGGCCTGTCAGTACACCTTAGCTGCTTCGGAAGTCCCACAAGCCAACCAAACTCGAAAGGACTCCTTCAGCTTGATGGTCCCCCTCACCACTGGTGTCCACCACTGGTGTCTACCACTTGGTTTGGGGGTTGCCACCACGAGATGCACCAACAACCTTGCGGCCACAGCTCTGGGCAGCTGTTTCAACAATGGAGGTGGAGAACATGGCCCATTCAGACTGAATGTCTCCAGACTCCCTCGGAATGGTGGCTCAGTTGGTAGAGCATCCGCCCCACACCCGGGAGGCAGGGGTTCAAATCCTGGCCAGGTCATGCCGAAGACCATATAAAAGCGGAACTTCCTGCTGTCCAGCTTGGTGCTCAGCAATAATGGAATGGAGGAGGAAAATCTGTGGTGGCGCCTTGCATGGCAGCGGCCCTCTGATTCTACACATGGGGTGTATGTGATTAACACTGTAGATAGGAAAAGCACAATTTTGTACTACTGTACATGATTGGTTGTATGGTTGAATGACAATAAAGGGTGAAAGAAAATGTGGTCGAACTTCTTCCGGAGGTGGGAGTTGAAGATCTTTCAGACAGGGGCTTCAGACAGCCATTCCCAGCACACCCTCACTATACGTTTAGATCTACCGGGTCTAAGTGGCGTCCAGCCCTGCCATCAAGTCCAACTCACCTAGTGGTGAGTTGGATCCAATCCATTTTCTGAATTTAGATAACTCAGAAAACATAATATTGAAGTGAGCCCATGATGTCATCTCTGTTCAATCACCTGTTATACAGCTGTCTATGGCTAAAGGCACACAAATTAAATGTTAAAGGAAGCCAGAATGCAGTGAAGTAAATTATAGAATGAAATCTTGGGGGGTTAGTAAAAGCCAAAAAGGCCAAAAAAAAAACCCCACATACAAAAACTCCATAAAAACAAACAAAAACAAAGGTATTCTTCCCAGTGAAGTTAGAGTTAAACCTGATTCTCAACAACACCAAAGACATGAAAGAAAAAGGTTGACGTATGGGGGACCTATGCTGTGGTATTCATCTCAGACTGAAAGACATGGAGATGCAGTAATTTCCTCTGACGGAAGAGCATGGGGATTAAAGGGCTAGGGGACAAAAGGAATTGTCATGCGGGAATGAATTGTAATGCAGGACCTTGGGTAGCAGGGACGTGTGAGTGTTGTGATATAAAAGAGAGTCCCTGCTACATGAGGTTAATGTTTTCTGATTCTGGAAGATGTGAGAGAGTGAATAAAGTTCATGTGCTCTGAATGCTTGACCTGGTTGTTCCTCTCTCCAAACTGGTGACCCTTGACGAATAATGGAACACGTGGCGAACACCCCGGAGATGACCCGGATGGGAAGCCCCAGTAATGAGTGCGCCGTTTCGGTCAAACTACCAGACTTTTGGCTGCACGACCTGAAGTCTTGGTTCCTCCACACCGAGGCCCAGTTCGTGGCCCGGGGAATAATGGCAGATGACACCAGATATTACTACGTGGTCACAGCGCTGGATGCTTGCACGACTCAGCAAGTAGCGAGCCTGCTCCAACAGCCCCCAGCCAGCGACAAATACAGGGCTCTCAAAACTGTGCTGACCCAGCGCTACACACTCTCGGACTGTGAGAGAGCGGAGAGGCTCCTGACGCGCTCCGAGTTAGGAGACGGGTCGGCGGTCGAACTGATGGAGAAGATGTTGGTGTTAATGGGCACGGATGACGGGCATTTTCTATTTGCCCACCTTTTCCTCCAGAACCTCCCAACAGTGGCCAGAGCAATCCTTGCCAACTCGCCGTTGCTGGCCACACTTGACTACCGTGCGCTAGCCCAGGAGGCAGATCAGATCATCCTCACCACCAGAACCCTCACAGTGAACACAGCAGAGTCGGAACCCAGTGAGACAGCCAACGGAAGCGAGGAGCCAGCGATAGTAGCGGCAGCGGGGGCCAGGAAGCCCCAGAGAGACATGCTCTGCTCTTACCACACCGTTTTGGAGAGGACGCACGCCGATGCGTGCCACCGTGCCAATTCAAGCATTCAGGAAACGCCAGGACCGGCAATCAGTAGCGGCTATGACCGCCGGTGAAGAAAGCAAGCTGCTCTACGTGACAGACTCACGCCGGGGAGACGGTTCCTCGTGGACTCCGGTTCCCAAAAGACCCTCATCCTGCCGTCCTACGCCGACCGGCTAGCGAGAACTTGCGGCCCCGAGCTGACGTCCACAAACGGCTCAGACATTAAGACTTTTGGTGAGAGGACACTGACTGTATCCCTGCACAGCCATATGTACCAGTGGACATTCGTCATAGCGGCATGCAGTTTCCCAATCTTAGGCGCTGATTTTTTGTGTGCACATAGACTACTAGTCGATGTTGCTAACAGACGCCTGATTAATGCAATGTCTTTTGATTCTCTCCCCTGTACAGCTCGAGGAACCGGGCCAACAACGCTAGCCAATGTCACAGCTCCAGGTGGTAAGTTCCACACACTGCTCACCCAGTTCCCTGCACTCACGGTCCCGACGTTTTCAGTGGCCATCACTAAACACGGGGTGGAGCACTTTATTACCACCACCGGGCCGCCCGTTTTTGCACGACCTCAGCTCCTGGACACAGCTAAACTGGCCATAGCGCGTGAGGAGTTTGCCAACTTGGAAAGGCTGGGCATCATCAGACGATTAAACAGCCCATGAGCATCCCCACTACATATGGTCCCCAAGGCCGAGGGATCGTGGCGACCTTGCGGAGATTTCCGCAGATTAAACAATGCCACAGCACACAACCACTACCCAATCCCCCATATTCAGGATTTTTCCGTTCACCTCGCCGGGGCACGTATTTTTTCTAAAATAGACCTGGTCCGTGGTTACCAACAGGTCCCGGTGCGCGTGGAGGACATACCTAAAATGGCAGTAATAACCCCATTTGGTCTGTTTGAGTTTTTACACGTGCCTTTCGGGTTAAAAGGCGCGGCACAGACATTCCAACGCATGATGGATGCGGTGTTGCACAATCTGCCGTTTGTGTTTGTCTACCTGGATGACATCCTGGTGGCCAGCGCATCCGAGGACGAACACGTAACCCACCTCAGGATGGTTTTCCAGAGGTTAGAGGAGCACGGGCTAATAATCAACCCAGCGAAATGCCAGTTCGGCATGATGGGGATCGATTTTTTGGGACACCACATCTCACCGGAGGGAGCGATACCCTTGCTGGACAAGGTGCGCGCAGTGGCGAATTTTCCCCGGCCTCAGACAGTCAGGGCACTGCAGGAGTTTTTGGGGATGGTTAACTTTTATAACCGTTTCCTCCCCCACGCAGCCCAGCTCATGCAGCTCTTTTACGCTATGCTCAAGAAATGGAAACCGGCGGACACAGTCGACTGGACTCCTAAGCGGGAGCAGGTGTTCTCTGAGGTTAAAACAGCCCTGGCAAACGCCGCACTACTGGCACACCTGGACCCAGCGGCTCGGATAGCCCTCACTACCGATGCCTCGGACGTGGCCATAGGGGCCGTCGTGGAGCAATGCGTGACCGGTTCTTGGCAGCCGCTCGCCTTTTTTAGCAGGGCTTTGTGCGACAGTGAGCATAAATACAGCGCATTCGACAGAGAGTTACTAGCTCTCCACCTGGCCATACAACACTTCCAGTTCTGGCTGGAAGGGCGCACCTTCACTGTGTTCGTGGACCACAAGCCACTAACGTACGCGATGGCCAAGGTTTCAGAACCATAGTCGGGCCGGCAGCAGAGACAGCTGCCCGCGATCTCAGAGTTTACGACCAACATTCAGCATGTGGCCGGTAAACTCAACATGGTGGCGGACTGCCTCTCACGCGCATTAGTGGCCCCAGTCTACAGAGGGATAGATTACACAGCCATGGCCACGGAGCAGATCAGCGATGCAGACGTGTGTGCGCTCCAGTCTGGACCAACAGGGTTAAGGCTAGAGAGCAGGGTACTGCGAGACGGGACCCCCCCCAATCTATAACGTCTCCACAGGACGGCCGTGCCCGGTGGTCCAACGCGCTTGGCGCCACCGTGTTTTTGAGTCAGTTCACTCCCCGGCACACCCAGGAGTGCGTGCGTCAGTCAAAATGGTGGGAGCGAAGTTCGTCTGGCCGAGCCTGCGCAAACAGGTGAAAGAGTGGGCTGCAGCCTGCATAGCGTGCCAATGAGCCAAAGTGCACAGGCACACAAAGGCCCCCTTGGAGCCGTTCCATATCCCAGCTAAGAGGTTTGACCATGTTCACGTGGACCTCGTGGGCCCCCTCCCACCATCGCAGGGGTTCACGCACCTCCTGACAGTGGTGGACCACACCACACGACGGCCACAAGCAATCCCGCTAGCTTCCACCGCGTCCGTAGACGTGGCAACGCGCTTTTTTGACAACATGGTGGCACGTTTTGGCACCCCTTCGGACATCACGTCCGATCGGGGCCCTCAGTTTGTTTCCGACCTCTGGTCCACGATGGCCCAGAGCTTGGGCATCTCAATTCATCACCCGACCATGTACAACCCACAGGCCAATGGGTTATGCGAGTGTTTCCATAGGTCACTGAAAGCAGCGTTCAGGGCTTCGCTTACGGATGCAAATTGGGTGGACCGGTTGCCATGGGTTCTATTAGGGTTGCGTTCCGCACCAAAAGAGGATTTGGCGGCTTCCCCAGCAGAGCTGGTTTTTTCTCTGCCGCTGCGGCTCCCCATAGAATTTTTACCAGATAACCCCGCGCCGAGCACCCATCCGTCCCCACATTCATGGCATAGCGCAGATGCAGGGACGCTACCTGGCCCGGCCCACCACCACTGTTTTCCCCGCGCTTTTGTGCCAAAAACCTTGAAGGATGCAGCGTTCGTGTTTGTCAGGCACGATGCCCACCGGCCCCTATTGCACCCACCCTACGATAGCCCATTTAGAGTGCTGGAACCCGGGGACAAACATTTTGTGTTAGACTTGGGGGGGTCGCTGGGAGGGAATCTGTATAGACAGGCTTAAGCCCGCCTTTGTAGTGGCAGACGAGCAGGTGGTGTTGGGCCGAGCTCCTCGGCGCGGACGACTCCCCCTGAGAACTCCCAAGGTAAACGATTCATCAGAGCAGTCACACGAGCATGCTGAATGTTTCCCCCCCCACTCCATTGTCCACCCACAGGCGGACACACCCCCAGGAACCCCCCACCGGCACAGCAGCGCCGCGGAGTCAAAGACCCCTCGTTACAGCAGCTATGGGCGGAGGCTGAAGCCGAGAGGACGTGAGGGTTAACACTCAGTCTGAGACTCTTGGGGGGGGGGGCGGTATGGGGGACCCATGCTGTGGTATTCATCTCAGACTGAAAGACATGGAGATGCAGTAATTTCCTCTGACGGAAGAGCATGGGGATTAAAGGGCTGGGGGACAAAAGGAACTGTCATGCGGGAATGAATTGTAATGCAGGACCTCGGGTAGCAGGGACATGTGAGTGTTGTGATATAAAAGAAAGTCCCTGCTACATGAGGTTAATGTTTTCTGATTCTGGAAGATGTGAGAGAGTGAATAAAGTTCATCTGCTCTGAATGCTCGGCCTGGTTATTCCTCTCCACAGACGATTAATTTTCACACTCATCCACCAGCCAAATGTCATTTAAATTCAAGAGTAGCCTGTACCTCAGTCAATCTTACTAGCCACATCAGCAAGTAGTATATTGTAGTATTCTAAAAGGATAAACCCCCCCAAAAAAGCCCATTTGGCCAGTGACTTATATTAATGTAATTCCCATGAGCACTTGCACCCTGTTTGCTATATCTAATTTACTTTAGTGATGAAAAAAACACCATATTTAAACTTTAATGAAGCAGAATTAAGTTCTCAGCTATAAATGACTTGTAAAAATAGTGAGTCACTTGTACCTTTGGAATCTATAACCAGAACAGTTGGTGAGTACTAAAGTTAATAAAAAGGCCTGGCTATGCACGGTGTAGAAACTACATGTATTTGCACAAATATACACACCTGCGCCCTCCAGTGGTCTTACCACCTGCAGGAGGGATCATGATGATCATAGGTATGGGAAGTGGGTGGAAATCTAGGCATCTTTTCTTGGACTGCTGCCCCCGTGCCTCGGAACCCTGGATAAGTGGTAGAAGATGGATGGATGGATGGATATATAAACTTGCCAGTTGTGGGGAGACTTGAATAACGAAACCGAATTGTCTTTCATTTCAGTTTATTCAAGAAATCATTCCACTGTCTGCTCTTATTCTTGAGCAGCGAACAAAGAGGGTGAACACACCAAAGTTCTCTCATTTAAACCTTCTCACATCAAACCATTTCCCTCGCGGGGGAAATCACACATCTATATCAAAGTCTCTTTATTCACATTCATTAGCCTTTTATTTACATAACTCCCCCTTCTCTCTTCCCGAGCCTCAGTGGTCAGGAAGTCTTCTGTCCCCTGTCCTCCGCAGGGGGTCCAGGCTCTGTGGCTCCGCACCGCAGGGGGCTGGCTCTCCTTCATCGTGGTTAAATCACATATGCAGTGTCCAACATATACATGTCTCACAACACAGCCATATAACCCCCCCCCAAACGATGAAGAACAGACTAATTCCCAAAATTTAATAGCACCTTACTCACTACTGAATAATCAACACCAACATTCAGTCTGTGCGCCGCTTGGGCTTCAGCCCGTCTGCCGAATCTGCTGTGCGTTGGCCCCGCCTTGCCTGCGGTGCTGTTCTGCTTCGGGTCTGTTGACTGAGGAAGAGAGTGGTTAATTGCCCCTCTGCGGGGGCCTGCCTCGTCGAGGCGCCACCGCGACCGGTACAGACACGTCCTTCATGACAAAGCAGGTTTTAGTCTGTCAATACTGACTGTCTCTTTTCTGTCCCCAAAATCTAGCACAAATTGCTTATCACCTGCCTCCAGCA
The DNA here is from genome assembly GCA_020510985.1 of Pholidichthys leucotaenia. Taxonomy (NCBI): domain Eukaryota; kingdom Metazoa; phylum Chordata; class Actinopteri; order Cichliformes; family Pholidichthyidae; genus Pholidichthys; species Pholidichthys leucotaenia. Next base: position 316,106,893 of record CM035838.1, read on the forward strand.
CTCGAAATGGCCCTTCGTAAGGTGGTTTGAGCGTTGCCTTAAGGGCTTCGCGCCTGACAAAAACGAAATCGGCATTTTTCAAAGCCTTGGGGACGAAAACCTCGTGGAAAAGCGTGATGAACCGGACCCGGGAGCGTGTCTGCCCCCGTGCCAACTAACGGTCCCAGAGCAGAGAGAGGTGGGGGCTCTGGGTGCTCTGGTAAAAACTCGCCCGGCAGCCTCAGAGTTTGTGCGAATACCAGCTCCGCTGGGGAGGCGTCTAAGTCCTCTTTAGGCGCAGAACGCAACCCTAATAAAACCCATGGGAGTTTATTTACCCCAATCTGCATCCGTGAGCGACGCTCTGAGTGCTGCCTTCAAAGACCTATGAAAACGCTCGCATAAACCATTAGCCTGAGGGTGGTAAGCCGTAGTGCGGTGAATTTTGGCTCCTAAGCCGTTGGCCATCGCTGACCACAGCTCAGAGATGAATTGCGGTCCTCTATCGGACGTAATGTCCGACGGAACCCGAAGCGCGCCACCCAAGCTGTTAAAAAAAACGCGAGCCACCTCCGCGGCCGGTGGTCGTCGCAAGTGGGACCACTTCCGGCCAACGTGTGGTGCGGTCCACCATTGTCAAAAGATAAGTGAACCCCTGTGATGCCGGTAGGGGGCCCACAAGGTCGACGTGCACATGGTCGAACCTTCTGGCCGGAATGCGGAACGGTTCTAACGGGGCTCTTGTGTGCCTGTGAATTTTGGCCCGTTGACAGGAAATGCAGGTTTTTGCCCATTCCTTCACGTGCTTGCGCAGGCACGGCCAAACAAACTTTTCCGCCACTAGTTTCACCGACGCGCGCACCCCCGGGTGCGCCAGTGAGTGGAACCGAGTCAAAAAACACGGCGGCGCCACGTGCCGGAACCACCGGACGCGGGCGCCCCGTCGACATGTCGCAGATCAGGGGGGGCATACCGGTTTGTAAACACTTGCTCTCCAGCCTCAACCCTGTTGGTCCAGACTGGAGCGCGCGCACGTCTGCGTCCGCCCCTGGTCCGCTGCCATGGCTGCGTAATCTATACCCACGTGCACCGGGGCTGCGCGCGCTAACCGTGCCGCTCCCTTGCGGCGCGGTCACGGTGGCCCGTTCTGCCTCTGCGCGTGTCGGGGTCGTGAACGCGCGTGAGAGACAATCCGCTACTACATTGAATTTGCCCGCGACGTGCCTAATGTCAGTGGTAAATTCCGAGATTGCGGCCAGCTGCCTCTGCTGCCTGCCGGACCACGGATCTGAAATTTTGGCCATGGCGTATGTGAGCGGCTTTGGGTCCACATAAGCGGTGAAGCACCGTCCTTCCAGCCAGAACTGGAAATGACGAATAGCCAAATGCAGCGCCAACAGTTCTCTGTCAAACGCGCTGTATTTTCGCTCAGCCGCGCTTAAAGATTTACTAAAGAAAGCCAAAGGCTGCCAAACTCCGGCTACCTGTTGCTCAATAACGGCCCCTATGGCTAAATCTGAAGCGTCTGTCGTCAGCGCGATACGTGCTGCAGGGTCTGGGTGGGCCAGGAGCGCAGCGTCAGCCAAGGCTTTTTAACCTCTGTGAACGCGCGCTCCCGCTCCGGGGACCATTCGACCGCCTGGGTCGGCTTTTGTTTTTTGAGCGCGGCATATAACGGTTGCATGATTTGAGCTGCGTGGGGCAGGAACCGGTTATAAAAATTCACCATCCCCAAGAATTCCTGTAGTGATTTGACCGTTTGTGGACGGGGAAAATCCGCTACCTTCGCGCGTACTTTCTCTGGTAACGGAACCGCTCCCTCCGGGGAGACGCGGTGACCCAAAAAATCAATCCGCTCAACGCCGAACTGGCACTTGGGCTGGGTTAACTATTAAGCCGTGCTCTCCCAGCCTCCTAAAAACTGCTGTGAGGTGCGTTTCGTGTTCGTCCTCTGAAGTACTCGCGACCAAAATGTCGTCGAGGTACACAAACACGAAAGGGAGATCGCGTAACACGGCATCCATCATCCGCTGAAATGTTTGCGCCGCCCCTTTGAGACCAAACGGCATGCGTAAAAATTCGAAAAGTCCGAACGGGGTTATTACCGCTGTTTTAGGAATGTCCTCCGGTTGGACCGGGACTTGGTGATAGCCGCGAACTAGATCAATCTTTGAAAAAATGCGCGCCCCCGCCAGGTGCACCGAAAAATCCTGAATGTGCGGGATGGGATAACGATCGTGTGCCGTAGCGTTGTTTAGCCTGCGGTAATCCCCGCACGGTCTCCAGGAGCCATCGGCTTTCGGTACCATGTGCAGCGGCGAAGCCCACGGGCTCTTCGACCTACGAACGATGCCCAGCCTCTCCAGGCTGGCGAACTCCTCGCGCGCAATGGCGAGCTTAACTGCATCCAAGCGCCGAGCTTTTGCAAACACGGGAGGACCAGAAGTGGGGATGAAGTGTTTCACCCCGTGCTTCGCGACCGTCGCTGAAAAAGTGGGCACAGTGAGCGCTGGAAATTGGGTGAGGAGTGTGTGAAACTTACCACCTGCTGTAGCGACGTGGGTCTGTACTGGTGGCGGGGACACTCGAGCTGAACAGGGGAGAGAGTAAAAAGAGAGTGCATTTACCAGCCGTCTATTAGCAAGATCAACTAACAGATTGTGTGAACACAAAAATCCGCGCCCAACATGTTGAAACTCACCGCCGCTACTACAAAAGTCCATTCATATGTGCGGCCATGTAAGCATAAAGGCAAGGTCCTTCTCCCGTAGGTGTTGATGTTCGAGCCATTTGCCGCTGTAGCTCCGTCACCGTGGGGTCCAGCCACCCGGTCCGCGTATGTTGGGGTGATGAAGCTCACTTGTGCTCCGGTGTCAATGAGGAACACTCGTCCGGAGCGCGCATCCGTGATGTAGAGCAGCTTGTTGCGTTCTCCGAGGGTCGAAGCTGCTAGCGACCCCCGGTCTTGCCGTTTCCCGAACTCCTGAAGATGCAGGGCGGCACACACCTGCGTGCCTTCTCTGCGAACTTCCGATGGTAAAAGCAGAGATCTTCTCCTCCGCTGTGTCGTGCCCGCGCCTCTGTCGCCGGGCTATTGGCTCCCCCTCGTCGCGGCCGTGTTGCCGCCATCGTCGGCCAGTCTGGTTCTGCCGCCTCTGGCTCCCCGCTGTCTCGGGTCGCTGCTGTGGTTGCTTGCCCGCCGCCGGCGTCCAGGATCCCGTCTGCCTCCTGGGCCAGCTCCCGGAACTCCTCCAGGGTGTGACACTTTTTGCCGGCCAGCGTGCTTCTCGCATGCGCCGGGAGGTTGGAGAGGAAGATGAACTGAAAAATGAAATCATCGTTGTCCAACCCTCTCAGCTGTATCATCTCCTCCATCAGGGCGCTCGGCCTGTGTCCACCTTGGTCTAGCAAAGACAGGATCCTCCTCGCCCTCACTTCAGCCGAGGGGGTGAAAAACTTGATGAGGGTGGATTTCAGCTTGCTGTACCTGTCGGTCGCGGGTGGCTGCTCCACCAAGCTTTGCACGCACCGAGCTGTGCTGTTGTCCAGTTTAGCGATGACATGGTGGAACTTAGTGTCATCCACCGTTACTCCTGCGAGCGCGAACTGCGACTCTGCTTGCAGAAACCACGACCGTGGGTTATCCTTCCAGAAATCAGGCAGCCTAACGGCCACTGCGCTCGCCAGCTCTGAGCGCTGTGAGTCCGGGACCCTGAGAATTTCTTCGTTCATTCTCAACGTCGTCAGTCACCAATGTGGGGAGACTTGAATAACGAAACCGAATTGTCTTTCATTTCAGTTTATTCAAGAAATCATTCCACTGTCTGCTCTTATTCTTGAGCAGCGAACAAAGAGGGTGAACACACCAAAGTTCTCTCATTTAAACCTTCTCACATCAAACCATTTCCCTCGCGGGGAAATCACACATCTATATCAAAGTCTCTTTATTCACATTCATTAGCCTTTTATTTACATAACTCCCCCTTCTCTCTTCCCGAGCCTCAGTGGTCAGGAAGTCTTCTGTCCCCTGTCCTCCGCAGGGGGTCCAGGCTCTGTGGCTCCGCACCGCAGGGGGCTGGCTCTCCTTCATCGTGGTTAAATCACATATGCAGTGTCCAACATATACATGTCTCACAACACAGCCATACCAGTGACTTAATTAGCTACACTTGTTCAACTTCTCATTTATCCAAATATCTGCTCAACCAAAGACTTGGGATAAACTCAATATACGCATTTAGGTATGTAGACACGGTCAAGACAAAGTTCAAACCAAGCATCAGAATGGGGGAAAAAGGGTGATGTCAGTGACTTCAAACACAGCATGGTTGTTGGTCTCAGATGGGCTGGTCTGAAATTGCTGATCTACTGGGTTTTTCATGTACAACCATCTCTAGGGTTTGTAGTGAACTGACCAAGAATTGATGCCAGGTGTTAGAGGAGAATGGCTGACTGGATCAAACTAACAGAGACACAACAGCAACTGGGATAACCACTCATTACAACCAAAATATACAGAAGACCATTACTGAACGCACAGCCCATCCAACCTTGAAGCAGACGGGCTACAGCAGCAGAAGATCACAGAAAAATATTTGGTAAGATGAGTCTCAATTTCTGCTTCAGCATGTTAGGTCAGAGTAGAGCATCATGGTCAAGCAGCAGACAAATTGGCAGCAAATCCATGATGCCATCATGTCAATGTGGACCAGTTTCTCAAAAAAAAAGGTTTCCACACACTTGTTGAATCGATTGCTTGTTTAGAATTTAACCCACTGTGTGCAGTTGTCTATGTGTTTACCCCTTGCTGTAGCTGTTTCTCCTTCAGGATGAGCCATTCTTTGCATTGCTGTGGATGCAACGCAGACAGGCATGCTGAGCTTCTGGCCCAGGACAGACACAGACAGGTCTACAGTGGACACATCCCGCAGCACTCGAGGAACAAGATACCACCTGTGCACACACACACAAAGGTTCTATTGGGTAATTCAGAGCTGTGCATTTCTTGCACAGCACCAGTAGCATATACAGTGCATCCGGAAAGCATTCACTGTGTTTCACTTTTTCCACATTTTGTTATGTTACATCCTTATTCCAAAAGCAATTAAATTCATTTTTTTCCTCAAAATTCTACACACAATACCCCATAATGACAATGTGAAAAAAGTTTTTTTTGAAATTTTTGCAAATTTATTAAAAATAAAAAAAACTAAGAAATCACATGTACATAAGTATTCACAGCTTTTGCTCAATACTTGCAAGCTTACAAGCTTGGCACACCTATCTTTGGGTAGTTTGGCCCATTTCTCTTTGCAGCACCTCTCAAGCTCCATCAGGTTGGATGGGAAGTGTCGGTGCACAGCTATTTTCAGATCTCTCCAGAGATGTTCAATTGGATTCGTCTGGGCTCTGGTTGGGCCACTTAAGGACACTCACAGAGTTGTCCTGAAGCCACTCCTTTGATATCTTGGCTGTGTGCTTAGGGTCATTGTCCTGCTAAAAGATGAACCGTCACCCCAGTTAGAAGTCAAGAGCGCTCTGGAGCAGGTTTCCATCCAGGATGTCTCTGTACATTGCTGTATTCATCTTTCCCTCTATCCTGACTAGTCTCCCAGTTCCTGCCACTGAAAAACATCCCCACAGCATGATGCTGCCACCACCTTTAGCGTGGTTATGAACGGTGCCTGGTTTCCTCCAAATCTGACACCTGGCATTCATGCCAAAGAGTTCAGTCTTTGTCTCATCAGACCAGAGAATTTTGTTTCTGATGGTCTGAGAGTCCTTCAGGTGCCTTTTGGCAAACTCCAGGTGGGCTGCCATGTGCCTTTTACTAAGGAGTGGCTTCCATCTGGCCACTCTACCATACAGGCCTGATTGGTGGATTGCTGCAGAGATGGTTGTCCTTCTGGAAGATTCTACTCTCTCCACAGAGGAACGCTGGAGCTCTGACAGAGTGACCATCAGGTTCTTGGTCACCTCCCTGACTAAGGCTCTTCTCCCCGGATCGCTCAGTTTAGACGGCTGGCCAGCTCTAGGAAGAGTGCTGGTGGTTCTGAACTTCTTCCATTTACAGATGATAGAAGCCATTGTGCTCACTGGGACCTTCACCTTCATCTCTGAGGGTGAGTCCAGCAATCCTACGGAGAAAGCTCATTTCAGCCGCTTGTATCTGCAATCTCGTTCTTTCGGTCATTACCCAAAGCTCGTGACCATAGGTGAGAGTAGGAACGTAGATTGGTAAATTGACAGCTTTGCCTTAGAACTCAGCTACGTCTTCACCACAACAGACCAGTACAATGTCCGCATCACTGCAGATGCTGCTCCGATTTGTCTGTCAATCTCTCGCTCCATTCTCCCCTCACTCGTGAATAAGACCCCAAGATACTTAAACTCCTCCACTTGGGGCAGGAGCCTGTCCCCAACCCGGAGAGGACAATCCATCTTTTTCCCGGCTGAGGACCATGGACTTGGACTTGGAGGTGCTGATTCTCATCCCAGCCACTTCACGCTCAGCGGCAAACCGTCCCAGCAAGAACTATAGGTCATTGCTGGATGAAGCCAACAGGACAACATCATCTGCAAACAACAGAGATGAGATCCTGTGGTCACCAAGCATGACAACCCTCCATTCCCTGGCTGTGCCTAGAAATCCTGTCCATAAAAAATTAGAACAGGATCAGTGACAAAGGGCAGCCCTGGGAGTCCCAACTCTCACTGGGAATGGAGTCTGACTGAGTGTTGGCAATACAAACCAAACTCTCACAACGGTAGTACAGAGACCGAATAGCTCGTAACAACAAGCCCGATACCCATACTCCCGAAGCACCCCCCACAAAAAACCACGAGGGCCAGGGTTGAATGCCTTCTCCAAATCCACAAAACACATGTAAACTGGTTGGGCAAACTCCCACGAACTCTTGAGAATTCTTGAGAGGGTAAAGAGCTGGTCCAATGTGCCACAGCCAGATCGAAAACCACAATCCTGGCCATTAAGGGTAGCGTGATGGTACCCTTAAACTTAATATTTTGTTGCACAACCAGACGGCATGTTTCAGCTCCTTCCACAGATGTTCAATAGGATTTAGATCAGGGCTCTTAGAAGGCCACTTTAGAATAGTCCATGTTTCGCTCTTAAGCCATTCTTGGGTGTTTTTAGCTGTGTGTTTTGGGGTCATGTATCCTGTTGCAAGACCCATGACCTGCCAACTGAGACCAAGCTGTCTGACACTGGGCAGCACATTTCTCTCTAGAATACCTTGATAGTCTTGAGATTTCATTGTACCTCGCACAGATTCAAGACACCCCTGTGCCAGATGCAGCAAAGCAGCCCCTGAACATAACAGAACCTCCTCCATGTTTCACAGTAGGGACAGTGTGCTTTTCTTGGTATGCTTCATTTTTGCGTCTGTGAACATAGAGCTGATGTGCCTTGCCAAAAAGTTCCAGTTTTGTCTCGTTTGTCCATAGGACATTCTCCCAGAAGCTTTGTGGCTTGTCAACATACAGTTTGGCAAATTCCAGTCTGGCTTTTTTATGATTTGTTTTCAACAGTGGTGTCCTCCTTGGTCGTCTCCCATGAAGTCCACTTTGGCTCAAACAACGACAGATGGTGCGATCTGACACTGATGTACCTTGACCTTGGAGTTCACCATGAATGTGTTTAGAGGTTGTTCTGGGCTCTTTTGTTACCATTTGCATTATTCGTCTCCTCCTGCGGCCACGTCCAGGGAGGTTGGCTACAGTCCCGTGGATCTTAAATTTCTGAATAATATGTGCAACTGTAGTCACAGGAACATCAAGCTGCTTGGAGATGGTCATATAACCTTTTCCTTTAACATGCTTGTCTATAATTTTCTTTCTAATCTCCCGAGACAACTATCTCCTTTGCTTCCTCTGGTCCATGTTTAGTGTGATACACACCATGTCACCAAACAGCACAGTGACTACTTGTCACCCTTTAAATAGGCCAACTGACTGTACAAGTTTATAGACACCTGTGATGTTAATTAGAGGACACATCTTGGTTGAACATGTCCCTATGGTCACATTGTTTGCAATCTTTTCTAGGGGTACTATCATTTTTGTCCAGGCCTGTTTCATGGGTTTGTTTTTTAAAATAATTCTGCTGAACCACAATTCAAAAGCATTGTCTGATTTTCATTGGTTAATTTTCATAGAATTTTTATTTATTACCACTTATGTCAAATTCAAGTTATTTCTGTGACCATTGTGGGTTTTTCTTTCATTAACAGAGGGGTACCAACAATTTTGTTTACGTCTGTATTAGAATATCGCTGAAGCAGAGTGATATCCGGTTAAACTTTGGAGTACGATTACCAGGGATTATTGTAACTCCTGGAATCCCTATTGCCCAGTCAAATTGCTTGATCAGAACTGTTGTACATCTGTTGAAATATAAAACTAACTCTTATAACAGCATGGAGTTACTGTGAATTCTTGGTCTAACTGATTGTTGCAGTCTGCCCCCTGCACAATATCATAAACATACCTTTGTGTGTCTGTGCAGGCTGAGTTAGTAATGGGTACAATGTCTCATTTGAGTTAAATTTTGACTTATTGCTCAATACTACATAAACTAAAGCTTGTAAGTGGCTCAGCTCCGTGCATGTATGCATGTGTGTTGTACCTCTTAAAGGCAGCTACATTATCAGCCAGGGTGTTTTGGTCATCAGCCCCCGAGCGGTAGTAGTCATACACAGCTTTAGGAAGAATCTTCCGGGCGTCTTCCTCAAAGTCTGACACACACACGCGCTGTCCTGACATTGTTGATAACTGCCACAATCACAAAGGATCTGGCTGTCACACTGGGCATGGAGAGCTGAAATAAGGAGTTCCTGTAATCATTAACCTGTTCCATAAGCCTTCACTCTCCTCCCCGCTTCATCGTGATCTCCACTTTGCCTGGTTTACCACAAGATAACTGTTGTGGTTATGACACTGGATCACCTGGCCTCTGTCCACTTACTGTGTTTGTGACTTCTGCCATATAATGAGATTGTAGCCATGTGTGAAATGTGAACTTTGCCTTCTCTAGTACAATTGAGTGGGGTTAAAACTTGCCTGTGGTTCATTTTCGAGATATTGTCTTATTGCACTCTGTGCTTCAAATTAACGTCGAAATGTCGATTTGGAGACCAGGGGGTCGTCACGTATAAAGATTGGTCCATCTTTCATACTAAAAAGATGGCATACTCTCAAAACTTGAAAAGTACATGAAATTTTCAGACGTATAAAACTGTGCATATGCCTGATTCTCCGCTCCTTTTCTTTATACCTCCCACCTCACAGCGCAGGTGCCAGCACACCTGCACAATCTCTTTTTTCCACTTCAGTTCCTTCACTATGACTATGCAAATGAAGAAAAACGCCCCCTTCTGTCACTCTTCTGTCAAACAACAATCATGATCCTGTGGAAAGCACAACATTAAAAAAAAATGATAAAGTCTGTCTACTCCCTGTCACACCCCGGGCGTACGGGCTTTGGTTAAGCTGGTGGGGTCCAAATTCGTCTGGCCCCACTTACGCAAGGATGTGAAGGAGTGGGCACCGGTGTGCATTGTGTGCCAATGGTTCTAAGGGTTCAGAGGCCGCACACAAAGCCCCCCTCGAACCTTTTCTGGATTCCAAGCAGGCGTTTCAAACCACGTACATGTGGGATTGGTGTGTCCCCTTCCGCCGTCGTAGGGGTTTCACACACCTTCTATTAATTAGTGGAACGCACCATGCGTTGGGTCAGAGACTGTTCCGCTGGCTTCCACCGACGTCCGCTGTTTTTTGTCATCCTGGGGCGCACGCTCGTGGTTTCCCCATTGGACATCACCTCTGACAGGGATCCCCAGGTCGTTTCGGAACTCTGGTCCACAGTGTCGAGCGCCTGGTGGTCAAAATCCTCATCACACCACCGCGTACAACCCACAGGCAATGGTTTTGTGTGAGAGGTTTCACAGGTCACTTAAAGCAGCGCTCAGAGTTAATGGACGCAAATTGGGTTGACCTCCAGCCTTGGGTCCTACTGGGGTTATGCTCCGCTGCCCAAGGAAGAATTTGGCAGCTTCCCCGTGGAGCTCATCTTTTGTCAACCGTTGTGGATCCCAGGTGAATTTTTGCCGGAAAGTTCCCGCGCCTGGTACCGACTCGTCCGTGCACCTTTCTTCCGGGGCAGAGGCTAGCAGTGTTCTGGAGCCGGCACACCATTGTTTTTTCCCGCACTTTTGTTCCAAAACGTTTGGAGAACGGCCGAATTTGTTTTTGTCAGACATGACGCCCACAGCAACCCCCCGCTGCGTCTGCCTTATGATGGCCCGTTCAGTTTTTGGAAATGTGGGCAAACATTTTATGTTAGATTTTGGGAGCATAAGGAAACCATCTGCATAGACAGGATTAAGGCCCGCTTATGTGTTGCAGATGAGCAGGTGGTGCTGGGCCAGGGGGTCTGCAGGGTTGTGTTCCCCCTTCAGAGAACTGTTTGCAGGAGACCAAATTTTTCCTCTCCCCACCCTTTCCCCCTCCAGAGGCCTATACACCAGGAACTGAGTCTTTCTCCTACCCACCTCGACAGGAAGGCACTTTGGTTGTCCCGGCAGCTCCATGTTACAGCCATTACGGGCGATTGCTCAAGCCCAAGATACTGGAGGGTTAAGGCCCCTTCTGGGTGTTCGGGGGGGGGGGGGCTGTGTGGTGGCACAATGGGAGGTCTTACTCCCACCCAGTGGCTTGGGGAATAGGGGGAAGGGGGTGAAAAATGGAAATGCAGGAGGAGAAAGAAGATGCAAAGGTAGGCACCAGATTGTGAATGTATTGTGTTGTGATGTGCTCTGTTGTAATGTATGCACTCCTGGTGCCAGGGAAGGGATTGTATGCTGTATAAAAGGTTCACTTTGGCACACAGAGTTCAGTCTGACTTGATGATAGAGGAATAAAGTCTGTGTCTGCAATGCTCGTGTCTCGTCTTGTCAATCCTCTACAATATCACGTTTGGTGTATTTGGAACCACATTGCCAGCAGAGGGAGCGCTAACTGAAACTTAAGTGCCGCTCTGTGTGCAAGTGGTCAAGCGAAGAGAGCGAGAGTGAGGGAGCCATAGAGGGAACAGTGCACCAGCAGAGAACGTGTTACTTAAGGTACACTACCATTCGAAAGTTTGGGGTCACTTAGAAATTTCCTTATTTTTGAAAGAAAAGCACTTTTTTTCAATGAAGATAACTTTAACTAACCAGAAATACACTCTATACATTGCTAATGTGGTAAATGACTATTATAGCTGCAAATGTCTGGTTTTTTGGTGCAATATCTACAATAGGTGTATAGAGGCCCATTTCCAGCAACTGTCACTCCAGTGTTCTAATGGTACAATGTGGTTTGCTCATTGCATCAGAAGGCTAATGGATGATTAGAAAACCCTTGTGCAATCATGTTAGGTCTGCAATGCTGTAATTGCTGCAAATGGAGGATTCTTTGACGAAAGCAAAGTTTGAAGGAAAAAATTATATTTCAAATACAAATCATTATTTCTAACCTTGTCAATGTCTTGACTTATATTTTCTATTCATTTTACAACTCATGGTGGTAAATAAGTGTGACTTTTCATGGAAAAACACAAAATAATTGTCTGGGTGACCCCAAACTTTTTGAACGGTAGTGTATGTTGCTAAGCTATGCCTGCTAAGACTGCATTAATAGGTTGTAAACAGCAGTTAAATGTACAAAGTAGACTGCTTTTAACAAGAATAAATACTACTGTGGAGATGTAGCATTTATTCTTGTTTGGCAGGTGAAGCCTCATGGAGCTCGCAGGCTTTCTTCCAATTGTGCAGAAAAATATTCAGAGCTTTGAGGTTTCTTTCTAAAGGGGTGAGCAGAAGCACTGACAGTTTTCAATCTCATGCCAGCAGTAAGAGTTCAGACTGTGGTCATTGTTGTTGCTGTGGGTTTATTCTTTATTTTTACGTAAAAACTGAAACTGTAGCGGCCACAAAATGCATATTGTAGAAACTAGGGTGAGTCAGACAGCTTCTCAGCCAGGATGCAGTGGTTAAACATAAGAGGACAATAGGCAGGACGTCATGGGGAGTTGGCAAGAAGAGGGAGACGGTGGTTCAAAGGGAATGTATTGTGTTGTTAGATGTTATGCAGTGTGATGTGAAATGTCATGCAGATGTGAGATGATCTGTTGGGATATAAGAAGAAACTGTGCTTGGCTGTTTCACGTTTTTTATGTGTATGACTGATGAGAGAGAGTGTTAATAAACTTCGTCTGCTCGTAAACCTGCCTCCTCATTTCCCACACTCTCCACACTGGTGACCTTTTGACGAATGATGGAACACGAGGCAAGAACCCCGGAGACGGCCCGGACGGGAACCCCCAGCAACGCGTGTGCTGTTTCAGTCAAGCTACCGGACTTTTGGCTAGCACAACCCGTGCTCTGGTTCCACCACACCGAGGCCCCAGTTTCGCCCTCCGGGGAATATCAGCAGATCGACAACCAAGTTTTACTACTGTGTTGCAGTGCTGGACGCTCACCACAGCTCAGCAGGTAGCGAGCCTGCTCGACCAGCCCCCAGCCCACAACAGGTACCGAAGCCTCTCAAGGGCTGAGCTGACCCGGGCGCTACATGCTCTCAGGTACAGTGAGAGAGCAGAGAGGCTCTTGAGCGGTTCCGAGTTAGGAGACGTTCGGCATGTCAGAGATCGGTGGAGAAGATGGTTGGCGTGTTAATAGGCACGGGCGATGGGACATTTTCTGTTCGCCCACCCTTTTTTTTTTCCTTCGGACACCTTTCCAACAGAGGGCGTGAGAGGAGTTCTGGCCAATTCGCATGTTGCTGGCCGCGCGTGACTACCGTGCGCTAGCCCAGGAGGCAGACCGGATCATCCTCACCACCAGAGCGCCCACAGTCAACGCGGCGACGTCGGAACCAGTGAGACGACCAGAGGAAGCGAGGAGCCACCGACGGTAGCGGCAGCGGGGGCCAAGGAGCGCCAGAGAGACACGCTCTGCTTCTACCACCGCCGCTTTGGAGAGAACGCACGCAGATGTGCGCCACCGTGCCAATTCAAGCGCTCGGGAAACGCCAAGGCCGGCAGTCGGTAGCAGCTGCGACCGCAGGCGAAGAGAACAAGCTGCTCTACGTGACGGACTCGTGCTCAGGGAGGCGTTTCCTCGTAGACACCGGAGCCCAGAAGAGCATCATCCTGCCGACCTACGCCGACTGACTGGCAGGACCTAGCGGCCCCCGGGCTGGGTGGCAGTAAACGGCTCGGACATTAAGACCTTTGGTGAGAGAACACTGGCTTTTATCTCTAAACGGCCCGTACATACGAGTGGACTTTTGTCATAGCAGCACTGAAGTTTCCCAATCCTGGGAGCTGATTTTCTGTGTGCGCATGGGTTTACTAGTTGATGTTGCTAACAGGTGCCTGGTTAATGCACTGTCCTTTGACATTTCTCCCCTGTACAAGCTCGAGGGTCCGGGCCAGTAACACAAACCAAAGCATCACAGCTCCAAGCAATAAGTCCACACACTGCTACACTCAGATTCCAGCACTTACGGTCCGCCGACGTTTTCCGGTGGCCTTCGCTAAACATGGGGTGGAGCACCTTTATCACCACCACCGTGCTTGCGGCCCGTCGTTTTCCGCACGACCTCGAGGCTCTGGACGCAGCTAAACTGGCCGTAGCGCACGAGGAGTCTGCCAACCTGGAAAGGTTGGGCATCATCAGGCGATCAAACAGCCCATGGGCATCCCCGCTACACATGGTCCCTAAGGCTGAGGGGTCGTGGCAACCATGCAGGGATTTCCGCAGGTTGAATAACGCCACAGCACACGACCGCTACCCAATTCCCCACATCCAGGATTTTTCCGTTCACCTCACCGGAGCACGCATTTTTTCTAAAATAGACCTGGTCCGCGGTTACCACCAGGTCCCAGTGCACGCGGAGGACGTACCCAAAACAGCGGTAATAACTCCGTTCGGCTTGTTCGAGTTTCTGCACATGCCATTCGGATTAAAAGGAGCGGCACAGACGTTCCAGCGCATGATGGATGCGGTGCTGCGCGATCTCCCGTTTGTGTTCGTCTACCTGGATGATATCCTGGTAGCAAGTGCATCCGAAGACGAACACGTAACCCACCTGAGGACGTTTTTCCAGAGGTTGGAGGAGCATGGGTTAATAATCAACCCGGCGAAGTGCCAGTTCAGCATGACGGGGATTGATTTTTTTGGGGCACTGCGTATCACCGGAGGGAGCAATACCCTTGCCCGACAAAGTGCGTGCCGTGGCGAACTTTCCCCGGCCTCAGACGGTCTTGGCGCTGCAGGAATTTTTGGGGATGATTAACTTTTATAATCGCTTCCTCCCCCGTGCAGCTCAACTCATGCAGCCATTGTTTGCCGCGCTTAAGAAACGGAAACCCACGGATGGAGTCGAATGGACTCTGGAGCAAAAGCAGGCATTCTCTGAGGTTAAAACAGCCCTGGCAAACGCCGCACTGTTGGCGCACCCAGACCCGGCGGCCCGGATAGCGCTCACTACTGACGCCTCTGACATGGCCATAGGGGCCATCGTGGAGCAACGAGTTGCCGGTTCTTGGCAGCCACTCGCTTTTTTCAGCAGGGCTTTGCGCGACAGTGAGCATAAATACAGCACGTTCAACAGGGAGTTGCTGGCTCTCCACCTGGCCATACGCCACTTCCGGTTCTGGCTGGAAGGGCGCAGCTTCACTGCGTTCATGGACCACAAGCTGCTGTTGTTCACGATGACCAAGGTTTCGGAACCATGGTCAGGCCAGCAGCAGAGACAGCTGGCCGCGATCAAGGAGTTTACAACCAATATTCAGCATGTGTCGGGTAAACTGAATGTGGTGGTGGACTGCCTCTCGTGCGCGGTTGTGGCCCCGGTCTGTGTAGGGATAGATTATACAGCCATGGCCGCAGAGCAGATTAGCGATACGGATGTGTGCACGCTCCAGTCCGGACCAACAGGGTTAAGACTGGAGAGCAGAGTACTGCAAGACGGCAAGCCCCCCCTAATCTGCGACGTCTCCATGGGACGCCTGCGCCTGGTGGTCCCCGGTCGCGTGGGCGCCGCCGGTTGTGTTTTGAGTCAGTTCACGCTCTGGCGCACCCAGGAGTGTGCGTGTCAGTCCAAAATGGTGGGAGCGAAATTTGTGTGGCCAGGCCTGCGCAAACAAGTGAAAGAGTGGGTGGCAGCCTGCATAGCGTGCCAACGAGCCAAAGTGCACAGAACGCACGAAGGCTCCTTCGGAGCCGTTTCGTATACCAGCTAAAAGATTCAACCATGTTCACATGGACCCTCGTGGTGGGCCCCCTCCCCGCCGTCGCAGGGGTGCACGCACCTTCTGACAGTGTGACCGCACCACATCGCTGGCCAGAAGCAGTCCCCTGGCGGCAACCATGTCCGCGGACGGGCGCACAGCCTTTTTGACATCATGGGTGGACGCGTTTTGGAATCACGTCGGACATCACGTCCGATAGGGGGGGCCCTCAGTTTGTTTCCGAACTTGGTTCGCGATGGCCCACAACCTGGGTGTTGCAATTCGCCGCACAACCGCGTACAACCCACAGCAAATGGGTTTATGCAAGCGTTTTCCACAGGTCACTGAAAGCAGCACTCAGGCTTCGTTGTCGGATTGCAAATTGGGTTGACCGGGTTGCCGTGGGTTTTTAATTGGGGTTGCATTCTGCACCAAAAGAGGATTTGGGAGGCTTTCCCGGCTGTGAGCTGGTTTTTTCTCACCTCTGCGGTTTGCCCAGGGAATTTTTGCCAGATAATCTCACGCCGGACAGCTGCCCGTCTCAGCGTTTGCAGTGTAGTGCAGACACAGGCACGCTGCCTGGCCTGGCCCACACACTGTGTTTCCACAGCGCTTTTCGTTCCAAAAACTTTGAAGAGAACGCGGAGTTCGTGTTCATCAGACACGAGGCCCACTGACCTCCATTGCGCCCACCCTATGATGGCCCGTTCAGAGTGCTGGAAACAGGGGACAAGCATTTTTTGTGAGACTGGGGGGGCGTCGGGAGAAAATATGCATATGGTGGTGCACATATGTAGTGTCACACGGGCTCACATGTGTATGACTGCTCATATGCTCTCATTATATCCTGTGTGCTTATTTTGGCTTCACATCTGAGAGGGAACAAAAAGGTCTGGGACCTCCTAGGGATAATGAGAGGATGAGAGAGTTGGCCTTTAATATGCAAAGAAGATGGATATTGAATAATTTCCTGACCACCCAGTTTGGGGTGGAAGCGAGAGGGAACTGCAGGGTGGGATACATTGTGTTTGGGATTTAAAGACAATGGGATTTTGTACTTTGATGTCAGGGGTGTAAGACTGCAGATGGTTGGGATTTTTTCCTGCTTCTGCTTTTGAATGTTGGAGAGTGTGTTGTGGATAAAATGGAACCTGAGAAATAACTCTGCCTCATCCTTCCCACACAATCTCCACACATAGACAGACTTAAGCCCGCCTTTGTAGTGGCATAAAAATGCATATTGTAGAGACTAGGGTGAGTCAGACAGCGTCTCAGCCAGGATGCAGTGGTTAAACATAAGAGGACAATAGGCAGGGACGTCATGGGGAGTTGGCAAGAAGAGGGAGACGGGGGTTCAAGGGGAATGTATTTGTGTTGTAGATGTCATGCTGTGTGATGTGATATGTCATGCAGTGTGAAAATGATCTGTTGGGATATAAGGAGAAACTGTGCTTGGCTGTTTCATGTTTTTATATGTGTATGACTGATGAGAGAGTGTTAATAAACTTCGTCTGCTCGTAAACCTGCCTCCTCATTTCCCACACTCTCCAACAGTGCACCAGCAGAGAACGTGTTTTTAAGGTATGTTGCTAAGCTATGCCTGCTAAGACTGCATTAATAGGTTGTAAACAGCAGTAAATGTACAAAGTAGACTGCTTTTAAACAAGAATAAATACTACTGTGGAGATGTAGCATTTATTCTTGTTTGGCAGGTGAAGCCTCATGGAGCTCGCAGGCTTTTCTTCCAGTTGTGCAGAAAAATATTCAAAGCTTTGAGGTTTCTTTCTAAAGGGTGTGACAGAAGCACTGACAGTTTCAATCTCATGCCAGCAGTAAAAGTTCAGACTGTGGTCATTGTTGTTGCTGTGGTTTATTCTTTATTTTTATGTAAAAACTGAAACGATACAAAAAGAGAGAAAACAAACTTTACAGTTGTTATTAAAATAGGTCGCAGCCCATGATGTTGCCACCTTGGGCCATCACATAGAACGTGCAGTCAGCCATCTCTGCCGACTTGTACCGAACCATCAACTCCAGTGTTCCAACCCTGCACAGCCTTCCTCCTCCATAACTGTAGAGTGGCGCTGGGTTACCTCTGATTTTGTAGTGGGGAAAAAATTTTCCTCACCGTGGCCTAATTCAATAATGATCCCTCCGCCGCCGTGTCGATCAGCAGCGGTACCTCCTCACCATCCAGCGTGACTTTGCAGAATGTGTGCCCGTTGGTACTCAGAGACACTGCCTGGACAGTTGTCAGGGTGGGTGAAGTTGTTTTCCTCCATGGGCTCTCCGACTCGGACATTCGGCACACCCTGGCATAATGGTTTAAGCATCCACACTTGCTGCAGCACTTCCCTCTCGCCGGGCAGTCCCTGGGCTTGAAAAGGTGCTTCACGGACCCACAAACCATACACACGGGTTCTCCCGGGGCAGACCTACGGCTGGTAGCACTGGTCTCCACAGCGTCGTCGTCCATGCTATCCTTGCTGTCTGGGTCCGCTACTAGCGCCACAGCGGGAGGCTCCAGCAGTTGCTATGACTGGCACCCACTTAGCTCAGATGCTAGCTTGTCCACGATCTCCAATTGGAGAGCTAACTCAATAGCTCTGGCTAGCGTTAAGTCACCCAATGCTGTGAGCAGCTTTGCTTGTATCGTGGTGCTGTTGGTGTGCTCTGCCAGCTGATCGCCTATCATCTCTTCCTCCAGCGGCCCAAAGTTACACTCGCTCGCTAGCTGCCTCAGGTCGGCGACGAACTGGTGGATAGTTTCACCCACCTGTTGGTGTCGCTGCCAAAACCTCATCTTCCGGACTGTCACGCTGTCCGGTGCGCAAAAATGGCATGCTAGCAACTAGACCATGTCCTCGTAGGAGTCCAAAGCCCCAAGTGTGCTTAGGATCCGCTGACCCTCAATCCCCCAATTGTGCACCAGAAGCGCACGTGCCCTCAGCTTATCTAGCTTACCCAGGTTGAGTGCCACGGTGTAGTTCTCAAAGGCCGCAAACCATCTCGGCCAAGGGACGGGTGGCTTGCCCAGGAGCTCCAGGAAGGGCCGAAGCGGTGAAATACACGCCTCCATTTTTTATTCTCGTCGCCAAAATGTTATGTCTGAAATTACCTTCTTAAAGGACGAAGCCAGGTGGACAGTGTAACTCAGCTTTATTGAAAGGCATTCGCACAATATGACCGTCATGCAGGGGCATCGGCAAAGAAGCCGTAAAATGGATGCCCTTGGTATTTATAGGGCGGTGCAGTGGCGGAAGAGGAAGTGACCGCCAATACACTGGCACTTCATAATAAAACCAATCCGACATTACAAATAGCCTTTCAGTTTCGTCAGATGCAGTCTTGTACGTTCCCTCGGAAGTACAAGTTTTGTCATGAATCCGGGTTGGCCTCGCAAACCCAGTTCATGACTTATTGGTATGATTTGTCCTAGTTTCCTCCTGACAGCTGTGGCCGGCCCCCGCCTCCTGTGAAGCGCCGTCAGCTGCACTGTCACGGGTGGCCACACACATACACACACCACAGCACATAGCACACGCGTCCATTCACTCTCTGTCACACGCGCTCTCACACACCTGGTGTCAATCAGTTCTGCCCACGCATTCTCGCGACCGGCAATCTCTTTCCTCGTTAGCATCAGGAGTATATGTTCGCCGCTTCTGAGGAGGGAGATTGTTGGGGCATTCACCTCTATACGCGGCAGCTAGTTCTCCCCATATACTGTATCACTCCCTTCATTGTTCTCCAGCCTGTCACTGCTAACCTGTTTGAGCCGTTGGTGTTTCGGCTGGCCCTGCTTCTCCGCTTCTTCCTCCAGACTACATGTTGCTCCCCGGATCAGCCCCAGCCTTGTAAGTGTCTTTCTTCACCTTTTCTCCTGTGCATTGCAGCCCTGCAGCACTAGGCCGTTCACCTTTTTCTTTTGTGCGTTATACAGCCCTGTAGCACGAGGCTCCATTTTAGACCAGGCTGTAAAGCATTCAGTTGGCACCCTGCAAGTTTGGTGGCCTAACCCTGTCATTGCACCTCTCCATATATTGTGTGGTTAACTGAACTGCATTTGGTGATTACTGGACTTGTTATTTTTGTGAACTTCAATAAACATGGCACTCTCTACTCCTGCGATTGGGTTTTTCATTCTTTCCCTCGTGCGCCATGTAATGGCGCACAGGGGTTTGTGACAAAATGCCCCGACCGTAAAAAAAAACAAAAAAACAGTGGAGTAGAGTTGTGGTTTTTTTTCCCCTTCTCCTTTTTCTCCTCATACGTGGGTTACGATGATTTGGGCGGATGAGGAGCTGAAGCCCAGGAGTTGCTGGAGGAGGCAATTTTCGCCTTTCAGTGGTCTCAGTTTCCCGAGGACCGGGAGTAGGCTACAACTCGTCGCGGAGGACTTCAAGCGGCGCTACCCTCACCTCCAGGTTATCCATAGGGTAGACGACATCCTCTCCATCATCCTCCCCATTCCAGACGCAGAGTCAGAGGATGCCTCTCCGCGATTGGGGCCAGCCCCTCGCCAGAAGAAACGCTTCCGTCGGAGGAAGACTTCCTCCCTCCTTGGATCTTCTTCATCTCCCGGGCCGGCGCCCACCCAATCTTCGGACGAGAGGATGGAGGTGGAGCGCTGTGAGGAGGAGACACAAGGACGCGCTTCTCCGGCAGAGAGGGTTCCTGCCCCTGTATCTTCGCAATCCACGGACGCGACTGAGGAGGAGTGGAGGCCCTGATCGCTCTGGTAAAGAGCTCTCTCTCTGCTTGCTCTGAGAGAGAGCAGTCACATTTTTTCTTCCCTCCTCCCGTCTGCCTTCTTGACCTATTCCCAGCTTTGCAATGTTGCGTTTTTGTCTGTGTTTAGTCGCTCTTCTTGCTGAATCTTATCTAAAACGGAAATTATGGATTGGGAAGCGGCTTAAATGTGCTATGTCACTATTTTTCAACAAGAATCGGGCCAAGGGGGGAGCCAAGAATTGGAACCTGAGAGGAGACTCATGGACATTGGAATTCATGCGTCTGTGGAAACATCATTATTAGTTATGATCTCAGGACTTCTATTTTTGGCTGTGAAGTTCCCTGATGTATCAGAAATTGAAGGAAAGGTGAGAGAGCTGATCAAAGCGGACCCCGGCAAGCTCCTTCATCAAATTCAACCAGTTGGGGAGGGCACGAGTAGTGGCAAACGGTGAACTGAATGACAGTGATTCAGTGGAGGAATACATCTGGAGCCCTGTGCTCTCCATGGGATTAAAGTTTAAGCCTGCATATGGAAATTATGAAAGCACAGAATTGCACGGGTGAGGAAAAATCTATTCTCTGAGTGCACTGTGCAGATTTGATTTGACCTTGTCTTGGTACCCTGTATTTACATTCCTCCTGATGAAGATAAGCGGAAGAGTGGCTCTGCTAGCCCAACATCGACAAACAATGGCTGTTGTTCTGCAGATTGAGCTCCTCAAGGACAGCGCTCATGTGGTTTACAGAACTTGCCACCTGCATGAGGAGAGATAAACTCTGGAGCATGCCGTGTAGAACACATGACTATCCGTTGCCAGGGGGTGCCCTCTGCTGTTCACCAGCAATTGACACATCTCCACACTGCATTACACACTGATCATATGCTGACTACATAACAACTGGTCTCTCCTCAGCTTGTTATTGTGTGATCTGTCTGATAAATGTCTGCTAAATGTGCATTGAGGTTTTTTTTTTGCATGCAATCAAAATTTCGCTCACTCACTGAGCGCACATTTTGATAAAACAGTTTTTTTTCCCTCTCCGCCCTACCTGTGTCCATATCCCTTCCTTTTTTCTTTTTTTTTCTCCTTTCTTCTTTATGACTGGGGCCTAGCGGCTGCCCCGGCCTTGGATGCGCTCTGCAGAGCGTGCCCAAATGCCAAGTCGCGTTTCGTTACCTTGTATTCATACATGTGTAATGACAATAAAGTTGAATCTCAATCTCAATCTCAATCTCTCAAATCACCAGGTGAAGGAGGAACGCCAGATTAAGGAGGAGTGGAGACTGGCCCAGCTCGGCTGCCGAATGGAGGAGGATCTGGACGAGGATCCCTCAGCGCTTGAACTCTCCGTGGCCACACTGCATCCCTCTCCAGAGAGGACGGAGTCTCTCTGCGTGGGTGACCTGCTGCCCAACATGGTGCTCTGCGTCCCGGATTACCTCATCCCCATGTCACCCAAGCGGAGGAAAGGGAGGAAGCCCCGCAGTAAGAAGCGTCCAGTCCCGCATACTGAAGTCTCGCCTTTCTGCTCCGGGCTATGCTCCACCCCGTCACGGGAGATGGAGGAATGTAGGTGGGCTCTCCTGGCTGAAATGGACCTCATCTTGGAGGTGAAGCCGTGGCTCCTCCTGGAGATGGCTGAAAAACTTAAAGAGCTTTCCCCAAGGGAGGAGGAGCCTCAACCCAATGAGGAACACCAGGAGAGTAGAGAGGACACCTCGGAGGCTGCTGGGGACCTCCAATGCCAGGAGAACAGGCAAGTTTCTTTTAATTCGAGTTCCACAGTCAATGATCAATTTTGCCTGCCTCCTGATGAGGAGACTCAGGGTGTGCAGTCCCCTGAGTTCTCTGCCCCAGCGGCATACAGTGCTCTCGTGCCTGGTCTCAATGACTCTTTTCTATGTGCCTTCATGAAGCCATCAGTCCTGGATCCAGTTCACTCGGGGAAGGAGAAGCCAGAGGGCCAGGAGGGTCCAGCCCATGGGCCAGTGAAGGAGTCGTTCACAGCCGCCGCGCTGGAGGAACCAGAGGCGTGGAGGATGGTGCACAAGAGTTCCACTCCTGCTACCATCATCATGCCCGCTGCGGGGGCCGCCACAGTGGAGTCATCCACCGGACCAGACCTCCAGCCGATGGGACACAGGGCATCGTTGTCGGGAGTCCTGGAAGGCGGCAGAGCTTAAGTACAGGCAAGTAGTCTCTCCTGTAGTTCATTTGCTGATGGTGGAGGAACCTTGCCTGGCCATTGGGGAGGGGAGTTGGGTGCGGCCCCAGCCGCATCTGGACCCCCCTCGCTATGCTCTGCCACTGCCGGCGACCCTAATCAGTCTCCCTCTCCTATCCTCTTCAAGCTCCATCCTAGGGTTGCCGGAGAGGAGCTGCCACCACCTGGGCCGCCCTTTGACGATGAGGCAGGTCCAGCTTCCTAAGAGGAGGCTGACGGGGACGAGGCACCTGACGGACCGGAGGAAACCGTGCACCCAGGATCACTGGAGTCCTGGACGGCAGTGGAGCCAGAGTTCAGGCAAGTGTGCTCCATTATATCAGGAATTTCAATATTTAATGTCACACTGCCCAAATCATGGTGAGGTGGACCCAGGGCAGCTCACAGTAGCCCTCGGGACCACCACACCGGGCTCCGGCGCTGCTGGCGACCCTGACCCAGTTTCCCCTTTTGTCCCTTCGGGACATGAGGGACATGAGGAGCATCACCTCCCTCGCTGGGGAGGCCACCGCGGGAGCAATGAGGCCCCTGATAGGGGTCACCGCAGGTGCAATGGTGCTCCAACCAGAGTCCACCGAGGGTGCAGTAGAGTCCCAGCTGGAGTCCACCGCGGGTGCAGCAGGGCCCCAGCTGGAGTCCACCGCGGGTGCAGCCACGTCCCAGACCGGGACCATCACGGGTGCAGCCACGTCCCAGACCGGGACCATCGCGGGTGCACCCACGTCCCAGACCGGAACCATCGCGGGTGCAGCCACATCCCAGACCGGGACCATCGCGGATGCAGCCATGTCCCAGACCGGGACCATCACGGGTGCTACGATCCCCCCGCTCCAAGCCTCGAATGGCAGGGGGGGCCCCTGTTCTTTGGGTTGGCTGCCGATGTTCCTGAGTATGGGGGCTGCCTCTCCGCCTTCCTCTCAGGTCCTGGTGGCTCCACCACGTTAGTCGGCCACCTGAAGGACTTGGTTTTTGAGTCGGGTGGTCCATCGGCCCAGGCAGGCCACCGGACATTATCCCACGGGCTGCCTGCTGGACTTTTGCAGGCCACCTGATCTGCCACTCCTCACCATGCTGGGGGCCTGGGACTCTGGTCGACCCCCCGAACTTTGGATTTCTGGAGAGGGGGGTTAGTGCTCCAGGTTGGGGGTCGTTAGGAGGGGTTTGTTCTTTATTGTGTTTTTGTACTAATTGTGTTTTCACTGGTTGCTTTCCCTCCTAACCATTTTTTCCCCCACCTCCCACCCTGGGTTAGTGTTTGTTGCTGGGGGGGGAGGGGTTCCCTTGAGAGGTGCTGTTTATTTTCCTCTTTTGCTGGTGGTACTGGGGTGTCTGGTATCCACCCCTGGAGAGGAGGAGCTGTCATGAATCCGGATTTATTGTTACGATTTGTCCTCGTTTCCTCCTGACAGCTCTGGCACGCCCCCTCCTCCTTTCAAGCGCCGTCAGCTGCACTGTCACGGGTGCTCACACACATACACACACCCACACACACATGCACACGATTCATTCACTCTCATTCACACGCTATCTCACACAGCTGGTGTCAATCAGTTCTGCCCACACATTCTCGCACCGGCAATCTCTTTCCTCATTAGCTTCAGGAGTATATGTTTGCCGCTTCTGAGGAGGGAGATTGTCGGGGCATTTGCCTCTATACGCGGCAGCTAGTTCTCCCCGTATACTGTATCACTCCCTTCGTTGTTCTCCAGCCTGTCACTGCTAACCCGTTTGATCCGTTGGTGTTTCGGCTGGCCCTGCTTCTCCGCTTCTTCCTCCAGACTACATGTTGCAACCCGGATCAGCCCCAGCCTTGTGTCTTTCTTCGCCTTTTCTCCTGTGCATTGCAGCCCTGCAGCACTAGGCTGTTCGCCTTTCCCTTTTGTGCTTTACGCAGCCCTCTAGCACAAGGCTCCATTTTAGACCAGGCTGTAGAGCATTCGGCTGGCGCCCTGTAAGTTTGGTGGCCTAACCCTGTCATTACACCTCTCCATATGTTGTGTGGTTAACTGAACTGCACTTGGTGATTATTGGACTTGTTATAGGGCAGCGCGGTAGTGGAGTGGTTAGCACTGCGGCAGCACAGCAACTTACCCTTGGCCGAGGGATCCTGGGTTCGATCCCAGCCCCCGACCAACAGTGATCTGTGTGGAGTTTGCATGTTCTCCCTGTGTTTGCGTGGGTTTACTCCAGGATTTCCTCCCACATGCCAAAAACATGCAAGTTAGATTAATTGGCATCAAACTGGGGATTCTAAATTGTCCTTAGGTATGACTGTGAGAGTGAATGGTTGTCTGTCTCTCTGTGTTGGCCCTGCGATGGACTGGCGATCCGTCCAGGGTGTACCCTGCCTCTCGCCCAAAGATGCTGGGATAGGCTCCCCCCACCCCCGCCGAGACCCGTAAAGGATTAAGCGGAAGAAGATGGATGGATGGACTTGTTATTTTTGTGACCTTTAATAAACATAGCACTCTACTCCTGCAATTGGGTTTTTCATTCTCTCTCTCGTGCGTCGTGTAATGGCGCACAGGGGTTTGTGACGTTTTTACCGTTGCTGTGGTTTATTCTTTATTTTTACGTAAAATCTGAAACGATACAAAAAGAAAGAAAACAAACTTTACAATTGTTATTAACCTTACATATATGGCATAAGAAATACACCAAGACACTTTAGAAACTAAAGTTATACAATTAATCCACTTTACACCTCTGTTTGGGAGGATAAACTGATGAAAACACTCATTTTTTTTTTTTTTTTTGACCCTTCAGTGTCCACCGATAGTCAACTTCCGGGAACATCAAAACTGCTATGGAAAGCCCACAGGGTCAATTCACAGAAAGCGAATAAATGTACATAAATGTACTACTGTACTGCAGTAATCATTGTAATCTGCTGATTTTTTTTATTTATTTATTTTTTGTTCATTTATACCAGTGGCTCTTAAACTTTTTTCTTATTCTCCATTTTGGGGAGCTCTGCCCCTCCACACCCACTATGAATCCAAGAGCAAGCTAAGCCTCGTGTATTTCCTTTTCTTCTTGGCTTTTTTTTTTGTTTTTTTTTTTTTGTTAATTATCATTCAGAATTTCTCTTTGGTCATCATTTTGATAGGGAGAGTTTTAAAAATTAGGTCATGAAATAATTTTATCCATCCATCTTCTACTGCTTAATCCTTTTTTGGGGGGTGGTGGGGAGGGGCTGGAGCCTATCCCAGCATTTTCAGAGGCAGGGTACACGCTGGACAGATCACCAGTCCACTGCAGGGCAGATATAATTTTAATACGATCAAACACCAAGTGGCTTTTATTTTCATTTTCATTTTCAGTTTTAATTATGAAATTTTTGACTTTGCAAGAAATAACCGGAGAGGTGGCCTAGTTGGTAGAGCATCTACCCCACACCCGGGAGGCTGGGGTTGGAATCCCAGCTGAGTCATGCCAAAGACCATATCAAAGTGGAACTTCCTGCCGTCCAGCCTGGTGCTCAGCAATAATGGAACGGAGGAGGGAAAATTGTAGTGGCGCCTTGCACGGCAGCGACTCCTCTGATTCTAGATGCGATTAACATTGTAGATAAGAGAAACATAATTTCGTTCGTTACTGTACATGATTGCTGTATGGCTTGAATGACTAAGTTGGCTTTATCTTTAATACCCCCCCCCCCCCGAATGTTTACATGTAAATCTGGCCCTCAGGAAGTGAGGAAATTTTTTTTTGTGGCCCTTGTGGTTTATATTAATCATATATCCCATAACCTACATATGTATAAGCATGTGAGAATGTTTGGTGATTACATATGTACAGCGACTTCACACCTCAGAACAGGACAAGAGGTCTCAACCGCCAGCGAAGATCAAAGAGCATCCGAGGCGCTGTGGTGGAGACCAGATCGATCGCCCTGACCACCCAGGGTCAGGTGGAGGAGTACGAAGACAAAGGAGGGGGGATTAAGATAATGCGGGATGTCAGCTTTGATATGCATGTCTTTTGTTATGTGTAGGTATAAGTATGTAGAGCTGAATGTGTTCGCTCTCTTATTCTGTTTCTGTACTGAGATGAGACTTGTTAGAGGAGCGAAGCTGATAAACTTTGGTTTATAAATCACATCGCCTCGTTATTCCAAGCTCTTCTACAGCCCTCACTACCACCAAAGTTGCCCATCCCTGTTTTAGACTATAGAAACATCTCTTCACTCCGATACAGCTGCAAATGTCACTGCTGGGGTTCACCTGCAGGGATCTGTAAGAGTAATATTTAGTTTTTGTTTCTACGATTAGTGGACATCTCCATCATTCCACATCACTAAACACGAGCATGGTGGGAGAAAACCAGGTGAGAAAACCTCACCTCCTGTTTTCCTGACCGATGAAAAAAGGATCCAAAGAGGAGAAAAACAACACAAAGGTATCGCTCTGCATTGTGAGAGCTGCAGCTGATCCAGAATACTTAGTTACTTCACCCTGGGTGCGCTTTGAAAAGATGACGCAAGCTCCATCCGTGTTTGGTTTTTTATTACATATTTCATAACCTTATACCTTAACAGTTAAAACAACAACCTACACCATTATTTATGTGGAAAATTATCTTTTAGATTGACAAACATGTGTAACTCGTGGCTAAATTCGATAGATCAAAAGATAATTTTGCCATCGTTTCAATGGGCAATTTTTCTGATTTAAGGTCCCATATGCAGAAGTAGAGGGGGTGTCACTTAGGTTCTATCGGACCAAAACTGTAGGACGAATCAAGTTCAGACGGATACCGTCTATGAAGTGAGGTGAAACAGGAGGTCATAGATCAGGGGCTGCAATTCCTGCAAAAATCATCCAATCAGAACTAAATTGGAGTTTGGGCATCCTCAGTATACTGTATATCAAACTATGGTACCAAGTTTCAAAACAATCAGACCAAAACTGTAGGAGGAGTTGATTTCACTAAAGTGGGACAGACGAACTGACCCAAAACCTAATCCCCCTTTGGGCTCTTTGACCGGCAGGGGATAAAAACTCTGCAGAAACCCTCAATCACTTTCATTGTCATTGAGATAATAGTTTATATGGTATTTTGCCCTTGACCTTGCAATCCCAAAAGCATAGTGATATTTCAGGGTCACAGGGTGAACCTGTGTACAAAGTTTGGTGACCCTTCCTTTCATCCTTCTATAGTAATAAGGCACAGGGAATAAAGATGGCATCGTCATTTTTATGTTGTTTCCCCTTGCTCTCTGTATTGAGTAGAGGACTTCCCCCTCAGGTATCCGAATGGAGTTTGAAATACAAGTATCGTGACAACCCTAGAATGAATGAATGAATAAGAGGACACTTTTTGTAGCCACAATTTAAAATGCAGGTCTGTTTATCCCAGACCAAACCATAGTTAAAGACGAACAGGACTATTCAATAAAATATTTTTAAATACATCAAAAATGTTTAGAAAGGTGCAGAATAAAAGTCTTTGCATTCTTCAAAAACTGATGAAAAAATATTTTAATTTTAATGGGTCCTAAATAATCATATTTACATCTACGATGAGACTCCAGTCTATGCTCCACTGGCCGGTAACAGATATATACTAGAACCATATTCTGTAGGTAATTATAGTGTTGACAGCATCTTCAGCATTGTGATAACAGGACACACAAAACTGTTCATCGTATTTATTGTAATTGGAGTGTAGCCACAGAGGTTGCCTAGAGGTAGAGCATCTGCTCCACAACCGGGAGGTCGGGGTTCAAGTCCCGGCTGGGTCACGCCGAAGACCATATAAAAGTGGAACTTCCTGCCATCCAGCTTGGTGCTCAGCAATAATGGAACGTTGGAGGGAAATGTTGGTTACCCAGCCACATTGGGTGCACAAGCCAGTGTACTCCCTGTGCCGGTCCCAAGCCCAGATAAAATTGGGCAGGGTTGCATCAGGAAAGGCATCCGGCATTAAAAACTCTGCTTCAGAAACTATAAGACTATGGCAGATACATCAATGTGTGCCGAAGGGACTCATCCAACCCACTTGGTAGTGGAAAAACAAGCATTAAAAAAGTAATCAATAAGTAAACTATTTATATGGAACATAACTAGCCATGTGCTACAAATGAAGTTTGAATGTTGTGTAAAACAAAATGAATTAAAATCCTTTTAACCTATATCAATTGAATACACTTCAAAGACGAGATATATTCAAATTGATAGAAATATTCAAACTGAAACTGTTTTTTGCAAATGTTCACTCATTCTGAATTTGATGCCTGCAATGCTTATTCTAAAAAAGCTGGGACAAGGGCAAGAAAAGACTGGGAAAGTTGAGGAGTGCTCAAAAAACACCTTTTTGGAACAATTCCAGAGGAGAAGAGGCTAACTGGAAACAGCTGAATGTAATGATTGGGTATAAAAGGAGCATCCCCGAAAGGCTTAGTCGTTCACAAGCAAGGGTGGAGGGAGGTTCACCACTTAACTGCATGGGCAAATAGTCAAAACAGTTAAAAAACATTTCTCAACATGCAAATGCAAGGAATGTAGGGATTTCATCATCTACAGTCCATAATATCAAAAGAAATTTCTGCACAAGAGCGGCAAGGCTGAAAACCAACAATGAATGCCCGTGACCTTTGATCCATCAGGCAGCACTGCATTAAAAACTGACTTCATTCTGGAAAGGATATTGGGCTCTGGAACACTTCAGAAAACCATAGTCAGTTAACATAGTTTATCGTTTATCTACAAGTGCAAGTTAAAACTATGAAAAGTGAAAGTCCATACATCAGCAACATCACAAACACTGCCAGCTGTTTCTGGGCCCATGGCTTCGCAGTAAAAGAGTGCGGGTACAGACTGGCCTGCCTGCAGTCCAGACTTGTTTCCCATTATTTATTTAACCTTTATTTATACAGGGGAGGTCCACTGAGAGGCAACCTCTCTTTTTCAAGAACACACTGTTCACACTCACACATTCACACCTGGAAGCTGCCCACTACAACCACAGACTGACCTGCTGTCACTGAGCAGCTGCAGTTAAGGGCCTAGCTCAAGGGAACCACAGTAGGGTTAAGGAGGGTGGGGAAAACACTGCCATTGGAAATGTGTGGCACATTATGAAGTGCAAAATATGCCAATGAACTATTGAGCAATGGAAATCCTGTCCTCAGTTTCTAAACGGTTACCGTGACAGTGACAGTGACGGCGTGACAGTGGTAAACATGATACTGTCCCAGCATTTTTGGAGCATGCTGCAGTCATTAAATTCAAAATGATGTGAAAATTTGCAAACAAAAAAAAAGTTCCAGTTTAAACATATCTTGTCTTTGTAGTCTATTGCTTATAAGTTAAAAGGATCTTTAAATCATTATATTCTGTTTTTATTTACATTTTTTTACAATGTCCCCAACTTCATCGGAATTGGGATTTGTATCTAATGCATACCATCAATGGCCGGTAAAGATGTCACAGCCAATAGCATGACTGGGTTGATGTCACATGTCTCTACCAACCAGTTATTGCAAGAACCAAAGCAACATCTACTAACCTGGAGGTCAGAAACTTGTCTCTGGACAATGTGGTCCACACCAAATAATGTGCTTCTCAAAGGTGTTCGTAACAGAGTGACAGGATTGTGACTTTCATTGGTAGGCACTCCAGGCAATTAAATTGATGTGCAACCGCAGTGAAAAAAGTAAAATTTTGACATTATGCCCCTTTTAAAGTTGCTATTTTAAAATCCAAAACATGTTAAATAAAACACTACACTTTGCTGATTTCATATTTATTTGACATGTGACAAAAATCTAATAAAACCTTTAAGAATTAACATGTTTCACCATCACCAAAACATTTTTTTGCCCAATAAAAATGTAAAACTAGAAGGTCAAGGTTCATAAAATGTAAGCATTATGGCTTGGGCTGTGTGTAAAGAAACAGCTTCAGGCAGGCAAGTCAAAAAAAGGCAGAAATCTACTCCGGAAATCTAAAGATAGTTACAAAGCACAACACAGACTAACGATCTACACCAGAGAGAAGAAAAAAAAATTTAGTCGCGGTTCTCCCACAACGGACCCATTTTGATATCCTCAGTGCCCAAATGAGTCAACTCTTAGATGTGATTCTATGTTTCTGGTTTAATCACAAAATCATAAAGAACCCTCCTGAGATCACTGATGACTTGATCTTTCATTCCTGCGAAATCTGACAATACTTCAGTAACATGTGAACACTTGTTTATTAAAGCATCATTCAATCACTTCCTTTTATTTCAGCCTTCAGACAGATGGCCTTGAGAACTCTTCTGAACCCGAGATTTCATCATTCCCACCGGCCACTCGGAATCACAATGTAATCGAGAAATAGATGAACAAAAATAACCTGTCGCCACGCAATCATCCCACCCACTGAGCTCTATGCCTGGTAAAATCCCAGTTCCAGTCTTGTCAGCTGTGTGCTTCAGAGGGGAAACTGCTCACTCTCTGCATTAGCCTGCCCTCAGATGGAGCTGAACAGGCGTACATATATGCAGTGATGCTTGATGAGAACAACTTGTTAGTGAGCTATGGAGGTGAGGGGGGAAGGGATTACAAGTCGAGGGTAAAGAGGTTTTTGCTCTCCTTCCCCCCTCCCTTATTCTTGGCGCCACTTTACCCACTCAAACCCCGAATAGGCTGGTCTGCAGACCCACTGAGTGTGGTGTTAGCCTAATTGCCGATGGTTGGGGGGAGTGTGGTTGCAGCAATGCTGAGAGACTGCTGCCCCGTGTCGGTGCCCAGGGGTTTTGGGACAGCGTCCGCTTCCCATTTCCTCCCTTTTGTGTGGCCTGGTGCTGTTATCCCGACACCCCAGTCCCGCTGGACTCAGGGGGATCTCCAAGCCTTTGCTGGACCAAAGCTATGAAGCAGCATGGCGTTCAGACCCAGGCAGTCCAGCCCTCATACAGCTGGGCTAGGTTGTCAATGTTGGTGGCTTCCTTAATAACAAAGTCCACCTGCAAACAAAGAAAAAAATGGATTTCAGTCTGATATCATTTTACTGCAAATTTAGATAAATTATTACCTTCAAATAAAATGTCCATATGGTGTGTGTTGTACCTGCTCTGCAACACTCATCCTCCTGTTGGGATCAATGTCTCTGCCTTCCAGCTTGGCTTTCACTCTCTTCCACACACTGACGGCATACGAGTTCCTCTCCTGAACAGCTGCAAAGGAACAGATGTTCAGAAAAACTGCATTAAGATATTACCACAATCATTCATGAAGATAATAACTTGATTGCTTTAGAATAAAACACCAAGCTGTGAAAGTGAGACATTTTACTTTTCTAAAAATATCAGTTCATCTTCAATTTTATGGCAGCAATACATCTTCAAAAAGTGGGGAACGGTGTAAAAAAAAGGCTGGAAAAGTGGGACTAAAAAAAGCAGCCAGAGGAACATGTTGCAACTAAATTAAGTTAATGGGCAACAGGCCATTAACACAATCAGGTTAAAAAAAAAGGGGGGGGGGGCTCAGAG
This sequence comes from Pholidichthys leucotaenia, assembly GCA_020510985.1. Lineage (NCBI taxonomy): Eukaryota > Metazoa > Chordata > Actinopteri > Cichliformes > Pholidichthyidae > Pholidichthys > Pholidichthys leucotaenia. The sequence continues at coordinate 316,138,616 of CM035838.1, forward strand.
TGGGAGTCTGAAGTAAAGATGGGCAGAAATTTAGCTATCTGCAAAAACCGTCTATACATTATGTCACAATTATAGAATATTGGTTTTTAACATTAAACTGCAAAGAATATGAAAATCTGGAGACATCTCTGTGCCCAAGGGGCACGGCCAAAAGCCAATATTAGATGCTCATGATCTTCAGGCCCTCAAGCGGTACTGCAATTTACACGAGCACCGCACACTGCACACCTGTCCATAGCCATTTCAATAGTGCATAGCTAGTACACTAGCAAGTAGGGGGAAAGAAAAAAAAAAACTATTACAAATTCAGGATTCAATCTACTCTAGATCTGTAATGAAACTAATAACCATGTAATTACAAGGAGTTTAAGCAAAACAACTGACAATTCAAAGTAGAACAAATTTAGAGGAAAATATCAGAAAACTAACCTCATACAATATGCACATCTTCAACATATTCACAAAACACTGCGTGAAATAAAAATATCCTAGCTTCAAATCTCTGTTTGCCGGACAAGTTGTACAGACGGATGGAGATAATCATACCATAGCATATATCCCGTCTGCAGAGATGAACGTATATGAAGAGGCATGACTCTGTCATGAAAATTACTATCAGACTCAGGAACACTTCCAGAAAGCATTGTCTGTGAATATAGCTCGCCATGACATCCAAAAATGTAGGATGAAGCGCTACCATACAAAGAAGGAGCCATACGTGAACATGATTCAGAAATGCCACAGCTTACTTAAAATGGACTGAGGCAAAGTGGAAAACTGCTCTATGACCAGAAGAATCGAAGTTTGAAATTCTTTTTTTTTTTTTAAATCATGGACACCATACTACCCAGTTTGTTATCAGCACTCGGCTCAAAATCCTACATTTCTGATGGCATGGATATGCATTAGTGCCGATGGAACTGGCAACTTGCATATCTGTAAAGAGTCCAGGTGCTGGACTGGTCCACCTGCAGTCCAGACCTTTCACCAACTTAAAATTTTTTATCATGAAAAGTGAAATAGGACAAAGATGGCCCAGGACTGCTAAGCCCCTAGAATCCTATATTGGAGAAGATTGGGACAGCATTCTTTTTACAAAGGTCCATCACCTGGTCTTCTGACTTCCCAGACTTTTACAGACGTGCCATTACAGTGCATTCGGAAAGTATTCACAGCGCTTCACTTTTTCCACATTTTGTTATGTTACAGCCTTATTCCAAAATGGATTAAATTCATTTTTCCCCTCAAAATTCTACACACAATATCCCATAATGACAACGTGACAAAAGATTTGAGAGCTTGCAAATGTATTAAAAATAAACTAAGAAATCACATGTACGCAAGTATTCACAGCCTTTGCCATGAAGCTCAGAATTGAGCTCAGGTGCATCCTGTTTCCACTGATCATCCTTGAGATGTTTCTACAGCTTCACTGGAGTCCATCCATCCATCCATCCATCCATCTTCTTCCGCTTAATCCTTTTCGGGTCACGGGGGGGGGGGGGGGGGCTGGAGCCTATCCCAGCATCTTTGGGCGAGAGACAGGGTACACTCTGGACAGATCGCCAGTCCATCACAGGGCCAACACAGAGAGACAGACAACCATTCACTCTAACAGTCATACCTAAGGACAATTTAGAATCCCCAGTTTTTGATGCCAATTAACCTAACCTGCATGTTTTTGTCATGTGGGAGGAAACCGGAGAAATCCCAGAGTAAACCCACGCAGACACGGGGAGAACATGCAAACTCCACACAGATCACTGTTGGTCGGGGACTGGGATCAAACCCAGGATCCCCCGGCCAAGGGTGAGTTGCTGTGCTGCCGCAGTGCTACCCACTCCACCACCGCGCTGCCTTCATCAGGAGTCAGGAGTCCACCTGTGGTTAATTCAGTTGATTGGACATGATTTGGAAAGGCACACACTTGCCTATATAAGGTTCCACAGCTGACAGTACATGTCAGAGCACAAATCAAGCATGAAGTCAAAGGAATTGTCTGTAGACCTCTGAGACAGGATTGTCAAAGCACAAATCTGGGGAAGGGTACAGAAAAATTTCTGCTGCTTTGACAGTCCCAATGAGCACAGTGGCCTCCATCATCTGTAAATGGAAGAAGTTCGGAACCACCAGGACTCTTCCTAGAGCTGGCCAGCCATCTAAACTGAGCGATCAGGGGAGAAGGGCCTTAGTCAGGGAGGAGACCAAGAACTCGATGGTCACTCTGTCAGAGTTCCAGTGTTCCTCTGTGAAGAGAAGAGAACCTTCCAGAAGGACAGCCATCTCTGCAGCAATCCACCAATCAGGCCTGTATGGTAGAGTGGCCAGATGGAAGCCACTCCTTAGTAAAAGCACATGGCAGCCCGCCTGAAGAGAAACAAAATTCTCTGGTCTGATGAGACAAAGACTGAACTCTTTGGTGTGAATGCCACACGTCATGTTTGGAGGAAACCAAGCACCACTCATCACCAGGCCAATACCATCCCTACAGTGAAACATGGTGGTGGCAGCATCATGCTGTGGGGATGTTTTGCAGCAGCAGGAACTGGGAGGCGAGTCAGGATAGAGGGAAAGATGAATACAGCAATGTATAGAGACATCCTGGATGAAAACCTGCTCCAGAGCACTCTTGACCTCAGACTGGGGCAATGGTTCATCTTTCAGCAGGACAACGATCCTTAGCACACAGCCAAGATATCAAAGCAGTGGCTTCAGGACAATTCTGTGAATGCCCTTGAGTGGCCCAGCCAGAGCCCAGACTTGAATCCAATTGAAAATCTCTAGAGAGATTTGAAAATGGCTGTGCACTGATGCTTCCTATCCAACCTTATGGAGCTTGAGAGGTGCTGCAAAGAGGAATGGGTGAAACTGCCCAAAGATAGGTGTGCCAAGCTTGTGGCATCATATTCAAAAAGACTTGAGGCTGTAATTGCTGCCAAAGGTGCATCAACAAAGTACTGAGCAAAGGCTGTGAATACTTATGTACATGTGATTTCTTAGTTTTGTTTTTTTTTTTATTATTTTTAATAAATTTGCAAAAATCTCCAAAAAAAAAAAAAAAAAAACTTTTTCACATTGTCATTATGGGGTATTGTGTATAGAATTGAGGAAAAAAAATTAGTTTATTCCATTTTTGAACAAGACCAACCCAACATAAAATGTGGAAAAAGTGAAGCACTGTGAATACTTTCCAGATGCACTATATTTAAAACAGTAAAATGCCTCACTTTCAACATTTGACGTGTTTTCTCTTCCATTGGGATAGTAAAAAAAAAATAGAGATTTATTAGATTTGCAAGTACTTGCATTTTGTTTAATTTACATTTTACACAGCAACCCAACCTTTGTGGAATTGGTAATTGGTGTTATATATATATACAGTATATCGCTCATAGTTAGCAAGAAAGGGGAAAAGATTTTCAAATCACAGACCAAAGAGTACTGAAGGTGACTGGGTGATTACCATTAGCAAAGCCATTATTTGGAATATATTTGGTACAGCAAAAAATAGGACTGAACAGATGCAAAACCACATCAATTTCAGTCATTACATGTCTTAGAAAGAAAAAAAGATGCGTACCTCGCCCTGTTTTGGGGTCTCGTACAGCCCTCTTGGGGCTGGGATTGAGACCTTTACTGTTCACAAGCAGGGTGCTTGGTGGGGTATCAGCCGGAGTTCCTTGGTTACGTGGAAGAGTCTTGCGTGCATTTTGTGACATTGAGTCTGGCTGTGTTTTCACACCACTGCACCTGACAGCTGAATCAAGAACATAAACCAGGTGAAACAGTTAATCATTTACCGCATGGAATCTGATTAATAAAAAATATGTTAAATGCTTCCATTATGCATTTTTCCACATGTAGAGACAGTTCCCAGAGGTTTGATGATGTCTGTGACATTCTTTAGTCAAAACACCTCAGAGTTGAAATATTGCACCATCATTGTCCTCCCAACAGAAGGAGCCTCTCAGAATGGGCCATTTCACCTTATCCTGCGTCTTTTAAGTTGAGTCAGAGTTTATTTCTATAAGCACACTTACAACAACCTCATCTGGCCAAGAGTTGTAAAAGTTATACAAATAAAAATGTATTTAAAAAAACAAACCAATAAATGCACACCAAACTGGACAAAAATTTTAAAAAATCATGGACTTCCGGTCTGGACGCCATGGCGACTGCAGCTTAACACTGAAGCTCTCAGACCCAATCCAGGATAACACCTTGAAAATCAAACTTAACGGATTTTTGGAGGAGTGAAAATCAAAAGACAAAATCATCATGTCTAAAGGAAAACAGAAGAAACTGAAATTCTCCAGGCCAGGACACGTATCGGCCGGAGAATCTGAACTGGAAGATCTCCGTTCAGAAGACGAGGAACTGGTGATAGCTAACAAAAGGGTTAGCCTGAAATCACTATTTGAGGAGCTACGACGATTTCGCCGAGATGTTACGGCCGAATTTCGGGAATTCAGAGAAGAATTGAAAAGGACAAACAGCAGAGTGGACCAGGCCGAGAACCGAATCTTGGAAACAGAGGATCGAATAAAAGTGCTCGAAGATTCTGTGCTAGACCTACGCAAAAGACAAGCAGCTATAGAGGCTAAGCTAACCGACCAAGAAGGAAAACAAAGAAGAGACAACATAAGAATTCATGGTCTGATAGAAGGAACCGAAAATGGTTTTAACTCAATGGCAGAATGCGTGGAATCCTTACTAAGAGAGAAATTGGATATTCCACAAACCACCGACTTGAAGATAGAAAAGGCACATCGTTCATTAACCGCTAGGCCGGCGGCGGAAGCGCCCCCACGTTCGGTGTTGGTAAGATTTTCCAATTTCAAAATAAAACAAGAGGTTGTAAGACTGGCCTGGCAGAAAAAAGGATTTATGCACCAGGAGAGAAAAGTCTACGTGGAACACGATTACGCCCCGGAGGTCCTTAAAAAGCGCAGGGAATACAATGACGCGAAAAAGGTGTTAAGAGAGAAGAAATTGCGCTTTCAGACACCATTTCCTGCGAAGTTAAGGGTCTTCTACGGCGATGAAACGTGTCTATAATTCGGCGGAAGAAGCAACAGCTGACATGGCGAAAAGAGGGCTCCCGGTAACGGTATTTAAACCCGCAGCAGACCCGAGTGAGAAGATCAAAGCGCAAACATGGACAACACAAAGACCCTCAAAATCCACGGACCAGCAGCGGGAAACCCAGCACCAGAGCGTCGCGGATAAACTATCCGTTTTCAGGTTGGAATAGCGACCTTTTTTTTTTTTTTTTTTTTCTTTTCTCTTGAATCAATCCGCACATCCAACCCCCCTCATACAAGGTAACAAACATTAAAGGAGATGCATATTCAGCATGTGGTAAAACATTTCATGGAACAATCATATTATTTGAAACAAATAAGTCTTTGTAATAAAAAAAAACAAAAAACAAAACTTGTTAAAATAGAAATGTGACAATAATCCACATGTTCTCCTCATACTAACAAATACTGTTTTTGCGTGAATGTTTGATGTGATGGGGGTGGGAGGGTGCACACAATTTCACAGGGTTTAGGCATAAAAGGAAAAAAAAAAAATCATTACAAGTATGGATTGGGTTCTGAAACTCACGTTAAAAGCATGGGACTACTTTCAGTGGTAAGAGAGGGCCCTCAACACGTAACAGAGTTTGAGGAATTTCCCTCAGAGCCTTCACTCCATCAAGGCTCTTACAGGGTCTTTAAAAAGACCTCAGCTCAGGAAGTTCTTATGACAGCTTTTTGTTTTAAAGTTTTTTACACTATGTTCTTAATGTTTTTCTTGTTTTTAATGTTCTTTCAGTTTCTGAGTAGCACAAAAGAGGGCCACTACACAGTTATACTAAACAAAACAACACAATGGAGAAACAGGGTGTAACCAAAATAATTGCATATAATGTAAAAGGAATCCTGAATCCAGTTAAAAGATCCAAGATTCTAGGCAAAATGAAAAAAGACAAAGCAGGAATAATACTTTTACAAGAAACCCACCTAACAGACGTGGAACACAAACTCAGTAGACAAGGGTTTAAAATGATCTCTTCATCTTCATATAAATCAGGGAGGAGGAGGGGAGTAGCGACATTGATATCAACCAAAATTACATTTGAAAAAAAATCAGAACACAAAGATAAAGAAGGGAGATACAGTTTGGTAACTGGGCGGCTAGAGGGAGAAGATATCACCTTGCTGAATGTGTATGCTCCCCCAGGGGCTAACTGGAAATTTTATAAAAATGTATTCGACCTAATGATAACTAAAGCTCAAGGTTTAGTGATATGTGGTGGGGACTTCAATCTTAGACTGAATCCATACTGGGATGCTTCTGGTAATTCCCCACATCAAAATAACACCCAAAACAGGAAGACTCGGATGCTACTAAAAGAATTGGGAATCTGTGACGTGTGGAGGGAACTCAACCCCAGTGTAAAAGACTATACATTTTACTCAACTCCACATTCATCTTACTCAAGGATTGACTATTTTTTTATGTTTAATAGAGACATTGGAAGAGTAAAAACATGTAAAATAGGACTGATGGATCTCTCCGACCACAGTCCGATCTACATGGACTTAAATATCCAAAAATACACAAATAATACATTTTCTTGGAGGTTAAATTCAAATGTCCTGAAAGGACCATTGAAAGATGAATTGGAATCAGATATTCTCAGATATTTGGAAGATAACGATAATGGAGAAGTATCCCCTTTAATACTGTGGGATGCATGTAAAGCTGTAATAAGAGGAAAGATTATTGCAAAACTGGCAACCCAAAAGAAACTAAGACAAGAAAAACTATCCACATTAGAGTCAGAACTTAGGAACCTAGAAAAAGAACACAAAGGCAACACTCATTCTACTGACTCGCTCAAGATTAAGGAAATTAAAAACCAAATAAATGAGATCTACACAATAGAAATCCAGAAGAAACTTACATTTCTGAAACAAAAATACTATGAAGCAGGCAGTAAATCGGCAAAATTGCTAGCCTATAAATTGAGGAAACATCAAACAGAAAGAGCAATCTACAAAATCAGAGACCCAGTATCAAAGGAAATAAAATTCAGAATTCAGGATATTCTTAAAAACTTCGAGAATTACTATAAGAACTTATACTCCCACAAAAAACATAAAAACGCATCCGAGGCATTCCTAAACACATTAAACCTTCCCCAACTTACGGAGTCACAAAATAAAACACTACTGTCAGAAATACATCCTAAAGAATTGGAAAAAGCAATTATGAAACTTAAAGCTAACAAATCCCCAGGAGCTGATGGCTATACAGCAGAGTGGTACAAAACCTTTAAACAGCAACTATCTCCTCTCCTCCTGAAAACATTTAATTATGTCCTCCACACAGGGGAAATCCCCCCCTCCTGGAGAGAAGGGGTCATTGCAGTTATACCTAAACCTGAAAAGGATAAACTAGAGTGCTCCAACTACAGACCAATCAGTGTACTAAATCAGGACTATAAGCTTTTTACCATTATCCTTGCCAAAAGGTTAGAAAATATACTGACAGACCTAATTCATTTAGACCAAACAGGTTTTATAAGACAAAGACAGACACAAGACAACATTCGACGCACTTTACACATAATTCATCATATAAAAAAATATAACTTAAATGCAGTCATATTGGGATTAGATGCTGAAAAAGCATTCGATTCGGTTGACTGGTCTTTTCTATATAGAATCTTATCCAGTTTCAATTTTCATAACAACTTCATTAGAACTATACAGGCATTATATAAAAAACCAACAGCTAAAATAAGGATTAACGGTAATTTATCATCATCTTTTGAACTGGAAAGAGGATGTCGTCAGGGCTGCCCCCTGTCTCCACTGCTCTTTGCAATCTTCATAGAACCTCTGAGCCAATGGATAAGACAAAACCAAAAAATTCAAGGTATTACACTTGGTCAGAAAGAACATAAAATAGCACTCTTTGCTGATGACATTTTAATATACCTAGGGCAGCCGGACACTTCTTTACCAGAACTAACCTCAGTTTTTTCAGAGTATGGAGATTTATCGGGGTACAAATTAAATATGCATAAAACCCAAGTTTTAACATTCAACTATGACCCAAATCATTATTCACTAAGCAAACTCAAAACTAACTGGGAGTCGGAATCTATGAAATATCTGGGGGTCAATATCCCGAAACAACTCAACAAAATTATATCACTAAACTATGATCCACTGGTGACAAAAATAAAATCTGACCTAGCAAGATGGAATATGATACCATTCTTGGGTACTGCACAAAGAATTGAAGCAGTCAAAATGAATATACTTCCACGTCTTCTATACCTTTTCCAAACAATACCGGTAGAACCTCCCAAAAAAACATGGCAGGAGCTGGACAGAAGGATCTCAAGATTCATATGGCAGGGCAAGAGACCTAGAATCAGATATAGAACCCTACAGCTAAACAAAGACAAAGGTGGGCTCGCACTGCCAAATATCAGGGACTACTTTAAAGCCGCACAAATTAAAACTTTAGTAGAGATATGTAACCCAGTCTACACTGCACAATGGAAGGAGATCGAATGCCAAATAACAAGTGACATCCCCCTACAGGCGATAATAGGGAACAATGTCTTACCTAAGCTTTTGAATAACACTAACCCGTGGATAGAGACCCCGCTAAAAATTTGGTTTAAGATAGTCAGAGAGAATCAAACTAAAGAGCCCTATCGACTTCTGCAATGGATCGCCTATGATCAGGACTTTACTCCTAATAAAACAGACACCAGATTTAAAAAGTGGAAGGAGAAAGGGCTGATAAAATATTACGATTTTTTTAAAGGGCAAATCTTAAGAAGTTTTGAAGATTTGAAAAAACAAGGCCTAATAAATCAAGACCTTTACAGGTTCTTCCAGCTTAGACACCACATAAACAATATACTTAAAAAGGAGGTTTTGGAAAGGGCCCAGTCAGGTGTTCTGAAGGTCTTCTTAATGGCATATAAAGGGATCCCAGGGATCAGATACATTTCTAAAATATACCAAGGTCTTCAAGACTTAAAAGGAGACAACACATCTTATATAAAAGAGAGATGGGAAAAAGAGGGGAATTTCACTTTACAACTGGAAATATGGGAAAAGCTAAATAAACAGCAATGGAAAAGTACCTCATCCCTGCAGTGGAGAGAATTTGGATGGAAAAACTTGGCAAGATTTTTCAGAACACCTGCACAAAACAAATTTACCCATAAGGGATTGAACTGTTGGCGCTTGTGTGGTGAAAAGACTGCAAATCATTTTCATGTGTTTTGGTCATGCCCAGTTATCCACCAATATTGGACCAAGGTACAGACAATATTGGGGAAAATATTCAAAATTACAGTTCCCTTTTCTTTTGTAACTTTGTATTTGGGTTTACTACCGGACTCACTGGAAAGACGAGGAGAAAAATACTTATTCAATGTTTTAATATTGGCAAGCAAAAAAGCCCTAACTAAAAAATGGATGTTGAAGGACTGTCCTACACCTGAAGATTGGACTAACGTGATCCAAGACATTTACTCGATGGAAAAGTTGACATTCGCACTGAGACAGGACATGGATGTGTTCATGAACTTTTGGCAACCCTGGACCGCATATGTGTCTTCCATTAGATCTAATCTTTGACAAATACCATTTCAATAATGGTTCTGCTCTTTGTTCCAACGCTACTCAGATGCTCTTTTATCTTTATTTACTTACTTTTTCTTTTTGTTTGTTTTTTACTGGTTTGTTTGTTTGTTTTTTGTTATTTGTTATTTGTTTTTTTTTCTCTTTAATTTCACTTTTTCTTTCACTTTAAAAAAAAAAAAAAAAGGGGTGTTGTAAAAATTAATCTTCCAATGTTGTCAGATATCAGAAAATAAGGGAACATGTGATGAAAATGTAAACACTGCATTGCTGTAACGACCTGTATACCCTTTACAAAAACTTAAATAAAAAAAATAATTTAAAAAAATCATAAACAGCAAAATAAAATAAATAAAATAAGCAAAAAACCCCTGCAACAATAAAAACTAGAAAAGCACTCAGAGCGCATACCTCTGCCAAGGCTCCTTCTGTCTCTCATGGATCATCTCCAAAATGTAATGGGTTTGTGTGTAAGCCTAGAGCCACTTCTGGCAAAAACTGCATCAAAGTCTGTCCATTAGTTTAGGAGTATTGTTGCCAACACACTGTGAGAAGAGCCTTGGCGGAGGTATGCATTCTTGGATCACCACCAAAATGTAATGGCTTCCCCTCTGGCCCAAGGACAACCTCTGGTGAAAATTTCATCCAAATCCATCCAGTAGTTTTCGTGTAATCCTGCTGCACAAATACAAAGCCCTTGGTGGAGGTATGCACTCTCAGATCACCACCAAAATCTAATCATCTGTTCCCTGTGCCATTACACACCTTTCCTGAAAATGTCATCAGAATCTGTTCATAACTTTTTGAGTTATGTTGCTAACAATGTTGCTGTCCTGGGGAAACGCCTTGACCCAGTGGAGGAGATAGGAGAGAGAAGGATGGTGGCTAAACTGTCATCTCTGCCGGAGACCGAGTCCCACCCTATGCAGGACATACTGAACGCACTGAGGAGCTCATTTAGCAGTAGACTACATCATCCTAGGTGCGCGACAGAGGTTTCGCAGGTCCTTCCTACCTACGGCTGTCAGACTTTATAACCTAAGCAGGGCTGCTCACAGAGATAGCAAAAAAAAAAAAAAAAATGTGACGACCTAATAGTATTGAATGCAAAAGACGCAGCAGACTTACACAAATGGTCCCCTCCAGTATACAACTAGGACAATATCAGTCGCTACGGAGGGTGACAATTTGTATGGGTACATATTCATACTATGTGGGATAACTAAGTAGATGGTTATGCTGTTTATTCCATCTAGCTACAATGCTCCACACTGTGTATATATATTTATGTGTACATATGTATAGTCACTGCTCTTATTTTCTTATCTTCTAAATTATTGCTCTGAGTGTTGCTATCCCTGTGCTGTTGCAATCCTGGAATTTCCCCATTGTGGGACTAATAAAGGCTCATCTCATCTTATCTTAACAGATAGACAAACCAACACAAAAACATTACCTCCTCCTCTTGGCAGAGGTAACTAGGATATATTGCTCAGCTAGGAGTGAAAGCTAGTGAGAATAAATGAGTTTTCAGGAGTGTTTAAAATGTGTGAGCAGCTCTTATGTGAAAGGCAGATCGTTTCATAGATTAGAACCCACCATCGAAAACCCTCCATCACCTTCCATCACCTCTGCTTTTGAGTCTGGATTTAGAAATATACAGTATAAGAGCAGCTAAATCATAGATCTCAGTGCTCTGGATGGAATGTGAGAGATAAGGTGGGGACATGCCATTAAGACATTTAAAAACAAGTAATAAAATTTTAAACTGGATCCTAAAATAGATTGGAAGCCAATGTAAAGAAGAGTATTGGAGTTATGTGATCATGCCGTCTCTTTCTAGTCAGAAGGCAGGCTGCTGCCTTTTGTTCAGCCTGTAAACGATGAAGGGACAACTGCTCAAGGCCAACATACAGAGAATAACAATAATAAAGGCATGAATGACTCAAAGTCATGAGCAGGGGGGAGGCCTTCACCTTGCTTCTGAAATCATTTGTATGTTTTGAGGTCAACATTATATGGCTAGCAGCTTTTAGCTTCAGTAGCAAACACAGCCTGAGCTAACAAACAAAATTGGCTGAATGTCAGAATGTAAAAGCCCAAATTAAAGCTGCAAGCAGCTGTAATCGGGCCCTCGCCCACCGCCCGTTATACCTAGCTGGCTCAGAAAATTTCCCGTCGTTGCGGCAAGCGCTGCATGAATAATAAAGTACACCATTTGGCGCAGTACTTCCTGTGAGCGGTAGGTAGCAATATAACTTTCAATCATTTTTATGTAGGAGCGTGTGGGGCGGGACCAATATCCATCATAGAAAATTTGGTGAAAATCAGACAAAGTTTGTCCAAGTTACAACCTTCCGATGTTCCATGGCGAGGAGACAACCTTCGCCATGGCAACACTTCCCTGTCAATTATGTGTTGCCCACCAATATAGGACTACATATGACAGTCACCTCAACCTATGTTCCAGATTTCATGACTCCAGGTCGTTCCCAACCATCCCAACAAGATCATGAATTGAATGGCGAGGAGGGCGTGTTCATGGTAACAGCAGTGACGCCATGCTAAAGGTGATGTGCAGTTATGATAAACCAGGTGGTCTGATAAACCTCAGAAAATTGCATGTCATTCTGGCAAGTGGCGCATGAGTATGGTTTGTGAGTTATGGCAACTTCCTGTCTATTGGCGGTAGGGGCCGCTGTTGCTATGTGTCACAATTATAGAAATTATCAGTATTGGCTACCTATTCACCACACAAAATCTGGTTGAAATCAGTCAATGTATGCCAGAGTAAAAGCCATTGGAAGGGTGATAGCGATACTGCAAATTTGGCCACGCCCCTTCCGCCAAACCGTCGGGCATTTGGAAAAGTTTTCAACAGCTTCTGAAGGCACATGGGTATAGATGATTGTCACCATAAATGGTACCAATCAGACTATCTATTTCAGAGATATTGAAGAAAACCTTTGGTGTAACTGTCATGTCTCCAAGAGAGGGTGCTATTGCTACTCATGAATATTCATAGCTGTAATTGTTCGGAGGCATACCCATATACACCATACCTAGCTTGGTGCCAATCCGACATTCCATTCCCGAGGTATTAAAAACCAACATTATGCAAACTTTCTGATGCAAAACTTTCTGACTTCTATAGGTGGCACTGTAGATTTCTATGAATATTGTTCAATAGAACTGTTTGGAATTGGACTGATATCCATAATACTGAATTTGGTTGAAATCCGACAATGCATACCAGAGTTATTGCCGTCAGAATGGTCAAAGAAAGATTATGTCGAGGCATCAAACTTTGCCACGCCCCTACGGCCAAACCGTCGAGCTTTTGGAAAAGTTTTCAATAAGTTTTAATAGCACATGGGTATAGATGATTGTCACCACAAATTAGCTCAATTGGACTAAAACCCTAGGACAAGTTTGATCAAATGCGCAAGGTGGAAATCAGGTCACCGCCACTTCCTGCCAAAATGGCCAACTTCCTGTTGGGTGTAGACCATCACTTCTATGGAGTTTTTTTGCATGTCTTGACATGATAAACATCTCATACGATTCTGATCTTTCTACGCGAAAGTCAGCGTGTGCTACTCCCCATTGACTTCACATGTCAGGTGGCGCTGTAGAGTCATTTTTGTGGGGTCATTCCTATTTCCTCCAAAATAGTAAATTTTTTGCCAGTCTTGAGGTTCCTGCAAAAAATGGTGAGTTTTTGTGCACGCTGACTACCCCAAAAATGAGATCTTAGATGGAGAAGAAGCCCACTTCTCGCCCACTGATGTCAGTGGCTTGGGCCCTAATAAAGCATTACCGGCAACAAGGTTTGTGGTTTGAGTGGTCAATAAGATAACAAATCTGAATTAATTAGCTGCCATTTGCAGTGGCAGTTGGCTAACAGCAGCCAACCAGTCAAGAGAGTATAATAAACTATAGTAAAAATGTCTATGAATGTTTAAGCATGAGGTCTTCTCATCCAACATCAGTGTCTGACTTCACAAAAGTGCTTCTGGAAAAATGGTCAAATTCCCAAACACTCCTAAACCTTGTGGAAAACCACCCTTAGCAGCTAAAACGGCTTCAGATGTTCAGGGAAGGCTTTCCACAAGGTTTAGGAGTGTGTTTATGGGAATTTTGTGACCATTCTTCCAGAAGCACATTTGTGAGGTCAGGCAGTGATGTTGGACAAGAAGGTCTGGCACACAGTTTCCACTGTAATTCATCCCAAAGGCGTTCTATTGGTTTGAGGTCAGGGCTCTCTGCAGGCCAGTCAAGTTCCTCCACTCCAAACTCGCTCATCCACCATTTGCATTTGTGCACATAGTATACAGTATATGATCAAGTATATAAACGCTCGAATCTGACGCCGTTTGACTTTGTAGACCATATATTATAATCTCACAAACATAACCTCCTTAAATAAAGAGGAACCCCCAAAAAGTATAATGGGACGCTTGAACTCAAAAACACTGAACAATGCTTTACAAAAGCTGACAAATACACAAGTTCTGTGCATACAGTTGAAGATGTTCAAATTTTAGAAGTTAATCCTGTGAGGCAAGGAGGAAACTCTGCAGAGTGTTACTCCATACCTGAAACAAAGCTCGTCCCGGCTCCAGAAACAGGACTGGGGCATTCATTGTCTCGGTCCGTCACCAGTGGGGAGGCAAAGCCCACCAAGCCATTGTAGACACTGCAGTAATCAGTGTACACACATTAATTAAAACAAAAACAAAAAACATTTATGCAAAATATATGGGAAGACTAGAATGTGAGAATACAGTATATACACAAGTGTGAGCACCTCTGGCTCTGTGGAAGCAATTCTTTCAGGGTCACAGGAATCTCCTCCAGTAATTCCAGCTGCTCTTGGTTGCGATGCTGTCCAGTGGCCTGGACTAGAGTGAACAGAACTAGCTGAATGTTGTCCTGCCAGGCTTTGTACTCCAGCAGGAAGTGACGGACACTTCCCTCATATGGCACTTCTTCACCATCAGCCAAGGCTGCCTCTTCATCCTGTACAGCACAATTAGAGTGAAAAGCAAAACACAAAAGATAAAACTTGAATTTAGAAAAAGTTGCAATGTTCTGGAAGAGAGTAAGCAGGTTGAATACAGTGTAGTACCTTTGCCATGGCTCTCAGCAGGTGCTTGACATCAGCCAGCTGGCGGTTGTGATTAGACAGAATGGTTTTAATAGTGTCGACCAGTAACTGCAATGCTTCTCCACAGGATTCCAGTTGCTGCTCCCGCTCCTCATGGGTTCTCTGCTCAATGCTCAGCTCTTCCTCTAGCTGCCTCTGGGCACAGCTCAGCCAATCAGGACTGCCTATAGGCAGGTCAGGTATGGGACTCTGCAAGAATTCAACCTGTTAGTAGGGCTGTGTGATATGGCCTAAAAATAAAATCCATGATTTCTTCATGTCACATTAGATTTTAGATTTTATTTGTTTATTTTTTAATGTGTATTTTAGGTTGAATACAATGAGTTATTTCAAATAGAATTTTTTTTCCCACAAACATGATTTCCAGTTGAGAATAAAATACAAAACTGGTGTTAACCAAACCTTTTTTTTATATATAATAAAAGGCTTGAGCAAGCAAAGCTGAATCAACACATTTCTAATTAATAAAGTGCCAACTTAACCAAAATATTTGAAAATTGATTTAAAATCAATTTATTGACCAGCTCTACTTGTTGAGTAAGGATCTTAAAGCATATTTTTATAACAAACTTGTATAAATGAAACTGAACAGAACTGAAATTGGGCATCTCACTTGGCTCTAGCTGTCAGGAATATTTAGACGTGTAATACATGCAATACATACAAATACCCAGCATACCTGTGGTACTAACACCAAGTTACAGACAAAAAGCAACATCTTAATATTTTCTGACAAGCATACTTTTTTTGACATTATTTTGACATATTTTCTGACAAGCATACTTTTTCTGACAAGCATGTATGGCAATTAGACTCCAAACCCACCAGTCTGTGAAGCAGTTGGAGCTCCAAAGGAGACACTGTGCTGCTAAACTGTGCTGCATATGAACAAGTTTGCTGGCAGCGCTTGAGCAGTTCAAACAGTGCTGCATCCATGTTGAGTGCCTCTGGGGATCGGGTCCGAAGGCCTTCAAAGTTGAGGACAGTAGAGCACAGAAAGCTGACCTAGGGAAAAAAAAAAAAAAAAAAGACGGTGAGAAACATTACTTTAGGTAGTTGAGTTTCTTTTAGTTCTTATGAAAAGTCACGTCTGAACTTGGTGTTATTACCTGGCTGGTGCGCTGGTTGTCTCTGGCAACCACAGCTCGTCTCTCCCTAATGGTCGTCTCAAAGTCCTGCAGGACTGGTGCAAGTGTCGGGTTTGCACCACCAGCCCATTTCAGACGCTGCTCAATGCTGGCCTCAAGAGAACCCAACTTCTCCTGAGGACACATTCAATCCATCAATAACAGAAAACCTAGCAAACTTTGAATGAACTCTGAATCAATTTCATTTTACTCCAAGATAGTTTTGTTTATTTATAAAGGAAATTTCATTAAATCATGGACTTCATGTAAACAGACAAGAAAGTTGAACTTGGCAAAAACAATCACATGGAATGGTACCTAATGAATTTACCATTAATATTTTAAGCAGATACAGCTAGGTCTGAATGATTAACTGAAAAAAAACAAAAAAAACAACAACAGACATTTGGGGTACATGAACTGACCTAATCTTATTAATGTTGGTTCTTTCGTCGTTGTCCCCCCCCCCCCCCCGCTGTGTGTATGAACTTCCCCTTTAAGACGTGCCCAAGGAGTTATGTGGATGGACACATACCTCCACACCATGGAAGCACTGCACTGCTCAAAAGCAGCGGAAAAAAAGTGAAACAGCTTGTAATGAAAAGAAAAGTGGTCTCTGTCCACATAGTATGTGATGATCGACTCTTTACTGCATCTGAAGATACCAAGAAAATGCAAGCAAAGTGCATGGAAACCAACACATAGATGCCTGAACTAAGTCGCTGCTAGCCTCTTGACAGCTATCAGCATCATCGCAACTGTTTCCTGCCAGGATGGACGATCATAATGGACAAACAATGGCCACCGTCGCGAGTCATGTGACCCATACGGTATGTAAACAGCATAAAAACCCACACTGTTGTGTAATATTGCTTAATTACGAATCTTGTCAGTGAACTACAAGAGAGATGGGAGGAGGAGAAAAAAAAAAAAACTGACCTGAAAGGGTTAATAAACAGTCATGCTGATTTAAGGTCAAATTGCCCAGCCCTAGATACAGTTATACAATTTTAAAGCTGCTTTCAAACTAAAATTGGCAAGCCTCAGTCACAGGTTCCATTAGCATAAATTAACACCTCAACAACCCTCCATGGCCTTTTCAAACTTTAAGGAGACATGGGTTTGATCACCCGCAGATGACAGCACATTTGTTAGGGCTGCACAATCAATCAAATTTTGATCACAATCACAATTTTGGCTGCCACAATTAAATTAACATGATCATTGGCGATATTAACATTTAAAATGCGGGCTCTGCTGCATATCAAATCAAGGATTTTCTCAACCCCAGACAGCCAACTACCAAGGGACGAACGCATGTTAGGGCAACATTAAGCTGCAGAACTGACAAGTGAGCACACCCTGTAGCGGCAGCCTTAAGTTTTCAATAGTGGACTGGTGTGATGGTGAAACACAAACCAGATGTCGGGAGCAGAAGGTGACAGACAGTACGACAATACGTGGAGGCAAACAGCTAGTTCATCGAAAGGATCATCATCTGTTGTCTGGATGTGTTTTGGATTCAGGGCAAGTGATGCTGACTAAAAAGAAACTATACCCAAAGAGTGTCATAGAGCTGTGTCTGTGCTGCAGGGGAAACAACTTATTCAACCACCTGAGAAAAAAAAACCCACCACAAACACAAATACGATAAATGCATGAACGCTAAAGCGAATGTCACTTCACTAAATCACAGTCTGTGTCCGGCACCAACCCAGGCAACCATAGTATCAACCCCGCACAGAGCTTCACCGTATCCATCCACCTCCTAAAGACATGCAATAGCATTTTATTTGGCCAAAGACATGTGTCCACTAAATACTGTATGAGCAATGAAGGCTTCAGAAACTGGATAAGAAAGACATGATCCCCACGTGATTCTCCAAAGTTGCATTACCTGCGCTGTATGAAAAATACATATCACAACTGTCAAGTACTTTGCAACTACGACTGACCTATGGTCAAGCAGATTAATGAAGCCCTACCTGTCCCTGACAATTCACTACAATGATGGAGATTTTTAAAATGAAGAGTCGATGCTTGCAGACGTTTTTCTCCACAAGACCACAGGAGAAACTATAGCCCACAGACTGAGGGAAGCGCAATCATCTTGGAGCCTGCAGGAGGAGGGACTAGTCTGCGTAACAACAGTGGATCTTATATTGTCAAGGCAGCTTCTCTAAATAAATAGCCATGGCTCCAGTGCTTTGGCCACAGGCTTCATCTAGCAATTGGTAAATAGGATGAATTAAAAAAAAAAAAAAAAAAAAGAATTTTATGTAAACTGTGTTTTTCCTAAAGTTAATGAATAATCGTGATTTTAATAGTGATCAAAATAATCATGATCATCATTTTGGCCATAATCGTGCAGCCCTAGCATTTGTCCGTGTATCAGATTTCATGTCCTCACATCGCTGATGTCAGCCCGGATGTCCTGTTTTAATGGACAGGGTTGTAAAAACACACCCAACATTTTACATAGTATTCAGTCATTCCAGCACTGAATAGCTTTTATACAAGAAAAGACATGGTGTGTGTGCATGCTTCAACTTATTTGGTGGGGCTGTGCGATTGTTCCAGGATGGGCTGGTCTCGCCTTGACCACAGCTGTAGACCCGGGGTAGGTGGGTGAATGAACGCGATGCTCTTAAAAGAAACCGTTCCCTCTTGGGCGCTGTGATATTTGTGCAACTGTGGCACACAGTTGTCTGCTGCAACTACAGAAGTAATGTAATCTGTCAGAATAATGATGGCGAACCTTCAGGTTCCCTTTCACTCTGTCGCTGTGCTGTGGTGGCAGTGACAACTGCTTCATTGCACGTTAATCCATATTGTTCTATCTCAAATGAGGTGAGCAATGGCCCACGTTGCTTAGAAGGTCAATCAGCCCATTTCAAGTAGCCCGGGTAATCCTAGTCAGACAAGAGAGGCAACCTGGATCTTAATGGGTTTGCCTGGATTAGCAGGGTAGCTTAAAAGGGGCTTGAGGTGTATTGCAATTTATAAATTTTTTGAGTGATTAAAAATCAACTTAGTGGCTTACCAAAGCAAAAAAAAAAAAGTTTCATTATCTAATATTTGCATACCATATGTTGTCCTCTGCTGTGATCACCTGGATAACACTCATGTAAAGATCGACATCTTTGATATTTTTTCATTTAATAAGTGACTATGACTATGAAATCAAAACAATACTTTACAAATGGAAAAATTTGAAAATGTCACAAAGGAATAGCGTGCATTTAAATATCTTTGTGTCTTAATTTTGACATCTTGCCTTTACAGCTTATGCACATTATAGTCAAAGATGTCATAAAACTAGACTTCAAGTCCAGATTCCAAACTGCAACTGAAACAGAAGTCATCCTACTGTGATCTGGAATGCCATTCAGCTGCATTTTGGCCTACTGAACTTGAAACTATACAAGATGACCAACTAAACCATGAACAAATCAGATTTGAATGAATCTTCCTAGATTCATTCAAATCCATTGAATGAATCTAGGAAGATTCCTGGAGGACAATATGAGGCAGGCTACTGACCTGAATGGCAATGATAGCTCCCTCATCCTGGCTCAACTTGTACAGCTTCTTCTTCATGTTGCTGAGAATCAAAGAGCGCGGAGGAATACTACCACCTAAAGCTTGATTATTGGTTCCCAGAACATCTTCATGCTGCCACTGCATGTATATCAACAAAAGACACAGAATGAGTAGTCCCCACAGGACTGTACTATAATCCAGGTTATTACCAATTATAAGTAATCATGTTTATATGTTTAGCTCCACCAAGCAATCTTAGTAAAAATAAACCATGACTGCCTACAATGCCATTCTTATTTTGGACCTGGATATTAACTGAGTTCAAAACAAATGTGTACCTGGAACATGGCAAAGTGCAGCTGGCTTCTCTGCAGACTGGCCTTGGTGGCCTCCAGGTTGATGTCCATTCTTCTCAGTAGGTCCACCTTCTTCCAGGCTGTATCGTAGGAGGAGGCCAGCACCGTGGCTCGGTTTAACAGCAGTTGTGAAACGTGGCCTGATGACAAGCTCTGCTCCACCGCTTTCTTACAAAGCTCATCGAGGGAGACCTTAGGAGCCGAAGGACAGTGTTTCAACTGAAATTATAACTTACAATAATTACCCATGATGTTCATTTTATCATTTTTAAGCAGTGAAACAGAAACCAAATAAATGTGCATTATTCTTGAGAGCAGGTTTCCACAACTGGTTTTTCCAAAGAAAAGACTAATCAATGTCAAGTACGCCAAACTGAGGGTCATTTGTTTCCCCTACTGAGCCAGTGTAAGGACATTTTTTTTTTGTTGTTGTTGTTGCTGAAGGGACCTAAATGGCAACTACTGTGGAAGAATTTTACCAAAAACAATCCAAAAGTAAAATAATAATAAAAAAAGAATAACAATTAAAAACCTACACCGTGAAAAACTCGAATAGTTGGGATAGCTGGCACCTTTAAGGGTGATTTGTGGGGTTCCTCAGGATGTGGTGGTCAGTCCACTATTCATTTTACACAAATAATTTGTGTAATGTACTCAAGACTTTACATTAGGGATGCAAGTTATCGATTAATTCATTAATCCTTAGTTGATTCACCTTATCGATCGATTAACGATTAATTGATAAGTGGCAGTTTTCTTGAAAATCTGAATTTCCCCCGGCACAATACGGTTTATTTTTAACATAAAAAGTTAATTACTGATTTTGATATACTGAATAAAACACGAACATCCTATTCCTCAATGATTTCTTACCATGTGCATTTTTTTACTACAGTCAATGGTATTTTTTGTAGTTTAATACATTTTATACTGTATAGTGTGTATTATGTGCTGGTACATCTCAGTAGATTACAAATGTCATGGTTTTTTACTTTTTCCCCCCGAATTTTTTATTGAGTTTTTCCTTGTCAGAACAGCATGCATGAACAGCTTGTCAAATGTGTTAACAATAGTATCTTCATCAGTATATTAAACAATCTTAATAATAGAGACACATGAAATCATGTCATTAATCCATTGGTTTAACAAACAAAAAAAAAAAAAGGAGGGGGTATCGCCTCTCCTTCCTCAATGTTTCCCGTTTTAAGCGTCTATCCCTTTAAATCTATTTATTAAAATAGTCCATGAAAGGCTGCCATGTTTTATAGAACTTTTCTTCTTAATTTTCTAGAGTGAATCTAATTTTTTTTTTTCTTTTTCCAAATTGAGGTGCTTAATCACCTCATTCATAAGATTTGGGAGGGTTGGCAGGGTCTTCTGTTTCCAATTGAGTAAGATCAATCTGTATGTTAGAAGGTTAACAAATGCCACCATGTATTATTGTTCAGAGCCGTTTTTAGTTGTGACAGATTTGGTTACACCTAAAATTGCCACCTGGGGATCTAAATCAATAGGTCTGGCTAGGACTCTAGATAAGAGTCAGAGAAATGCTGGACCACAAAAGTGATATTTTAGGACAGCTCCAAAACACATGACCTAAAGATGCTGGAGTCTGCCCACAACGACCACATGCAGGATCTATGTTTGGAAATATTTATTTAGCTTTTGTTCGGACCAATGTAGACGCTGTATTATTTTGAACTGTAACAGACTGTGTCTTGCGCAGATTGAGGTTTTATGTATTTGTTCTCAGGCTGTCTCCCAATCTCCACTATGACTCTCCACATCCAGGTCATCCTGCCATGCCAATTTTAGACGCTCCATATTGATTGCACTTTTCAAATTGGTAAACTCCTTATAAAATTTAGAAACACTTCCTTTTTTGTGGGGATCTTGTAATAATAAAATTTCCATAGGGTGTTGGTTTGAGAAATTAGGAAATGAAGGATTATTTTGCCTGACAACGTTTCAAACCTGTAAGTACTTAAATTGTGATCTAGGCATAATTTTTAATTTATTTTAAAAACTATTTTTTTTTTTTTTTTTTGGTTACTTATTTGTACCCGTAGGTAGATTTGGTTTGCAGTCTGGTGACAAGCCACCGGCTGCCGGTCGCTGCGTGCGCGAGCGCCCTAAACCTACATGTTTTTGGTATGCGGGAGGAAACCGGAGAAATCCCGGAGTAAACCCGCGCAACACGGGGAGAACATGCAAACTCCACACAGCTCACTGTTGGTCGGGGGCTGGGATCGAACCCACGATCTCATGATCCCCGCGATCCCCCGGCCGAGGGTAAACTGTGCTGCCACAGTGCTATTACCAATATCATAAAATTTCTTTAGTTATATTACCAAAAAAAAAAAACCCTTTTACATTGTAATTTACTGAGACTGCATTAGTAGACTGTTTTGACGGGAAAATAAATTGTGAGCTGCTTCATCTGTTGCATGTTAAACATCATCACAGTATCCCAGCAATCCAGGCAAACCCAGAACTATCTGGGCTCCTCTGTCATGTTACCTCAGTGGCAACTTGAGTCTGATCTGCTTTTCCATCTTGCGGCGAGTTGAAGCCAGTGGGGATGGGTTTTGTGCTCGTGTAGGGCTGTGCGATATGACGATATACTGTATATCGGATGACTATATAAACACATCTATTGTTTCATAGAATACTCCATCGTTCATATCATGATTTAAAATGCACATACTCCCGTTTATTCAGTAAATCTCCTCACCACTACTTGTCAGCGCCCCGCCTCTCCTCTGCAGTGCACACAGTGGAACAGGTGTGTCGTGGGTGGCTAGGCTTCAGTCCGGTGGATGCCGATGCTAACTCCAAACTACCAGTTCAGACAGCTGCTACTTCTGTTTGCCAAGGATGTGGGACTGTTTTCCATTGTGCTGCGTCAGAGAGGATAGTTCGCTAACCTCGTTTTAATAGGAGATAAGTAACATTAACGCCATGTCTAATTATAAAATGATAAATGATGATGCTCAGTTGTGCTAACTGGAAACATGTAGCAGACCATTGTTTCTTTGGTTTAAATTATTGCTGAGTTTCTTAGTTTTGTCTGAAAAAAATTTATTAAAGCTGCAAAACTGCATGATGGTGGCACATATACACAAAATAAATACTGTACATCAAAACAGATAGGAGGAGCAAGTTGGCTCTTAATGTAATTTATTTGATTTCTAATCATTTTAATTAGTCAAGTAGTGATAATGAATAAAGTTAAAGTCATCACAGCAGTATGACAGCAGTGGCTCAGGAGGTAGAGCAGGTCGTCCAATAACCGGATGGTTGGCGGTTCGAATCCCGCTCTCCCCAGATATCCTGCCGTTGTGTCCCTGGGCAAGACACTTTACCCACCTTGCCTCCAGTGTCCATGACACTGGGTATGAATGTGTATAAATATTTGGTGGTGGCCAGAGAGACTGTTAGCCCGGACTGGCAGCCACGTTTCTGTCAGCCTGCCCCAGGGCAGCTGTGGCTACAGTAGTAGCTTGCCACTACCATTGTCTGTCTGGAGTGAATGCATAATGTATCTATTTGTAAAGCATCTTTGAGTGTCTATGATAAAGCGCTATATAAATCTGATCCATTATTACATGCATTTTATTACATTAATTTTTGCATCTTGGATTTTCAGATTATGACCAATCTGAAATATTTACTAAGAAGCAAACAGGTTAAATCAGACCAGAATGGCACTCTTTAGGCTGCAGGTCTACACTTAAATTTTCACTGATTTAAACTAACGGCTAATTTATACCTCTAGGTGACAGCCATGGGTAATTTTCTCATTTTCAGACTTTTTTTTTTTTTTTATCTTTTTTCTGGCTATTCTCCTCTGGCTCAGGAAATATTTAACTTATTGATGTTTACTTTTTATTCATATATGGTTTAGAAGAAAAACCTGAAATTTATGAGAATCAAGGCTCAAATGCATATTAAAAAAATACTTTATAACACTGCAAAATTATGAGGGAAAATGGTACATGTAAATAAAGTTTTAAAAAAAAAGAGATGGTCCTTTTCATGTGATTAAACTGTAGAACTGACAGGAAATGTAAACCGTGATATATATATATCGTTATTGTGATACAAGGTGACATATCGTGATATGATTTTTTTGTCATATCGCACAGCCCTATGCTCGCGTAGTCTCTTTGCTCTGGTCCGTTTCTCCACCCTGTTGATTTCAACCAGGCGGGTGGACATTGGAACATGCCATTGGAACTTGTTGTGGCTCTTCGACGTAACCCGGAAAGGCTCTGCACAGCGCATGTGCTCTGGGGGCTTGGCTTCTTCTTTTGCTTTTTTGGTTGGAATGCGGGAGTGGATGACCGCGATGCCGCTACATTTCATAGAATAAGCTCCCACTGAAAAGGACTGCTGAGTTATCAGTTAATTGACAACTAATTTAGTCGACTAAATTATTGACAATCGAAAGTCAATTAATCAACATCCCTACTTTACATGTATAATAAATGTTGTTAGTACAGCAGTGTTTAGTAGTGGAGAAAAACAAAACTTTAGCCATACTAAATAGTAGAAATAACCAGACATCACATCATACCTTGCACTCTGCACCAAAATCTTTTGCTTCCACATAGGTGACAATGTCCAGACCAAGGGCAGAAAGGGTGCTGCAGAGGGCAAGACCGAGGGCCTGGCTAGGTAGACCCATGAGCATCTGCCGAACAAACTCAGCTGTGAAGGCCTTGATGGGGCGGATCATCTGTTCTTCACTGACAACCGCTGTACCAGACCCTGTTGAACTTGGCCGGCGGTAGAGTGGTTTCCCTAAACTCCCAGGTCCATTTGAAGGTGATGAGTCCTCAGCTGGGGGACAGGAACCTGGCAAGATATGCCCGATTGTAAAACACAATCAGAAAACAATTCACTGGTCCTAGGGAGATGCTGGATTAGTTGCAGTTAGTCCATCTGATTTAAAGTATCCAAAAGAATATGGGCCTGGGAAATATACAAAAATACAGTGAAATACTGCAATACTGTATTGATTCAGTGACACCAGTAGAACAATTTTTAAAGTATTAGTAAATATTGCAAATATAAACTCAGCTTTTATGGTACCAGAGTAAGAAAAACCAACTGACTTAAATGGTGCTAAATGTTCACTGTCTGGTAAGGACAGCACAGCAAAGAAGTGCCCTCTGAAATCCAGCCTGGAGTACAGCAAGACAAAGCTCGGCAAAGGAATGCTCAACATATTGCAAGATCATGATAATATTGTATCAAGGGATTTGTGGTGATTCCCATGCCCAAAGCTGACAGAAAGCTTTGTCAGCCAAAGCACCTGTGTTAAAGAGAGACGCAGATTCCTGAGCAGTGAAGAGTACTCACCAGACAAAGTGTGAGCAAAGGAAGAACACAGCCTGAAGAAATCCCTGATGGTCTGTAGTCGCTTGAGGAAGAATATGTCTTCCATCAGCTGACGCTGACTCAGGCTGTCAAAAAAGTGAAGTTGTGTGGCGCGAGCCTCCCTCAGAACATCGACCTTTTTCCAGAGGGGTGGCACCTCCAAGGAACTTAGCTGAGGATAAGGAAGAGCAGAATGAAAGATTGTGAGAAGAACTATTGATTTTTGTCAGATATGTCTTCCCCTACAATATAAAAGCCTTTTCTGCACAGCTGCTTACATATCATGTAGTAGATGTACAGTTTGAGGATTTTTAATAAAACAAAAATCTAAATTCCATTGAGCAAATGTAACTGCTACCTTTTCTGTGAGCTGTCCAAATGCAGTCTCCAGCTGGGTGAACATGCCATCAAAAGCTACTAACAACATCTGACCAGCAGACATCTTTGGTGTTTCCTGGTCTGGTCCATCCATGCTGCGAGGCTGGATCAGCTCAGAATACTGTGCACGCAGCATTCTGTTCACAACATTTTTTCATACATTAGATTTGCTTGCAACCTTCCTGCTTCTACGTATTTGTGTAAGTTTAATAAGAACACTGTATGATGCTCAACACAAACACTGATGATCATAATAACCCAACCTGATGATGTGGATGCAGTGGCTGAAGTCATCGTGTTCCAGGCCTGTGGTGGCCTTTAACCCATCAACCAAGCCCTGTAGGCCGAGACCATCGGAGCTCTGCTCCATTAGCTGCTCCAAATCGCCCAACATGGACTCCAAAGTGGGCTCTCCTTTCACCATACAACGCAGGGCCTCTGGGAAAATTATCTGACGAAAGTTGGTGTTCAGCTCCTATAGAGAAGAAAAGAGCATCAGAAATTTGCTTCTTTTATTAAAACTACAGGCAGTTTTATATACAAACAACAACAACAAAAAAACAAAAATAAAATATTCAGCCTCTGTTTATTCAGTCATCCATCGGTCAGGTTTTTTTTTTTTTTTTCATAATTTAACCTTTATTTATACAGGGAAGGTCCATTGAGAGCCAACCAATCTTTTTCAAGGACACCGTAGGGTGAATGCATCTCTGGTGAGAGTGAACAGGGTAAGTAACAGGATATATAATGGACTAGGAACTCTGTTCTCTAGGTGTCCTTTCAGCTTTGCCAGAATGAGTTAAAATATAAAATTACAGCATTAAGACTAATGGCATTATTGTGTTGTAATTCACCAATTTTTTCCCAGGTCTTTTGTTTGAGAGACAAGTGAGTGGACAACCACAATATGCTGTGCCTAGCTCTAACTGGCTGAGTTACATTTGTTTTGATGCACCTACTTGTAAGCAGGTGTAGACAGCGTTGGCAAGGTAAACACAGTGGATTGTAGTTGAGGGTGCAGGAAGCTCCAGATCATGAGGCAGAAGTGGGCAGCGTTGGAGCAGTGTTGTCAGTGCGCTGACATTTCCAATCATACTACAGAGCTCCTCCAAAAACCAAGTCCCATCCCGAGATGTCAGATCCACAAGCTGCTCTCCAGCACTGGCTGCTGCTCCCTCCATTACCAGGTTACGCCTGAAAAAGGTGACTTTGTTATGTTTACTACAATATTACCATTTCCATTAATTTCCAGCTACACTTTGTTGAGAGGTGGAATAAGAGAAATGGGGAAGGAGGGAAAAAAGAAACTTTTGATATACAGCAATAATTCTACAAAGGCTGGGAGAATGTAAAGTCTAAACCTCATGGTGGTTTTGATGGCAGCAACATATCTTAAAAAGAGCTGGGGCAGGGACACAAAAAGTTGGACAAGTAAGTGGTACTAAAAGAAACAACTGGAGGAACATGTTGCAACTAATTAAGTTAACTGGCAACAGGCTGGTAACATGATTGGGTACGAAATGATCACCTCAGAGAGTCTCGGAAGTAAAGATGGGCAGAGGTCCAAAAATCTGCAAGAAAAACCCTGCAACTACAAAATGTGGCACAATCTTCTCTGGGCCAAAGAACATTTAAAATCTACCAAAGCAAAGTGGAAAACTGTTCTGTGATAGACAAATCAAAATGTAAAATTGTTTTTTTTAAATTCATGGACACCACATCCTCTGGACCACTGATTCCCAACCTGGGGTCCCTGGAATGTTCCAGTTTCCGTGGGAAATTCTGTAATTTCAATTCTTAACTGGTCCAAAATATTGCAAATAATTTGCCGTGTTGTGCATGGGTGCCTACAGAACGCATGCACAACAACAGATTGGAATCTAACCTGCAGAGTGTGCAGACGGCAGAGGTGATTACAGCAGAAAGGCTAAGGGAGCCAGGGTCTCCGTTCTCCTGCAGGAAGACTGTGATGCAGTGTTCAATTTCCTGTAGCTGCTCCTCGCAGGCAGCTACAGTTGTGCCTTCAGCTTTCAGTCGCTCTGCTTGGTGCATCATACGTTCATTAGTATCAGCCATTTGGTGCTGCAATGCTAACTCCACACTGGGCAGGAACTGGCTGGGGGCAGCTGGAGCCTGAGGGGCATACATCACCTCATATCTGTGAAGGTAAAGAGAAAAATTCAGTTGTGGGCAAGGAAAGTTGCATGGAAGCACAGTGTTTTCCAACTGCTATAAGCCTTGGGGTGCACTGCCTTTGTTGGTGTTTAATAGCACTTTTTTTTTTTTGCTTTGCAGTCAGCCAGCAGGAGGAGGCTAATTAATTAGCATATTTTTAAGTGTTGGGATCATAACAGCCTAACAGCACAGAAGCGCAAACACCTCACACTACAAAAGTAAGATCTGCACTGTTTCAGTAAGTGGTTTTGGTGAGGAGTGTGCTGCCTGCCTGTAGTGAAATGTTGAAAATGGATGCCAATCTTTGTTAAAACCACCCCAGGGGCAACATGTGATCAGCATGTTGTCCGCGCAAGATTCAATAGAATTGCTATGATCATTATCTAGAATTTTAACAGCATTCATGTTTGGACAACAGTGGTGACAGTTCAGTCACTCGCCGTTATGTGTGACATCACCGATGAACTTCTCTATAACAAGTTTTCAACCATGAGACAACATCTGCATGGTAGAAGAAAGTGAAGCCCGCAGCAGGCTCTTACTGTCTGTAGATGTGCTGGCAGAACTCTGGTGTCATGTCTCTCAGCAGTTCGTCCAACCACGCCTTCCACTGGTGGACCCGATGGTAAAGTAGAGTTGATCGTGGATACAGCAGAGCCACTGTGGCATAGCTATGTAGCTGCTCCAAGCAGCTGCGAAGTACTGCACGGCGCTGCTGCAACAAGGAACTCAACTCTGCTTCCATGCTTTCACATTGGCTGATCAGGTGTGCTTGGCCTGCATTTTGCAGGAAGGCTGTAGCTGGCACATAACTAGGAGGACCTGAGTGATCAGGAAAATGTAAAACAAAGACAGCATAAGGAAAAAAAATAATGCAGTATACAGACCAATCCAGAGAGATTTATTTGTTGTGGCATCTTGCTGTGTTGCATGATGGAAAGTTGAATTGACGATGTCAGGCAGTAACAAATGAATGAATGTGTTCAATAATTTGACACTGCTGTATTACTGTAAACCGTTTTGCTGAAACCACCTGTCACAGAGCGTGAGTTTTAACTGACTTAAAACTTACAAGAGCACTGAGGCGAGTGCAATATCCCCCCCACCTCCATTTTCTTTGCCCATCCCAAAATGTTACTGAAGGAGAGCAGTTTTCAACTTTTCAATATATTTACTGAGACAGAACCAAATTATGAAAAGCCTATCATCCATGAATATACAACAAAAATAATTTTATATGACCCATAGTTGTAGGTCAGGATCCCAAATTGAACCTGTGTAGCAAGTCTGGTGACCAGAAAAAGCCTTACTCATTCTATTGTAAGAGGTCATAGGGAATACCAACCTTGGCCTTTAACTTTTTGAACCCATAGTCAGAGGTGATGGTCTCCGTGTGAACCTGTGTACCAAGTTTGGTGACCCTAGCTTTACTCATTCTATAGTAATAGTACAAATGGAATATTAATTTTGACTTTTGACCCCAAACCAGGTCAGGGTGTAAGCCATCCAAGATTTGTCTTAAATGCCACTATGATATGGATTTGAAAAGCCTACATCATTTCTTTCAGTAGTTATTGTGCTTACAAGATTTAGGCAAAAAGTGACCTCTGACCTTGACCTCAAGGTCTACAATTCCTGCAAAAATCATCCAATCAGAGCCAAATTGGAATATGCACATCATCAGCGTATATCAAACCCTGGTAATCAAGCTTCAAAACAATTACAATAAAACTGTAGGGAGTCAATTTCACAAAAATGGAACAGAGAGACAAATGGATGGCCGGAATGCCCCATACCATAATTCCCCTTTGGTCTTTGACCCCTTTGGTCTTCGACTAGCAGGGGATAACAACTGAAGATTCCAACATCTTAGATGTCACAGCATTATTAAATGCAAAAATAATTATGAAATCCACACTGATAAATAATAGTAATCTTTTGAAAAGATTGTCAATGTTTTAATTTAGCATGAAATCTGACACCATCAACTGTGCTGACAGTTACTTCCAACTAGGCCTGAAACGATAACTGCTAACACGATTAATCACACACTACGAGAAGTCGCTGTTTATGTGTGCGTGTTTCTTTACAAAATCCACCAACATTTTAGCCAGTTGCACTGCTTCTGTCCCTGTGCACGCTCCTCAGGGGGAGGCGGGGCTCATGCTCACACAGCAGGGACAGCTGAAAAAGGCAAAGCAGTGAGCTGAAGGGTCCGCACACAATTTACAGTTTGTCCCCACTGAGCCTAAAAGTCTTTAACAGCGTGATCGCTTTGTGCAGCGAAGCCCTCAGTTTTTGCCCGATCGGCACTTACTGATGACATAAAGCCATGTGTCACAGTCGTCCGTGACAACATATAAACAGTAGTGGCCAAAACAATTTTATTTATCATTTGTTTATTTAGGTTTTATTTATTTATGTTATTTTAAATGTTTTTCCACATTTCTATTCCAGTATTTAATATTGATCATAAATAAAAGTTCAAAGCTCTTTGAAAAGTTGTACATAGACCATTATCATTGCATCAGTATATCCTGGGCATAAAATTGTCTTCATGACATCAATGATATTGTTTATTGTCATAACTTTGGGGAAAATTTGTTGACCATCAAAATTTGATATCGCTACAGGCCTACTTCCAACCCTACAAAACAAAGCTGCCTCAGACACTGTTGCTCTGTTTGTAGTTCTGACTTAATGTTTAGATTGTGGGTCTTTTGATCGCCTTAGTGTGAGCCATTACTTTTAATTTCATATTTCTTCAGTAGCTGAAGAGCAAATAGACAAAGGTGTATTATCTACTTGCCTTTACCCAGATTGGTGTATAGCAAATGCATCGAGTTGCTCTGGTAAGAACAAAATAAGAAACTACTTAAAAATTAAACTAGAGCACTCTAAGGCGAGTGCAATATCCCCTGTCTCAGTTTTCTTTGAAGATCCCAATACTTATTGACAAAGAGCAGTTTTCAACTTTTCACTATAATTACTGTAGCAGAACCAAATTATAAATAATATTGTATATTATTATGAATATACAATAAAGTATACAACCCATAGTTGTAGGACAGGATCCTGAGGTGAACCTGTGTAGCAAGTTTGGTGACAATAGAGATCTTTACATGTTCCATAGTAAGAGGGCAGAGGGAGTGCCAATCTTGACCTTTGACCCCAAACCTGCAGTCAGAGGTCATGGTCTCAGAGTGAACCTGTGTACCAGGTTTGCTGTCTTTGTTGTTGGGATATAGTTTAAGCCATTTTGATGTTGACCATGTGATCCCAAAACCACAGCCACACTTCAGGGTCACAGAGTAAACCGGTGTACCAGGTTTGGTGATCCTAGCTTTACTCATTGTACAGTAATAAGGCATAGGGAACGTTAACTTTGACCTTTTGACCCCAAACCCATAATCTGAGGCCAGGATCCCAAGGTGAACCTGTGGACCAGGCTTGGTGGCCCTTGCTTTACTCGTTTTATAGTAATAGTAAATTTAGCATTTACCATAGTGCAACTGCAATGTTAACTTTGACCTTTTGACCCCAAACCCAAGTCATTCAAGATGCCTCTTAAATACAACTACTGTATCGAGTTGAAAAGCCTACATCATTTCTTTCAGTAGTTATTGCGTTTACAAGATTAAGGGGAAATCTGACCTCTGACCTCAAGGTCATCTGATGAAAGTCAAATGACCTTGAGGTCAGATTTCCCCTTAATCTTATCATGTGCATATTGCAATCTGATGAAAGTCAAATTGCAATATGCACATCAGAGTATATCAAACCATGGTACCAAGTTTCAAAACATTTGGAACAAAATTGTAGGAAGAGTTGATTTCACATGACAGTTACAGTCTATGAAGTGAGGTGAAATAGGAGGTCATAGGTCAGTTGCTACAATTCCTGCAAAAATCATCCGATCAGAACCAAATTGCAATATACACATCCTCAGTGTATATCAAACCATGGTACCAAGTTTCACAACAATTGGAACAAAACTGTAGGAGTAGTTGATTTCACCAAAGTATGACAGACGGACTGATCCATAACATAATCCCCTTTGGGCTTTAACTGGTGGGGAATTTAAAAAAAAAAAGAAAAAAAAAAAAAGAGTCATACCCAGACCTTGATTGAAGAGTGGGGAACAGTAGTTCACAGAAAATCATATGTTAAACCTGTTTATCTGGCCATCCACTTAGCAAAATTCCCAGCGGTACTAACCGAGATCTATGGGGCTGCTTATGTCCTGCAGCAAGCTGCCCAGCTGTGGTGCCTCCAGGCTGGAAAATGCTGCCTGGTACTGGGAGATCCACAGTTCCAGCTCTGTTAGCTTGCTCTGAATTGCCTCCTGGACAGACCGCTGCCTTGAATGAAGCTGGGTGTGTTCAGAGTACCTATGAGTACAAGAAAGGTGAATACTACATTACTGCTGCATGGTGTATTCAGAGTTGAAAACCTAATTATCCAACAACACTAGAAATGTTTTTAAAATGCCCAAACTGTTCACAATAAATCATCATCCAGTTATTTATCTGCAACCCCAAACTGGGAAGGGGGGGGGGGGACTGGAAAGTATGGAAAATGCAAAAAGCTCTTTGATCCCTAAATTTAATTTGTGTCTCAGACCTTTGCTCCAGGGTAAGGATGAGATGGTCAGGATGGGTCTCAGCTCCTTCCAAAAAAGTCATCTCTTCCTGCAGTTTAGCTTGTAGTTTCTCCCCTTGGCAAAGCAAGTCTTGCAACACCAGGTACTCTTCTACAGCTTCTTCTACTTGTGGTAAAACCGCCAGCATTTCATCGCGATTCTTAAACCAGTTCACCTGCACAGTCCAACAGCACATCAATCACTGTAAACTGTCACAAGTTTTGCTTCGTCATTAACTGTGTGCAGCGCTTTAAACCTCACATTTCTCAGTCCACATCATGATTCTTAAATGGTAGAGATGGTTATTACAGAGGTACTTAGTCATGTGAAAAAAAATTTAGGACACCCCATTAAATATTCAGTTCTTTATTAACACATGTTCACAAATCGATGTCTAATGTTTTTGTTTGGATTTTTTATTCTAGCCATTTTAAGTGGAAATAAATGTGGGGGTGTCCTAATAAAATTTATTTAGTTATATTACGTGACTCTCCCAGTATTGTTAATGATATTAAATATGCATGTCCAAATATGTTACATCATACAGACTTGTAGAGGGTGTCTTTTTCCCCAAATGACTGTATGTTACCAAATATCAATCCTGAAAAATGGTCAAGCCCTATTCTTTACTTTAGGACAGTGGTGGCCTAATGGTTAGGGATGTGGACTGGTGAACAGAGGGTTGCAGGTTTGATCCCTGGACCGGCAGGATTAGATCTGGGTGGGACAGATAACATAGCAGCGTTTGCCCCACCCTCCTTAACCTCACTGTGGTGCCCTTGAGCAAGGCCCTCAACCCCAACTGCTCCAGTGGAGCTGCTCAGTGGCCACAGGTCAGTCTGTGGTTGTACTGGGCAGCTTCCTGGTGTGAGTGTGAATAGGGGGTTCCTTGAAAAAGAGAGGTTGCCTCTCAGTGGAACTACCCTGAATAAATAAAGGTTAGATAAAAAATGTATAAATTAAAGCACCTTATGATGACTGATGCTTTCAGCTGGTGCAAGAGCAGTAAAACTGAACTGAATTCTGAAACCATATCTACGTGTCTGAATTTGCCTATTTTGCCCAATGCTGCATTGTCATCTAATAAGAACTGTCATGAACTCACCTTAATCTCAGCCACTCTAGAGGAGAAGAGAGAGCGTGTAATGTCCCTCTCCATATCCCGTTTGCTCTTCTTGTTGTCAGCCTGCTGGCCTCCTCCTCCATATACTGCACCAGCAAAGCCCACCTCACCCCCAGCAGTCCAGTCCACCAGAGGATCATAGACAAAGGCCTCCAGAAGGGTCAGCAGGGTCTCCCTGCCCCGCCGCATTATCTGGACAACCTGGAAAGACATCTGATTTCAGCACAGAAGCAACATTTGAAAAGACATGACAACCCTCTTTGCAAAACATCCGAGACAGTTTTAAGCAAATACTGAGAGGTTTTTGTAAATCCTGAACTGCATTCTATTGTGACTGAGGTAGTGACCTGTTCACAGGACAGCCTGAAGATGCCCTCTACTCCAGTGACTCCCAGTGCTGTCTCAATGTTTTGGGTCATTCTGAATGGGACTTTCTCTGGCACCCGCAGGCTTTTCCCTAGCGAAAAAAAACAAAACACAAAAATGTCTTTTTTCCTTTCAGATTAATTTAACACAAAAGTAAACAAACCAATTAAACCCACCTTTTTCAAAGCACACGTTGTAGTCAATGTGCACAACCTCTCCAGTGGTCATATCAATCAAAACATTGTCAAGGTGCCGATCACCAAGGCCGATGATGTATCCCACCATGGACATTACAGCGGTAGATCTGGCGTAGGACTGCAGCATAAAAGAAAAAAACAACATCAAACAAACTGATTAATTTTCACCATTTATGAACTTTTTACAAATAATACATTTAATAAAGAAAGAGTTAAAAATCAAATGTTTTCATAAGATCTCTTATTGACAGTTACCTGAGTGACGCGCCACCATTCACTAGGTGTGGTGCACGAACACCACAGCTCTTTGGCCAAAAGGTTAGAAGGTGTAGCCTCCATCAACTCTTTTAACACCTCCTTCATAACACTGAGAGGCCAGTCGCGTCTTGTCACATCTAGACTCAGTCCCACTGCTTTCAGAGCGGGCCCGATGCGGCTGTAGTAGAGCTCGCTGGGGCGGGGCACCGGAGGAACAGGCTGCTGTTGAAAGGAATCTTGGGCCTGGTTGAATGGAAAAAACAACAACATTTGACTATTATGCTTTCAAAACTGTGTGATATATTTTCAGTATTTAAAGAGATTAGGGGCGTAATGATACATGTACTCATCATGAAATGTTTTGGAACAACCCCAGTGCTGAATTTTGTTAATTTAAAAAAAAAAAAAAAAAATCAGTGCTTTTTTTTTTTTTTTAAAGGTGTCCAGAGATTATTATCCTCATATCATATCGGTGGCATAACATGGTCTTCATACTAATATCGTTTAACACGATAATTACTGAGACAATTTGTTGTCCAACAAAATCTTATCACAGGCCTACATGTTTGTTGTTTGCCTTCCTCTTCCAAAAAAAACTACAGCCACCAGTTCTGTTACAATTAGCGGGACTGTATGTTGTAACTTTTGAGAGACCACACAAGTGGAGGCTGCTTCCCTGGCATATCACAACACTGGGCTCAACCGCTGTGGCCGTCCTGAGCGGAGATGCCTCAAGCAGTATGGAGAGGCTAATGTGGAGACATCTGGGCTAGGCTAGTGGCTAAACCAAACCAGCCAGCTGTCCTGACCATTTTCTGATCCCTGCACAATAAAATGGAGCACATCTAAATGCTGAGATCTACCCAGTGGGACGTGAGAAACTGCTGTGTTTTTATTGTCAGTGAAACATTTCTAAATGGCAACATTCTGACATCTGGACTAGTAGCTAAGCTACACTGGCTAACTACTTCCAGGCTACTATAGGAGTCCTGAACAATAAGCTGGACCACATCAGACTGCTGAGGTCTGCTCAGCACCACATGAAGAACTGTTGCGTTTTATTTTTCCATCGAATTATGGCTAATTGCTAAGTAACAATATTCCTACTAGATATGGCACTGAACTGCAGTGTTTGTTTACACTAAGTAAATATTCTCCGGTGGCAGTTTGTGATCATTAATTGTATTTCTTAGTATGGAATTTCTTTCCATTTATTATTATGTTATTCATTTTGTTCTGTTTTTAATCTAACAAATACAAGTAGTTGATGTTCAGAAAAGTTTTTAATAAAACAATTTCATTTTTTACAGCACCTTCCATCACTGTACTGAAAATTTACTAGACCGTGGCTTCTGTCCTGAGGTATGTGCCAAACTGAAACTTTTGTGTTTCGTTGTACTCCTGATAGACATTTATATTATTAGTATGGAAATAAAATGCACCTTCTGAGCTTGCAACACAGCCTCCCTCTGCTGCCAGCGCTTGTAGAGGCCAAAGAGTGGCGTGGCACCATCAACCCACTGGATCAGCCCTGAACGGGTTCCCAGTGGGGTGACAGAGTAGTGGCGAGCATGGAACTGTGGCTGCTCCTGCTGGTTGATCTTGGTGAACATAGTGTTAACAATGGACAAGAACTGCATGATGCGCTCATCCAAATGCAAATCCTCCAGACCTAAGAGAGATGAGGAGAAGGGTTTTAATTACTTATTAATTACTACAGAAACTGAAAGGGGCTTGAAAAGACAGGACTAATATGTGTGTGAGGATGTGGGGCAACATTCTGAAATGAAACTACTGCAACTGGCTCCCTTACCTTTAAAAAGGTAAGGATAGTTGTGTCCATCTGAGCCCAGGAAGAACAGCTTCTTCGGCTTGGTCTTTGTGGGCAGAATGGTGATGGTATTGCCTACACTCTGGATGGTGATGGCATCTGATGCTGAAGCCTCACCCGGTAGAGCAATTTCAGTGGTGATCATAGACGCCAGGCGGGGACTGATTTCATCCAGATGAAGTAGATAACTGGCGCGTTTTTGAGCACGTTGCTGCAGGCTCATCATTATCTGACATACGACAATCAGGTTTGAAAAAAATAAAACTTTAAGGCAACTCAATCTTTAGTGCAATCAAGTGCACAAGAGCAAAAACACACCTGCTTGAATGGCAGCCAGCTACTGGCTGGGTTGGCTGGGTTGACAGGGTTTCTAAGACGCTCCAGGGCAGTGGTGATTGTGTCACTGTAGGTCTGCTGGAACCAGGTCTCATGTGGAGTCTCTGCTGGAGCTGCTGTGATGCTGCAGACGTGATCCAGGGCAAAAACCATGGGGCGCATGAGAGCAGAGTGCTTCTCACGCATGATGGCAATCTTTTCATCCCTGTGGAACAAATATAGTTACCAGACTAGTTTTGAAAAGCAAGAACATAAAGCACAGATGAGTAGTTAACGAGTATAAAAGGGCATGAAAACAAGTTATTCTTCTCTTTAGCAGTCACCAAAAAGACCTGCATATCTCAGCTGTGAGATACTTTCATGAATTTCATTTAGCACCAAGTAAGGTTTAAAAAGTTTAAACAGTACTGTGTAATTGAAATTATAATAAGCAAGATAATAAATGCCCCCTCATGGATCGTCACCTTATCGTGGTGGGGGGGTTTGCGTGCCCCAGTGATCCCAGGAGCTATGTTGTCCGGGGCAATTTGCCTCTGATAGGGTCTCCCAAGACAAACTGGTCCTGGGTGAAGGGCCAGACGAAGAACGATCCAACAGACTCTCATGATAAATTGTATATCAAGGATTCAGTGTACCCCGCCCGGTATGGGGTTACCGGGGCCCCACCCTGGAGCCAGGCCTGGGGGAGGGGCTCGAAGGCTAGCGTCTGGTGGCCGGGTTTCCACCCATGGGACTCGGCCGGGCTCAGCCCGAAGGAGTTACATGGGTCCGCCCTCCAGTAGGTTCACCACCTGCAGGAGGGATCATGGAAGTCCGGTGCTATGTGGATTAGGTGGCAGTCAAAGGCGGAGACCTTGGCGGACTGATCCCAAGCTTTCTAAACTGGCTTTTGGTACGTGGAATGTCACCTCTCTGGTGGGGAAGGAGCCTGAGCTGGTGTACGAGATTGAGCGATACCGGCTAGATATAGTCGGCCTCACCTCAACACACAGCTCCGGTTCCGGAACCAGTCTCCTGGAGAGGGGCTGGAGCTTGGCCTTTTCTGGAGTTGCCCCGGGCGAGAGGCGACGAGCAGGGGTAGGTATTCTTGTATCGCCCCACCTTGCTGCCTCTATATTGGAGTTTTCCCCGGTGGACGAAAGGGTTGCTTCCCTGCGCCTTCGGGTTGGGAAACGGGTCCTGACCATCATTTGTGCCTATGCACCAAATGATGTTTCAGAGTACCCACCCTTTTTGGAATCTGTGACTGGGGTGCTGGAGGGTGCTCCTCCTGGAGACTCCATTGTCCTACTGGGGGACTTCAATGCGCACGTGGGCAACGACAGTGAAACCTGGAAGGGGGTGATTGGGAGGAACGGCCTGCCCGATCTGAACCCGAGTGGTGTTCAGTTATTGGACTTCTGTGCTAACCACAGTCTGTCTATAACGAACACCATGTTCAAGCATAAGGGTGTCCATATGTGCACCTGGCACCAGGACACCCTAGGCCGCAGGTCGATGATCGATTTTGTTATCGTATCATCAGACCTGCGACCGTATGTCTTGGACACCCGAGTAAAGAGAGGTGCAGAGCTGTCAACTGATCACCACCTGGTGGTGAGTTGGATCCGATGGCAGGGGAGGAAGCCATTCAGACCTGGTAGACCCAAACGTATAGTGAGGGTGTGCTGGGAGCGTCTGGCTGAGGCCCCTGTCCGGGAGGTCTTCAACTCCCACCTCCGGAAGAACTTCAACCACATTCCGAGGGAGTCTGGAGACATGGAGTCTGAATGGGCCATGTTCTCCACCTCTGTTGTTGAAGCGGCAGCCCAGAGCTGCGGCCGCAAGGTGGTCGGTGCATCTCGTGGTGGCAACCCCCGAACCAAGTGGTGGACACCAGTGGTGAGGGGGGCCATTAAGCTGAAGAAGGAGTCCTATCAAGCTTGGTTGGCTTGTGGGACTCCCGAAGCAGCTGAGGTGTACCGGCAGGCCAAGCGGAGTGCAGCTCGGGTGGTTGCTGAAGCAAAAACCCGGGTATGGGAGGAGTTCGGTGAGGCCATGGAACAAGACTTTCGGTCGGCTTCAAAGAGATTCTGGCAAACTGTTCGGCGGCTCAGGAGGGGAAAGCAGCTCCCCGTCCACACTGTGTATGGTGCGGATGGGACACTGTTGACTTCAACTGGGGATATCGTCGGGCGGTGGAAGGAATACTTCGAGGATCTCCTCAATCCCACTGATACGCCTTCCACAGAGGAAGCAGGGTTTGGGGACGAGGGGGATGACTCGCCTATCACAGGGGCTGAGGTCGCCAAGGTGGTTAAAAATCTCCTTGGTGGCCGGGCCCCGGGGGTGGACGAGATTCGCCCCGAGTACCTCAAGGCCCTGGATGTTGTTGGGTTGTCATGGTTGACACACCTCTGCAACATTGCGTGGAGGTCGGGGGCAGTGCCTTTGGCATGGCAAACCGGGGTGGTGGTTCCTCTCTTCAAAAAAGGGGACCGGAGGGTGTGCTCCAACTTTAGAGGGATCACACTCCTCAGCCTCCCTGGGAAGGTCTATGCCAAGGTACTGGAGAGGAGAGTCCGGCCGTTGGTCGAACCTCGGATTCAGGAGGAGCAATGTGGTTTTCGTCCTGGCCGTGGCACATCGGACCAGCTCTTTACCCTCTCGAGAATTCTTGAGGGTTCGTGGGAGTTTGCCCAACCAGTTTACATGTGTTTTGTGGACTTGGAGAAGGCATTTGACCGCGTCCCTCGTGGATTTTTGTGGGGGGTGCTTCGGGAGTATGGGGTATCGGGCTTGTTGTTACGAGCTATTCGGTCTCTGTACGACCGTTGTGAGAGTTTAGTTCGCATTGCCAACACTCGGTCGGAGTCATTCCCAGTGAGAGTTGGACTCCGCCAGGGCTGCCCTTTGTCACCGGTCCTGTTCATAATTTTTATGGACAGGATTTCTAGGCGCAGCCAGGGAATGGAGGGTGTCATGCTTGGTGACCACAGGATCTCATCTCTGTTGTTTGCAGATGATGTTGTCCTGTTGGCTTCATCCAGCAATGACCTACAGCTCTTGCTGGGACGGTTTGCCGCTGAGTGTGAAGCGGCTGGGATGAGAATCAGCACCTCCAAGTCCGAGTCCATGGTCCTCAGCCGGAAAAAGGTGGATTGTCCTCTCCGGGTTGGGGACAGGCTCCTGCCCCAAGTGGAGGAGTTTAAGTATCTTGGGGTCTTGTTCACGAGTGAGGGGAAAATGGAGCGAGAGATCGACAGACGGATTGGAGCAGCATCTGCAGTGATGCGGACGTTGTACCGGTCTGTTGTGGTGAAGAGGGAGCTTAGTTCTAAGGCAAAGCTGTCGATTTACCAGTCAATCTACGTTCCTACTCTCACCTATGGTCACGAGCTTTGGGTAATGACCGAAAGAACGAGATCGCGGATACAAGCGGCTGAAATGAGCTTTCTCCGTAGGATTGCTGGACTCACCCTCAGAGATAGGGTGAGGAGCTCAGTCATCCGGGAGAGGCTCAGAGTAGAACCGCTGCTCCTCCACATTGAAAGGAGTCAGTTGAGGTGGTATGGGCATCTGATTAGGATGCCTCCTGGACGCCTCCCACTTGAGGTGTTTCAGGCACGTCCCACTGGGAGGAGACCCCGGGGCAGACCCAGGACTCGGTGGAGAGACTATGTCTCCCAGCTAGTCTGGGAACGCCTTGGTATCCCCTCTGAAGAGCTGGAGCAGGTGGCTGGGGAGAGGGAAGTCTGGGCTTCTCTGCTTGAACTGCTGCCTCCGCGACCCGGACCTCCGGAAAAGCGGTAGAAGATGGATGGATGGAAGATAATAAATGAAAGCACCAAGGTGCTGAAGCCTTGATGCCTGTGGCATGGTAGCATGGGGGGGTTGTAAAAAAGTCACTTCCACTCCTAGTGGCTGGGAATAGTTACTACAAAAGCATTTTTCACAGCTGCATTGGTGGTAAAAGTGAGTTAAATATGTGGTTATTTTGAAAACAAGGCCTCATCTGGAAATAGTGGCAAATTAAAAGTTGAGAAAATATATAGAGAATGAATAGAAAATAGTTGCTCAGAGGAGAGAAAAAAAACAAAACGCATTTGGTGGATACGCCCCCTTATGCTTCTGCGTCAAAACAATGGTATACCCAATGCAGTAGCTACATTGTACCCCACTACTTGCAGAAATGTAACTACATTTGGCATTGGTGAGCCCAGGGGTGTGGGCCCACCGCGCCGGCCACCTGGCCTCCCTTGATTGTCTCTCCGTGGGCGGATGCCTGGCTTTCCTGGGGCTTGCTGACCTCGGGCATTTGTGCCCTGTGGGGGATGGTGGCGCTGCCTTGCCTGCTCGGGGTTCTGGGGGGGGGAGGGGTGCTGCGACCAGCCCCCCTCTTCATATGCTTCCTGACAAACCACTCACAGGCACACACATTTTGCATGCGCCCTCGTATATATGCACATGGACACACACACACACACACACACACAAATGTCTCTCCTTTAAAAGGTGCGGATACCAGACTCGTGTTGAGACATCTTCAGTGGAAGAAGCAATTTGTCTTCTGTTAGTTTTAGTTGTTGGTTTGTTTGTCTTTTTGTCTGTTCCCCTCCCTTTTCTTTCCCCCTCCACACACTTCCTTTCCCTATTCCCCATCCCGTCGGGTCCTCCATGGGTAAAATAATTTAAATAAAGTATTAAAAGTTATTACAAGAGGAGTTTACAACAATATAAAGTACATAGTTAGGTACTGTATAAAGCTCCTTTTGGCAAAGTAAATCTGTTTTGGCACAATAAGGGTAACAGATCTCTGTTCTGCTTACCTAGCTGCCTGACAGGACAAGGGGGTAAAAAAAAGCAACTACACATTGTGGTGATGCAAACTGCAAGAGCCGAGATTGGGCCGCTCTGCCTCCTCCTACACATTTCCTGGCTCATGCTTTCAAATTTTGTTTTTGCTTACATTTTTATTAGAAATTTATGTATATTTATTTCACTTATGAAAAAGCTGAATAATAAAATGTATTCATTTCACTTATGAACAAGAGCACTCTGAGGCGAGTGCAATATCCCCTGTCTCTGTTTTCTTTGAAGATTCCAATACATAATGACAGAGACCAGTTTTCAACTTTTCAATACAATTACTGTGGCAGAACCAAATTATGATAAGCCCATCATCCACAAATATACAACAAAGAATACAACCCATAGTTGTAGGTCAGGATCCCAAGATGAACCTGTGTAGCAAGTATGGTGACCCTAGAGAGCTTCACACGTTCTATAGTAAGATCATAGGGAGTGCCAACCTTGACCTTTGACATTTTGACCCCAAACCTGTAGTCAGGTTATGGTCTCAGAGTGAACCTGTGTACCAGGTTTGGGGACCCTAGCTTTCTTGTTGATATATAAGTCATATTGATGTTGACCTTTGACCTTGCGATCCCAAAACCACGGTCACACTTCAGGGTCACAGGGTGAACCTGTGCATTAAGTTTTGGTGGCCCTAGCTTTACTCATACAGTAATAAGGCATAAGGAATAAGGGACCTTGACCTTTTTACCCCAAACCCATAGTCAGATGTCAGGATCCCAATGTCAACCTGTGTAGCAAGTTTGGCGACCCTAGCTTTATTTGCTGTTGACATATAGTTTATAAGCTATTTTGATGTTGACCTTTGACTTTGCGATCCCAAAACCAGTCACACTTCAGGGTCACAGGGTGAACCTGTGTTCCAAGTTTGGTGACCCTAACTTTAGTCGTTGTACAGTAATAAAGCATAGGGAATGTTAACCTTGACCTTTTGACCCCAAACCCATAATCAGAGGTCAGGATCCCAAGGTGAACCTGTGGACCAGGTTTGGTGGCCTTAGCTTTACACACTGTACAGTAATAAGGCATAAGAAATGTTATGCCTTGACCTTTTGACCCCAAAACCCATAATCAATTCAATTAAATTTATATAGCACCATATCACAACAATGGTCATCTCATAGCACTTTTAAATGTAGGGGAAACCCCACAATTGCAGAAAGACCCCAGCAATCAGGCAATCCCCTGTGAGCAAGCACTTGGCGACGGTGGAGAGGAAAAACTCCCTTTTAACAGGAAGAAACCTCTAGCAGAACCAGGCTCAGGGAGGGGCAGTCATCTGCTGCGACTGGCTGGGGGGTGAGGGGATAGAGAAGAAGAAAAGAACAGACAGAAAGAGAGCAAACATTAAAGGAGAGAAGCCAAGTACATTATTGGAGGTCATCTGGCAGTCTAAATCTATTAACAGCAAAACAAAGGGAGGGTTAAGAGACACATGATCCCTCCCAAATCGTAGTCTATATTGAAGAGTAAGGATCCCAAGGTGAACCTGTGGATCAGGTTTGGTGGCCTTAGCTTTATGCATTGTACAGTAATAAGGCATAAGAAATGTTATGCCTCGACCTTTTGGCCCCAAACCCATATAGTTCTGGATCCCAAGGTGAACCTGTATTCCAGGTTTGGTGGCCCTAGCTTTACTTGTTTTATAATAATAGTAAATGTAGCATTTACCATAGTGCAACTACAATGTTAAGTTTGGAACTCTGACCCCAAACCCATAGTTAGGTAAGGGTGTAAGTCGTCCAAGATGTGCATTAGATACAACTACTGTATCAATTTGAAAAGCCTACATCATTTCTTTCAGTAGTTACTGTGTTTAGAAGATTTAGGGGAAAAATCTGACCTAACCTTTGACCTCAAGGTCATCCGTGAGAGTGAAATTGCAATATGCGTATCATCAGAGTATATCAAACTATGATAGCAAGTTTCAAAACAATCAGAACAAAATTGTAGGAGTCGATTTTACAAGACAGTTACTGTCCTATTAAGTGAGGAGAAACAGGTCATAGGCCAGGGGCCACAATTCCCGCAACAATCATCCGATGAGA
Organism: Pholidichthys leucotaenia; assembly: GCA_020510985.1. NCBI lineage: Eukaryota > Metazoa > Chordata > Actinopteri > Cichliformes > Pholidichthyidae > Pholidichthys > Pholidichthys leucotaenia. The sequence goes on from CM035838.1 coordinate 316,182,073, forward strand.
GTCAAACTGCAATATGCGCATCCTTGGTGTATATCAAAACCATGGTACCAAGTTTCAAAACAATCGGGCCAAAACTGTAGGAGGAGTTGATTTCACAAAAGTGTGACAGATGGATGGACCGACGACCCATAACATAATCCCCCTTCGGTCTTCGCCCAAAGGGTTTTTCGACCGGCGGGCAATAAAAAGCTGAATAATAAAATGAAAACTTATGTCAGAGAAAATTCTTCACAACAATACTGAGCAAAGTGTCTTTTGTTCCTTTGTTTAACAGAACTCGCATTATCAAGTAATCAAGTGTATCCACATGGGCAGAAATGTTTCAGGTTACCACACATAGTTAATACTTGGTGGTCTAGTAAGTCACAGAAGTATAATTTATTGCTTTTTTTAATGTGTGTACATTTCATCAGTTTATTTAGCAAGCCACTCACTCTTATTCTGAAGGGTTGCAAGACCAGATAAGTCGACCGGATAGGTCGTTAGCAAACGAATGTGCAGAGTTCAGACTTGAAATGTTTATCCCCCCACCCAGTTTCCTGTGCTTAAGGTGAGTCTACGTTTATGCTATTATCTTCCTTCTCATCTCTGCTCGCTGCAGTTTAGATTTCTCTGTGAGCATATGGGGGGGAGCAGCTGCGGTGAGCTAGAGAGCTTCCGCTTTCAGACTTCAGCGACCAAGCTGCAGACAAACCTGTCTCACATGACCAGGAGCTCATTTTAATGTGATAAATATTTGAGTATCTGCAAGATAATGATTTATGTATTGCGAGTGGCAAAATGTACCGATACAATGAATGCATTTGGTATATCACCCAGCCCTAATCGACTGTGACAGGAAGTCATCCATGTGCTATAAAAAAATTGCACCGCCACCTCTAGTGGCCCGGCATAGTGATTACAATACCTTTTTTCCCCAGCTCCACTGACGGTAAAGGCGAGTTAAGTTTGTGTTTATTTTGAAAATAAAGCTTTATCTGGAAACTCTGGCAAATTAAAAGTCGAGAAAATATGGTGATACAATGATACAAGCCTTTAGTTCCACTTAATTTTGACCGGATGAGCTGAAACAGACAGGAAGACAGATCCACACACAGACGCATTGAGTGATGACCGTATGCCTCCATTCACAGAGGCGGCATAAGAAATTATAATAAGCAAGGACTCCTTGTTACATGTAATCTGCTTTTGACACCAGTGTCTTAAAACTAAAAAAAAAAAAAAAATGGGGGGGGGGGGGAGACAAAAATCACAAAAGGCCCACAAAGTACACTTACAATTTTGTATATAATTAACATTTAACAGGAAAAAGGCTGGTTCTCAGGACCCAGACAAAGTTAAACCATGCAATTCTCACCTCCGCAATGTGTTATTGTTCTGTACCCTCTTGACCTCATCTTCCAGTTGCTGGATCCTACGCAGGACATGCATGTGCTGCTGCTGTAACACACCCAGCCAGAGCTCGTCCCACAGTAAGGTGATTCTGCGGAGCTCACCAACCAACTGCTGGACCTGAGTAGCACACATGAATGGTTAAGTCAGTCTTTATACAAGTGGCTCGCTTTTGAAGTTGGCCGCCATGAACGGGCAGAGCGGAGCAGCAACGAGAACCAAGAAATGTGAAGGAGGAATCAAAGCAGACCAATCACAGCTCTTATGGTCTGCGTTGCTGACGTGCACCTCTCCTTCTCAAGAGAGGTGCATGTCAGGCAATGCAGGGGTATATTGCGTCAATGCCGGTGCATAAATCCAGCTTAACAGCCGTCACTAGGGCTGAGGCTCATTTATAATTTCCGATTTGATTCAATTCCCATTCACAAGATACTCATTCAAGTCTTTTTTTTTTTTTTTAATATCAATTCAGTCAGATTTATTTCCATTACAATAACCATGTTTCTTGCATATGAAAGAATTTCTTAGGGAACTAATGTTGTAAATTGTTCCAGGAACCTTCTAACTTGATGAATTAAATATATGAATATGAACACAAGATTTCCCTGATAAACCTCAAAATTTGTGTTCCCCGTCATTGTTACTAGAAATCATTCAAATAGACCTATTCTTATTATATGCTCACCGGAAACTGCGTCCGATTGTGGTTCCACAATGGAAACTGAAAATTAAATGGCTACACATCTGTATTGAGCAATTTCTGTAAAATGCTGTGAATATGGCTCAGTCTTTATATCCACGCTGCTCATGATTTCAATAAATTTAAAGAGCAAGCATGTTTAACAATTTTGTTAAATATTTCAATTTATATCACATTTAAGCAAATGATGGTTTAAGGATATATTTTCCCCATATGTGTATTGTTGTTTAACTTTCGTCTTCTACAAGGTAGTTTATATTTATTGAACGCAGCCACCTACCTGAAGCACCATGGTAGGATTGGCTACAGACAATTTATCCACAATCTTGCTGTAACAGTCCTGCATCATGGCTTGGTCTTGACTGGAGCAGGTTGCCAGTTCTTCTGAAAGTCCCACTTGCCCACTGCCTTCAAGCTGTTCCTCCTCCCCAACGAGGTCTTCTCCCTGCATGCTCCCCAAGAAGGTGGGCAGAGCTGATGGCAGCTTGCTCCCTGTCAATAGATTTAATTATCAACTGTAGCATTATTTTAATGGGAGCCTCTTAAAAATCATTTACAGTGGTGTGGATAAGTGTTTGCCCCCTTCCTGATTTCTCATTTTTTTGTATGTTTGTCACACTGAAACGTTTCAAATCAAACAAATTTAAATATTTGACAAAGATAACACAAGTAAACACAAAATGCAGTTTTTAAATGAAAGTGTTTATTATTAAGGGTAAAAAAAAAATCCAAACCTACATGGCCCTGTGTGAAAAAGTGATTGCCCCTCCTCGTTAAAACATAAATTAACTGTGGTTTACTACACCTTTGGAAAGCTGAGAATTTCTCGAGCCATGCCCAGGCCTGATTACTGCCACACCTGTTCTCAATCAAGAAATCACTTAAATAGAACCTGCCTGACAAAGTGAAGTAGACCGAAACATCCTCAAAAGCTAGACATGCTGCAATCCACAGAAATTCAGGAACAAATAAGAAACAAAGTAATTGAGCTCTATCAGTCTGGAAAAGGTTATAAAGCCATTTTCTAAAGTTTTGGGACTCCAGCGAACCCCAGTGAGAGCCGTTATCCACAAATGGCGAAAACATGGAACAGTGGTGAACCTTCCCAGGAGTGGCCGGCCAACCAACATTACCCCAAGAGTGCAGCGACGACTCATCCAAGAGGTCACAAAAGACCCCACAAAAACATCCAAAGAATTGCAGGCCTCACTTTCCTCAGTTAAGGTCAGTGTTCACGACTCCACCATAAGAAAGAGACTGGGCAAAAATGGCCTGCATGGCAACGTTCCAAGATGAAAACCACTGCTGAGCACAAAAAACAAAGGCTCATCTCAGTTTTGCCAGAAAACATTTTGATGATCCCCAAGACTTTTGGGAAAGTACTCTGTGGACTGATGAGACAAAAGTTGAAATTTTTGGAAGGTGTGTGTCTCATTACATCTGGCATAAAAATAGCATTTCAGAAAAGGAACATCATACCAACAGTAAAATATGGTGGTGGCAGTGTGATGGTCTGGTGCCCTTTGCTGCTTCAGGACCTGGAAGACTTGCTGTGGTAAATGGAACCATGAATTCTGCTGTCCACCAAAAAATCCTGAAGAAGAATGTCTGGTCATCTGTTCGTGACCTCAAGCTGAAGCACACTTGGGTTCTGCAGCAGGACAGTGATCCAAAACACACCAGCAAGTCCACCTCTGAATGGCTTAAGAAAAACTAAATGAAGACTTTGGAGTGGCCTAGTCAAAGTCCTGACCTGAATCCAATTGAGATGCTGTGGCATGACCCTAAAAGGGCAGTTCATGCTTGAAAACCTTCCAATGTGGCTGAATTACAACAATTCTCCAAAGATGAGTGGGCCTAAATTCCTCCACAGCACTGTAAAAGACTCATTGCCAGTTATCGCAAACGCTTGATTGCAGTTGTTGCTGCTAAGGGTGGCCCAACCAGTTATTAGGTTTAGAGAGCAATCACTTTTTCACACAGGATCATGTAGGGTCCCCCCCCCAATAATAAACCCCTTCATTTAAAAAGTGCATTTTGTGTTTACTTATGTTGTCTTTGTCTAATATTTAAATTTGTTTGAGGATCTGAAACATGTAAGTGTGACAAATATACAAAAAAATGAGAACTCGGGAAGGGGGCACACACTTTTTCACACCACTGTATATACAGTGGGGCAAAAAAGTATTTAGTCAGCCACCAATTGTGCAAGTTCTCCCACTTAAAAGATGAGAGAGGTCTCCAATTTTCATCATAGGTATACCTCAACTATGAGAGACAAAATGAGAAAAAAAAATCCAGAAAATCACATTGAAGGATTTTTAATGAATTAATTGGTAAATTCCTCGGTAAAATAAGTATTTGGTCACCTACAAACAAGCAAGATTTCTGGCTCTCACAGACCTGTAACAACTTCTTTGAGAGGCTCCTCTGTCCTCCACTCGTTACCTGTATTAATGGCACCTGTTTGAACTCATTATCAGCATAAAAGACACCTGTCCACAACCTCAAACAGTCAGATTCCAAACTCCACTATGGCCAAGACCGAAGAGCTGTCAAAGGACACCAGAAACAAAATTGTAGACCTGCACCAGGCTGGGAAGACTGAATCTGCAATAGGTAAGCAGCTTGGTGTGAAGAAATCAACTGTGGGAGCAATTATTAGAAAATGGAAGACATACAAGACCACTGATAATCTCCCTCGATCTGAGGCTCCACGCAAGATCTCACCCCGTGGGGTCAAAATGATCACGAGAACGGTGAGCAAAAATCCCAGAACCACACGGGGGGACCTAGTGAATGACCTGCAGAGAGCTGGGACCAAAGTAACAAAGGCTACTATCAGTAACACACTACGCCGCCAGGGACTCAAATCCTGCAGTGCCAGACGTGTCCCCCTGCTTAAGCCAGTACATGTCCAGGCCCGTCTGAAGTTTGCTAGAGAGCATTTGGATGATCCAGAAGAGGATTGGGAGAATGTCATATGGTCAGATGAAACCAAAATTGAACTTTATTGTAAAAACTTGTCATGTTTGGAGGAGAAAGAACACCATACCTACTGGGAAGGATGGGGGTGGAAACATCATGCTTTGGGGCTGTTTTTCTGCAAAGGGACCAGGGCGACTGATCCGTGTAAAGGAAAGAATGAATGGGGCCATGTATCGTGAGATTTTGAGCGAAAACCTCCTTCCATCAGCATGGGCATTGAAGATGAAACGTGGCTGGGTCTTTCAGCATGACAATGATCCCAAACACACCACCCGGGCAATGAAGGAGTGGCTTCGTAAGAAGCATTTCAAGGTCCTGGAGTGGCCTAGCCAGTCTCCAGATCTCAACCCCATAGAAAATCTTAGGAGGGAGTTGAAAGTCCGTGTTGCCCAGCGACAGCCCCAAAACATCACTGCTCTAGAGGAGATCTGCATGGAGGAGTGGGCCAAAATACCAGCAACAGTGTGTGAAAACCTTGTGAAGACTTACAGAAAATGTCTGACCTCTGTCATTGCCAACAAAGGGTATATAACAAAGTATTGAGATGAACTTTTGTTATTGACCAAATACTTATCTTACCGAGGAATTTACCAATTAATTCATTAAAAATCCTTCAATGTGATTTTCTGGATTTTTTTTTTCTCATTTTATCTCTCATAGTTGAGGTATACCTATGATGAAAATTGGAGACCTCTCTCATCTTTTAAGTGGGAGAACTTGCACAATTGGTGGCTGACTAAATACTTTTTTGCCCCACTGTACATGCATTCCATATATCCAACAATTTATCTGAAAGCTGCATCATGAAAAGGGTGGGCTAGGTGTAATATGAAGAAAATTTCAAGTCTGACATTTACATTCTGAAGCAACATTCACCTGCAACAACAGAGTTTGCACAATTTTGATTTTCATGGGTGGTGTGCAAGGATGAAAGCTTTCAAAAAGGAACATCAGGGCAAGATTGAAGTTTTCCAGGGAACACCTAAACAAAGACCAGGACTTATGCAACATTGTGGTTTGGGCAAATTAACCTAAAATGTAATTAGTTATTAATTTATTTATTTGGACACTAAGAGTATGTTGCTGAAAGTTTAGCTTTAACTGAAGTCAGCATTTGGGTCAAAGAAACTCAGACTGAAGTATGGTGGTGGAAATGTCTGTTGCTGCTTTGCTGCAGCAGGGCCTCGTCAACATAATACAATTCACTATGAGTTAATTTTATTACTGTCCTTGGGGAAATCATGAGACCTTCATTGCTAAAACTGAACAGCTGTCTTAAAAACAGACACTGTTACTTAACATGTTCTCTTAAACCAAATATAAATTAATAAGAAACATTAACCACAACAGTGAAATAATCAGAGTAGTTTTAAAATAAAGTAAACAACAGAAATATAAGTATAAATAAAATACAAGTCCTAGGGGTGGGAAATCGCGATCGACCTCGAGATTAGATTTGGATCGCGATACTTGAGTCATGATTTGATCCTATCACGATTCATCGGTAATCACGATATTGTGATAATTGAGTATCACATTTCAATTTTTTTTTCACCTTATTCAACCTCAAATCATGTCCCTTAGTAAAACTGTTGACATCTCTTTCATATAGTAAAATATTCAGTCCAAACAGGCAGCCATCGGACAATTTCAGAGTAAATTATTTTTTAAATTAAATGGTGTTCACTTTTTTACTCATCTCTGGATGACCAAAGCACTTTACAGATCCTGCTATTCACCCATTCACACACTGATGGCAGTGGATGAAAAAACAAATGCTCTTAAACGTTCAACTGATAATAAAATATAGTTTTAAAAGTAGAAAAGCACTGAGTGCATACCTCCACCAAGGGTCCTTCCACCCCTCAAGGATCACCTCCAAAATGTAATGGGTTTGTTCTGGAGGACTAACTGGAGTCGTGGCCTAGTTGATAGAGCATCCGCCCCACAACCAGGAGGTTGGGGGTTCAAGTCCTGGCCGGGTCATACCAAAGACCATATAAAAATGGTACTTCTCGCCTTCTAGCTTAGTGCTTAGTGTAATAAAAAGGGGGAAGGAGAAGTTTGTGGCGGCACCTTGCATGGCAGCGACCCCTCTGATTCTACATGTGATTAACATTGTAGATAGGAGAAACGTAATTTCATCCTACTGTACGTTTGGCTATATGGACTGAATGACAACACAGATGGCTTCTTCTTCTTGCTAACACAGTGTGAGAAGATAAGAGCCTTGGTGGAGGTATGCATTCTCGGATCACCACCAAAATGTTAAGGGTTCCTGTCTAGCCCAAGGATCAACTCTGGTGAAAATTTCATCCAAATCCATCTTGCAATTTTTGTGTGATCCTGCTGCACAAATACAAAGCCTTTGGTAGAGGTATGCACTCTCAGATAATCACCAAAATCTAATCTGTTCCCAGTGCCATTACATACCTTTCGTAAAAATTCATCAAAATCCATTCATAACTTTTTGAGTAAAGTTGCTAACAGACAAACCAACAAACCAAACAAACCAACACCAGCAAAAACATTACCTCCACTCTTGGTGGAGGTAAAAATAAACACCTGGCATGAAATTTAGACAACATCGGCAAATTATTTTGTAAACAGGCTAACTGTCCCTCTGACAGTGGTGAAATTAAGTTTACTGAATTTTCTACTTGCGACTTACACACACACAAATGTAATGAATTAGAAATTGAAGATACCTGCATTCTGAGCCTCCCCTCCAAGGGACAGTGAGCCTACAATGGCAGGGTAGAGGATGAGATGTGGAGAGTCCTGGGCCACTCGACACAGTAGGCTGCAAATACTCTGTCGTATGTATGCCTCAGGATGATTGAGGCGGGAAAAGAGCTGGGGGATAATACCTGAGGAGGGTACAACCATTGAGTATATAAAAATGTTGGGTTCCACTACTTCAATTAAAAAATGTTCTGTCTATTGTTCATATTTTACAGCACGACCTACCCCTCCAGGGAGCTGTAGGAGTTGAAGCTAGGCCCAGCTCAAGCCCATCCCTCAGTTCACCGGCATGCTTCACCAACAGACGGAGGAGGCGCAGAGTTGCCATGACGATCACATCATCATTACTCTGTTTTCTGTTGTGACAGGACAGCAGGAGTTTAGGGTCATCCTCATCTACAGGGACCTAAAAGACACAAAAGACATCCACAATCTGTTGCTATGGAGACAGATGCTCTAACTCTTGAGTCAGTCCTCAAATGGCAGCACAGCTTCATAGTCATCAGGTTTAAAGAGGCTGGCTGCTAACCATTTAGCCGACATGTTTGTCTTACCTGTCCTGCATTGAGCTTGAGGAAGGTAAAATACGCCTGGCAGGAGACACGATAGAGACCGAAGATACGGTCCACCACCTGTCTCCAAACCCGAATTAGCCCATCAGTGACAAACTGCCCTGCATCCCCCAGCCAAGGGCATGCGTTGGTGAGCTGCCTCCAGATCACGTCCACCATGTCATCCTCATCATCTTCCTGCTGTAGAGCCATTTCTTCATCCTGGCAAAGAAACCCAACAGTCACATCAAAATGAAATGCACGCCTCATCAATTTGCTGTAAATGATTTGTCACTTTGTGTTATCACCTTTGAATGGAAAATTAATACAATTACTTTCAGGAATGACATGCATCAAGCATAAAGATCAAACAAAAAAAGCATCATATAACCATTATCTAATAATGCATCTCAACAAGTTTGAATAACAAAATTAAGTAATTTAATTCAAAGAGCTAAGGCATGACCAATGAAATTTAAACAAAAAAGGCATAGAATCTATGGAAGTTTACCTTTTTTGAATTACAATTTTCTAATTTCTGAGCTGTACGAGGACAGTCTTAATTTATGTGTGCTACTGTAGTTAATCTCATTGTAAACATAGCAGGATTTTCCATTTTCTTTCTGTCATGGAGAAATTAAAATCCCTGTAAGGAGGGTAGGGCTGGGCAGTATGTGAAAAAAAATTGTCACAATAAGTTTTTTTCATATAAGTTTTTTTTCATATAAGTCAATATCTATACATAATGCGATACAAATCAAATCACTATTTCTGCCAAGCGTAAAGGTTTCTTTTTACTCTTAAGTGAGACGTGAAGCTATAACAAGATTAATTGTGGTTTAAATAATTATTTTGTCAGAAGTTGAACATGACAAATGTACTGTAGAAATTATACAAGTGTATTTCAAATAATTATAAAATAGGTATATATAATAAACTAAAATCTTAATTCTAATTCTTAATTTAGTCAAAAGCTTCAAGTGTTACAGGAGAATAACTGTTTCTCTACACTCCGTGTACTGCTGGGAGTAGTGCCGTCTGGGAGAAATATTTACGGCCAGGGAGTTGGTAATGAGGGTCAGTTACTTTAATCAGCTACTTAAATCCAACATTTTCAACAATGCTTAATGGCAGCATGTCTTTTGCAATAAAGTAGGCTATTGCCTTTGTAATATCACTGTTTCTCTTGTTTTGTTGCTGTAAGGCATGGCGCTGGAGAAACTGGCCACTGTGGTCTGTTATGCAGTGGTAGTTTTAGGAAGACTCAGCATTTGCTCTGGTCTGGGACTGTAAAATCCTGGATTCTGTGTGCTCAGCAGGATGGGACTGCTTCAGATGGTTAAAAAAAAAAAGATTTGTAGTGTTACCTGCTTTTGTGGGAATGTGCTTGTGACAGTTTGCAGGGCACGCTAAGCTGCTTCTTGTCAGACTTTAAATAGCCAAAATATCTCCACACTACTGAATTCCTCAGACCCTTCTTTTCAACAATCTCCTTGTCCATTGAGCATTGGGTGGTGTCTGTTTTGGTGTCTTCTTTGGCAACACTGTCACTTTTCATTAACATTTTCCTGTCATTTTCTTTTTAACTACGCTCAACCTTCTACATGGCTGCACTATCCCAGACATTAGCAGGTGTGCTGCTGCTACTCCTACGTGTGTCAATTGAACATGATCAACTGTATTCCAGTCACATGATTGGTTCAGTGTGGTATAGTCTCATTGTCAATGGCTTTTCGTGTTGTCTGACAAAACATGGATTGAATGAGTTCTACTGATGTTCTATCCACCCCGTCTTATGTCTGTATCGAAAAGTTATTTCGTGATAATTATCGTGATTGTTTTATTGCCTAGCCATAAAGGAGGGACAAAATTGGAGACTGATCGCTTTCAATACATTATGTAAATGTTATTAACCTCTTCCACTCTGTTCAACTTCCCTAAAAACGCCTAAAAATAACATGCCCAAAGTAAATCAAAAGCTGTTCCTTTTGTACCCTTTGCAGCATCTTCATGGGGTTGGTCTCATTTAAAAGAAAACACTGAATTTTTTGGCAAAACAGTCATAATCTCTCTAAGTGCTCCTGCCACTGAGTAACAATCATCTAAACATACTAAATTTGAAGAAAATAAAGTTCGCCTGGGTGTTTTTTTTTTTAGATACAAATGCTTGCAAATAACATACAGTTGTCAGATACCTGCTGGAAAACACAACAGAAATGTAGAACCAAGTGTTTTCAAACTCAGGTCAAAATTTTGTAACAATACCACAAAAAATGAATATATTACACAGCTTTTTTCTCAGGTTGTAACAAGGCGTTCTTGAACTGAACTGAACCCCCCTCCAATTTTTCCAGAGTTCACTATCTCACCAGTTTACACAGATACAGGTCAACTGGACCCCTGACCAAGTGCGCATCCCAAGTGGACCACGGAATCCAATCTGTACATGTACAGGTGCATTCTCCATCCAGTGATTTATAAATGCTGCCCCAGATGAAAACCAGTCTGTGGGACTATAATGTTCTGAATGAGGCTTTAGAAAATTATGAATCACTTTGTAAATCACTGGATTGAAAATGTACAGATTGAATACTGGGGTCCACACATTAGTGTGCTCACTTGGTCAGGGGTCCATTTCACCAGATCACGTTTACACAGTAAAACAAAGGCATAATAACCCAGACATACACAGCACAGTTCCTTTTTTTTTTTAACCAGGAAAAAAATTGGTCAAAAGTTATTTTTATTACTATTTTTATTGATAAAGAATAATTTAGATTACAAGACTTACCTATCCACAACCGCACTGTCGCTGGTATTGTCCGCTGGCGTCTGACGATCGTCAGCTATTCCGTTGATGGAAACCTCCATTGTTTACTGATTCGTCGTCCAGGTCACCCAACCCAGTCAAGCCATCTACGCTTTCATGCATGCCCTTTCGGTTTAATTTGTGAACCATTTTTCAAAACAAAATAATGTCTAATGTTACCCTGACCCTTCTGCACAGTATCACAAAGGACTGCGCGTCACACAGCGGCGGAGTCAAAAGAGATTTTACGCATGGGAACGCATGGCATTTTACCGGAAATATAAACACGGAACTGGTGCATGTAGGGTGTCACTGAAGTCAGAAATTGATTGGCTAAGTGACACGTCCATCGTCAGATTACTCAGCTTCAACTGGCTCGTTGTATTCGCGGTCGTTGATGGCCAGATACTTCTTGCTAGGTTTTCGATCATTGGTTATTCAAGGTTTAAAAACCCAAATCAAGGCTCTTGTTGGTCGAATGAGATGTCAATCTCATTCTAAACCAATCTGTACTGGAAGACCGGAAATACAGCTTTTTTTTTTTATTGCGCACTGAGATGCACGAAGACACAGAGACGTGACTGGCCGTGGAATCTCCCGAGTTTAACCGGTTAATATCCACCTTAATTTTTCAAGTTATTTAGGAGGTGTCGCCAGATTCTTTACAATTAGTAAAAGTAGTTTGCAATTATTAGTTATTTTAATCTTGTTAGTTATTGGGGTGGGGGTGTCTATACAGTAGAGTATCACGATACTTTGGTTCAATGATACTGGTTCAATCCAGAGACACCAGTATAGAGATATTTCAATAAAAGTATTAATAAATGTTGCAAATACTTTGGGTATCACAGTAGAAAGAGCCAGCTGACTTTTCCCACCAATAGACCAATAGATGGTGCTAAATATTCACTGCCTGGTTAGGTCAGCACAGTGAAGGAGTGACTCGAGATCTAGCCAAGAGTCGAACAAGACAAAAATCAGGATGGGAAATCCCAATATGGGATTTTGGAGTACTCAATATTTCAATCATAATATTGCATCATGGCCCAAGAATCAGGATAATATCGTATTGTGGGATTTCTGGCATTTCCCACCCCTAGCTAGTTACAGTTCTAGAGTAATATTTCCACATTTACTTTCCAAACAAGTGGATCTTTGATTTCTTAGCATAAATGCCCAAAATGTGTAGAAAAGGAACAGACACTACCTGAATGCCTGTAGGTCGACACATGGCTTGTCCGAGAATGCTAAAGATGGCCTCTTTGTCTTCTTCACTGGTTGTTGATGGCAGAAGCTCCTCCACCTCACTTTTTTCACCAGGAAGAAGTGGCAGTCCTTCCCCTTGGCTGGAGAAAACAAAAATAGACCACAACTTAAAACAGTAGGATACATCATCTAAAATACATAAATACATAGGTTAGAGTACAAGTTATAACTACAGGGATACATTTATTATGTTGGGTTCACTAACCTGGCATTGTCCACCACCTTCCTGCCCCAGCGGTAAGCCCAGCTGGCCAGGGCAGCCCAGGACTTTGCCACATCTGGAGCCAGACTGGTGGAGAGCTGGTAGAGTTGGCCCAGAACAAAGTCTGGCTCCCCGACACCCACGCTTACTGCACAAGGCAAAATACAAAGATTAAAATACACCTACAACAAATACGGTATGCAAATGGGTTTATGAAAACATACGGACATTTCACAATGTATTAACACTGTTTACAGGTTTAAAACGGTAATATGTAAACATCCAGAGGTTGTGAAGTATGCAAAATTTGTACTCAAGTAAAAGCAGTGGTACGTTGTGACATTAACTACTCAGGTATAAGTAAGAGTAGCTGCCAAAAAATGTACCTGACAGTGAGAAAAAAGTTAACTTTTTTTTTTTTAAGTTATTCAAGTAGTGAGTAATGATTTTACTCACTAATTTGTGAGATTTTTCTCTAAAATGTGATTTTTTTTTCCTCATGAATTTTAAACTTTTGTGCAGAAATGTGCAATTTACAATTATTAATCCATTCATCCATCCATCTTTGACCACTTTTCTGGAGGTCCGGGTCACGGAAGCAGCAGTTCAAGCAGAGAAGCCCAGACTTCCCTCTCCCCAGCCACCTGCTCCAGCTCTTCAGAGAGGATGCCAAGACGTTCCCAGACCAACTGGGAGATGTAGCCTCTCCAGCGAGTTCTGGATCTGCCCCGGGGCCTCCTCCCAGTGGGACATACCCAAAACACCTCAAGTGGGAGGTGTCCAGGAGGCATCCTGATCAGATGCCCAAACCACCTCAACTGACTCCTTTCAATGTGGAGGAGCAGCAGTTCTACTCTGAGCCTCTTCTGGATGACTGAGCCCCTCACCCCATCTCTAAGGGTGAGTCCAGCAATCCTACAAAGAAAGCTCATTTCAGCCACTTGTATCCGCGATCTCATTCTTTCGGTCATTACCCAAAACTCATGACCATAGGTAAGGGTAGGAACATAGATTGACCGGTAAATCGAAAGCTTTGCCTTAAGAGCTCAGCTCCCTCTTCACCACAACGGGCGGGTACAACGTCTGCGTCACTGCAGATGCTGCGCCGATCCGTCTGTCAATTTCTCGCTCCATTCTTCCCTCACTTGTGAATAAGACCACAAGATACTTAAACTCTCCCACTTGGGGCAGGAGCTTGTCCCCAACCCAGAGAGGACAATCCACCTTTTTCCGGCTGAGGACCATGGACTCGGACTTGGAGGTGCTGACTCTCACCCCAGCCACTTCATACTCAGTGGCAAACCGTCCCAGTAAGACCTGTAGGTCATTGCTGGATGAAGCCAACAGGACAACATCATCTGCAAACAACAGAGATGAGATCCTGTGGTCACCAAGCATGACACCCTCTGATCCCTGGCTGCACCTAGAAATCCTGTCCATGAAAACTATGAACAGGATCGGTGACAAAGGTCAGCCCTGGCAGAGTCCAACTCTCACTGGGAAGGAGTCCGATTGAGTGTTGGCAATATGAACCAAACTCTCACAATGGTCGTATAGAGACCAGATAGCTCGTAACAACAAGCCCGATACCCCATACTCCCAAAGCACCCCCCACAAAAAAAACACGAGGGACACGGTCGAATGCCTTCTCCAAGTCCACAAAACACATGTAAACTAGTTGGGCAAACTCCCACGAACCCTCGAGAATTATCGAGAGGGTAAAGAGTTGGTCTGATGTGCCACGGCCAGGACGAAAATCACATTGCTTCTCTGGAATCTGAGGTTCGACCAACGGTCGGACTCTCCTCTCTAGTACCATGGCATAGACCTTTCCAGGGAAGCTGAGGAATGTGATTCCTCTAAAGTTGGAGCACACCCTCTGGTCCCCTTTCTTGAAGAGAAGAACCACCACCCCGGTTTGCCATGCCAAAGGCACTGTCCCTGACCTCCACGCAATGTTGCAGAGGCATGTCAACCATGACAGCCCTACAACATCCAGGGCCTTGAGGTACTAAGGGCGAATCTCATCCACCCCTGGGGCCTGGCCACCAAGGAGTATACACTCACCGGCCACTTTATTAGGTACACCATGCTAGTAACGGGTTGGACCCCCTTTTGCCTTCAGAACTACCTCAATTCTTCGTGGCATAGATTCAACAAGGTGCTGGAAGCATTCCTCAGAGAGTTTGGTCCATATTGACATGATGGCATCACACAGTTGGCGCAGATTTGTCGGCTGCACATCCATGATGCGAATCTCCCGTTCCACCACATCCCAAAGATGCTCTATTGGATTGAGATCTGGTGACTGTGGAGGCCATTTGAGTACAGTGAACTCATTGTCATGTTCAAGAAACCAGTCTGAGATGATTCCAGCTTTATGACATGGCGCATTATCCTGCTGAAAGTAGCCATCAGAAGTTGGGTACATTGTGGTCATAAAGGGATGGACATGGTCAGCAACAATACTCAGGTAGGCTGTAGCGTTGCAACGATGCTCAATTGGTACCAAGGGGCCCAAAGAGTGCCAAGAAAATATTCCCCACACCATTACACCACCACCACCAGCCTGAACCATTGATACAAGGCAGGATGGAACCATGCTTTCATGTTGTTGACGCCAAATTCTGACCCTACCATCCGAATGTCGCAGCAGAAATCGAGACTCATCAGACCAGGCAACGTTTTTCCAATCTTCTATTGTCCAATTTCGATGAGCTTGTGCAAATTGTAGCCTCAGTTTCCTGTTCTTAGCTGAAAGGAGTGGCACCCGGCGTGGTCTTCTGCTGCTGTAGCCCATCTGCCTCAAAGTTCGATGTACTGTGCGTTCACAGATGCTCTTCTGCCTACCTTGGTTGTAACGGGTGGTTATTTGAGTCACTGTTGCCTTTCTATCAGCTCGAACCAGTCTGGCCATTCTCCTCTGACCTCTGGCATCAACAAGGCATTTCCGCCCACAGAACTGCCGCTCACTGGATATTTTTTCTTTTTCGGACCATTCTCTGTAAACCCTAGAGATGGTTGTGCGTGAAAATCCCAGTAGATCAGCAGTTTCTGAAATACTCAGACCAGCCCTTCTGGCACCAACAACCATGCCACGTTCAAAGTCACTCAAATCACCTTTCTTCCCCATACTGATGCTCGGTTTGAACTGCAGGAGATTGTCTTGACCATGTCTACATGCCTAAATGCACTGAGTTGCCGCCATGTGATTGGCTGATTAGAAATTAAGTGTTAACGAGCAGTTGGACAGGTGTACCTAATAAAGTGGCCGGTGAGTGTATAATATATATAATTTAAAATTTTTCACAAATAAATTTTCAACTTTTGCCTTAAATTAATATTTTGCCTTGCAAGTTGGATTTTTTCCTGTATATTTAAGACAATAGTTCTCTCAGAAATCTGAAATAAAAATTTAACACTTATTTTAATAATGAGGGTTTTTTTCATGATTGTTATTTTTTCCACAAGAAAAATTGTAACTTTATTTTGTTCTTTTAGAACGGAGTCAAAAATCAACTGATAAAACTGAAAAAAAAAACAAAAAAACAAAACATTTCAAGATGTAGTCCATCCATCTTCCTTTGCCTATTCAGGTGTCTGGGTTGTGGGGGCAGCAGTGCAAGCACAGTAGCCCAGACTGCCACCCAGTTCACAAAGCACCATGATGCCCATGATTCCTCCTACAAGTGGTGAGCCCATGAGGGCCGACCCATGTGGCTCCTTTGGATACACTGGATGCTTGTTGTAGCTTTTTTCCATAGGGATATACTGGACTGCTCTTGGTCTGGCCTTTAACCCAGGACCAGTTTGTTATGGGAGACCATACCAGGGACAAGTTTCTCTGTTACATAGCTCCTGGGATCATGAGGGCATTAAGCAACCACAATAAGGTGGCTATCCATGAAGGGGTTAAAGATGCAGTCATTTTTTGGTTTAAAAAAAAAAAAATGACAGTACTAACAAACAGCATTTTAACCAATTTTCAAATTGGTAAAATCCCAAGTACCTCAAACAGTGCAACCAAAGTTACTTGAAGTTTTTTTTAAATAAACATACTCTAGTCCTGCAATACAACTACTCCATAAAGTACAATTCTGAGAAAAAGTTACGAGTAAATGTAACTCGTTCCTGCCCACCTCTGGTAGTATCATATAACTACGGATGTTAATGACTAATTGACTTTCGATTAATTGTTGATAAGAATTTAGTCGACTACAGTAAAGGAAATTAGTTGTCATTTAACTGATAACTCAGCAGTCCTTTTCAATAGGAGCTTATTCTATGAAATGTAGTGGCATCACCGTCCAGGCGGGGGTGCGCGTGGTCACCCACTGCTGCCTTTGAACCAAAACTAAAGAAAAAGCAGAAGATGATGCCAAGACACCAACGCGCATGTGCTGTGCAGAGTGAAAAAAACTCGCCCTTCCAGGTTACATCGGAGAGACACAAGAAGTTCCAATGCCACACAAGCTTGAAGATCCACCCGCCTGCATCAAACCAGCAGGGCGGAGAAACGGACCGGCGTTAGGAAGAAACTACATGAGCACAAAAACCCACCCCCGCTGCCTTCAACCTGCCACAAAATGGGAAAGCAGACTGGACTCAAGTTACCACAGAGGTAAGAGACAACAGAGGGAGCCCAGATCGTACTGGGTTTGCCTGGATTGCTGGGGTACTGTGATAATGTTTAACATCCAACAGATGATTGGGCAGTGCGGTGGTGCAGTGGTTAGCATTGTGGCAGCACAGCAACTCACCCTTGGCCATGGGATCCCTGGTTCGATCCCAGCCCCTGACCAACAGTGATCTGTGTGGAGTTTGCATGTTCTCCCCATGTCTGCGTGGGTTTACTCTCGGGAGTTCTCCAGTTTCCTCCCACAGGCCAAAAACATGCAGGTTAGGTTAACTGGAGATTCTAAAAGTGGCCCTAGGTGTGGATGTGTGTGTGAATGGTAAAGGGACAGCACCGTACCGTGGCTGCTTCATCCATCCAGGTGGATGCCCTCAATTTCCCCTCTGGGGAACAACAAAATATACAAAATCAAAAAATCAAATGAAGAAGCTCACAATTGTTTCCTGTAAAAACAGTCAGGGTTTCCTCTGGTAACATTTCCCGGTGGCAGCCCGCACGTCTTGAAAATTTCCGCCACTCTATGAGGAAATATAAATTGAAGAAAAGTTTATGAAGGAATGACAATCCGCAAGCATGCACACAAACGACGTGTGTGACCATCATCTGCGCGGAGTTCAGAAGCGCCCCGCCCACGTGTTCCAGTCGCCAGGCAGAGTGTCTCACTACTAGCGTGACTGAGAGAAACATGAGCTTATTAAAGTACTTTAAACACGGAAAAAAGCAGAAGAGGTATGTAAGCACTGGAGGCATTTATCATGGTTTTAACCCACTGGTAATGGAAGCAATAATGGAACAGTCACTTAGCTAACAGGTGTGGTTAAAAGCTCGAGTAGGCTCATTTCGTCTTCTTTTTAATTATTACTTTTTTGTTTTTCTTCAGACAAGAATGAAAAGGAGCTGTTTTTAATCTTTACCTTAATTAATATTTATTAATGTTCATTATTATGTACCTGGCAAATTAAGATGACCGAAATTCACAAAGTCAGTGACTTAAAAAAAAAAAAAAAAGAGTGGGTAGTAAAGTGGTGCTTCGCCATCGCCCCGCAAATGAAATACACGCAGCTTCCTTTCACGGTAGTAAAAAAGAACTCTTCCTCCCGCTCACTTTGAAAATGATAAATTTTCTGTCTTTTTTTTGCCATGTTTTTGGGCTTGGAAACCGCACTGTGCTCACCATCTTCACTGCCCGCTAGCTAAGCTTACGCTCCACAAGCGCGAAGGTTTTTGTCATGCGCACAATACTGACCTTTGAACTAGGTCAGATTCACCTTAACTTTACGTATAATAAACATATTTTCATTTTTTTTTATTTTTAAGACATTGTCATTTTAAAATCTATATAAATGCAAGTGTGATTTTAAAAAATATAAAAAATATAAAATAAAAAATAGCGGCAAAAAAAATTACATCTTAGACGCAGCTCACTTGCGAGTTGTGCTATTTTTAGAACAGGCCTGCGGGCGACAAATGTGGTCCCTGCGGGCGACATGGTGCCCGCGGGCACCGCGTTGGTGACCCCTGATCTACATATTATTCCATCTAGCTACATTGCACCTCTCGGCGCCACACCAGTCGGCTGCCTTTTGCAACAGCGGCTCGATTCCGAGTCTTTTTCCCTTCCTCTCTCTTTTGATCCGTCTTTTTTTTTCACCCCACTTATATCACGGACACACAGATCGTCCTAAATGTCTCCTGAGCCGGTGGACGGAGCCACTGTTTATAGCAGGATACGATACAGCAGAGAACAGCTGCTAGCATTCAACCGCCACCCGGTCCCATTGGAAAAACTCGACATACCGAGAGAACTGAGGCGAAAACGCCGCGGCTGCCGGGCTGGAGTAAGGCGGAGGACAAAAAATATAAGGTACAGACCCTCCCTTCCATCTGTTGTCATGGGAAATGTACGGTCGATACTGGGAAAGTTAGATGAGCTAGCGGCTATCTCCCGTTATGATAGCACATACCGGGAGTGCTCTCTCCTTTTGTTTACTGAGACGTGGCTAACTGAACTAGCAGCAGATGCTAACATTGAGCTGGAGGGTTTTCACATGATACGAGCTGACCGAACACCAGAGAGTGGCAAGGCTAGGGGCGGTGGAGTGATAATGTATGTTAACAACAACTGGTGCAGACCGGGACATATCACTGTTAAACAACGACACTGCAGCAAAGACATTGAGTTGCTAGCTGTTAGCATGAGGCCTACATATCTCCCGAGAGAACACTCACACGTGATCTGCATTGTTGTTTATGCAAATCCGACGGCGAACGCTGGGACAGCACGTGACGTCATCCATTCAGTAACCAGCAGGCTGCAGACAGAACACCCAGATGCTCTTCTCCTCATCTCAGGCGATTTCAACCATGTTTCACTGTCTCCCATTCTACCCACGTTCACCCAGTATGTCACATGCCACACTAGAGACAATAAAACACTGGATTTATTCTACGCAAACACTAAGGAGGCGTACACCTCATCACAACTCCCCCCACTCGGGAGATCGGATCACAACTTGGTTCATCTCCGGCCGGTGTACAAACCCCTAGTGCACAGACAACCTCCGGCCATGCACACTGTGGAGTTATGGTCTAAGGAGACAATGGACACCCTAAAGGGCTGTTTTGAAGCCACCGCCTGGAAGCAGCTCTGCGATCCACATGGTGAGGACATCGATGGCCTCATTCACACCTTCACGGGCTACCTCAGCTTCTGTGTGGACAAATCCGTTCCCACCAAGACCATACGGCGTCACTCAAACAACAAACCCTGGATCAACCCTGAGATAAAAACACTTCTGAGAGAGAAGAAGAGGATCTTCAGGTCAGGGAACAGGGAGATGCTGAAGTCCGTACAGAGGGAGCTGAGGAGAAAGATCAGAGAAGGCAAGGACAGCTTCAGGAAGAAGATGGAGGACAAGCTGCAACAGAGCGACATCAGCGGGGTCTGGAGAAACCTCAAAACCATCTCGGGGCTCCAGAATACCTCCCCCCAGGCCACAGGGGGCAGGGAGTGGGCGAACAACCTGAATCTGTTTTTCAATAGATTTGACCAACCGCCCTCCCCCCTGACTGCACAACAACCACTGCTGCCTCTAAAGAAATCAAGTCCTGCTGCCCACTCCCCACTCCACCAACACCCCCCCACTCCCAACACACAGCCCCCCATCCTGACCCTGACCAGGACCCAGGTGAGGACGGAGCTGAGGAAGATCAAGGCGAGGAAGGCGCCGGGACCGGACGGCATCAGCGCAAAGCTCCTCAAGTCCTGTGCAGACCAGCTGTGTGGGATTGTGACGTATATCTTCAACATGAGCCTGAAACTGGGGAGGGTACCACAGCTGTGGAAAACATCTTGTGTGGTACCTGTACCAAAAACTTCCCACCCCAAAGACCTGAACAGCTACAGACCGGTGGCCTTGACGTCCCACTTGATGAAGACCCTGGAGAGACTGCTCCTTGCTCACCTCCGCCCCCTGGTGGAACCAGCGATGGATCCACTCCAGTTCGCCTACCAGCATGGCATTGGGGTGGAGGATGCGGTGATCTTCCTCCTTCACCGTTCTCTGTCCCACCTGGAGAAGCCCGGGAATATGGTGAGGATCATGTTCTTTGACTTCTCCAGTGCTTTCAACACCATCCAACCGATGATCCTGAAGGACAAGCTGCTGCGCGCAGGGGTGGACCAGCACCTGTCATCATGGATCCTGGACTACCTCACGAACCGGCCTCAGTTTGTGAGAACCCGGGACTGTGTGTCCGACACGATCATCAGTAGCACGGGGGCCCCCCAGGGAACGGTGCTGGCTCCCTTCCTGTTCACTCTTTATACTGCGGACTTCTCACACAACACAACACACTGCCATCTACAGAAGTTCTCTGATGACTCTGCGATCGTTGGCCTCATCTCCAATGGAGATGAAGCTGAGTACAGAGGGCTTATCCAGGACTTCGTGGACTGGTGCCATCGGAACTGCCTCCAGATCAACGCGAGGAAAACTAAGGAGCTGGTGGTGGACTGCCGCAGGCATGGGCAGCCCCTCACAGTACCAGTAAATATACAGGGAACAGACATCGAGATGGTGACATCCTATAAGTACCTGGGTATTCATCTGAACAATAAACTAGACTGGTCACACAATACTGATGCACTCTACAAGAAGGGACAGCGCAGGCTGTTCCTGCTGAGGAGACTCAGGTCTTTTGGTGTACAAGGGGCGCTGCTGAAGTCATTCTATGACACGGTGGTGGCATCAGCCATCACTTTTGGAGTGGTCTGCTGGGGCAGTGGCATTACTGCAGCCGATAGGAAGAGACTGAACAAACTGATTAAGAAAGCTAGCTCTGTCCTGGGGCAGCGCCTTGATCCGATGGAGGAGATAGGAGAGAGAAGGACGGTGGCTAAACTGTCATCTCTGCTGGAGTCCGAGTTCCACCCTATGCAGGACATACTGAATGCACTGAGGAGCTCATTTAGCAGCAGACTACATCATCCCAGGTGCACAACCGAGAGGTTTCGTAGGTCCTTCCTACCAACGGCTGTCAGACTGTACAACCTAAGCAGGGCTGCTCGCAGAGATAGCAAAAAGACGTAACAAACTAATAGTTTTTTGAATGCAAAAGATGCAATAGACTTACACAATGGTCCCCTCCGGCATACAACTAGGAACTTACCGGTCGCTATGGAGGGTGAGAATATGTATGGGCACATAATCATACCATGTAGGATAACTAAGTAGACGGTTATGCTGTTTCATTCCATCTAGCAACAATGCTCTGCACTGTGTGTGTTTATATATTTACATATTTATTCCATCTAGCTACAATGCTCAGCACTGGGTGTGTTTATATATTTATATATCTACATATTATTCCATCTAGCTACATTGCTCCGCACTGTGTGTGTTTATATACTTGCATATTTATTCCACCTAGCTGCAATGCTCCGTACTGTGGGTGTTTATATATTTACATATTTATTCCATCTAGCTACAATGCTCTGCACTGTGTGTTCATATATTCATATATTTATTCCATCCAGCTACAATGCTCTGCACTGTGTGTCTGTGTGTGTGTGTATATATATATATTTTATAGTAATACGTACATATGTATATTAGCTGCTCTTGCTTGCTTGTTTTTTTTTTTTTTTTTTTTTTTTTTTCTTGCCTTCTGATTGTTGCTCTGAGTGTTGCTATCCCTGTGCTGTTGCAATCCTGGAATTTCCCCGTTGTGGGACTAATAAAGGCTTATCTTATCTTATCTTATCTTATATTTTTTCCACCTAGCTGCAATGCTCCGTACTGTGTGTTTATATATCTACATATTACTCCATCTAGCTACATTGCTCCGCACTGTGTTTATATATTTACATATTTATTCCATCTAGCTGCAATGCTCTGTACTGTGTGTTTATATACTCATATATTTATCCCATCCAGCTACAATGCTCTACACTGTGTGTCTGTGTGTATATATATATATTTATAGTAATATGTACATATGTATATTAGCTGCTCTTGCTTGCTTGCTTTTTTTTTTTTTTTCTTGCCTTCTGATTGTTGCTCTGAGTGTTGCTATCCCTGTGCTGTTGCAATCCTGGAATTTCCCCGTTGTGGGACTAATAAAGGCTTATCTTAAATCTGCCAGCAGCCTTCAGACAAACTAAACGTGCCAACATTTGGATTTCAAAATAAGTGAGGTTTTTCCTGCTGTCTGGGTGATGAGATTTCTAGAAAAACAAAAAAACAAAAAACAACCCACTATAAATATATAGTAGTAATATCGCAGAATTATTTTTTTTTTTTTCTTTGAAATCAGAGTTAAATTATTGTTCTGTTCTGGCTCTGCAAAATTATGGTCAAAAATGTAAACTGTTATAAGGAAAAAGTTAAAAAAAATTACCAGTATGTTTCAAATTTATTTAAAAAACAGTAATTTTATTTAAAAAAATAGACAAAAATTAACCATAAAATAATCCACAAATTTATAATAAAGTATCAAATGTACAAGACAAGACAATTTTACAAGAGGAAATTACAAGTTTGAGGAAAATAGTTTAAAATTTAGATAAATTTACAGAGAAAAGCAGAAAACTATAAGGAAAATGTTATAAATTTGGGGGGAAAAACTCAAACGAAGTCATTACTCAAGTTTTTAAGTAGGTGCTCTTTGTACCCTTAACTCAACTAGAAATTTTTTGGTTGTCTACTTTAAATTATTAATTTCAAAGCACTGCTTTTACATGAGTAGAATTTCTGGCTACTACACCCACCTCTGATCATATAATTTAAGTATGCATGAGTAAATTACTATCATTAATGTTTTTTTCCCTCTTCCCTACTCTCTCAATGGGAAAAAAAGAAACATTAGAATAAAAATACAAAAAAATACACACTTTTGTCATTTATGTAAACCATGACAAAAAAAATCCTGCAGGACAAAACATGACACTTGATATTTTCTAACCTATTTGTATACCACCATAGACCGAGAGAGAACCTGAATTAGACAGGGCTCAGAGAGGGAGAGATGAGATAGAAGAGAGGAGCCAAGGAGAGGAAAGTGTTCTGGCAGAGGGTCCAGGAGAGGTGGGAGCAGAGGGAGGAGAGACGGATGACACCAGTAAAAAGTCCAAACACAGGATGTCTGGGTGGGACCCCTACTGGCCCGATATTCCAACATTCAAGCCTCGGTTGTACAATACTTCAAATGGTAAGTTCCATATGCAAAGCTACTGTGCAAAATTAAAAACAAAAAAAAAAATAGTATAAAATTAACATATTCTGGTTACAATAGTGTCATATATTTTCTGCCCCCCAGGAAAAATATGTTGCCATTACGGCAGGGTCTTTAAGCCAGAGGAAACACTGGTCTACTAATGTATCTCAGTAAATTAAAACACTGAAAGTTATTTTTGTAATATAAAAAAGATACATTTTATGATATTTGTAATAGTTTTTAAAATAAATTAAAAATCATGACATTTGTAATTTACCGAGATGTACCAGCACATAGTACACACTATACAGTACAAATTTTTTTAAACGACAAAAAATGCTATTGTCTGTAGTAAAAAAAAAAAAAAAATTGCAAATGGTACAAAAATCATTGGAATATGATGTTCAATGTTTTATTCAGTGTATCAAAAACTAATTAACTTTTAATATGTTAAAGATAGAAAGACGGACTTCCGGTTATGGCTGCCACGTAGGACGGACGTGTCTCGCTCTGCTCTGCTCCTGGAGAAAAAAAATCGGCAAATAACTCTCTCATTTGGGACAGAACGTATCCCAGCATTTGGGCGAGGATATGTCGGCGAAGCCTAAGGCTGGAAAACCAGGAAAAGGAAAAAGCGAGCCGCCGAAACAGTCCAAATTAACGGACTTTCAGGTCTGTGACGCAGCAAACAAAACTCCATATATGGCGGAGGAGGCTGGCGGCGGTGCGATGTCTGCGGGGAATGGCGCAGATGCGCTGATGGCTGCCATGAGTTCAATGAGAGCGGACTTTTCCTCTAGATTTGATGGGATTATGACAGCGTTGGAAGGAATAAGAAAGGAATTGGGTGACTGTGTAGAACGAACGGCGCAGATGGAGCTCCGTCTCGCTAGTGCTGAAGATGACGTCACCCGTCTTCAATTAAAGGTGCGCACTTTGGAAAAAAAAAAATAAATCTCTGGAAGATAATATTTTGGATTTGGAATCTCGGTCGAGACAGAATAATTTGAGGCTGGTGGGTCTTCCAGAGGAATCAGAAGGTCGGGACGTATGTTCCTTTCTGGAAAAGTGGATTCCGGAGGTGCTGGGCAGCGAGGAGTTGCAATCAGCAGTGGTTCTGGAAAAAGCACATCGTATTGGCCCACGGAGAGATAAGGGACCGCCGAGGACCTTAATTATGAAGTTTCTTAGCAACAGAGACAGGATGAAGATCTTCAACGCTGCACGTGCTAAAGGAGAGATTAAACACCAGGACCAGCAGGTGCGGTTCTACCCAGATTTGGCCACAGGAATCCAGCAATTGAGGAAGCAGTTTGATCCCATACGTAAGGAGCTGCGCAACCTTGGGATTCGTCATGGTGTAATCTATCCTGCGAGACTGCTGACCACGTATGAGGGCAGAACCCACATTTTCAAGACCCCAGAGGAGGCGCAGGAGTTCATCAAGAAGATCAAAGAAGAAGAAGAGACTGGTGGGAGCTAAGCATGAACAAAATATAAGGTAGAATAATTAAGCATTTGCACAGGCATCTGACTGACTTGAAGTAAATAGTAAGTTTACAAAATATAGATTGTATTATATATTAAAAAAACAAAACAAAAACAAAACAAACAAACAAAAAAAAAACTATGATGTACAAAGTTGTTAAAAATTTTGAAGTTAAGTTGGAAAACTACAGAGGAGAGTTAATGTTACGTCATTAAAAGCAGTAGAGTTAGGGTGATTGGGAGGATGAAGAAGGAGTGGCTTAGGCTGTTCCCCGTGGGTGTGGAACGGTCGATGGCTATATCGGGAGACAGAATTTTTCTTTTGATTTTGGGGGGTTTGCCACAAGTGTGGGAAGGGGAAATTTGTTTGTGTGTAGTTTGTAGGATGAATGTTCAACCACTCATGTTTTTGCTTCTCTGTATGAGCATGTTTACACTGCAAGGTAATCCTAAACTCTCTATTGATCATGGACCAAAGTGTTAATCTTAATTTAACTTCATGGAATTGCAGAGGTCTACAAAATTTAAAAAAACTTAAACAAGTTATGAATAAAATAAAGGACATGGGTTCAAGAATTGTGTTTTTACAAGAAACTCATCTGATAGAGGAGGATGTTAAAAGAATTAGGAGTAGATGGCAGGGAAGTGTATTCACCTCTTCATTTTCATCCCGAGCCAGGGGAGTTATGACTCTCATACATAAATCAGTTCCTTTTCAGGTGAAAAATGTAATTGGAGACAAATTTGGAAGATATGTAATCATTCAAGGTTCTTTGCTATTAGAAAATATAAATCTTGTGAACTTATATGGTCCCAATATAGATGATCAGAAGTTCTTTGCTAATTTATTTCTCATCTTATCATCACTTACAGGGCAACATATAATAGCAGGGGATTTTAATTGTACATTGAATCCAGGTGTGGATAGATCAACAGGACTGGATTGTATGCACATTGGATGTAGGATGACTATTAATCATTTTATGAAAGAATTGAGATTGTTAGATATATGGAGAGAAATGAAACCACAAGTTAAAGCCTATTCTTGTTATTCCAGTACCTACAAGACATTCTCACGTATTGATTATTTTTTGATTTCCACAGAATTAAGGTCCAAGATTCAAAACTGCTTTTATGATAACATCGTGATTTCTGATCATGCACCCTGTTGTCTAATATATGTAGATAAAAAATTGACAAAGGAATCAGGTAGATGGCAATTTCAGCATAAATGGCTTCAGGATGAGGAATTTGTCAAGTATATAGAAAAACAGATAGACGAGTTCTTTGACATCAATACTACACAAACATCAGCATGTGTAAAGTGGGAGGCTTTCAAAGCTTTTATTAGGGGACATATTATTAGTTATACAGGATCAAAATCTAAGAAGACTCGAGAGGAGAGAGCTAAATTGGAACATAAAATAAAAAGTCTTCAGGAAAAAGTGTATGCAGGAAGTGACCCAAGGTTGGAGAATGAATTACTGATTTTGAGAGCTGAATACGACAAAAAATCAGCGAATAGAGCTGCCTCGAGTCTTCTAAGATTGAAACAATCTTTTTATGAACAAGGTGAAAAATCAGGAAAATTATTAGCATGGCAAATTAAACAATTGGAAATTAAAACACCAATTACCAGTATTATAAGTAACGGACAGGTAGTTATAGATCCTTTAGAAATTAATAGAGCCTTTAGAGATTACTATGAAAAATTATATGATACCAAAAATGAACCTGATTTAACAAAACTAAATGGGTTTTTGAACGAACTATCTATATCGTGTATTCCAAATGAAAACAGGGAGATATTGGAGTCTAAAATTAGTCAAGAAGAAGTTGGGCTAGCCATTGATAATATGAAATCAGGAAAAAGTGCAGGACCAGATGGTCTTCCAGTTGACCTTTATAAAAAATTTAAGAATAAATTAATAAAACCTTTTTTGGAAATGGTTTTAGAAGCATTTCAAAATAATAATTTACCATCATACATAAATAATGCCTTAATTATACTGCTGCCAAAACCAGGTAAGCCCTCTAATAAATGTGAAAATATGAGACCAATAAGCCTATTAAACGCCGACCTTAAGATAATCTGTAAAATTTTAGCAAGACGAATACAAGAAATTTTACCAAATATTATTAATCGAGATCAGAATGGCTTTATAAAGGGTAGACAAGGCTTCCATAATGTAAGAAGACTATTTAATATTATTTATTTTAATAAAGAAGCACCGGATACAGCTCTCCTATCATTGGACGCCGAAAAGGCCTTTGATAGAGTTGAATGGCCCTTTCTTTTTGAAGTCCTACAAAGGTTTGGACTTGGAAATAATTTCATAAAATGGGTTCAAATAATATACAATAATGCTACAGCAGAAATCCTAACAAATAATATTTCAAAACCAATAAAAATCAATAGAGGATGTCGACAAGGCTGTCCACTTTCACCTTTACTGTTTACTATGGCAATTGAACCTTTAGCGATAGCGATACGTTTACATTCACAAATATATGGAATTAAAGTTGGACCAACAGAACATAAAATCTCCCTGTACGCCGATGATATAATTTTGTTTATGTCGAATCTAAAAAAATCAATTCCAACCTTGTTGAATTTAATAAAGAATTTTGGGGAAATATCAGGATATAAAATAAATAAAACTAAATCTTCAATATTAATGCTAAATGAGACCCAGAGAAATTACCCAGCCCCTGAGGTAAATCAATTCAATGTTGTAAATCAGTTTAAATATTTAGGAATCCAAATTATGCCTAAGCTAGAATCAGTCGCCAGTGTCAACTATGAAGCCTTAATGTCAGATATCAATGAGTTAACTCAGAGATGGATGTCACTACCAATGTCGATGATCGGGAGAATCAATATACTTAAAAGTAATATTTTACCTAAAATACTTTATTTCAATACATTCCCTTATCACCACCTTTAGATCTATTCTCAAGAATAAAAAAAAGTTAGTGGAATTTATATGGAACAACAGGAGGGCTAGATTACGTTTGTCTTTATTATATTTACCATTTGATCGTGGAGGTCTGAAATGTCCAAATTTTATGTTGTATTATTGGTCGGCACAACTGAGGTCTATGACATATTATTTTTCATCAAATGATCTCCCTCACTGGACTGAAATGGAATCATACAATTTACCTTTACCTCTTCCCATATTCATATACTCAGATTCGGCAAAAAAATTACAAAAACAAGTTAAAAATCCATTTGTAAAGCATATGATCAAAATATGGTGTGAAGCTAAAAACTATTTAAAAGAACCACAGTTATTGTCACAATTTAGTCCAATATGGGGTAATCAATATTTTAAACCAGGGAGAGCGGACGCTGTATTTAAAGTATGGAATTTAAAAGGGATACAAAAGATTCAGGATTTATATTTGCCATGTGCAGACAACATAATGTCTTTTGAAGAGCTGAGGATCAAATTTAATCTCAATAGAACACATTTTTTTTAAATATCTTCAACTTAGAAACTTTATTCGATCAAATCAAAATAAAGCTCTCACTCGACCTATTTATTCATCCTTGGAAAAAATGATGATGAAAGATAGTAAAAGAAAGGGTATTATTTCAGAGTTTTATAACTCTGACACTATCTTCAAGTGAAAATTCACTGAAAAGATTAAACTACTGGAAAGAAGACCTGCAAATTGAAATTTCAGAGGAACAATGGGAATTGGCTTGTACAGAAGCTCAAACCAAATCAATAAATGCACGCCTTAAATTGATACATTTCAAATGGTTAATGCGGATGTATGTTACACCGGAGGAGTTAAATAGATATAACAAAAATATACCAGATACATGCACAAAATGCATGGAAAGTAAAGGAACCCTATTTCATTGTTTATGGGAATGTAGATTAATAAGAATGTTTTGGGAGGAGGTGAGGGTAACAATTGAAAAAATAATCTCAAAACAAATCATATTGAATCCTAAACTGTTTTTGTTGGGTCTGTACCCAGAAAAGCATAATTTCAATAAAAGTGAAAGAACATTCATAGACCTCAGTTTGCTTAATGCCAAAAAATGTATTGCACTATTATGGAAAAAGACTCATAGACCAGATGTGACTCAGTGGTTAAGACAGATGTTAACAAACCTTCCATTAGAAAGAATAACATATATACTGAAATCAAAGGAAATTGTGTTTGAGAATATATGGAGACCTTTTATTGATTATGTAAAAAATTTAAACATAACTCTTGAAGAAGAAGGTGAATGATGTGTGTGGACCTTGTAAATTCCAAACTGGTGAACATAATATGTATACTAATGTATTGGATTGTCTAGACTAAACAGAGGAGCATTGTTGAAGACTTGATTTTGTTGGTGGTTGTTGGTGTTTTTAGGGCATTTTTTTTTTTTGTAGTACTTTAGTGTTAGTGTTTGATTGTTTGTATCATGTTTGTTAAAAAAAAAAAAAAGGTTCAATAAAGATATTGTGGAAAAAAAAAAAGATAGAAAGACCGTATTGTACCAAGGGAAATTCAGATTCTTGGGAAAACTGCTACTTATCAATTAATCATTAATTGATCGATATGGTGAATCAACTAATGATTAATGAATTTATTGATAACTTGCATCCCTAATCATAACATTCATTGAATCAATTTCTAATTTTCTATTAAATAATTTGCCAATCTAAACTACTAATACAGTCAATAACATTACCTGAAGTCTCAGCAACAATGTGGGGAATGCCTTGATCCTCAAGAGGAAGCTCCAATAACAAAGCGATATTTCTGCTCAGGGGTGATATACTGCCCAAAGAGGTGGAAGAGTTTACAACTCCAGACTTCTTTGCCACCTAGGATAAAATATTAATAAGTAAACTGTTTGACAACTAAATGGAACAGTAATTTCTAAATATTTCACAAAACTAAGTGCCTGTTTAAGCTGAGGTGTCATGTCCTTCCAGTCAGCCAGCAGCCATTTGCAGAGAGTCAGCAGTGAGCGGCAGGCGGCACCTTCATTCTTCCCCATGTGGCAGTAAGACAGAGCAGCTCTACTCAGCATCTCCATGGCTGCCACGGACTGACCTGTAAAGTAATTCCAAAGCATAACCACATGCAGCAATTATCAAACACATGGAAACGACAAGACAGAAAAAGAAAGGGGCTGTGCAAATAATCTCACCAGCAGTTCTCAGGACTTTAGCCTTCTCTATCTGGACTTCTGGTCCCCATTTCTCTCCCAGAGTACCCTTCAGACTGAGGTGCCTGAAGGCCACGGTCAACTCGTCTTGCTGCTGTTCATCTTGTGTCTCATCACTGCAGTGGCTGAGTAGACGCGACGCCAGGGCAATATTGCCTTTTTTGCGGGCAAATTTGACAGCTGTCAGACAGAGCTCCATCATGTGATCATCTATGGAGGAAGAATAACCTGGGCAAGAGAAAAGGTGGTCAAAACTAGGTTATGTACATTTTGGAAAAAAAATGTATTTTTGCTGCATGTCAAACAAGAGTTTCAGCTTGAAAAAGTGTTGACAAAAAAATTTAGTCAACAATCAGCGTGGCCAATTTATGTGGCTATTCTTAATTCTGAAAATCTCTTCTAAGATTTTTTTGCAGTTTTTCATTTTATCTTGTAAACTTGTAAAGTTCTATCCCACATAAATTTGTAAATTTCATGATGTAGCTCAGCAGCTTTTTTCCTCATAAATTTGCTTTTTTTTTCCCCTAATACATTTAAGACTTAAAATAATTTTCTCATAAATTTGCAACTGCTTTTTGATAACACTGAATTTATGTAAAATTGCAAATTTTTACTCATAAATTTGCAATATTTTTCCTTACATAATTTTCACTTTTTTCTTGTTCATTTGCAAATGAGTCAGAATAAAACGATGTCAATACTGATCTCAACTGAATAAGGCAAGAAATTTACTAAAATGACCAAAGATTCAGTTATTTCTGGTGAGAATAAATTATAATGTAAGTAAGCAAATTTCTCACCAGTTAATTAAAATAAATTCAAGAGTATGACCAAAATGCACTTTTCCTCAAAAATGCACTTAAGAGCAAAAAGTATCCTGCAATAGAAAGTACATGCACTTGTGTAAATGTAGTTAGTTTTATTCCATTTTGCAGCTGTTGCTTACACAACTGATTATATGGATTTGAGGTTGAAAAAAAAAATCAAGTTTAATAAAGATAGGATTGAACAGTTTTAACAGTTGTATGTATTGTGGCACCCTTTTCATAAATCATTTTTTGACCCAAGATACAAACATTGAAAGTGTCTTTGATGCCAACATGACTGCAGCAAGGAAACTGATTAACAACAAACTACTGTGTTGTGTAGTCTTACTACTACTAGAAGCTTTATTAGAAAATGATTACCTTTGAGTTTGTGGAGCAGTTGTCTCTGAAACATTGTATATCTGAGAGCTTGGAGAAAAAGCTGAACATCCTGATGTTTACAAGAACTCAGAGCCTCACTGCCCAAAGGAATCACACAGTCCTGGAAAGAATGAAACCAGACAGAGTTGAGATAACCCTTCAGCTTATATTCATACTGTACAATCCATGGTTACTGGCACCTCTTGTAAAGATTAGTAAAAAATGATTAGGGGAAAAAAAGGTTTCATCTCAAATATAAAAGAAATATGGTCTGATCGTGGCCATCTCAGTCCCCCGACCCATTTAAAACTTGTGGGGTGACCTGAACAGTTGAGTGCAGTAGAGAGTTGAAGAGCTTAAAGTAAGAAGTGAACGAACTTCAGAGACAAAGTGAAGGATAAAATGCTATTTTCTAAATGCTGCCAGACCTGCTTTAGAAAAACTTGGTCCTTCTAATATCTGTAGCACTGGATGCCCATCTGTTTGGATAACTTTACCACAAACTGGATTTGTAAAAGTACCTTTTAACAGTCTTCACCAAGACTGCCAATACTTCTGGAACACATGTATTTATGAAATAAATATAATTTTTAATCTATTAAAAGGCTAACATGGAAAGGGTAGGCACACATACTTCTTGGCCACTGAGTGTGTTTTCCAAGGTGGCGGTGCAGTGGAGCTGCAGGGTGGGGAGGGTGGGGAGGGATTCTGACAGAGTGAGGGTTGACAGGCGAAGAGGACCCAGGCAGATCCGTCCGGTCTGTTTCAAGCAACGCACCAGTGTACTGTAACATTAAATCACATCATCTATTTGAAAAAACCCTGCTCTTTGACTACAGTTACGTATGTTAGAAATCAATATTCACAAACAAAATACTGTTTGATACATTTATCTGCAAGTAATCAAAGATTTGAAAAGTAACTGAAACCTCCCTCTGTATTCAATTTTTTGGCAATGGACCAAAAGTCATGTCTGATGAAAATCTCCCTGTGGCTGCTCAGGCAAAGGCAGAACGACTCACTCAGCATTAAGCGTGCTCCTCTGCTCCTGCTGCTGATTAACTTTCGCCATGGCACCAACAGCACAGCGAAGGAGCTGCACCTCAATGGCTCTCTGAAGCTCAGTTGGATCAGGACTCAATGAGGGCAGAAGTCTCTTCAGATCTAGCAACACAAAATTGTATTTTAACACTAAATGTTAAAAAATTAGTCCTTGCAGTTTCTTAGCTGTTGGCACTTACCAAGTTTGTCCTTGCTGCTAGAAAAAGATGTATAGTCCTCTCCAGGGAGCAATTCCAGCTGAGTCCCAGACTCTTTAAAGTCTCCATCCTCAAAGTGGCTGAGCGCCTGTATATAGTTGAAATCTGTCCTCAGAGTGATGCTGACTGGGTTGGCAGAGTTCTGTTTGAGGGCGCTGACGGTGGTCTGCCACTCCTCCACCGAGGCCCAATCACAGAGGGCCACGTAACACTGACAGGCTTTGTTGGCCAGGAAGTTGATCACCTCAGGGGAGCACTCAGTGGATTTCAGCAGCACCGTCTTTCTGACATCGCCTGTTTAAAGGAACAAAGACAAAAAAAAAAAAAAGAAAAAAAAAAAGACGTCAAGCATGCCAGCATTGTAGTCAAGACCTAGTTGAGTCCAAAATCACTGCATATACACTACTCACAAAAAAGTTAGGGATATTTGGTTTTTGGGTGAAATTTATGGAAAATGTAAAAAGCTCACGCTACCATGATATAACATCATGAAAGTAGGACATTTAAGTAGAAGCATACAATGGTGATTTCCACATCTCAATTTATTGAAACAAAAGCCAACAACAATGGTGGGTATACCACAACAAAAAATGTCAATGTCTCAATAACTTGTCATGTGCCCTTGAGGATCAATTACAGCTTGACAACAATGTCTCATGCTGTTCACGAGTCGACTTGTTGTCTGCTGAGGCATGGCATTGCACTCTTCTTGAAGGGTGGCCCTCAGGTCATTGAGGTTGTGGGGTGCAGGGTTATGAGTCTCTACACGGCGACTCAGCTGATCCCATGGGATTTCTAAGGGATTCAGGCCTGGAGAAAGGGCAGGCCACTCCATTTGAGGTACCCCAGCCTCCAGCAGTCATTCCCTAATGATGCGACCTCAATGAGCTGGAGCACTGTCGTCCATGAAGATGAAATTAGGCCTGTATTGTTCATGCAGGGGCACAATGACTGGATTAATGTTATTCGGGTAGTATTGTTTTGTCACTGTACCATTCACAAGGTGTAGGGCAGTTCTTTATTTACTAGACACACCTGCCCAGACTGTAACACTACTAACACCAAAGGCTTGTCTGGTGACAATAGTGACTGATGCATAGCGCTCTCCTTGACGTCTCCAACATCACTGGCAGCCATCATTTCTGCTCATCGCGAACTGACTTAGAGAACAGCACTGAGGCCCACTGGTCCCTTGTTCAGCGTAAATGCTCCTTGGCCCATGCAAGACGATGACGCCTGTGCCTGGTGGTGTGGTCAGGTACCCTTGCAGGTCGTCTAGCACGCAGACCACGCTGATGTGAACGGTTTCAAATGGTCTGACGTGACACTTGGGTGCCTCTCACTTCCCTTAAATGTGCCTGAGTTGAGTGGCATTCATCATCCGGTTCCACAGGGCACTGTTCACACTGAAGTGGTCATCAGCGTGGAATGTGGCCAAAGGACATCCACTTCTATGCCTTTCTGTGACTCTTCCAGTCTCTCTGTATCTCTGTTGCCACCTGCTGATGACACACTGACACTCTAAGCTCAGTGGCCACTTCCCTCAGAGCATTCTGTTTGAAGCCTCGCAATGGTGAGGTACTGTTGATCCAATTGTTGGGTGTGGTCTTGGTCTCATGATGTCAAAATGTGAACAGCATGATGGACTGTTTAAATACCGATTTTAACTGAACCAGAAAATGTATTGGTCAATTCATGGATCAAACACCTGTTGTGAATTTTGTTGTTAAGCACCTTGTTAGAGAACAACAAGTTATGCAAAAAGTACTGAAACACTGAATAGTTGGACATGTGCATTCAAAAGGTTAGAGGAGGTCAAATTAAGTTCACCTGTAAAGGTTATAGTGCATTTTGGGTGTATCCTGAAATTTCACCCGAAAGTCAAATATCCCTAACTTTTTGTGAGCAGTGTATACGTCTTTGTCTTGACTTGGTCTTCTAGACTTCTTAAAGTCATGAGCTTGTATTGGTCTCTGGACACTCTGGTCTCAACTACAACACTATTCTGGAGTACATTCTGGAAGACGTCAACCAATTCTCAATGTTCTTGAGATTTCAAATCTAAAGAATTTTAAGAGCTTTCTGAAGGTAACCATTAGTGATCCCTACCATCCAACAAGATGGAGAATGTCATGGCTAGTGTCATCTTTGCAGCCTTTTCTCATGACAATAGAAATAGAGAAAGCAGTATATCTGAGAAACATGTAAACCCAGTGACTACAAGGGGTGAGAAATGAAGGAGCTGAAGCTTAATGTACATCCACTGAAAGTTTCATTAAAGTCTGGTCTTTGCCATTAGCATCTATTATTTTAGAGTCATAATTGTGTTGAAGTTGGGCAACCTAATATGTAGTTCTTTGTTTTAAAACAATATATAAATATTTAATCCTCTGTCAGATTGGACAACTTGGTTGCCTGTGACTCAATGTGATATCCCCCACCAGACTGTCAGATGAGGCATCTGGGGATCCAATTGTGAGAGTCTGACTTTTGAAGAAGCGCCATATGACCTAAGTGTGTCCAGTAGTTACCACAGTACTGGCACCAATCATTGCTTCACTACAATTGCATCAAAATTTGAATATCATGAAAACTGTCTTTATTCTTATTTCCAAAAGTAAACTTTCATATATTTTATACTTCTTACTAGTAACAAGGAAATATTCAGCCTTTTTTTGTCTTCATTTTGATTATGACTTCTAGCTTATGAAAATCAGAAATCTAGTATCAAATTATTTGAAGATTCCCCAACAAGTGCTGCCCGAGGGCCAAAGATCATGGGCATTCAATTCAGGATTTGCAGCAATATCACAAAATCACGTGACATTCTGTCTACACCCCTTGATGGTATGCAAGAAATATACTGCTGCAAATACATTTCTGATAGATGAGAGTACATTTAATACTTTTGCCAACTTTTTTTTTTTTTTTATACAGTATGAATTAGAGTGGCATGAATTTCAACTGACCATGGTCACTCCACACACGGCGGAAGATTGTCATAATATGACCAGATAAAACCACAGGAAAGTCTATCGGTTTCCATTGGATCTAGCTTGGAGAGCCAAGTTTTCAGGCAGATGGAGGGTTGCCAGCAAGCCACAACATGGGTCAGATCAACAGCAATTATTTTTAAGGATAAGTACGTGCAAGAATGACGACCTGGGGATAGTGATGGTGGGCCTCAGATTTATATGTTGTGTTCCATTATGCAGTGTCTCCCGACTAGACCTTCCCTCGTTGTTTAAAGAGAATCGCCTCAAAAAACACAAGAGCACTCTGAGGCGAGTGCAATATCCCCTGCCTCCGTTTTTTTTTTTTTTTTTTTTTTTGAAGATTCCAATACTTAGAGCAGTGTTCAACTTTGCAATATAATTACTGGGGCAGAACTACATTATGATAAACACATCATCCATGAATATAAAAGTGTACAACCCATAGCTGTATGTCAGGATCCCAAGATGAACCTATGTAGCAAGTATGGTGACCCCAGAGACCTTTACATGTTCTATAGTAAGAGGGCATAGGGAGTGCTAACCTTGACCTTTTGACCTCAAACCCGCAGTCAGAGGTCATGGTCTCAAAGTGAACCTGTGTACCAGGTTTGGTGACCCTAACTTTCTGTTGAGGTATCATTTACAAGCCATTTTGATGATGGGTTTGACCCCAAACCCATCATGACAGGTCAGAATCCCAAGGTGAACCTGTATACCAAGTTTGGTACCCTAGCTTTACTCATTTTATACTAATAGTGCAAATGGAATGTTAACTTTGACCTTTGGATCCCAAACCCATAGCCATGTCAGGGTTTAAGTTGTCCAAGATGTGTATCAGATAACAACTATTATATCGATTTGAAAAGCCTACATCATTCCTTTCAGTGGTTATTGCGTTTACAATCTTTAGGGAAAAACTGACCTTCGACCTTGACCTGAAGGTCATCCGATCAGAGTCAAATTGCAGTATGTGCATCATCAGTGCATATCAAACCCTAGTACCAAGGCTCAACACATTTACAACAAAACTGTAGGAGCTGATTTCATAAGACAGTTGCTGTCTATGAAGTGAGGTGAAAGAGGAGATCATAAGTCAGGGGCTACAACCTCCTGCAAAACTAATCCGATCAGAGCCAACTTGCAATATCACATCATCAGCATATATCAAACCATGGCACCAAGTTTCAAAACAATTGGAACAAAACTGTAGGAGTTGATTTCACAAAAGTGGGACAGATGGACGGACAGACTGTACCTTAACATACCCCCCCCCTTGGTCTTCGCCCAAAGGGGTCTTCATCACTACTGTGTCGATAAAACCGGTGTTGATATGATCCACGACTCTCTTCCCTCACTTGAAAAAAATATTCTAGCAATGCAATTTAAATTCAATATAAACTTGGGAAGGTGAAAAAATAAAAATGAACACCAGGAGGCAGAATAGTTAACTCTTCTTCATAGTACTTGCTTCAATGTCTCACTATGGGATACGCCCCTTTTGCGTATACCTCAGAAGCATTTATCTTATTACACCAATTCTGACTGGCAGATGACTGTGATGCCACGCCTCACATAATCACCTCTTATAAAAAGCCCATGCTATGACATGGCATTATTCAAAACCTCTTCTCACTTCGGAGCATATCTCAACCTTGGGCTACCTAGCTTAAGTGTCCATACACTGGAGTTTGGTTTTCACTCTGTCGCTGGGTGCAAACAGCCGCTTCCACTTAGCAAGCGAATCTCTAGTCTTCACCACAGGCTAGAGTGGGAAAATAGCGACCCAACTTCGGTTAAGTCGTCTTTTTTCCCCACTCGCAGAGTTTTAGCACACCAGCTGACGCCACGCTACACGTTAACACACCAGCCAACACCGTGCTCAAAAGTTAGCACGACAGCTAACTTCACACCCACAGGCTAGCACACCAGCAAAGCCATTATCCTACAAGTTAACACCCCAATTAACGACGATGGATCCCAGTCTGGCTTACACCAGAGAAGACTGTGACTCAGAGGCTCGTCTCTGTAATTGTGGGAATAAGACCTTGAGTAAAGACACACACCAGGTCTGCTCGTCTTGCCTCGGGCTGGAACATGCCCAACTCCCAATAGAGGCACCGGGTTCATGCAGACACTGCGCTTGTTTCACCCTGAAGAGTCTCCGCCGACGGCTCACTCACCAAGCCAACCTGTCGGGGAAGGACCCTTAACTGTCCACAACCAGCGAACTGTCATGTGGCGTGGAGAAGGAGGGGCTCAATGCGGTTGCTGAAGTGCACTCTGGAGCCAGCTGGGGTTCTCAGTTGGACATGACAGCGGATGCGCCGCAAACGAAAGACATGCTGGAGTTGGATTATGAAGAAAACGAGGATGACTCTGAGCTCCTCACATCCGAAGAAGACGAGGATAATGATTTCTTCATCTCGCCGGCTCAGGCTGCAAAACCTGAAGCTGTTTTTACCTCCCGGGGTGAGCAGGGCGGTTTACCGACACCCCCCTCTCTCAGCATTGACATGCAGGATGCGCGCAAACACGCTGCAACCAGGCTGAATATCCCCTGGACTGAAGCAGTAACTGAGACCACCAAGTCTCGCCAAGAAATGTCCCCAGGCATCCAGGAAGGCGAAGCAGCTACTCCCCGTTTTCCCAGAGCTGCTAGAGGAGCTGCTGGCCACTTGGAACGACTGCCCATTCAGCAGCAAGAACCCCATTCCTGGGGCTTCCTCCTTGGACCTTGAGGGTATGGAAAAGCACGGTGTGCTCTGTATACCCCCGATAGAGTCGTTAGTAGCAGCCCACCTCCACCCGCGGCTGTCGGAGACCTCCAGGAGTCCCACACTTCCATCAAAAGCTGATCGTATTCAGTCCGTCATGACTGAGCGAGCCTACAAAGCAGCAGCTTTGGCGGCTAGGGCCCTCAACGTTTCATCCATGCTTGCCACTTATCAAGCAGAGTTACAGGAGGTGAGGACATCGCAGCCAAGCCGAATCTGAATGTGTGGGCAGAGATTTCTGTGATTACGGACATCTACCTCCATGTGCAGCGCGGTGCGGTCGAAGCCACGGGTAAATCTGTGGGAATGATGGTTTTGCAGGAGAGAGCAAAATGGCTTAACCTGACAAACCTATCTGAGAGGGAGGAGGAGGAAATTTTGGACATGCTGATCATTCCAGATGGCATTTTTGGTGCAGCTCTCACCTCAATGCAACAACGCTGCAAGGCGCGGAAGAGGGACGATGAAGCGCTCCAGCTTTGCCTCCCCCGCAAACCCGAGTCCGCTCCTCCACCAGCCCCAAGACACACTTTCACACAGGCTGTCTTGCGGCCCCTTCCCCAATTCAAAATTCCCAAACGGTCTAAGCCTCAAACTATTTCAGCTGCCCCACCTACACCGCAGGTGAAAGGAGGCTGGCCCACAAAGGCTCCAACTCAGACCGCCGCTCCGCTGGGGCCCCCCACGCAGACCGCCGGTCAGCAGGCCAAGAGGAAGGTGACCTGACAGCCTCTCGTCTTCCCGCAAGAGAAGCGGCATGTTCCCCCATTCGCCAGCTTCCCTGTTTTTTTGTGCACCCCCCGCTGCAATGTGTAACGGAAGAACAATGTCCACACGTCCCAGCTCAGGAGGAAGAAGGCTCCGTTGTGGAAATGTCTGCCCCATTTTCCCCCCAGAGTCGCTTAAGCACACTCAGTTGTTGACTAAAATGTTTATGCAAAATAAAACATTTTCCTCTGTCACATCCAGACCAAAGGTCAAGGGTGCAGATAAAAATCAGTGAACAAGAAATCAATAAACGGCCCTCTGGCTGCGCGTTCTCAGGGGAATTTCCCCCCTGAGGACCCGCGCGGCCGGGAAAGCTGTCAGAATACATTCACCTGGCGCATGCGCAGTGTCGATTGAGGGACCCAACCATGCCCCATCACTAGTCGGCCCCATAACACAATTGGAGGCCCACAGTGCAGGGAGCTCACAGGAGCTGGCTTCATGTCTCTCACCAATGAGAAAAATAGGCTGCGCTCACAAATTCAGCATAGACAAAAACTGTTACACGGGGTTTACAGGCTGCAATTTGCTGTCCCGCCACCTCGCTTCTCAGGAATAATTTATTCCCAGGTGAGGAGGAAAGTGCTGCAATTCTGCAAGAAGAAATAAATTCTTTGTTAAAGAAAAGCGCGATATGTGTTGTGCCTTCGGATCAGAGCTGCACTGGCTTTTACTCCAGGTATTTTCTGGTTCCCAAACGGGGAAGGAGCGGAATTCACCCTATCCTGGATCTGCGGGCTCTAAACAACGCCTCAGAAAATACAAATTCAGGATGCTTACACATGCATCCCTGCTGTGTCTAATTCGTCGAGGGGATTTCATGACCTCGATCGATTTGGCAGAAGCATATTTCCACTTTCAGATTTATCCTCCACACAGGAAATACCTGAGGTTCGCATTTCAAGGTGTTTGTTACGAATACAGGGTGCTGCTGTTCAGTCTTTCTCTGAGCCCATGGGTGTTTGTTCGCTGTACCGAGGCCGTAATTGCCCCGTTAAGGCGACAAGGCATCCGTCTGGCAACGTGCTTAGACGACTGGCTCATCCTGGCACGATCAGGTCAGGAGGCTGTGACGCACACAGCTGTTGTCGTCCAACACCTGACCGATCAGGGGTTTGTGATAAACAGAGAGAAAAGTGTGCTCTCTCTGACACAGAATAAACTTTCTGGGTTTATCAATAGACTCCGTGTCTTTCACAGCCTGCCTGTCAGCGGAGCGAGTGGAATCGTTCACAGCGTGTCTCATTCGTTTCCAACCTCGCGCACAGGTCCCTTTCAGATTGTGCCTTCGACTGCTGGGTCTGATGGCCTCAGCAATCCTGGTGATTTGGCTCGGTCGCATGTACAGTGGTGTGAAAAAGTGTTTGACCCCTTCCTGATTTCTCTTTTTTTTGTATGTTTGTCACACTTTAATGTTTCAGATCCTCAAATTTAAATACTAGACAAAAATAACAAGTAAACACAAAATGCAGTTTTTACATGAAGGTGTTCATTATTAAGGAGAAAAAAAATTCTAACCTACATGGCCCTGTGTGAAAAAGTGATTGCCCCTAAACCTAATAACTACTTGGGCCACCCTTAACAGCAAAAACTGCAATCAAGCATTTGTGATAACTGGCAATGAGTCTTTTACAGCACTGTAGAGGAACTTTGGCCCACTCATCTTTGCAGAATTGTTGTAATTCAGCCACATTGGAGGGTTTTTGAGCATGAACGGCCTTTTCAAGGTCATGCTACAGCATCTCAATTGGATTCAGGTCAGGACTTTTGACTATGCCACTCCAAAGTCTTCATTTTGTTTTTCTGAAGCCATTCAGAGGTGGACTTGCTGGTGTGTTTTCGATCATTGTCCTGCTGCAGAACGCAAGTGCGCTTCAGCTTGAGGTCACAAACAGATGGCCGGACATTCTCCTTCATAATTTTTTTGGTAGACGGCAGAATTCATGCTTCCATTTACCACAGCAAGTCTTCCAGGACTAGCTTTTGAGGATCTTTTGGTCTACTTCACTTTGTCAGGCAGGTCCTATTTAAATGATTTCTTGATTGACAACAGGTGTAGCAGTAATCAGGTCTGGGTGTGGTTAGAGAAATTGAACTCAGCTTTCCAAAGATGTGATAAACCACAGTTAATTTGTGTTTTAACGGAGGGGGCAATCACTTTTTCCACACAGGGCCATGTAGGTTTAGATTATTTTTTTTTTAACCCTCAATAATAAACACCTTCATTTAAAAACTGCATTTTGTGTTTACTTGTGTTATCTTTGTCTAATATTTAAATTTGTTTGATGATCTGAAACATTTAAGTATGACAAACACAAAACTGAGAAATCAGGAAGGGGGCAAACACTTTTTCACACCACTGTTTATGAGGGATTTCCAGCACTGGGTGGCCTCAGGTTGGATCCTGTGCGTCACGGCGCATGCAGGATACCGGTGAATATGGACTGCACCATTGGCGGCACCCATCCTTCCTGGTACAGGGGGTGCCGCTTGGCACAGTCCAAGCCCGAAAGGTCATCACCATAGATGTGCGCTTGACGGGCTGGGGCGGAATACACGAGGGTTGTGCTGCAAGGGGTCTCTGGAGGGACACCCTGCAGCAAGCGCACATAAATTGTGTTGACACGCAGACTGATCCTGTGGAGCAGCGACCAATTTTTGTCTCTCAGGGCCACACACACCTTGGGTGTCCTGAATCGCAGAGCGGATCTCCTTTCCAGGGGCGCTCCTATATTCGGGGAGTGGGGGATCCACCCCATGATAGTGGAGCAAATCTGGAAGAGGTTCATCCAGGCCGAGGTGGACCTGTTCACGTCAGAAGAAAATGCACAGTGTCCACTCTTCTTCTCCATACGCAATCAGAGCACGTCCCTTGGGGTAGACGCTCTTGCGCATGTATGGCCCTCCGTTCTTCTTTATGCCCCTCCCCCCGGCCTTGATTTCCCCAACCCTAGCCAGGATGAGGGAGCACCGTCACAGGCTAATCCTGATCACTCCTCACTGGCCAGCGATGCACTGGCTAGCGGAGATTTTTCAGCTTCTCCATGGGCAGCCGTGGCAGCTCCCTGTCCACAGAGACATGTTGTCACAGGTGGGGAGAACACCATTTCTCCCACATCTAGTGCGCCTGGCACTGTGGGCCTGGCCTGTGAGTGGGACACCCTGAAGGCGACAGGTCTTCCTTAGGGCATGATTAACACCGTTCAGAGCACTAAAGCATCCTCTACTAGGTCTCTTTATGACTGCAAGTGGAGAGTGTTTGAAAAGTGGTACCATGACAGAGGTCACATCTCTTTTCAGTGCTCAGTAGGTGTGATCCTTTCATTCTTACAAGATCTCATTGACATGCAGAAAGCTTTCTCCACCATTAAGGTGTACTTCGCTATTTCTGCTTGTCATGTAGGTTTTGGAGATAAGACGGCTGGTCAACATCCTCTGGTCTGTTGTTTTATGAAAAGAGCACATAGACCCCTCCCCATTTCCAGGACCATGGTCCCCCCTTGAGATTTAGCTGTGGTTCTAGATGGGCTGTCGGCCCCCCCCTTCAAACCTCTGGGGGAGGTCAGCATGAAGCACCTGTCATTGAAAACGGTGCTATTACTGGCTTTATCCTCGGCTAAACATATCAGTGATATTCATGCCCTCTCAGTTCACCCGTTGTGCACTCAGTTTGCCTCGGGGGATGTTAGGGTGTCACTGTTGCCCAATCCGGGATTTGTGCCCAAGGTGGCTGGCTTGTGTACACCCATCAGCTTTATGGCATTTTCTTCTCCCAGCTCTTACTTCTGAAGAACGGCAATCACGCTTACTGTGCCCTGTCCGTGCCTTATGTGCTTATATGGACAGGACGAAGGGGCTCAGAAAGAGTGGCCAGCTCTTCGTGTCCTGGGTCAACCTCATACCAGTAGGCCAGTCACCAAGCAGCGGCTCACCCACTGGACTGTGGAGGCGATCGCTCTGGCATACTCGGCACGGGGCCTTCAGGCTCCACTGGGCCCGAGAGTTCACT
This sequence comes from Pholidichthys leucotaenia, assembly GCA_020510985.1. Classification (NCBI taxonomy): domain Eukaryota; kingdom Metazoa; phylum Chordata; class Actinopteri; order Cichliformes; family Pholidichthyidae; genus Pholidichthys; species Pholidichthys leucotaenia. The sequence continues at coordinate 316,225,748 of CM035838.1, forward strand.
TCACTTGGGCCTTGGCAACCTTGTGGGCCCTATTTAAGGGGGTTTCCTTAGATGACATTTGTGAGGCGGCGAGCTGGTCCTTGCCTCTTACTTTTGTTTGGTTTTATAGGATGGATGTCTCTGCTTTGAACGTGGCTCAAGCAGTGCTCATTCCAGGACCCCTAGGCAGCCAGGTTGCCGCTCAGTGCTGATGATTGTCGAGATAAACTCGTCTGGCAATATGGGAGTCTCCATGTCCCATAGTGAGACATCGAAACGAGTACTGTGAAGAAGAACTTAAGGATACGGCTGCATCCCCGGTTTTTCGAGTAGTATGAGTGAGATGTCTCACCAGACAACCCTTCTTGCTGGGTGAAGTGAGAAGAGGTGCTTATCTTGAATAACGTCATGTCGTAGCATGGGCTTCTTATAAGAGGTGATTATGCGAGGTGTGGCATCGCAATCATCTGCCAATCAGAATTGGCATAATGAGATAAATGCTTCTGAGGTATACATAGGAGGGGCATATCCCATAGTGAGACATCTCACTCATACTACTCAAAGAACTGGGGATACAGCTGTATCATTAACGTCTGCCTGGAGTCCCATCATTGTAGAGTCCGGGTTAATCGGTTTCAACTTTTCAGTATAAAATAACCTCAATTTACTTTACAAACTATTTGTATACATATTTTGCTGCTACTCTGTTAATTACCAACTTTTATTAAAATGCATGCAGCCTGCTCATCTGAATGACAGTTTCCACCTCGCTTCAAGCCTCTGTGGAACAAGGCAGTGAGACCCACCCTTAAGGACCCATTTTCCTTCTGCAACACTCAGGATGATTTTTAGTGAGAGATTCTGTGTATTCTGATAAAATAATGTCACATGCCATGATAAACCATTTCTGTCATTGTTCCTTTCACAATGCTTGCCCACCAATGCCACGATCCACGTGGCCAGAGACATCACTTGAAAATCCTTAATACTGATTTTCGGCTTTGTCTCTTGCACACAATGATGTTTCCAAATTCTCTCAATCTTTTGATAATATGTACTGTAGATGATGGAATGCTCAAAATGTTGATGAGACTGGGATGTTCAGATGGGAAACTGACTTAGATTTAGTCATTTAACATGGAATGGCCCTTTAAATTTACAGCAGAGATGCCTTTCTACGAAAACCTTGCATCAGCACAAGGGTATATCTTCTACTTAATCCTGAAGCAAAATCCAAAGGTGACCCCAAATTCCAAGCAGAAATGGAATTACATAATATTATATAATAGTCTGGCAACATTAAACATAGACAGTGACAGATTACCATTGCTAGTCTGTTTGGGGCTGTTTGTGTTGCCTGAGAGTTTAGGCAGACAACACTCGGAGCTTCTGACGCTGCAGTCCATTCCAGTGACTGCTGAAAGATGATCTTGATACTCCAGAGCAGCCTTCTCAAACCTAGACACAGACACACATAAATATATACATGCTATATACATGTTTTAACCAATATTTTGTGCAATCTTTTTAACACCACTAATAAAAATTAAAGACAATAGAAACACATTCATAATTAATATTTTAGTATAAACACATTCATATATCGTACGTGACCCATGCTGGCAAAATGAGTCGGAATGCACACAGGGTAATTACGAGCTACAGGCACTAGAAGTCAAAAATCATGATTCTTTCTTTGCTCGCTGGCGGCAAGTCCAGGGAAAACCCCCGTCAGTGCCTGGCATCACTGTAAATCTTGGAACTCCTACTTTCTACAAATACACATGGAGTTCCGGAAGACGTAACTCGGGACCAATCGAATGTGAGTTTTCAAACCACCCAAGACAAACAAAATCAGCTTGTTGCTGGTCAGTTTTTGCCCAATTCCTACAAATTATATATCATTTTGAAAGTCTTTCAATACAGAATATGCAAATAATACCTCAGTTTTGAAAATTTCCTCATTGTGACTCATTTTTCCAGCACAGGTCACATATGTTCAAAACAACACAAAGGCAAGCTAAGCATCTAAGAATATAAAAGTTTCAAAACCTTGTGGCAAATCGCATGTAATGGTGTGCAACAGTATGAAGCGGTCACATTTTTCATTTCAAAATTCTCCAGACATTCTCATTAGGGACAGATCGGAACTGCAGACAGGCCAACTCCCTATCCAGACCCTTTTCTTGTACAGTCACACCTTAGTCTAATATCTCTGGGAATCTTGAGGATCACTGGTCAAAGTGGGAGTGCTTACCGTCCCTCAGCCTGAAGAGCAACCGATGACAACCAGCCAAGACTCTTGCCCGAGATTAGAAGGCTCCAGGCTGCTAGACCCTGGATGGCTTCAGGACAGCGCAGCTCCCACAGAGCCTCCGCCAACAAAGATAGTGGAACCTCCAACTCTGGACCCTTGTGAGCACAGAAACACACCATAGACACATTAGCATCATTCTTCTTCACTGCTCACCAGAGGTGGGTAGACTATCCAGAAACTGCACTCAAATAAAAGTAGTGTTACTTTATCAAAGTCAAAGTGCCTTTTATTGTCATTCCATTGCTAAAAAAACAACACAACGAAATTGAGATGCTGCTCCCTAAAACAAACTATCACACTCACAGTTCATTCATGAATTTAACATCCTCATAATAACAATAAATAATGCCTAAAACAACAATACCTAAAAAAGTTTATGTCATTAATTACTCAAGTCTATAAAGATTAACCACCCCCCAAAATTACTTCTATATCAAAGTTACCACAGTAGTGAGTAACAGTTGCCGATTTGTAAGGCTTTTCTCCTAAATTTCCAAATATTTCCTGCAAATTTTACTCAAACATTTACAACCTTGTTTTTCATTAATCATCCATCCATCCATCATCATCTGGGGGTCCTGGTCATGGGGGCAGAAGTTCAAGCAGAAAAGTCCAGACTGCCACCCATTTCACACAGCACCCATGGTCCCCAAAATCCCAACTGCAGGGGGTGAGCTTTGTCCTCGAAAATTTTACTTTTTTCCCCCAAATAATTTGTCATTTAATCATCTAAATCTGCTTTTTTTAATTAATGATTTTTCCTACATATTTGAGACACCAGAGTGGTCGCCTAGAGGTAAGAGCATCCGCCCCACAACCGGCAAGTTGTGAAGTCCCGGCCGGGTCATGCCAAAGACCATATAAAAATGGAACTTCATGCCGTCCAGCTTGGTACTCAACAAAAATGGAACGGAGGAGGGAAATTCAATTCAATTCACAGGGATGTGATTTGGGGTTGGAGAAATTATCTGAAAATACAGCAGGGGGTCTGGGGGACATAGCGAAGCCCCCCAAAGCTCCTGGGTTTTTATGATTTTTAAGTACCAGATCTGTGCTTAAATGACAAAACAAACAGCTGAATGCCACTTATTACTATATAATATTGACTTATGTTCCAAGAAGATGGCATTCCTAAAATATTCCAACAAGCATTATCCATCACATGCTTTAACACTTAATCAAATCAAAATCAGTTAATTTGATCTATTCCATAATAGAAATAAAATTCCAACATACCATTATTTTTTATAATTTCAGCATTCATTTCAGATCACCAGTTTCAATCTCCATTGAGTCTTGAGCAGTTCATTTTGCACAATCACTGATGTAGCCATTAGAAATATTCAAAAGTTATGAGTCAATGTCCACTGTGCACTGTCAATTTCAAACTGTTTGGAATCATAAAAGTAATCTAACTAAATTGTTTTGCTATTTTTTTTTCTCCTCAACATCAATGTCAGGGCGCTGCAGGAGTTTTTGAGGATGGTTAACTTTTATAACCGTTTCCTCCCCCGCGCAACCCAGCTCATACAGCCGTAGTACGCTGCACTCTAGAAACGGAAACCGGCGGACAGAGTTGACTGGACTCCTGAGTGGGAGCAGGCGTTCTCTGAGGTTAAAACAGCTCTGGCAAACGCTGCACTACTGGCGCACCCAGACCCGGTGGCTCGGATAGCGCTCACTACCGACGCCTCGGACATGGGCATAGGGGCCGTCGTGGAGCAATGCGTTGTCGGTTCTTGGCAGCCGCTCACCTTTTTTAGCAGGTCTTTGCACAACAGTGAGTGTAAATACAGCGTGTTCGACAGAGAGTTACTGGCTCTCCACCTGGCCAGACGCCACTTCCAGCTCTGGCTGAAAGGGCGCACCTTCACTGCGTTCGTGGACCACAAGCCGCTAACGTACTTAACATACTTTATCTTCCTGGAAGATAAAAAAAAAAGCGGAATTCCGCAAATTAGCGGAAAAATCACATCCATGAATTCAGCTTTATTTATAAAGCTGAATTGAATTTCCCATTCAGCTTTATTTATAAAGCTGAATGGGAAATGTGGGCGGCAGTGGCTCAGGAGGTAGAGCGGGTCATCTAATAACCGGAGGGTTGGCGGTTCGAATCCCACTCTCCCCAGACATCCTGCCATTGTGTCCCTGGGCAAGACACTTTACCCATCTTGCCTCCAGTGTCCATGACACTGGGTATGAATGTGTATAAATGTTCAGTAATGGTCGGAGAGGCCGTTGGCGCGGGCTAGCAGCCACGTTTGCCAGTCTGCCCCAGGACAGCTGTGGCTACAGTAGTAGCTTACCACTACCCATTGTCTGTGAAGTGAATGAATAATGTATCCATTGTAAAGTGTCTCGAGTGTCTGAAAAAGCGCTATATAAATCTGATGCATTATTATTACTTTATTCACATAAATTTGTGTCGTTTTTGGAAAACAGTTCAGAATTTTCTTTTTAAATGTATTACCCTTTCTCAACTTTTCCACTTTGTTTGTTTACAGATTTTCCTGGACACATCACTTGAAAAGCAAACAATGGCCCCTGAAAGTGCCATTTACTGACCTGGGAACCGTTGATTTTAATCTCTGCAAGAAGGTCGAAGCCATGGCGAATAGTTACTGCTGGTTGGCCCGACAGAAGTCCAACCCTCATCAATGCTAAACGGATCCTTGTCAGCCAGTCCTGGCACGTCTGGCGGTTTGTGTAGAAGAATGTTCTGATGCCCTGAGGAACAGAGGACACATGCATAATAACTACCACAAAAGTCAGTGGTTAAGAATATACTGTAAGTCTTAAGGAACACAGAGCAGAATATTGGAAATAATCTGAGTTGATCGTCTACAGAACACTGTAGCGACACTCAGTGGTCGACATAGCCATGAGTTATGGTTGGAATAATGTGGCGCTAATGTGATAAAAGTGTTGAACCAACCCTCTTGCAGCGGGATTGTTTCTAACATTTACAGAGCATGATAACTGCTGATTACAGTATGTCTCAAAGCTAATCTCAAGTCCTAGGCCCTTATTTTTGGCACTCACCTACAGGTTTTCAACACCAATTTTTTGTCATCAAAACCTAAAAACAGCAAATAGAGCATATTGGAGACATACAGTTCCTGACAGAGGCCAAAGAAAAATAGGACGACAAGTGGCAGTACATGCTTTGGAAAGTCTCCAAAGACTCCTTATAGTCTACTAACCACCAGAGTGGTGGCCTAGAGGTAAGAGCATCCGCCCCATAACCAGGCGGTCAGGGTTCAAGTCCCGGCCGGGTCATGCCAAAAACCATATAAAAATTGGAAATTCCTGCCGTCCAGCTTGGTGCACAGCAAAAATGGAATGGAGGAGGGAAATGTGGGCAGCAGTGGCTCAGGAGGTAGAGCGGGTCGTCCAATAACCAGAGGGTTGGTGGTTCAAATCCCGCTCTCCCCAGATATCCTGCCATTGTATCCCAGGGAAATACACTATACCCACCTTGTCTCCAGTGTCCATGACACTGGGTATGAATGTGTATAAATGTTGGGTAGTGGTCGGAAAGGCCGTTGGCACAGATTGGCAGCTATGTTTCTGTCAGTCTGCTCCAGGGCAGCTGTGGCTACAGTAGTAGCTTACCACTATCAATGTCTGGAGTGAATGACTCACTGTAAGCACTTTGAGATGTCAACTGACATGTAAAGCGCCATATAAATCTAATCCATTATTATTTTTGTTGTTACAATGACTTCCACCTGAGAGTCTCAACACGACCAAAATCATAATGGAGTAGGCTGGAGACTGGCATCAAAAAAGGCTGTACAAATTTAGGCACGCTGTTCATCCTGAACATGAACATGCTGATTAAAATCTGCAAAGCCAGAGCACCAAGGCTAAAAGCTACGATCAAGGATCTGCCAACCACCTATAGGATTCTTTATCACAACCGAATCAGTGTCTGGGCTGGGGGTGATGACGATTATGAGGTGGACAAGGATGTGCTTCAAACCTGCAAAATCAAGATTTCTAGCTCTGAACACAAGCTGTGGAGAAAGTGATTGGAAAAGAGGGTGATTAGACTTCAGGCTCAGAAAGATATGACAACAGTTACGAGGCTGAACATTCATCAAGACTGGCTCTTCATTGAGTCAAACTGCAGTTGATAGCTGTAATGGATTTTTTTTTTTAAATAGTTCTTTGTTTCTTCACTCAGGCATTAACTAAACATATTGATCACTACTGCAATGTGTTTTGGCTCACATATGTTCACCTCTGTCTTTATTTTCTCACACTGTGTACATGCAGTGTGTTCCAACCATTTCATTTTGCTAGTTCAAGGCTTGCATTCAGACCTGTTTCAGCCGGTTCCTAGTAGCAAACTTGAGCTGGCTCCCACATGCATCTGAAGGACTGAGTGTATTTATGCTGTATACTCCCATGATACTGTATCAGACTGGGTAGGCTGCTGTGTGGATCATATCTGCTTTCTGTAAATGCTGCTCTCTTCGCAAACAAAGAAATGAAAAGACTTCTTCACTGCATGTGGGGTAAAACAAACATAGGCTACAGTCACACTGCAGGTCTTAATGCTCAAGAGATCTGATTTTTTTGCATGGGCGTTCACATTATAATTTAAATGCGACCCTCATCGGACTCCAGTCTGAACGGTCTACGGCTATGAATACAGAAGAAGATGTGACGTCAGATACAGCGATGCATTTACGGAAGTAAATCCCCGAACAATTGAGAGGGACAGAAAGTCTTCAGCTTGACACAACACGGCAAAATAAAATGTTACAATTATCCAGAAATGATTATGCACAAAATAAATAGAGTGCAGTACATGGGACCAACTTGCCACCATTGTCTAATTTGCAGAGAGGAAACTGTTAAGATTTGTAAAATAAATAAATATGCCGGTAGGCCAAAGACAGAAGAGAGACCAGCTTCATTCCTCTACACGCCAGATGAGCGCTGTGATCAGCTCTACTTTAACAGAACTGATCAATTAAACAGCTGTCTTGAAAATGAGACCCCATGTCTCAGTGGGATTACCTGTATAAATAAGGTTAATAATAAATAAACAGCACAGCTAGTACCAGCGGCATAACACCGGTCTCACACAGGGAGGAGAAGCCGTCAGAGACTCCCCTCTCCTGGACAGTATGTCCTCGTACCCCCACGACTGTGCACGACAAACTGACTGCCACTGGCGTTGCTGCTCCATGTTTTCGCAATGGATGTGTTTCCCACAAATGATAAAACAACTGATCTGGCCATTCTGCTCCACAATCATGTCGGTATTAACTTTAAATTTTTAGAAATTATAGCCATGTGAGCACCAGCAGCCGGGACTCACGGTGTGCTGTCCACAGCTTTATGGGTGCACATCCTGGGAAAAAAGGCAATTTGCAGTGGTCAGTAAATATGCCGTTATAGTGCGCTTGTAATTCTTGTCTGACGGTTTCAGCCCAGACTCAGCATGGTGAAATCATATAGAAATGATTATGCATGATGGAAGCTACACATGTCCGCATGTGTTTATCAATTTTGAAGTTGTGCGATCGACAAAAGAGCACAAATCAGCTGTGTCTGCCATGCTTGCTGCATCCCACTGCCTCCGCTGCAGAATTGTCACTAGGGTTGGGTTCAAAAGATCAATTAAATGATTCGAATCGATCCACGTTTGACTGAGCCAATATCGATGCACAAAATCCACGGATCGATATTTTAATGTAGTGCATTTACAGTCTGTGAAACACAAAACGCAAGCAGCAGGCTAAAGTCTTGCATGATGAACAATCATGTGAGAGCTCGCTGCGCCGCACGTTCACATTACTTCCGTGTTTGCATTTGGCAGCCACCGATCGGACTTGCATAAGTTAATTTATCAACAAAACTCATGGCTAAAGACTGTGCTCAACAGTTTCCGAATATTTTTCATAAAGTGGGGATAAACGGTTTTGTACTATGTGCAGTGTTGTGTTGGAACATAAAAGTTGACTATTGATAATTTTCCAACGTAAAACACATGGAGAATGGACAACAGAGCAGACAGAGGGGGGTGTATTTGAGAGGGAGACTGTTGCAGCTGCTGGGGGTAAGTGAAATATATATATATTTTTTAAACATTTGTGTCAAATTAATAATTCATCCACCATGATGGTGTTTTCTTTTTACAAACTATGGATACAGTAGTTGACTGTTGGTTAAGTACTGTAAATAAATGCAGAATAAAAGTATATTTTTAGTCAAGACTTCATGACAGAGGCAGCTGCTTTCAAGTAACGTTTGTATTGAATGACATTTAATTTGGGACTTCTAGCACTTGAGAGATTTGAAGATAATAATAATAATACTAATTACAATAAAATAAAAATGGCAGAATTAATAAAGGCTGCAGTACAGTGAGCCCTTTTTTTTCTTTTTCCCACAATATCTTTATTGAACCTTTTTTTTTTTTAACAAACATGATACAAACAAACACTAACACTAAAGTACTACAAAAAAAAAAAAATGCCCTAAAAACACCAACAACCACCAACAAAATCAAGTCTTCAACAATGCTCCTCTGTTTAGTCTAGACAATCCAATACATTAGTATACATATTATGTTCACCAGTTTGGAATTTACAAGGTCCACACACATCATTCACCTTCTTCTTCAAGAGTTATGTTTAAATTTTTTACATAATCAATAAAAGGTCTCCATATATTCTCAAACACAATTTCCTTTGATTTCAGTATATATGTTATTCTTTCTAATGGAAGGTTTGTTAACATCTGTCTTAACCACTGAGTCACATCTGGTCTATGAGTCTTTTTCCATAATAGTGCAATACATTTTTTGGCATTAAGCAAACTGAGGTCTATGAATGTTCTTTCACTTTTATTGAAATTATGCTTTTCTGGGTACAGACCCAACAAAAACAGTTTAGGATTCAATATGATTTGTTTTGAGATTATTTTTTCAATTGTTACCCTCACCTCCTCCCAAAACATTCTTATTAATCTACATTCCCATAAACAATGAAATAGGGTTCCTTTACTTTCCATGCATTTTGTGCATGTATCTGGTATATTTTTGTTATATCTATTTAACTCCTCCGGTGTAACATACATCCGCATTAACCATTTGAAATGTATCAATTTAAGGCGTGCATTTATTGATTTGGTTTGAGCTTCTGTACAAGCCAATTCCCATTGTTCCTCTGAAATTTCAATTTGCAGATCTTCTTTCCAGTAGTTTAATCTTTTCAGTGAATTTTCACTTGAAGATAGTGTCAATGAGTTATAAAACTCTGAAATAATACCCTTTCTTTTACTATCTTTCATCATCATTTTTTCCAAGGATGAATAAATAGGTCGAGTGAGAGCTTTATTTTGATTTGATCGAATAAAGTTTCTAAGTTGAAGATATTTAAAAAAATGTGTTCTATTGAGATTAAATTTGATCCTCAGCTCTTCAAAAGACATTATGTTGTCTGCACATGGCAAATATAAATCCTGAATCTTTTGTATCCCTTTTAAATTCCATACTTTAAATACAGCGTCCGCTCTCCCTGGTTTAAAATATTGATTACCCCATATTGGACTAAATTGTGACAATAACTGTGGTTCTTTTAAATAGTTTTTAGCTTCACACCATATTTTGATCATATGCTTTACAAATGGATTTTTAACTTGTTTTTGTAATTTTTTTGCCGAATCTGAGTATATGAATATGGGAAGAGGTAAAGGTAAATTGTATGATTCCATTTCAGTCCAGTGAGGGAGATCATTTGATGAAAAATAATATGTCATAGACCTCAGTTGTGCCGACCAATAATACAACATAAAATTTGGACATTTCAGACCTCCACGATCAAATGGTAAATATAATAAAGACAAACGTAATCTAGCCCTCCTGTTGTTCCATATAAATTCCACTAACTTTTTTTTTATTCTTGAGAATAGATCTAAAGGTGGTGATAAGGGAATGTATTGAAATAAATAAAGTATTTTAGGTAAAATATTACTTTTAAGTATATTGATTCTCCCGATCATCGACATTGGTAGTGACATCCATCTCTGAGTTAACTCATTGATATCTGACATTAAGGCTTCATAGTTGACTCTGGCGACTGATTCTAGCTTAGGCATAATTTGGATTCCTAAATATTTAAACTGATTTACAACATTGAATTGATTTACCTCAGGGGCTGGGTAATTTCTCTGGGTCTCATTTAGCATTAATATTGAAGATTTAGTTTTATTTATTTTATATCCTGATATTTCCCCAAAATTCTTTATTAAATTCAACAAGGTTGGAATTGATTTTTTTAGATTCGACATAAACAAAATTATATCATCGGCGTACAGGGAGATTTTATGTTCTGTTGGTCCAACTTTAATTCCATATATTTGTGAATGTAAACGTATCGCTATCGCTAAAGGTTCAATTGCCATAGTAAACAGTAAAGGTGAAAGTGGACAGCCTTGTCGACATCCTCTATTGATTTTTATTGGTTTTGAAATATTGTTATTTGTTAGGATTTCTGCTGTAGCATTATTGTATATTATTTGAACCCATTTTATGAAATTATTTCCAAGTCCAAACCTTTGTAGGACTTCAAAAAGAAAGGGCCATTCAACTCTATCAAAGGCCTTTTCGGCGTCCAATGATAGGAGAGCTGTATCCGGTGCTTCTTTATTAAAATAAATAATATTAAATAGTCTTTTTACATTATGGAAGCCTTGTCTACCCTTTATAAAGCCATTCTGATCTCGATTAATAATATTTGGTAAAATTTCTTGTATTCGTCTTGCTAAAATTTTACAGATTATCTTAAGGTCGGCGTTTAATAGGCTTATTGGTCTAATATTTTCACATTTATTAGAGGGCTTACCTGGTTTTGGCAGCAGTATAATTAAGGCATTATTTATGTATGATGGTAAATTATTATTTTGAAATGCTTCTAAAACCATTTCCAAAAAAGGTTTTATTAATTTATTCTTAAATTTTTTATAAAGGTCAACTGGAAGACCATCTGGTCCTGCACTTTTTCCTGATTTCATATTATCAATGGCTAGCCCAACTTCTTCTTGACTAATTTTAGACTCCAATATCTCCCTGTTTTCATTTGGAATACACGGTATAGATAGTTCGTTCAAAAACCCATTTAGTTTTGTTAAATCAGGTTCATTTTTGGTATCATATAATTTTTCATAGTAATCTCTAAAGGCTCTATTAATTTCTAAAGGATCTATAACTACCTGTCCATTACTTATAATACTGGTAATTGGTGTTTTAATTTCCAATTGTTTAATCTGCCATGCTAATAATTTTCCTGATTTTTCACCTTGTTCATAAAAAGATTGTTTCAATCTTAGAAGACTCGAGGCAGCTCTATTCGCTGATTTTTTGTCGTATTCAGCTCTCAAAATCAGTAATTCATTCTCCAACCTTGGGTCACTTCCTGCATACACTTTTTCCTGAAGACTTTTTATTTTATGTTCCAATTTAGCTCTCTCCTCTCGAGTCTTCTTAGATTTTGATCCTGTATAACTAATAATATGTCCCCTAATAAAAGCTTTGAAAGCCTCCCACTTTACACATGCTGATGTTTGTGTAGTATTGATGTCAAAGAACTCGTCTATCTGTTTTTCTATATACTTGACAAATTCCTCATCCTGAAGCCATTTATGCTGAAATTGCCATCTACCTGATTCCTTTGTCAATTTTTTATCTACATATATTAGACAACAGGGTGCATGATCAGAAATCACGATGTTATCATAAAAGCAGTTTTGAATCTTGGACCTTAATTCTGTGGAAATCAAAAAATAATCAATACGTGAGAATGTCTTGTAGGTACTGGAATAACAAGAATAGGCTTTAACTTGTGGTTTCATTTCTCTCCATATATCTAACAATCTCAATTCTTTCATAAAATGATTAATAGTCATCCTACATCCAATGTGCGTACAATCCAGTCCTGTTGATCTATCCACACCTGGATTCAATGTACAATTAAAATCCCCTGCTATTATATGTTGCCCTGTAAGTGATGATAAGATGAGAAATAAATTAGCAAAGAACTTCTGATCATCTATATTGGGACCATATAAGTTCACAAGATTTATATTTTCTAATAGCAAAGAACCTTGAATGATTATATATCTTCCAAATTTGTCTCCAATTATATTTTTCACCTGAAAAGGAACTGATTTATGTACGAGAGTCATAACTCCCCTGGCTCGGGATGAAAATGAAGAGGTGAATACACTTCCCTGCCATCTACTCCTAATTCTTTTAACATCCTCCTCTATCAGATGAGTTTCTTGTAAAAACACAATTCTTGAATCCATGTCCTTTATTTTATTCAAAACTTGTTTAAGTTTTTTTAAATTTTGTAGACCTCTGCAATTCCATGAAGTTAAATTAAGATTAACACTTTGGTCCATGATCAATAGAGAGTTTAGGATTACCTTGCAGTGTAAACATGCTCATACAGAGAAGCAAAAACATGAGTGGTTGAACATTCATCCTACAAACTACACACAAACAAATTTCCCCTTCCCACACTTGTGGCAAACCCCCCAAAATCAAAAGAAAAATTCTGTCTCCCGATAACAGTGAGCCCTTTTTACTCAATAGAACTAAAATGAAATGACCAAATCTTCCAGGAAATGAATTGAAACCCTTTTCAAAAATTGAACGTTAATTTGTAGTTAAACAAACAAAAAAAAACCAACTAAATTATTAAACCCTGGACATCCGGTTATGGTGGCCATGTAGGAAGACGTGTTTCACTCTGCTCTGCTCCTAATAATAAAAAATAGGCTAAAACTCTCTCAATTGGAGCAAAAACCTATCCTAGCGTTTAGGCGCGGATATGGTAAAAACCAAGGCTGTGAAATCAGGCGGAGGAAAAACTGATTCGTCGAGACAATCCAAATTAACAGACTTCCACGCCAGTGACGAAGCAGGAAAATCTCCAGAGACCATGGCTGAGGAGGGAGCTACCGGCGGAGCGGTGACTGCCGAAGGAACGAATGCGGTCCTTGCTGCTATCAGCGCTATGAGAGCAGACTTTTCGTCTAAGTTTGATGGGATTATAGCAGCGATAGAAGCCATAAGAAAAGAAATAAGCAACTGTATGGAACGAGTTTCGCAGGTGGAGCTCCGAATCTCCAACGCTGAAGATGACGTCACCAGCCTACAACTAAAGGTCCAAACATTGGAATTAAAAAATAAACGTCTGGAAGATAACGTCCTGGACTTAGAATCCCGGTCGAGACGGAATAATTTAAGGCTGGTGGGCCTCCCGGAGAGTACGGAGGGACAGGATGCATGTTCCTTTTTGGAAAAGTGGATTCCAGAAGCGCTGAACAATGCAGATCTACAGTCATCGGTCGTCTTGGAGAGCGCACACCGAATCGGCCCACCGAGAGATAATAAGACACCACCGAGGACGCTGATTATGAAGTTCCTCAACTACAGAGACAAGATGACGGTCTACAACGCAGCGCGTACTAAAGGAGAAATCAAATACCAGGATCATCAGGGGTGGTTCTACTCAAGATTTGGCCACAGGAATCCAACAATTGAGGAAACAGTTTGACCCCGCCCATAAATGTGAAAACATGAGACCAATAAGCCTATTAAATGCTGACCTTAAGATGATCTGTAAAATTTTAGCAAGACGACTACAAGAAATATTACCAAATATTATTAACCGAGATCAGAATGGCTTTATAATGGGAAGACAAGGCTTCCATAATGTAATAAGACTATTTAATATTATTTATTCTAATAAAGAAGCACCGGATACAGCTCTCCTATCATTGGACGCTGAAAAGGCCTTTGATAGGGTCGAATGGCCCTTTCTTTTTGAAGTCTTACAAAGGTTTGGACTTGGAAATAATTTCATAAAATGGGTTCAGATAATATACAATAATGCTACAGCAGAAATCCTAACAAACAGCAATATCTCAAAATCAATAAAGGATGTCGACAAGGCTGTCCACTTTCACCTTTACCGTTTACTATGGCAATTGAACCTTTAGCGATGGCAGTACGTTTACATCCACAAATATATGGAATTAAAGTAGGACCGACAGAACATAAAATCTCCCTGTATGCCGATGACAATTTTGTTTATGTCGAATCTTAAAAAATCAATTCCAACCTTGTTAAATTTAATAAAGAACTTTGGGGAAATATCAGGATATAAAATAAATAAAACTAAATCTTCAATATTAATGCTAAATGAGACCCAGAGAAATCACCCAGCTCCTGAGGTAAATCAATTCAATGTTGTAAATCAGTTTAAATATTTAGGAATTCAAATTGTGCCTAAGCTAGAATCAGTTGCCAGTGCCAACTATGAAGCCTTAATGACAGATATTAATGAGTTGCTTCAGAGATGGATGTCACTACCAATATCGTTGATTGGGAGAATTAATATACTTAAAAGTAATATTTTACCCAAAATACTATATTTATTTCAATACATTCCTTTACCACCACCTTCAGATCTATTCTCAAGAATTAAAAAAAAGTTAGTGGAATTTATATGGAACAATAGGAAGGCTAGATTACGTCTGTCCTTACTATATTTACCATTTGATTGTGGAGGTCTGAAATGTCCAAACTTTATGTTGTATTACTGGTCAGCACAACTGAGGTCTATGACATATTATTTTTCATCAAATGATCTCCCTCACTGGACTGAAATGGAATCATACAATTTACCTTTACCTCTTCCCATATTCATATACTCAGACTCGGCAAAAAAATTACAGAAACAAGTTAAAAATCCTATTGTAAAGCATATGATCAAAATATGGTGTGAAATCAAAAAATATTTAAAAGAACCACACTTATTGTCACAATTTGGCCCAATATGGGGTAATCAATATTTTACACCAGGGAGAGCGGATGCTGTATTTAAAGTACGGAATTTAAAAGGGATTCAAAAGATTCAAGACTTATATTTGTCACGTTCAGATAACAATGTCTTTTGAAGAACTGAGGATCAAATTTAATCTTAACAGAACACATTTTTTTTAAATATCTTCAGCTTAGGAATTTTATTCGATCAAATTAAAATAATGTTCTCACCAGACCTACTTATTCATCCTTGGAAAAAATTTTGACGAAAGATAGTAAGAGAAAGGGTAATATTTCAGAGTTTTATAACTCATTGACACTATCCTCGAGTGAAAACTCACAGAAAAGATTGAATTATTGGAAAGAAGACCTGCAAATTGAAATTTCAGAGGAACAATGGGAATTGGCTTGCACAGAAGCTCAAACCAAATCAATAAATGTACGTCTTAAATTGATACATTTTAAATGGTTAATGCGGATGTATGTTACACCGGAGGAGTTAAATAGATATAACAAAAACATACCAGATACATGCACAAAATGTATGGAAAGTAAAGGAACCTTATTTCATTGTTTATGGGAATGTAGAAAAATTAGAATGTTTTGGGAAGAGGTGAGGGTAACAATTGAAAAAATAATTTCAAAACAATTCATATTGAACTCTAAACTGTTTTTGTTGGGTCTGTATCCAGAAAAGCATAATTTTAATAAGAGTGAAAGAACATTCATAGACCTCAGTTTGCTTAATGCCAAAAAATGTATTGCACTACTGTGGAAAAAGACTCATAGACCAGATGTGACTCAGTGGCTAAGACAGATGTTAACAAACCTTCCACTAGAAAGAATAACATACATACTGAAATCAAAGGAAAATGTGTTTGAGAATATATGGAGAGCTTTCATTGATTATGTAAAGAAATTAAACATAACTTCTGAAGAAGAAGCTGAATGATGTGTGTGAACCTTGTAAATTCCAAACTGGTGAATGTATAATATGTACAGTATACCTATGTAATGGATTACCTAGACTAAACAGAGAAGCATTGTTTGACTTGCTTTTGTTAATGGTTGTTGGTGTTTTTAGTATATATATACATTTTTTTTTTATTTTATTTTTAAATTACTTTAGTGTTAGTGTTTGATTGTTCATGTCATGTTTGTTAAAAAAGGTTCAATAAAAATATTGTGGAAAAAAAAATTATTAAACCCTACTGTGGTGTGGAGATTTAAAAATATGATTATTAGCTTTACTTTGAAATATATTCTTTTTTTCATGTAGCCTTCAGATGTGTGAAGACTGGGTTTCCACTCCAAGGTCCATCCTACACTGAGACCTTCTGAAGGGAAGAGGCTGTCAGTGGAGGAGCATCCCTGCTTCCTTGTGGATTTCAGCACAGAAGAAGACCTCAAATTTTTCAGGGGTCTTAAGTTTTCAAATTCAAGATTCAAGAAGGTGCTGTAATAATTTTTTCCATACTCTAAACATGCATCCAGTGCAATTTAGTTGTTTTAATAGCTAATTCTTTTATTTATCTTTTTATTTTAAGTTCTCAGCAAGAATACAATGTTGGTCATTTTTTTGACAATTTTACTGAGCATTTAATTCTAAATAAATCACTGTTTAACAGGAATTTTTTGGCAATCCTGTACTTTTCTTATGGTGTTACACGGAGTAGCACCACTGTAAACGATGGAAAAAGCAGCTACTTTAAAATCTATACTTATTTTATTGCAACTTTTTGGAGAAGTTCCCAAAAATTCAGGCTTTTTGGGCACAACAATCACCAAAACCGCCAGCCAAATCCTGGAAGGACTGAAATACAGTGAGATTATATAGACATGCTTCATTCATTGAATTTGTTTACTTCCTCTGGGTTGTTAACTTAGCACTACACACCCTTTGCACTAAAAGCACTTGTTAGCACTTTGTGAAATAAGTTACATAATAAAAAGTGCATTATTGTAACTGATTTGGGGTCAGTTCGTTATGTGATAATTTATGTATTAAAGTTGGAGTATTCCCACTGCAGCATTAGGTCGCAAAGATTTTTTTTTCTTTGCAAATAAAATAGCTATTAAAATGGTCATTTCCCAGACTGAACTGGGACTGGACTGAATTGGAATTGAATCGATTCAGAACATCAAGAATTGGAATTGAATTGATTCTGGAAATTAGTGATGGTTCCCAGACCAATTGTCACATACATAGTAGGGGTGGGAATCGCGAGGGACCTCACGATCTGATTCAGATCACAATACTTGGGTCACAATCCAATACTATCACAATCTATCACTATTACGATCCAACAGGATACCATACACCCCCCCCCCCCCAAATATCAACATGAAA
Source organism: Pholidichthys leucotaenia (assembly GCA_020510985.1). NCBI lineage: Eukaryota > Metazoa > Chordata > Actinopteri > Cichliformes > Pholidichthyidae > Pholidichthys > Pholidichthys leucotaenia. The sequence continues at coordinate 316,243,247 of CM035838.1, forward strand.
TTTTGCCCCAAAAGTACAACTGTCAATATCAGTTTCATGTAAAGTTTTAACTGTTTTTCGACTCCCCATGGCCGCTTTTGTTGTGGTGGCTGGTGGCTCTCAGTCCTGCAGCCCCTTCTGCTGCTGACGTTCTCGGAGCTTCATTTTCTGCGGCGACACATCAGCGGCACACAGGTTGATGGTGGCAGGTCTCCAGAGTTTGCTAGTCAGCGCCACTCGGAGAAAAGGCAAGCTACACACCGGTGTGTTTTTAGCTTAGTCGTTGCTAACACTTCTCTAAGACGTGTGCTTGCTGGCCCACAGTGGTTTTTTTTGTTTTTTGTTTTTTTTGTGCAGTGCCTCTTGTGGGTTGTGTGCCATGTCAAGGTCTTCAATTCCATCTTTTCGGGGTGGGAATCACAAGGGACCTCACGATTCAATTCGGATCGCAATGAATACTTTTAATGAATACTTACTATTTTTAATAAAAATAAAATACTGTCGGAGTTTCACTTGAATGTATAATTTCTGAAAATTAAAAACATTTTAATAAAAATATAGTTGCAAGTTGATTTTCATTGATGATCATGAGTCGATCCTATCCCGATTCAATGATAATCATGATATCACGATGATCGAGTATCACCATCCCACATATTTCAAATTTTTTCACCTTATTCAACCTCAAATCGTGTCCCAAAGAACAACTGTTGACATCTCTTTCATATAATAAAGTATTCTTGGGGCTCCATTTTCTGCGGCGATGCATCTCTGCACACAGGGAAGGTGGCGGACGGTGCTGTTTGGAATAGACTCCAGATATGTTTAGCCGACCCTGTGGACTCTTAAAAAGCAGCGGAAAACTTTTTTGTTTAAAGAGTTTCAACTGCTTTTTAATGGTAAGTCTGATATGTTTAAATGATTTTAACCTTGTGTTTTAAATTATGTATTTTTAAAATGATTTTTATCTATCAACTTTCTTTTATTCCTTTTTATTGTACAGCGCTTTGTTACTATATGTCTTTGAAAAGCACTTCATAAATAAACTTTACTTACTTGGCCACCAAAAAGCTCCATGCCAGTGTATCTTTAGCTTGAATCGATCTTTTTTCCCACCCCTACCATCTTTGTTATAAAATCCAAAAAAGGCCCAACATTTGAGCCAACTTTTTGCCGCATTCAGCTGCTTTCTAAGTTTCAAAGCTGGCTGCAAATCTTGTAAGAAAAGATACGACTTCACTTGACTAGGTGCTTTCTTCACGCCATCTAGTGGACTGAAAACGCAATTGGTTGATTAATACCCAAGAGTATGCAACGTTACATGAGTATACATAAATAATAAAAGATCGATCCATGCGTTTAAGGCTCAGTGGATTGTCGTTAGTGTCAAGCATCGCAGTCCATCACTGAATCGATCTTTTGTCCCATGACGACGTACATCTGTTTCATTTCAAAGAGGAAAAAGTCGGATGAAATGCGACATGACCGTTCTGACTGAGGATGCTTTAAAAAAACATCAGATACGTATCCAAATTAGGACCACCTATGAAATTGGCCTGAGTCTAGGGTGAAAAAACAAAACAAAACTAACAAAAAAAAAAAAAAACAGGATTTGTGCTGTTCAGACTGCCACTTAAAAAAAAAAAGAAAAAAAAAAAGGAAAAAATCAGATATGGGTCACGTGTGTGCAAAAGTCAGATTTGGGCCACTTTTGCCTGCAGTGTAGCCATAGATACTCATCCAGTCAAGTTTGTATTAGTTCCCACTTTATCATGGACTCAAAGAATTTAAATTCTACAGGGAGTCTTGAGGCTCAACTGACAACTTTTTAATATAGTAAGAAACTTCAGTGCTCTGAGACAAAGTCTCATCATGGCAAAATTCCACACCTTTGCTCATTTTGGCAGTGTGAAAAACTGCCAATAATGGTGAAGGCCACCAACTGTTCAAACAGAAATAGAGTGAAGGTTTAATTAACACACCTTTGGTGGGGCAGTGAGAGCGTTGGCGCAGCCCTCGTAAGCATTATACATGAGCTTCTCTAGGTTCTCCAGGTACTGAAGCAACAGAGCGAGGCGGAGTTGATTAGACTGATGACCGTCTCCATCAGTACCAATGCCAGTCCAGGCTCCAACATCGTGCTCTGGGTTCAGACTGTGTGCTGCCAAGCTCCGGATCATACCTGAAGCACAGAAATTCAGACGGGTCACTGGTAGCTGACGCTGATGAAACTAAATCTCTAGGGGACAAGTGTCAATATCAAGACCCATGTGCCACATACAGCCCTCCAGAATATTTTAACTGGCCCAATAATGAGCCTGTAATTTTTTTTCTCCCCTTCTTGTAATTTTCAGAATTTTTCCCCATCTTTGTCAAACTGCAACTTTTCATCCTCCTTTCAATTTGCAACTCTTCCCATCCACTTGTAAATTCTCTCCCTAAGCACTCTGTCAAACCTTCGCATAACTTACAAATCCAGGCAACGTCCCAAACAGATTTTATTAAGTATTCTTTAACTTCTTGCACTCCGGTGTACCGCGGGCGGACACGTCTCTGCGTCCTAGAGCGCACGAGGGCGCCCTAGTACACACACTGTGCGTCCTAGGGCGCACTGAAGGAAAAAAAAAAAAACCCTGCATTTCCGTTCTTCCACTACAGACACAGCCGCGAACAGAAAGCCAAAGGAGTGCTTTGATTGGTTTAGATGTGATTGACCTTTCATTCGACTAATAAGAGCCTTGAATTGGGTTTCTGAAACCTTGAAGAACCAATGACTGAAAACCTAGCAAGAAGGACCCGCCTACCAACGGCTGCGAATACAGCCAGCCAATTGAAGCACAGAAGTTCGAAAGCGTGCGTCCCTTGCCTAAAATCTGTTTTGTGTAAGGCTGGGTGACACACAGGTATTCGCCAGTCTTTTTTTTTCTTACTACTATTCTTATTTGTTTTGAAAAATCGTTCGCCAAAACCGCAATCATGGAAGCGCAAAACCACAATAATGGAATTATGGTTTGATCAGGTCGCATGACCAGAACCACGAGTCCGTAACAAGCGGACCAGCGTCATGTTCGTCTGACAATGAGGAAGAAGTTCGCCAGCGACACTGCTGTTGTGAACAGGCAAGTGTTATAAGCTAAATTATTCTTTATCCCTGAAAATTGTAATCCAAATGACTTTTGACCGATTGGTAAATTACAACTGTGCGTTATCGCAACATGACGGACCCGGACCGCTCATCATGTTGTGAAGGCCCCCCCCCCCCACTACTCTTCTGTAGCGGATTGCAGATATATTGCAGATATTTTAGTACAACTGTGCGTAGTAGACCGCGGCGCACCGTCACTGCTTTCCATCATGTAGCGATGGGCAATGTCCGTCCTCTGTAGCGGGGGGGGGGGGGGGGGTTTGTTATCTTCTACATTACAAATATTTTAGTATAATTTTTAGTGCACTGTAGGTTATTTTTTCTTGAAAAAAAAAAAAAAAAGCCACACATTTTTTACATGGCATGCTTCTTTGTGTGTGGGGGCTTGTTTGTTCATTCATTCATTCATTCATGAATAAACAAACCCCCCCCCCCCCACACACACAGCCCTTCACCTTTCATTAGAGCCCAAGATGAAGCTTCTATATTGAATCATTCAGAAGTTAGACGTTTTTCCAAACTGTGCCATTTGGCACAATTTGGCACAGTTCAAAAACGCCTGGGAACAACCTAAGAAAAAAGCTGTGTAATATATTCATTTTTTGTGGTATTGCTACAAAATTTTGACCTCAGCTGGATAACACTTGGTTCTACATTTCTGTTGCATTTTCCAGCCAGTATCTGAAGCTGCGTGTTATTTGCAAGCATTTGTATCCAAAAAAACACCCAGGCGAAATTTATTTTCTTCAAGTTCAGTATGTTTAGATGACTGTTACTCAGTGGCAGGAGCACTTAGAGAAATTATGACTGTTTTGCCAAAAAATTCAAAGTGTTTTCTTTTAAATGAGACCAACCCCATGAAGATGCTGCAAAGGGTTGAAGAACAGCTTTTGATTTACTTTGGGTACGTTATTTTTTGGCGTTTTTAGGGAAATTGACCAGAGTGCAAGGGGTTAAATAAGTGACCACTGTATAGTAAACAATTTGTTTCAGTGCTCAAATAAAGAAAGTTAAGTAGCATTCTGGGGATTTTTTAAAATTATTTGAATTCCAGTCAATCAGAACACAAACTGAAGCTCTTCCCTTTACCTTCAATGGTCTGGAAAGTGTCCTGAGCTCGACCCAGTGGCGTTCTTAGTTTTGACAGTACAGTGAACTGCGCTGCTTCCCACACCACCCACTGCCACAGGACCACTTCTGTTTTAAGCAGGGCCCGTGGAACTACATCTGGCCTGCTGCCATCAACAGTTCCCCGGTCATCTCGTTTCTCCAGCCTCTGGCAGCTGTGGTACAGACGCTCCAGCCAAGGATCCTTGCTGTAGAAGGAGAAATATATATGCAGCAGTGTATTTTCCAACTGTATCCTGCTACACTGTGTCACTCTGCTGTCTGACTTTTTTTTTTTTTTATATAATAAAAATGACTTATGCCAATTAAAATAAATTGAGGGGATGCACAAGTCAGCATTTGATCTAAATTTGTCAAAAGTGTTGCATCTGTCAGGGCAACATTACCCTCCACGGTGCACAACACCATATAAGATGAAGCTGATGAGGTCACTGAAGTCTTGGGGGTGGAAAGTGTTGCTTGGCCCACCGCTCATGTGGTGGCGGATGGCCAGAGAGATTTCCCTTATCTCAGGGTGGTTGTGGTTGCTGTGAAGAAAAAAAAAAAAAAAAAAAAAGAACAGTTGAGCAAGTACAATAAGTGGTACGATAGGTATGGAGACCTGGTAATTAAACTCATACTGGTTCAAGGCAGGTTGATAGTAAAGCTTTGATCACAGCCTTCATAGTAATTATGGCTTCTAAAGGCCTTCTCATTTGTTTTACACTCATATGCCACTTTAAATATTACTAGGTAGCTATTACTGGATTGGCTCCCTTTCCCCCCAGGACTGCCTTCATTCTTCAAGCCATAGATTCAACAAGGTGGTGAAAATATTCTTCAGAGTTATTGGTCCATATTGATATACTAGCATCACGTTGCTCCTGCAGATTTGTTGGCTGAACATCCACGGGGCTTCATGCATGCATTCATTCTTTCATGCCGTTTACACCAAATTCTGACCCTACCATGCCGCAGCAAAAATTGAGACTCGGACCAGGCAACATTTTTCCATCCATCCTCTACTGCTAACCCGGGGGTCAGGGTCACAGGGGTTGCAGTCCAGGCAGAGAATCCATGACTGCTGTCCAGCTATTAGGGTACGCAATCAACTATTGTCTGCGTAATCTTTATTAAGGCTGCCAAAAATAGGTGCACTGTTGTTCCTACACATTTTCTACTGTTCTGCTCCCTTGTATATTGGAGACAAGATGGCGCCAGTGTGTGACTGGCTGCCTGTCACTGTTACTTCTGTTTGTATTTTTGTTGATTTTAATCTTTCGCACTCAACAAGTCACTGCTGGTGTATGATTGCCAAACTCTCATAGCTTCGAAGCTCAGTCAAAAATCTCATATCCAAGTATGGTGGACAGAAAGCCTTGCTTTCTTATCTTATCAGGAATCCCATCTCACCTTTACCAGGTCTCAGCTACTCCACTTTCCTGGCGAAAGCGTCACCATCACAGAGGTAAACGCAGTGGTTGATTGGTGAAGCTAAAGCTCTCCCTGGTGCATTCTGCTGTTTCCCGGACAGAGTATGAATTATTTTCTCATCTGTTAGCATCTCAGCGCTCCCTGGATCCCATCAATGCCTGCCTGGTACTTGTGACTGGCCGCTCTTGCTTCCCCCAGTTTCGCCAGCGTAAGGTGAACCTCTGGAACCTGAGGCCGCTATGTCAGGATCCCCGGTCCGCTTCACCACACCACAGGCCCCAGCTCCTACTAGGATTGGCCTGACAAATGCCAGATCACTCGTACATAAAACCGTCCATGGTCTGATTGCTTCTGTATATGTGAGACTTGGTTGAGTGTTGGTGGCTGTAGCGCTCTCAATATAATTACTATGGCAGAACCAAACTATGATAAACCCATCATCCATGAATATACAACAAAGTATACAACTCAGTTGTAGGGCAGGATCCCGAGGTGAACCTGTGTAGCAAGTTTGGCGACCCTAGCTTTATTCATAAAGTAATAAGGCATAGGGAATGCTAACCTTGACCTTTTGACCCCAAACCCATATTTAGAGGTCATAATCCCAATGTGAACCTGTGTAGTAGGTTTGGTGGCCCTAACTTTACTCGTTGTACAGTAATAAGGTATAAGGAATGTTAACCTTGACCTTTGATCTTTTGACCAAAAGCCATAGTCAGACGTCAGGATGCCAAGCTGAACCCGTATACCAGGTTTGGTGGCCCTAGCTTTACTAGTTTTATAGTAATAGTAAATTCACCATTTACCATAGAGCAAATGGAATGTTAACCTTGACCTATGACTCCAAACCCATAGCCAGGTCAGGGTGTAAGTCATCCAAGAAGCATCTTAGATACAACTACTGTATCGATCTGAAAACCCTACATTTCTTTCAACAGTTATTATGTTTAGGAGATTTAGGGAAAACCTTTGACCTTTGACCTCAAGGTCATCCGATGAGCGTGAAATTGCAATATGCGCATCAGAGTATATTCAAACCATGGCACCAAGTTTCAAAACAATCGGAACCAAACTGTAGGAGGAGTTGATTTCACAAGACAGTTACTGTCTATGAAGTGAGGTGAAATAAGAGGTCATAGGTCAGGGGCTACAACTCCGGCAAAAATCATCCGATGAGAACCAAATTGCAATATCCACATCATCAGTGTATATCAAACCATGGTACCAAGCTTCAAAACAATCGGAACAAAACTGTAGGAGGAGTTGATTTCACAAAAGTGGGACAGATGGACGGACGAACGGACAGAATGACTCATAACATAATCCCCCTTCGACCTTTGCCCATAGAGCTCTTCGACCCCTTAGGCTTTGTCCGGTGGAGGATAAAAATTGCATACAACCCATAGTTGTAGGTCAGGAGTCCATGGTAGTCTGGGGTTAGCACTACTGCCTCACAGTAAAAACATCTTTGGCTCAAATCCACCAGCCAGCAGGGCTGTAGAGTTTGTATGTTCTCCCCATGCTTGCGTGGATTTACTCTGAGTGATCCATAAAACATGCAAGTTAGGTTACCTGAAAGCTCTAAAGGGCCCGAGGTGTGAACATGTGTGTGCATGTTGAAGGGATTGACGCCACATCCTGGTGGCTGCGCTGAAGATGTGGGGGTTTATAATAGTTTGCTCCAATATTTGATCCAAAATCTTAGACTCACACTGAGCTATCATTTATGAACTGGAGAAATGAGGTTTTTTTTTTTTTTTTTTTTTTTTTACTGAACATGGTAAAGGCACATGTCATGTTGGCCTGTGACACTGTTCTTTACATAAATAAGAAGGGTGGAAAAAAGCGAGTTTGTGATTTGATCATTATGGCCATATCATCCACTCTGTGTCCATGTTAAGGTGTACATCAAACCATGTAATCCAACTTTATCTTTAGAAGTCTTTAGTCTTACCTCAAAACTACATTAAGAGGGATTGTCCTGAGCAGCTTGGCATAAGCTTGTCTGACCCTCACTGCTGAGTGGACGAGCTGGACTCTACACACATTCACATTTCTACAAATAAACACAACACAGGGGCTATTAGTGTTTAACATGTATGTAGCAAACAGAAACAGAAAATATATCCATTTTATATATGGATTTAAAGCTGATTTGAGATTGGTACTCACCTCTTCAGCAGTTCAGTAGACAGGGATGAAGACAGAACAAGTAAAATATTGCATGTCTGAAGGCAGACATTTTGATCTTCATTCAGAGCTGTTTAAAGAAAACAAAACAAAATGTAACAACACTGTTGGACTGTAAATGAAATGTTAGAAACGGAGTGAAATTATCAGGCCTCACCATTAGCCAGAAGACCTCTGCAGAACTTGTTGAAGGATGGCAGGGAGAAGAGGGGGCTGTAGGTGTCTGACTTCTTCATCAGCAACGAGATTTCCTGAGCCCACGTCAGTAGAAGTTTCCTAAAACACCAACATTCCAATAATATAACAACCTCATTCAATCACGTTTGATTTGTGAATAAATGTGGTTTTCTCTTGCAATTTGTTGACAGCCACAATCAATAATCAATTCCCATATGACTACAGCCCAAAAAACTACTTCTGAGCATCTGAGCATATGCCCATCTTCTTTTGCCATTTTGTTTTCCAGCCTTAGGCTGCGTGTCCACAAAACAGGTTTTTTTGTCACCCGACCGCCCTGAGCATTTTTTTTCAGCGTTTGTGCATGACGCTGTGGGGGGAAAAAAAAGCCTGTGCCCTGTATCCCAGCAACAGCTTGTCACTCTCAGCTCAACATTTCCACTTTCCTATGGTCAGACTTTCTTCTGATTTTTTAATAGCAGTCTCTAAATAACAATGGACAGGACATGTGTTTTAGCAGCTCTGGATGTGAAATATAACGACACGGAAAGCAGGAGTTGAGTACAGACGAGTACCAGCGTCCTATGTCCCGCCCACACAGCAGTTCTGATTGGCTGCTTAGGTCTGACACTGACGAGCTCAGCTGCAGTCTCTGAAAAGTTGAACTTTTTTCAGCTCTGAGCGCCGCGACAAAAAAATGGCCACCGCCGAGACGTTCCAGCAACGTGGGCGCTCAGCGCTGTAAATGCTGGACTACATAGAGAATGAATGGAAAATAGCCGCCCAGAGCTGAAAAACCGCGTTTGGTGGACACAGAGCCTTATTCCTTTTCTTATATTGCGCACAACACTGAAGAGAAAGAAACGGCATTTCAATTCTCCTGTATGTCCTGTACGTATAGTAGTATTGACAAATAAAATCTTTGAATCTTGTAAGTACCTTTAGCTTTAGGCCTGGTGCCCACGACAACATTTTTGTTTAGACCCAGAGAGAAACACCTGCGTGCACACGACACATCACAGAAGCAACCACGTGCGCACACGGATCCACCAAAAGTCTGAAAACAGCTGTTGTAACTAATGGATGACAACTATAAGTTTTAAGAGGGACTTTGGATTATACAGGGATGGCAACAGGAAATTCTGATTTCAGCTGAAATCTAATTTGGTCGATTGACTTACGGGGGGGCCGGGGGGGCGCAGCCCCCCTGAAGCTGGGAGGTTTTCAGTAAAATACAAGTAATTTAGACTGAAAAAAATGATTAAAAAAATTAAATACTAGACTTAGATAAATCATAAAATTTAATGAAAAGTTAACTTACTTTTTCTTCAATGTTGTCTCACTGTCTTTAGTCCAACATATTTAACAGTTCTATTAGAGTTTATTACACTAGTTACACTGGTCACCAAGTCACTTCTAATGTGAAACTTTCTTCCTTTTGGCAGCAAGCTGTGTCAGTCTCTGAACTTTGAACTTCATCTCCTTTTCTGGTTTCTTCAGAAACTGTCCAAGTGTTTCTGTTACCTCATTGAACTTTGAGCCAATTTTCACCTTTACTGTCACTTCGCTCCCCGATGCTCCTGGGTTTTTATGATTTTTAAGTACCAGAACTGTGCTTACATGACATAAAACAAACAGCTGAATGCCACTTATTACTGTATAATATTGACTTATGTTCCAAGAAGATAGCATTCCTAAACTAGAAAAGCACTCAGAGCGCATCCCTCTGCCAAGGCTCCTTCCGTTTGTCATGGATCAACTCCAAAATGTAATGGGTTTGTGTGTAGGCCTATAGCCACTTGTGGTGAAAATTGCATCAAAGTCTGTCCATCAGTTTTGGAGTATTGTTGCTAACACAATGTGAGAAGATAAGCGCCTTGGCTGAGGTATGCATTCTCAGATCATCACCAAAATATAATGGGTTCCTCTCTAGCCCAAGAACCACCTCTGGTGAAAATTTTATCCAAATCCATCCA